>JAHDVF020000282.1:0-647954 GCA_022606425.2 Lepidostoma basale | reverse complement strand
TAACGTCTACGGACGACGTCGCCGGTCGATGTCCTGACGAGCACGCCGTCGAGGAATCGCCTCAAACAGCCTCTTCATTATTTCATCATGTGCCTTTTTTTGTATTCGTACGACATCTCTAGCCCCTAGATAATAATTTTAACTATTTTATGTGTTACAATAAACCCTCATGTATTCCGTCATATGTCTTTATTTACACCTTTCCCTATTCGAAGGACAACAGCCGGAAAGTATCTCACGAGAAAACCGGAGATCGAAGGGCCCGCTCTCTGCGCTAGCCGAGGTAGGGAGATACCCATTACACTGGCGCCCAAACGTGTGGCGCTCTGGCGTTGTCATTCGATGAAGGACTTGTGTGGGCTAAACATATGTCGTATATTGATTGTTAACTGTTTATTGTCAAATTGGTAGTTTGTAATTAATTGTTTATAATGGAACCAATAGTAAATGTTCCCGGGGCCCATTTCAAAACCCTTTGCAAGGCGTTGAAGGATCGCGGAATATTGCCAAAGAATACCCTCGTGGAAGTCCGTGTTCAGGCTGAGGAATTCAACTCACGGACGAGTGATGTCGTTCCACTCACCATACCCCCCACCGTCGCTGACCTGCCGATCTCCGCCCCCTTTCAATCGTGTCCTCTTCATCGGTTTCTCTAACACGACCCCCTGTAGAGCTTCAGCCCTTGAATGTTAATTTCGCATCGTGGCCTGTGCAACATTTCACTGGCGCGGAAGATGTGCGCGAATTTTTCACCCGTCTAGAAGAAATCGCCAAATCTAGACGCTTCGACTCCCAATTGTTGCCATCTGTACTTCCCGAATTCCTCAAAGGCCGCGCTCTGACACACTATAGAGCGTATTGTACGACCTCCAGTGACTGGTTGCTCCTTAAGTCACAGTTCCTGCAGTGTTTCGAGGATGACGATTATGTCATCTCAAAGAAGCTGGAGATATGGTCCTCGCGCCAGTCTCAAAATGAATTAGCGGCAGACTACTTCGCCCGGATAGTGAGCACCAATAATACCATTGGGGAGGACGGTCTCTCTGACCAGGAGATCCTCAAGGTATTAAGGAGGGGACTTTCGCCCAAATTAGCCCCTGTAATAATTTCAGCCAACTTTTCCTCCGTCGTGGAACTGGAGAGAGCATGCCAGACCTACGAAAGATTGATTGGTGCGTCGGTCCACCCCAGCCGCTCTGATCCTAAATCCGGCCCCTACGTCCAGAAATCCCTAGCTGCCGTTCGTGAGCCTCCCAAGAGCCCCCTAAGATGTTTCTCCTGCAAAAACCTGGGCCATATCGCCAAGAATTGCAGAAAAAAAAACCTTCCTGACACCTCTAGACCACCCCCCAGTTTTTTCGCAACAAAAAACTAGCAGCTAGCCAGTCTCCCGTAATCCCGCGCTCAGCGGAGTGGTTAGACTGGCTGGCTTCTGTAAAATTATTCCACGAAACCTGGTATCTCCATGCGGTAAAAATTACAAATGCCCGTGACAATCGCCCATACTTGAATTTTAAAATCCACAGTGTCCCCTTTCACGGTCTGCTTGATTCCGGTGCAGCCATCAACATCTTAGGCGGAAATCTGTACCAATCCTTTATTAATCTCAATTATAAAATCACCCCTGGTAATTGTTCAATTCACACGGTCGATAATACCTCCCACCGTAGTATCGGAACCGTACCTTGCCCATTCGTTATGACAATACCACCACCTGGGTATCATTCGTCCTAGTCCCTTCCCTAAACGACTGTTTCATCCTTGGAGTCCCTTTTCTTGAATCATCTGGACTCACTCCCAGGCTATTTCCTGGACATTTGGATAACAAACCAGCCAAACAGTCAAATACTCAACCCGTGTACTCAGTGAATCCCTCGCCATCTTGTCTCGTCCCTGCCGAAGAATTGAATCCTGCTCAGTCCAAGGACTTGGACCGAATTAAAAACTTGTTCGAACAAATTTCTTTCGAAAAGATTGGTCTGGGCAGGACCCACCTTGTTAATCACGAGATCGACACGGGTAACCATCCGCCGGTTAAACAGAAAACATTCCCCCAATCCCATGTTTGCCGCCAACAATTAATAGAGGAACTAGAGAGAATGATCTCGCTGGACGTAGTTAAACCCTGCAAGAGCCCGTGGCTAAATAATGTATTTATTGTCCCCAAAAAGGATGGTTCTGCACAATTCGTCCTGGATCCGCGAAAACTAAATTCGATTATCAAAGCCGACTGTTATCGCTTACCGAACATTGACCGAATTCTAAGCAACCTGCGTGACACTAAATACCTTACTGCCCTTGATTTAAGCATGGGGTTCTGGCAGATGCCCCTGACTAGAGAATCAATGATTAAAACCGCATTCTTTATTGAGGGAAGGGGTCAGTTTTGTTTCAAAGTTACTCCATTCGGGATCGCCAATATACCGAGCCAGTTGCAAAGGTTAATGGATGCTCTATTTTGTGATCTCGGTGACCATGTTTTTTGTTATCTCGATGACATTCTTATTTGCAGTCCAGATTTTGAATCTCACGTCAGCACACTCGCCCTGGTTTACGAACGTCTGCGCGAGGCCAACCTCACTATTCGTCTAGGCAAATCAGAATTCTGCAAATCTTCACTGAAGTACTTAGGCCATGTGATTGATCGTGAAGGAATAAGAACTGACCCAGATAAGATTAAGGTAATGATTGATTTCCCCCGTCCCACATCTACCAAAGAAGTTAAATCCTTCTTAGGCTGTGCCAGTTACTATCGTAAATTCATTGCACATTTTGCCGAAATTGCTGCCCCTTTATGCCGTTTAACAAGTATAAAGCTTAAAGGCACTTCCTTCCAATGGAACGAAGAGGCTGAACAATCATTTGTTGCCCTAAAAAATATTATGACTACCGCCCCTGTGTTGAAACCCCCTGATTATTCTGTACCCTACATTCTTACTTGTGATGCCAGTGGTATTAGTATTGGTAGCTTCCTTGCCCAAAAATGCCTGACGGTTCCGAGCATGCTATAGCGTATTTTTCCCGAAAACTGACTGCTCCTGAACGTTCCTATTCTACCACTGAACGCGAACTATTGTCTATTGTGGATTCGGTACATCATTTCAGGAGTTACCTGGATGGCACACACTTTACGGTCCAAAGTGATCATGGCTGTCTCAAATATTTGAACAATCTGTCATCGCCGGGAGGCAGACTCGCCAGATGGGCTTGCCGTTTATCACAATATAGTTTCGATTTTGTATATAAAAAAGGTTGCGAAAACAATTTAGCTGATGCCCTAAGTCGCATCGAAGTGTCCTCCCTGACCTTCCCTCCGCCCTTCACTAACGTGACTGATCAAAACTATCTAAATCTATATTCGGCATGTAAGGATAACCCGCAGTCGACAGCCAACTATCTTATCAATAACAAACACCTGTACCGTTATTCGAAATCAGGAAACTCCTCGCGCCCTGACTCCAGCAGCTACCTCTGGAAGGTTGTTGTACCCGCTAATGAAATCCCCCATGTTATATCTGACTTTCATAACAACTTCTGTCATCCCGGGATTGAAAAAACATTTAGAACCCTCTCGCAAACATTTTATTGGAGCAATATGCGTCGCACTATCAAACAATTCATAGAAACTTGCGACACCTGCAAGGCCTATAAGCATAGCACGCAGTCCCCTTTAGGTTTAATGACGGTGCCTAAACGCCTTTCTAAACCCCTCGTCTCCTTGTCTGCAGACCTCGTAGGGCCACTCCCGATGTCCAATCATCGCTTCTGTCACATTCTGACAGTAGTAGACAACTTTTCAAAATTTGTTTGGGCGTTTCCCCTTAGGACAGCCAACTCCAAAACTGTAATTAAATTACTCGAGGAGAAAATATTTCTGCCTTACTCTGTTCCCCGTACGCTTATTATCGACAACGGAAGTCAATTTGTCTCCAAGGAGTTCCGTAAGTTCACTGAAACCTATGGAATACAAGACTTGTACTACAACGCCCGCTATCATCCTCAGAACAATGTAAGCGAACGTCATAATGCAAACATCATTACCGCACTGGCAATTCTGGTAGGGAATAATCAACGGACTTGGTGTTCAAAGCTTCCACAGATCTCATCTTGCTTAAATAATACTGTCAGTATTGCTACAGGATATACCCCGTTCTTTCTTTTGCACGGCTTTGAAACTGCTCCCCACGGTTCATTTCACAATAAATTTGTTCGTGAATCAAACTCCCATAATCCATCTGACATCACCTCGGACTACGCATCTGGCCTACTTAGAATGGAAAATGTCTATGAAGAAGTTTCTTCCGCACTACTCCAAGCCTTCCAACGGAACGCTACTCGGTATAATCTAAGGCGTAAATCTTGTACCTTGCATATCGGACAACTGGTCTGGCGCCGTGCCTTCCTTCAATCTGACGCTTCAAGGTACATATCTGCCAAACTGTGTCCCAGATTTATCAAGTGCAGGATACTCAAAAGAATTTCAGATACCATATATGAACTGTCTGATATGGCTGGAAAAAGTATCGGTACATTTCACATCAAGGACTTAGTCAAACAGGAATAGTTTCTAAGTTAAACTTAAAACTTAGTGGCGCCCAAATATATTAACCTATGACTCAAACCTTTGTCTTAATATGTATTTTTGTTCTCAAGGGACTCGCATAATTTCCATCATTTCGCGAGGACGGGTAAGCGACCCCGGGACCCTAGCCATTACTGCTATTCCTAGCATACTTTTCCCCCATAGCAGTAGTGTCCTTCAATCTAACCTTGTTTCCTTCCTCATTATGCATCCTATCCCCACTATGATTGCCCCCTTCCTTGTGCCAATTTCTATCTTACTTGCGTTTGTAGTGTCTATTGTGTTATGGTATGTATGAATAAGCGCCTGATGAAGAATAAACTGCCCCCATTCACCACTTGATCTAGTTGTGTTAGGAGCGCTCTAAGAGAAGATGCCTGTATCCATCGAATGCATGAATAATTGTAAATTTCCCGAACGCTAGAGACACTTGGTAGACCTACAGATGCATTTGTATTATGGTTTGGTTATATTTTCCCTTCCTACTTGAGTGTTCCATGTTCTTGTGTGTTCTGGATGGATTAAAAACTTATTTTATTTGTGTGGAATACAAGATTGTCCATCACTTATAATATTATGAACTTTTCCATCTCACCTGAACAGAAATTTTATTGACATATCATTTTTGTATGTGCAAATTGTCTAAATTTATAACTATTGTAACACCAATTTCTTTATAAACTTGTTTTTTTTTTACTTCTTTTTTATTGTTATATATGTTCATGTGTGTTTTGGGTCGTGAGTCAGTTGAAGGTGTTGCATATTGGATTGGCAATCACTTTTACGATTGAGTTCACTTCTCCGATTCACCTGAACAATAACGTCCATTATATGTTTTAAAATGTTGTAGGTATATATGTTGTTTCAGTCACCTGTAGAGTTTGTTTTTGTTGAGAATAGAAGGAGTCAGAACGCTATAGGTATACAGCCTTAGAATATGTAGATGTGCCTTATTTTCCGAGGCGAAAGGGAGCCAGACCCTAATAAAAAGCAACGCTATAGGTATACAGCCTTAGAATATGTAGATGTGCCTTATTATCCGAGGCGAAAGGGAGCTAGACCCTAATACAAAGCAACACTATAGGTATACAGCCTCATAATATGTAAACGGACATGCCTCTGCTGTATGTAATTTAAATTTTTGTTTTTACTGGTGACTGAACACATAATATTGTTGTAACTGTTTTCTTTATAATCTATCATCTAGGCTAGAGATGTCCAACAATAATTTACCTCAAGACCCTAACCCCTTCTCCTTTTAGAATCAGTGAGTGCCATTTAGCTACAAAAAAAAACAATTGTGTCTCTTTTGTGCTGTGGAAACTTTAAACAATGATAAATTTTTGTATTTATAACTTAACTGTGTTTGTGTTTTTACCTGAACTATAATTTGTATTTTTTTTTTAAACTTAACAATTTGTATTATGTCAAAATAACTGTCACCTATGACTTAAACCTGTTTCCCCTGTGTTTAATGATCCCTCATCTTCTGGATTAAACTATAATTTGTATTTTTTTTTAAACTGAACAATTTGTAATATGTCAAAATAACTGTCCCCTATGACTTAAACCTGTTTCCCCTGTGTTTAATGATCCCTCATCTTCTGGATTAAACTATAATTTGTATTTTTTTTTAAACTGAACAATTTGTAATATGTCAAAATAACTGTCCCCTATGACTTAAACCTGTTTCCCCTGTGTTTAATGATCCCTCATCTTCTGGACTAAACTATAATTTGTATTTTTTTTAAAACTTAACAATTTGTAATATGTCAAACTAACTGCTACCTAGGACTTAAACCTGCCTCCCCTGTGTTTAATGATCCTTAATATTCTGAACTAAACTATGATTTGTTTTTTTTAAACTAAACTCTGTTTGTAAAATGTCAAACTAACTGCCACCTAGGACTTAAACCTGCCTCTCTTGTGTTTAATGATCCTTAATTTTCTGAACTTGTGACTATAGTTTGTATTTTTAAACTAAACTTAACAATTTGTAATATGTCAAACTAACTGCTACCTTTTAGGATATAAACCTGACTCCCATGTGTATAATGATACATTTTTTTTAACTTGTGAATCTAATTTGTACTTTGAAATAAACTGTCTTTGAATTTCTCAATTGTCCAAACTGTCACCTTCTAGGATTTAATCCACGTGTAACTTTTGTATGCCATTCACTGAAGGAGCTTTTTTTTTTTATTTTTTTTTATTCCACATAAGAGCGAGTGTAACGTAACAATTACTATTTCTTGTGTATTTTCGGTTATCTCAATATTCAGCGTTTAGCTTTCGACTCCATTGAAACTCCTAGTTCCCGTTTTTACCACCAGAGTGCTACTTTAGACTCTTGTTCGCGCGCTTCGCGGATTTGGCGCTAAATTCACCCCGATGTGTGCGCCCTCTGCAGTTGACTCTCAGCCCCTTCTGCGCAACCCCTTCTGCGCAGCCCATATGGCCCCACTTCACTTCGCTTTGAGCTGTCAACTTCGCGGCATCGATTGGAGGATCGCCGTTTCGACCCGCGATTTTCCCGATGGGATAATCCGCTTTCATCTAGCCTCATCCGCCATGGAATAACTTCGAGCAAGGTATTTGAGGTACTTGCCATCGTGCCCATAAAATCTGTGGCATTATTTCAGGTTTTCCATCAACTTGTCCTGCACTATGGCGATGCCAAAAGTGCATATCCGCTCCCAGGCCGTTTGTCAAGCCCGACCTTGCTGCGGTTGATTCCCTCCGCCACGGTCCGAGCCATCCTCTGCTCCCGAAATTGCCGCCCACGTGTTGTCGCACACCATGTCTCGACAACGTGGTAGACCTCACCACCATGCGGAACTGCGAGGACCACTTCACGCCGCTTCAGACAGCACCAACAGGTTAGGGGACCTCGTGTCTGCCAGGTGACGCTCTACATATTGATTCGCTGACCCACCATCTTCTGGTCAGCGTCGCTGATAACGTCTACGGACGACGTCGCCGGTCGATGTCCTGACGAGCACGCCGTCGAGGAATCGCCTCAAACAGCCTCTTCATTATTTCATCATGTGCCTTTTTTTGTATTCGTACGACATCTCTAGCCCCTAGATAATAATTTTAACTATTTTATGTGTTACAATAAACCCTCATGTATTCCGTCATATGTCTTTATTTACACCTTTCCCTATTCGAATGACAACAGCCGGAAAGTATCTCACGAGAAAACCGGAGATCGAAGGGCCCGCTCTCTGCGCTAGCCGAGGTAGGGAGATACCCATTACAACGTTTAGTCTTATGAATTTAATAATAATTTTGTATTTAGGAGACTTACAGCACTGCAGGGATCGTTCATAAGAACCCCCCACGGGTATTTAACACCTACTCGCGAACCGATAATGATATTGCTTCCCGGAAATACCTCTTTTCCGGCAACTAAATGTCCTTAACACGTTGTATACCGGAGCAGGGTAAACACGTGATTGCACTATTAAGCGTTGTATCCAGGTCCCGTGTTTTCAGGTGGTTTACTAGTCGTCTAAAAATGTGCATTTTATTGACGTCTAGTGACTTCTATTCAAATTTTTGCGTTCTATGAATAGCAATTACTAGAACCATTTCAAAATCAGGTATTTTACCTTTTCTGAAAAAAATAATAATAACGGTTCTTTCTTTAGTTTTAAACAATAATTTTTCGCCTCCTGGAGACCACATTTTGCAGTCAGCGGATTCACTTGAAGGAGTACGTAACTCGCAAGATCCACCAAGCAGTTTGTCAAAGGATACGTTCAAGCATATTTAAATAGCTATAACTCCCATAAAAATAAAGAGAAACCCCATCGAACCTGCAAGGTGCATGTAAATTACAAAAAAACGGAGTGGGACCCGGTAAATTATAATGTGACTCTCCATAATGGCCAATGTTGGTAAACTACCATACAATAATGATACAATTCAATATTTTTAATAAATAAGAGAAGTTTCAATTGATTCAACCAAGTATTATCATAATTATATCACTTTTAAGAAACCCTTCACAAACATGAAATTTCAAAAAATGGGCCGGGCACAGGAATAATTTTTATATTTATTCGGCCGGGGCTCAAAGTGTTAAGCAAAAAACTTTCCGCGAACAAGCCGCGCGGAACAGGATTTTTTTACAAAAAATATATATGTAACAACTTTTCATCCAATTACAGTTTTCGTATTATCGAATACATTCCTCTCGCTAGAATGGTATTTGTTAACATATTTATGTCGCTATGATAAAAAAAATGCGTTTTCTTGTTTTGTGTTTTTTTTTTGTTTCTTACATATTACAAACTAACTAATTAACCAAGATACCGTTTCATCAGAGGGGTAGTAAAAAGAATAGACCGCCACACTGTTCTATTATTCTGCAAATCCCATAAAGCATTACGTATAAATTCAACCAAATACGAGTTTAATGTAACGACAAGATTTATCTGGAGAAACCATGTAGCGAAAGCGTGTTCTGAAAGACTAATAAGTAAAGTGGCAAATAAAGTATCAACAGGCAATCGACCTCCAAGAAGACCATCCAAAAATGACGAGACAGCTGAAGATCTACACACTGACACAATCCTATATTAAGAAGAAGAAGTAGAAGATTTTTTTCTACGTATAATCCTATGAAAAATCACTTGCCCTATGCTGAAGGGCCAAGTCGTGTTTAAAATGTGAGCGTTCCATTCTTAATATTTCGAGTCTTCTTCTTCTTTGAGCACCATGTCAGGTCCCCCCGGCGTCGGCTATTACCCTGGCGTAGGCCTCTCTGTCCTGTGCCAGACAAACAACGCCCCCATCCCCTGAACTTCGGTCCATTCCTTGATATTCTCGAGCCAAGATATCTGGGGTCTTCCCACACCGCACTACCCTCAATCTTCCCTTTTATGATGAGGTGCACCAGATCGTATATCTCGTTGCGGAGAATGTGTCCCAAATATGCCATATTTCTAGACTTCACACTGATCTTTTCACAATTCTCTTCCTACTTTGGCTCTATTAGCACCTCATTGTTGGTGACCATATAAATCCACGAGATCCGTAACATTCTGCTATGGAGCCAAATTTCAAGTGCTTCATATTTCGAGTAGTAAGATATTAATAACATTTGCAAAACAACATTGTTTAAGGTCTTAAAATATTTAACTAGCCGAAACAAAAATGTGTTAATATGTACCAATAGATGTCGCTGGTAGTTCAAATTTTGATAAAATCTTAGAATATTTGAGAATTTATAAATGAACCCCAAGGATGGGGCCATCTGACATACGCTATCTGACCATGTATTCAATTACGGTTGGGACGTTACGCACGGGATGTTAAGATCCACTTTATAAGACTTTTTTTTAGATATTATCAGTAACCGCAGTATCTTTAAAGATACTTGATCCATAGTACGAAAGAAAATCTAAGGTCAGATAGGTAAATTTACAAATAATATGTAAATTACTATCAAAAGGATATATGGATCGCTGAAGTTTAGATATTGCCCCAATAATTATGCTAATTTTGAGCAGAAAATTTATTATATAATCGTGCCTTAAGGTCATCCAGGCAGGGGAGAACTGCTTGAGATAAAGAGGGAACCTTGGATTCTCCCCGAAGGTAGACATAGAAAAAAGACATTCGAAGTAGGTGCGTCGTAAATCGAAGCTATTTTTCTAGAAGTTGGAAGAAAAATGGATTATTTTATCAGTTTTGTGCTCTACAAATACATAAATTTCATCCCATGGTTAATCTAGTAGGTATTTCTCAAAACGGAAATCTCTAATGCTTGTTTTTTTATTATATATTTTTTTATAATTACTTACACGTCTAGAGAATTTTATTCATTAGGTAATGCATTTATAGCAGTATATGATTTGCTCAAAAAAGTTTTTTCAAAATAAAAATCTGTGTTTATGGGATTCGATAATCATGGGCAAAATGGAGGCATGTTGGGGAGTTGGTAGAAGGCAGTTGTCCTGGCTACGAAATATAAGATAGTAGACAAGAATGATCAGAATTCAGAATCTGTTCTAAGTGGTGCTAAGACGATACGGTGGTATCCAAATAGTTTCACAAAGGTAAAACATGTACATAAAAAAGTCATTTGCTTGTCTTGCATTTTAAGTACATAGTCCTGGTTATAAATTAATTTATTAACCGGACGGTGGTCAAGGAAATAAAATACTTGTCTCTTGATCCAAGGGGCTTAGGTTAAAAACTAGACAAGACCCAAAACCTAATTCATAAGATTGTGAAAGTATCTGTATAACTAACTAACCATCACGCCGTCTCCCCGAAAGGGTAGGCAGAAAGAATGGACTGTCACACTTTAACTGATGCGGCACTCCATCCTTCTCTTTTCGCCCCGCGGGAGACGCGGTGTGATGGGTTGCGAACCTCATCGCCACCAATAGGCATCTCCCGCGCACACATCGATCTTCCAACACCCACAAAATAAATCTAAAACAAATAATATAAAATACAATGATATAAAATAAAATAACAAAATAAAAATAATTTAATACAAAATGTTATTTTTAGATGGTGCACATTTGTCTATTTAATTTATGTTCCACGAATCCACCATTTTTGAAATTTAGCACATAATGTTTTAACACATAATGTTTTTCCGATGTTGCACATGTTGACATGGACGATCTGGACTTTTGTGTTTATTTAATTTATGTTACACGTATCCACGTATACACGTATATAATGTATGTTTATTTTCATTGATTCGCTTGTTACCATATATGAATTAATAAAAAGCTCGAGTAAGTATGTCTCCGAAAAAACGACTGTCTTTCTAATGTCGAACCATCTGTCTTGCGTTTCTGGTAGTATACTATACACAATATATTATTTTACCTGTTCTCAATAGATGCCTTAAAAATTAATTTTGAATTGTCTATTAATGAAATGAACTGATTGGATTTGTATAATATAATTATATAAAATATACACAGTTCATACAAACCTAATTGGTAATACAATTTATACCATTCTAATACTGAAGCATCAACACATTAACGATATAATATTTCTCGCAAGCGTTGCAAAAATAAAAATCCTACAGGTGAAATGGAGTGAAACTGATACTCAAAGAGATACAGAAATATAATTCTTCCCTTAGGCAGATCTTTGAAAATAATTGGAGGAGGTCCTCAAATCGCAAGAAACTCCTAACAGGGTATTCGTGACGTCAATTTGTCGGAATATTTTTACCTCAAAAGATAATCCTACACAATAAAGGCACACACTTACATATTTCTTTGAAATTTAAGATTTTTGTGTACATTTTGTAATGAAATCAGTACGCAAAATACATTTTCATATTAAAATTAAAAGAACTCTAGAGAATCAGATTTAATACGTGAATTGACTTTATATTTCTCATAGATACTAAGTATTATATAATATTCATAACCCAAATTATATAACTGATCTTACAATTCAGAATTAATTTGTTTCCACCGAATTTAAATAATAATTATTTTACCAGTATACTCAAGCATTTGTTTTGATTGTTTTCATTAGTATTGACTCGTATTTAGTTTCGTATCATTATTCTTTCTTCTTCTTCTTCTTTAACAGCCGTTGTCGTCCACTGCTGGACATAGGCCTCCCCCATACTTCTCCATGTATGATATGTCATACGGGTGTGTGGTTGGCATTACAACGCGCAACGCCACGCTTGACAGAAAGGTTGGCGAGGTGTCCTTCCACGTTAGCCTACGCATCAATATTATCCACCGAGGTTATTGACACTCGATCTCTAACATTTCGCAAAGTTTCTAGGGGAGACCAAAGCCGAGGAGGTGTGGGATCAGATCAATCCTCCAACGTAGAATGGCCATGCACCGCTCGAAGAGTCAGTAGGATTCCCTTTACTCTCCCGTTATTCTTTAGGCCCCCCAATATCTTAGTAATTTACTGATTGCAAAGGCAAACAATGTTCATTTATCGCTTTCTCTCTCTCACCTCCTCTTTATCCACCACCGTCAATAGATTTATGTTAATCTGTATTGAGCGTATGTGTGGTAGAACGATATACGACAGAATCTCAAATGGTAATAAAAGAAAGGAATGTAGAGCGAAAGAAAGTATTATGAACAAAATTATGAATTTTGAATTTCGCTGCGTTCGTTCAGACATATGGAACGCATGGATGGAGAAAGAATGGTTAAGAAAGTATACTTTAATGATGTAAATGGGGAACGGAGTCGAGGCAGACCGAGAAAAACATGGCATGACCAAATTAATCAAATTTTAAAGGTTCGTTCATGTTAGAAGTCGGAGGAATCGACGTGCGTGTATGACTCGTTGTATGAATGCGGAGGAACCTAGAGAGGTTTGCCAGGATAGATAAGTATGGCGGTCCATTCTCTCTGCTTACCCCTGCGGGGAAACGGCGCGATGGTTTGTTTGTTTTGTATTGAGCGTGCATGACACGATGTATGAATGTTGAGAAGGCGAGACAAGAAGCCCAGGAAAGAACCCCTTAAAAGAACGGCATGATGGTTAATTGCTATTTTGCTTTTTTACGAGTATTATTATTAATTATTAACTAATTACTACAAACTATTAACTTATTTACTTGAATCGTCACTTGACACGGTAGATCCATTTAAACATATAAAAATTGGTCTTTTAACCGCTCAATAATCACGCCCGAGTATACTCGGGCGATAATTATGAGCGAAAATTTACATACCCTAACAAAATCTGGCAAACCCATTACCTGCAGAAAAGACCACTCTCGAATATACGCGGGCGAAAATAAATACAATTTATGGTATAAAGAAGCGAGACAAAAGACAGATGCGATGATTCATACGTCATCATCAATCACAAAAAAGGTTAAAAAACCTAATGCTATTTTCATAGTGTGCACCATAATATCAACTTTCAGTCCCAGTGGGCCCGCTTTTATAGAGGATATATATGTTCAGAAATAAAAACTATTCATAAATTAAATGTGTTTTTTTATTTTCTTTTTTTAATGTTTACTAAAAGGGTTAACGAAAAGAAAAACAAATACCTATTATTATTTCAATAAATGCAATTAAATATACTTTATTTATAAAAATAAACATTAAAATAAGCAGTTCTATTTTTTCACTAAGATTATACGATTGAACACAATAAAACAAACATGAGAAATATATTAGAAACAATACATTTCAATATCTCACGTATGTAGGTACTAAAATGTTATGTTTGATTTAAGAAGAATAAATTGAAAGGATTTATTGCTGAGTTTTTCTCAACACAGCTTCCGTTGTTTGAATATTTGAGAGACTACACGCCGAGTATAAATAATTTACAAGCTGTAGAAAACATTTTATGGGTTCATAAAATAATCCTAATGCCCTTTTGCGAAGTATTTTGCGTATCCGTTACAGCGAAAAATTGCGAGATTCGTATCGCGACATAACCCTTTCAGTTTGGGAGGTTAACTTATTTATTATTGATTCTTTAAAAATATATATCAGACATACATAGTTTCATTTTAAGTATAGTGAATCAAAATCATGTAATAAGAAAATTTATTAAAAACATGGAATCGTGTATTTTTAATGAGTAGAAGTTTTTTTATTTAATGGGAATTATGAAAATAAAAATAATTCTTAGCTAAATTCCACATAGGTTTATTTAAATAAATAAATAAATAAAATTACCGACCGGTATCGGCAGTTCGCTACCATATTTTGCCACAAACCTAAGTAGAATTTAACTGAATACATTATATTTAAAAATGTACAATATATTCATTTCAATTCAATTTATTTAAAAAAGTATTATTACTAAATTGCTTATGACTATAGAATACAAATAAAAACTATTTTAAACATAAAAAAGATACAATTTTTTAATTTAAAAAAGAAAAAATACAATGTAAACAATAAACATAAACACAAAAACACAAGAAATTAAAAAATTAAGTAAACAGAAAAAATAAGAACAGGAGAACCAAATATCAATTTTATACATTATATAAGAAATAGATGCTTCTGAGGGTACCCTCACTATCGTGGAAGATGTGCACATCCGAAGATTTATTTTGATTCATTACAATGAAATTTCTAATAACAGTATAATTTTTTTTATATATTTAATGAGAATTAAATGTTTTGCGTTTACATCGCCGATCGAATGTAGCGAGAATTAGCCTTATTGTTTTTCTTTTTTATCTCCCACGATGCAAAACCAACCGGCAAATGGTTATGCCGGTCGGTAGAGAAATATCTTTGCTAAATTAAAGTTTAGGGCATCATTTGAGAATAGGAAAAATATAATATTAGGTCCTTACATATGAAATTGGCGTTTTGTATGGGAGGAACATAAAGTTAATTTTTTTTAAATATAATATATTTATTTAATTACAGTATGCACCATTCCTATCTATGCACTTTTGCCATCTCATAGGTAGTTCATCGATCCCTTTACTAAAAAAACCATTCGGACGGGAATCAATAAAATCTTTGAAGTCGGTTTGGACTGCCCCATCGGAGTTGAATTTTTTCCCTTGCAAGAAGTTATTCAAATTTCGAAAAAAATAGTAATCTGTTGGGGCAAGGTCCGGAGACTACGGTGGATGTCTTAGACATTCCAATTGAAGCTCTTCTAATTTGGTAGCCGTCTGTTGTGCAGTGTGTGGTCTAGCGTTATCGTGAAGCAACAGTGGCCTAGAGCGATTAACCAGCCTCGGTTGTTTATTATAATTTTCAAAACACGAGTACTTGAGTAAATAGCTGTGTAAATTTGAATTTGGAATTCCTAACCAAAGAGAAGATATTTGAGATCAAAGTTCCCAGTACGGCAAAACGCCAATTTCATATGTAAGGACCTAATATTATAATGGTAAAATAACACCGAATCATCTCAAATCTTATCTCATCTCATCCCACACTATTTAACCTACTTTCGTTCTTTAGTACCCCTTTACGCCACGCTCCCACATTCGAGTATAAGGGTTATACCATTATACAAATTTGCCAATAATTTGCCAGCAGAAACCTGAAGTTAGCCGCTCGTAATCAGCTTGACGAACAAAGTTTACAAAGTTTTCCTACAAAATACAGAAAGAGAAAATTTCGCTCTAGAACTTGCTCCTTAATATATTATTCAATGACTAAAAGTATAAAAAGAAACTAATTTATTTTCATTATTATACATTTTATTTATTTATTTATTCATAAACTTACGATCATTTTATTACATTCCACTAACAAGGAGAGAACACGATATGGGAAATTGACTTCATGATGGGATATTGCAGGAATGAAGTAACCCCTAAGAGTCGTGCATAGTCAAAGTAAGAAAGCGCAATAGCATCCTGGAGTGACATTTCCAGGCGTATCTAACAGTGCGTTAAACAGCGGTAGCCTTTCACATTGCGTTATAAAGATCTTCTGCTTAATGCTTAAATCTAATCTTCATAGATGGCGCTGGTCTGTAAATTGAAACTGACATGTGAATTATGGTGTTGGATATTAACATACATACAACTTCCAAAAAAAATTGTCTGACATGGTGGTCCTAAGAAAGGTGGAATGGGGAATGTTGTAATTACATAAAGCGTGCGCTTAACCCCACCAATGACAGGTCATGAGTTCTGTAAACACCTTGATCAACCATATTCAGTTTCCAGTTTGCACCTTCGTCTCTATTGAGATATAATTAATCCTTGAATTGATAACCCGCAATGAGTAAATAAAATCCAGTATTCGTCTACAAGTATTTGTTTACATTCAAAATGTTGTCAGCATCGGAGTTACCTTCGATACTGCTCAATATTTAAAAAAAATGCTTGAAGTCAATTATGTAAAATAATCTCTTACTGTACCAACACGAAGCCAGAATTCATACTGCCAAGCACACAACAGTTCTCTTACGGACATCGTTTACGTCATTTAGCACCAACTGTTTAAGTTAGATACATATATCGAATATATTCTACTTAACCAACCATCGTAAATCTTAGTAGCCTACAGATAATAAATCTATTCTCATATGTCTTCTACTGCCCTCTCAATTTCATATGTTCTATGGTATCCGTAGTAACATTTAATAATATACAGTCAAGCCACCTGAGCTTTACCCTTACGATACATATAATACATAGATTTATTATTAACGGTCGTCCTGGCGTTCGATTTCTACTCTCTAGCCACATGGCCAGCTCGACATAGGTGAACCGTTAACTCAATGAACCATGTAATTTTATAATTAACCAGTAGTTTATATATTACTATAACATGTTCAAACCGTTATAATATTTCGGATTAAAAATTTATTAGAGTTTTAGAGATTATTATCATAAAATATCATATTTTGACCATGTAACGAGAGGCAACAAATAAGCCATACTTTAACTCGTCATCAAAGGGAAAATCGAGGGCCGCAGAGGAGTCGGCAGAAGACAACTCTCCTGGCTTCGAAACATCCAAGAATGGATCCGGCTCAGAACTGTGGGGGAGCTGTTTCGCGCCGCCCAGGACAGTGAAGCTTTCTCTCAAGTGGTCGTCGACATCGACGGAACCTGGCAGGACACGTGAAGAAGAAGACGATAGAGATTTAATAACAAAAACGATTATAATAATAAATGTAATAAATATTTGTCTTACAACACTTGTTCTTCTTGGAGTTCAGACTTGTTTCAGCAATTATCTAGCGGTTTACAAATATGTACAGGGATCAGGGTGAAACTAAGCGAACGAACAAACTTAATGAAAGCTCCTATGAAAAAATTCAAATGAAAAGGGAAATTTGTAGTGAAATGTTTCTTATCGTGAATATTATTCATAAGCTTGTTTTATTTATTTTATATTGAAGTAAATAAACTTTAATTAACCCTATGTTTAAATTGATTTTGTTCGTTAATTTAATTTAAATAGTTTCCTATCAATTTTCATTATTAATATTGGGTATTATAGTCAGTTTTCTAAAAGCTTCATTTCCTTGTCGTCTTCTTCTTTGCCTTCTTCCTCAGCTTATTTCTGTCTACTCCTGGACAAAGGCCTCCTCCATTCGGTTCCATGTCACTCTGTCCTGTGCAGACTGCATCCAGGTTATTCGGACATATCTGTTCAGATCATATTTCCACCGTAGTTGCGGTCGCCCTGCACTTCTCTTTGCCGTCCACGGTCTCCAAGTTAGAAATTAATAAAAAAAAATTGCAATAAATTAATTTTATTACACGTGTTCCTCTAGTTTTGTCCTAAACAGTGACCACTAGGGCGAAGAAATAAATAAAAAGCTGTACGTCTTAATCACAGGACCAAATACATCCTGCCTAAAATATCGCAAGATCTACACTAAGGAGAAGATAAAGAAAATAAAGAAGACTAGCAAGGCGAAAGAAATCATTCTCACAAAATTTAATTAAATTAATTTACTAAAAAATCATTAACTTTACAGATAAATCAAAATCGTTTATAACTACAGAAAAATAATTTTAAAAAAATATTAGTATAAATTAGTTTAACAAAACAAGTTTAACATAAAGTAATTCAAGTATAATTAGAAAATAGCAATTAAAAAATAGAAGATAAAGAAAAACAAAAGGCAATTTAATACATGAGAGATTCATCTCTTGAAAAATACACACAAACAAAGAGATGCGGTTGCAATTAAACACTAAAAAAAAATATATCACGGTTCAAGAAAAATAGAATAAAAATGTGAATGCTTTGTAATCTAATAAAAACAATTGCAACAAATACGTTCTTGAAACATTCCACCCGTCTTTCAGCTGATAGGGTATCTACTTAAGCTGACTCTAAGTTGATGTTAAAAGATCGGCTCAGGCATCTCATGGGATTTGAACTTTCTGACATTTTAAGAAAATCTTAAATAGTTACGCTCACTAAAGGTTAGACTTGTCAGTTCTAGATCTACTCCCGCGGTGCAGAATGACGAAAAGATGTTTTCAATTATAAATTATGTAATTTAAGTTGCATTTCTTATTAATTTAACAAAGCTTTAAAAACTGTTATTGAAAACAAAAAATATCAATGAAAGCAAAAATGGCCATTCACAGTGGAATCAATCAAATCAAATCAATTTTTTTTCTTAAAAGATATTACACACAATTTTTATAGTTCAAGACATCTATTGAGAACAGGTAAAATATAATAAATATATTATATAATACCAGGAATACATGTGCGATGGTTCGACATTAGAAATACAAGATACTCCCCAAAGTCAAGAGTATTTGTCTTCTGAACGTACTTTCACGAATATGAAAGACATCGATCTCTGAAGCGATCATGTTTAGCATTTTGATTACTCTCCCCACCGGCATCACCAGAGGCAGGTTGGTTCTGCTTGCTGGGAGATAAAACAGTCTGTGCTGACGCTGTTGAAGATAATCATCCGGAACATAAAGATGGATAGCCTCTAAGATGACGGAATTCTCAAAGAATCCCCTGATAAGTCTGAAGTAATGGGTAAGTGTGCATCCATCCCTTCTTATCTGTAAACTATTGGTCCCCAGCATGCCCAAGAGTTTTCTTTGTGTAGGTCTTGTATCCAGTTTATTACGGAAAATTGGCATCCTGCAAGGTCGACACCCAACTGTCGATCCATCTCTTTGGTGGTCTGCCTGGGGGTCGTCAACCTTGGGGTTGGACGTGCAGCACAATGAGTAGGAGTCTGGATGTATATTTTCTTCTCGTCTGAGAATACCAGTATCTTCCCCTTTGCCTCCTCCACCTAACGAGATTCTCGACCTCGCATATATCCCTTACCATATTTTACCTTTAAAACCCTGATATATGAAAGCAAACCATGGGACTGGCAGAAGAAAGATGAGAGCAGAATAAATGCTATAGATATGTGTGATAAAATGATGTACGAAAGAATTTCAAAATGAATTCAAGAAATGTAGAGCCAAAGAAAACATTGTGTACAAAATTATGAAGGACCACCGCATTGGTTTGGACGTATGGAACACATGGATGTAAAAATATTAGTTTAGAAAGTAAATGTTAATAATTTTAATGTACAGAGGGACTGAAGAAATCTTGACAAAATTAATCAAATTTGAATGGTCAGCCATGTTAGAAGTCGGAAGATTCGACTTGCGTGTATGACTCGCTGTAAGATTGTGGAAAAATCTAGAGTGTGTGTCAGGATTGAATAGTATGGTGATCCGTTCTCTCTGCATACGCCTTCAGGGAAACGGCGTAAAGGTGTGTTGTTGTTGTTTTTTTATTTAATCTCCTGTCTTCATTAAATAATTGTCGTAACATTACTTACTTAAACCTATTGTCTTCTAGTATCTTGTACGTTTTGTCTTATTTTATTTATTATTTATCTGAAACATTCTTGAGAAGTTCAATCAATAAAGGTTATTTTGCGCCAATGTGTTTCAGTATTTTCTGGAATCCTATGTAGGGTAGCCTTAATGAACAAGAACTAACTAAATAACTTACCATCACGCTGTCTCTCTGAATGGATAGACAGAAATGGACCACCACACTGTTCCTTCCTGACGTACTTCTCTCGATTTATTTACATTCATACATATTACACCCTCAATTGGCGATGGGCGGGACATGTCGCTTGCGTTCCAGATGAAAAGTGGACAAGGCGACTGCTGTGCTGGTGGCCAAGGATGGCAAAGCGTGGAGTTGGACGCCCACAGTTGCGTTGGCGCGACGATATCCGGAGAAGTGCGGGAAGTGCCTGGATGCGGATCGCTCAGAATAGAAGAGAATGGAAAATGTGAGAGGAGGCCTACCTCCAGGAGTGGACGGTTAATACAGGCTGAAGAAGAAGAAGAATAAGATATTGTCATGCACGCACGTCGATTTCTCCTTACGTGACAGATATTCAATATTTGATTTATTTGCTTATGCCACGTTTTCCTCGATCTTTCTCTATTTCTAGTTCCGTTTACATCGTTAACATATACTTTCTTTGTTATTATTTCTTCATTTATTCTTTCCATGTATCCCAACCATCTTAATGAATCTTTTGTTATTTTGTTCATAACACTTTCATTCACAATGCATTAACTTTATATATATTCATTCCACACTCAGTGTGGAATATTTAATCATAAATACATTTTCTACACATTCGCTTCTAATCCAGAAATCTCATTTCATTCACGCCACTGTGTTTTATTATGTTCTGCTATCCTATACAGGGTGGGCTGAATGAACCTTAATGGTTTATATAATTTTTATATTTTGTAGATAAACGATTATCTTGGCCGAAACATTACATTTATAAAAAAAATGTTCAATAAATTTACAAAATAAAACTTCTTGTTATATAATATTATAATTGTTTATTTTGTGTACTGCTTGTGTACAATGAAGTAATTGGTGGTAAACATCCCTTAAAAGACGAACCATCAGATTCAGTAAAGTTTATTGCTCGTGTAGATCCGAATTCTTGACCTTTCACGAAGCAAGTGGGCTAACAACCCCTTCAACCAAAAACTTACAAAGCGGTAACACAAATAATAATAATTCTCCTTACTTCAAAATTCCCACAAAGTTTTGAAACCAGGGGAGCGAATAAAATTTCCAATCAATTTTGTATTAATAATTTACTGCTTCCTTAGTGAAATACGAATAGTAAAGCTCGAGAGTAGGTTTTTATAATTTTTCTTAAATGTATCATACTTAAAATCACATACTTCTCAAATTTACTTAAAATTTAATACTTCATATTTTAATTTTTTTTTATGCTATCTTCAAAAAATATATTTGATGTTGATGAAAAATTTTGGCAATACATGAATCCATCGTCGAACAAACGCCTGGTCTTTCGAGGCAATCCAGGCATCTACCGAATTCTCCACATCTGCAGATGAAGTGCTGTTCTTCTAAGGCATGCGACATGGATCTGAACAAGTGGTAGTCCGATGGTCCCACGTCTGGTGAATAAGGCGGGTGCAGTCTTATCTCCCAAACCACATTTTGAATAATAATTAAATAAAACGATGTATTTAACTACTTCCACTTTTGTCTTTATTTAGACAGCGACTGGTTTCGCCAGGCTCTATGCCAGCGAGCCTGGGGAAACCGGTCGCTGTCTAAATAAAGACAAAAGTGAAAGTAGTTAAAAAAACATCATTTTATTTAATTATTATTTAAAATGAACTTCCATCAAGAGATTTCAGTAAAATCCTTTGATTATCCACATTTTGAATGTAATTTTTGACCGCGATTGCAATTTGAGGTCGAGCGTTGTTATGTTGAAGAATCGGCTTGCTGTGTCTGTTGCCTTATTCCAGTTAGTATCTGCTTTAATCGCATTGGTTGTCGTCGGTAGACTTCCCCCGAGACCGTTTCGCCCGGTTTGAACAGTTTATGTTTCGGCCAAATTTTTTCGGTCTTCCAGGGTGATCTTTGTCCAAAATCAAACCCATAGCTCTTTATATTCTCGAGGAGCAGAATAATATTTTTGTGGATATTGGTATGGTTTAACCTATTTCTACTTGTTCTTTAATCGAGACCAGTTTTGGCAACTTGATACTATCTTCTGGACTAGAATATGGCTTCGAGTTGCCGAAACCGGTTGAAACTAAAGAACCAGCGGAATAAATCTAAAAATCTATTATTAATTATTTATTTGATTTTCTATGAACTTTTACCAATAAATTCATCAATGAGCAACATTAAAAGCTTAATCCATTGTTGAGCAACAATTCTTCTTCTTCTTTTTGTCCTGTCACACCTCCGTGGTGCATAGGGCCTCAAGGAATCTTCTCCACCCGACTCTATCGCATGCCTGATGCTTAACATCGTCCCAAGTGAGATCTGCTGCCTTAACCTCGTCCTGCAGGGTTCTTCTCCAGGTGGCTCTAGGTCTGCCTCGCTTTCTCTTTCCAAATCAAATCAAATCAAATCAAATCAGTTTATTAACTCAATAGACATTACAAACAGGAAAATATTTAAGGCATCTATTAAGTACAGGTAAGATATTATTATAATACAACAAAGTACCAGGAACGCATTAGAGATGGTTCGACATTAGGAAGACAAGATACTTTCTAAAGTCAATAGTATTTGCCCCCTGAACGTACTTTCACTAACATGAAAGACGTCGATCTCCGAGGAGACCGCGTTCAGCAGACTAATTGCTCTTCCCACCGGTGTCACCAGAGGCAGATTGGTTCTGGCGGCCGGTAGGTAAAACAATCTGTGCTGTCGCTGTCGGAGATATCTATCGGGGACAAAAAGACCAACATCCTCCAGTACGGCTGAGTTCTCAAAGTATCCCCTAATTAATCTGAAGACATGGGTTATTAGATGTCCATCTCTTCGAAGCTGTAAAGAATTGGCTCCGAGCATTCCCAGAATAAATGCCGTGGGATAGAGCCACGGATAACTACCATACTCCCTCATGTAGAGATACCTCAGAAATTTTTTTCTGAACCCTCTCCAGCATAACGGAATATCTCGCCTCGTGAGGACTCCATATCACAGAACCACTCTCGAGCCTGCTCCGAACCAATGCGTTGTATAGGACTCTGAGCACATTGGAATCCCTGAAAACCCTTCCGGTCCGGACGATGAATCCCAACATCCTCAGTGCAATGCCACAAATCCTCTCGATATGTGCACGAAAAGTCAGCCTACTCTCATAGATGATTCCGAGATCCTTCATCGTAGATACATGTGCCAGTTGCTGGTTGTTCATTGTGTATCTATGATATACAGTTCTCAATGCTCTAGTAAATGATAGCATAACGCATTTAGAGACATTGAATTGCATTTGATTACTGTGACTCCAGTTAACAATATTATTGATGTCCGACTGGAGGCGAGGACAGTCTTCAGGATTTTTAATTTCCAGGAATAATTTCAGATCATCGGCAAATAAAAGAAATCGCGAGAAGTTTATCACCTTCGCAATATCATTTATGAAGATGGTGAAGAGGAGTGGCCCTAAGTTTGAACCTTGTGGCACCCCTGAATATACGAGAAAAGGTTCCGATTGAAAAATTCCGTATGAGACGAATTGTTTTCTCCCCTTGAGGTAACTAGTGAAAAACATCATCAACTGAGAGGAGAATCCAATTTGAGATAGCTTTTCTATCAGAATGTCATGGTTCACAGTATCAAAGGCCTTTGAGAAATCATTATAAGAACAGTCAACTTGGTGACCTTTATCCAAGACCTTTGATATGTATTCTGTGAATACCATGAGATTAGTTTCAGTAGAACTCCCCTTCCTGAATCCATGTTGTCTGTTATAATGTGGGGTTCTACTTTGGGAAATATAAATTTGTGTAAAATAAATTCAAATAGCTTGGCTGGAGCCGACAGTATCGCTACAGGTCTATAGTTTTCGACCGACTCTTTTGCGCCGCTCTTGAAAATAGGACTGATCCTGGAAAGTTTCCAGAGATCAGGAAAAGTATTTGTACTTAACGATAGGTTAAATAGAAAATACAGTGGAGATAATAGGAGCTCAGAGCAGCCTTTTAAGAAATAGATGGGAAGAAAATCAGGACCAACCGAGTGCGAATTCTTCATAGCCTTGATGGAGGATTTGATATCATTCGCATCTATGTGCGATATGACAAAGCTATTACTACAAAAATTGGCACTTAAATTAGTCGCTGAATTGAAATTAAGCCGCGGGGGAATATTGCTATAGACAGATTGAAAGTGCTTAGCGAATGCGTTCGCTATATCTACACCCTCAACCTCTCTATCCCCATGCATCATGGTGTTAAGGATGCCACCATCCTTTCGTAAATTTTTTATATAGTTCCAGAAGGATCCGGGGTCATCAATAAGATTTTCCTCAATGGTACCCACATATGCTCGAAAGGCTGATCGAACATTGCGTTTCACCACCGAGCGGTACAGACTGAAAAGCTCGTACTCACTCCGAGAGCCAGTCGCCTTCCACTTCACATGATGAGTATGTTTGGTCTTAATGTCCGCGATGATTTCCCTGGAAAACCACCTCGGATATCTCCGCCCACCATTGCTCATGCGTTTTCTGGGAAAACATAAATCAAATAAATTATAAATGACACTGTAAAAATGTTGCAGGGCATCATTTACGGTGGTCAAGTTGTACAGGTCACTCCAGTCAAGTTGAGTCATCAGCTGGTATAGCTTCAGAAAATCACCCTGGCTGAAGTTCCATCCTCTGAAGATGTCTTTTTTATGGCGCGGTACTCTGGTAATACCAGGATTATCCTTACCAGAGTACTCAAACTCTAGCGCGGGATGATAATCATCTTCAGGTACTAGTGGGGACACTGCTCTTGAAACTTGCAATTTGATATTGCTCAAAATCAAGTCCAAGGTTCTGGAATCTGAGTTCAAAACGACATTGTGTTGTGCAAGCCCAAAAACTGCGCATAGGTACTCCAAGTCACGCTGGACATTGTCGATCCCATGAGCAGAGTGCAGGTTAAAGTCGCCCATCACAATGACATTTTTACCTCCGATCAGATTGAAGCTCGTATGCATCGCATCGAAAAATCGGTTATAAATTTCCCAATTAGACCCCGGTGGTATATATGTAACACATATATATGTCACATGATTTACTCCATACATAAGTTTTACCCAGAGATCCTCATTGACTGATTCAAGATTGGGGACGCGCTCAGCCCTCAGCGCATCCCCCCTCCCGACCGCCAACAAGCAGCCGCCACCGCGACTGCGACTACTGTCGCTGTCCCGATCTCTGCGAAAAACGTGAAAGTTCTCCATATCAAAAAGCTCAGAGGAGAGGACGCTCGAATTAAGCCAAGTCTCAATGAGAGCGACTATGTTAGCCTCACTCACCGAAACATTGGAGAAAAATTTTGAGCATTTTGTCCTCAATCCACGAACGTTCTGATACAGGAAGAAGAAAGAGTTGGATGAACCGAGTCAGCTAGGCCTCGGAAGTCGCGGAGCCGCAACACCCGCTCGCCACTCCTTGATGAAGGAACGGCGTGGCCAGTAACGTAAACCTTAAGGTAAGACGCCATGTCACCGACCGAGGTATCGGGGTGGAATGGGAAAAAGTGAAAAAATTTAAGAACAGGGGAGGTGGGGGAGGGACTGTCCATTCTCCGAGTACCTCGGACGGTGGCAGGTCGCCTCCTGGACACCACATTCCACGGGCCACCATTACTCCCCACTGGTCTATTGGCGACTAGCGGCGCAGAGGTCTTCTCCAGCGTGGCAGTCACTGACTGGTCTCCCTCAGGTTTCTTCACACCCTTCCTCTGCGAGGCACCAGATGGGGGACGCTTGCCCTTGGCGGCGTCCTTTGCAGCGTTCTCCCTCTCCACCACCAAGGATCCAGCAATAGTGGCCGCGTAGGTTGCACGCGAGGCGGGAGAAGTAGTAGAAGCTGTTGAGGACGGTGGAGGTACACTTATCACCTCAGGACAGCCAGATGATGACGATGATTTTATTTGTGCAGCCCCCGCCGCAGAAACTCCTTCCGCCTTTTCAGATGGCACAGCGGCCAGAGCGGCAGCGCGTGTATTACGTCGCGCGGCTCGAGCAACGCTCGGTGCACTTGCACTCGCCGCTCCGGCTCTGTCGCGTAGTGCGGCCGCGGTACCAGCGACGTCACTGTGGGCCGGGCTAGGTACCCGGGCCGATAGTACTGGTACAGCGCTCGGGCCGGGTAACAATTTTGTCTTACTGCCACTAAATGTACGCCTTCGCGGGCCGGGCACATCGATCATCTCGCGCAAACTCTTCACTTCGGCAGAAAGGGACCCCACCATTAAACGCAGGGTCCTCAGTTCTACCAAAACACTATCTACTTTCCCCTCCATTGTAGAAACTTTAACAAATATCTATAGAGAATGACGGAGCGCACAGAACCACAACCTCACGTCAAAAATGTCAAATCGGAACTGGACCTTAGGGGAAATTCCCCCCATAGGGGACCAGTCTAGTGCGCCCTGAGCGATGCAGGCTGGATTCCGTCTCAGAGTGTTACCGATCCACTGCCATTTGCGCCTATGCCATTTGCGCCTTGAGCAACAATTAAGGGGCAAAAAAATCTCAAAAATATGCGAAGGGTTTTTTTTTGTTTGGAAAAAAAAAAATGTTT
Organism: Lepidostoma basale; assembly: GCA_022606425.2. Lineage (NCBI taxonomy): Eukaryota > Metazoa > Arthropoda > Insecta > Trichoptera > Lepidostomatidae > Lepidostoma > Lepidostoma basale. Next base: position 621,325 of record JAHDVF020000282.1, on the reverse strand, counting down.
ATATAATATAACAAGTTTCTTGATTTCAAAATGTTGAATTCTATACAATATAATATTTAAAATATTGATATAAACCTCTCTTTAATATTTCGAAACATGTCATTCCTATTAAATATCTAGAAAGCAGACCTTTTCATTCGTACAAATAATTTTAAATAGTGTTTTAAATCAATGTTTAAAGAACAATATAAAATATATAAATATATTTCTTATAAATTTATAAGACTTCTTTACTTTGCCTACCACCGAAGTTTGGTCAGGGTTACAAAAACAAACAAAGCAAAACCATTTGGTTTGAAAAAACAAATTAAAGTGGCGTAAAAACAAAATTCACAAGCGTTTAAAATTATTTCAATAATGCCACACCACAAATTATTGATATCCGGTAGTGGTTTAGGAGAATAGAACGCTTGGCTTCTGTTCCAGGGGACTTGGGTTCAAACCTGGACACGAACAGATCACTTCTTCATAATAAAGAACTATTTTAATAATGAATATTTTAAAACAAATTCTAATATCACTGTTTTAAATCTTTGGTCTCAGTCTTTTTTCAAATAAATAAAAATGTAATTCCTTTATATACTTTATGTAAATAGATTTAATATGTACACAAGTACGTCTTAAAATTAATAAAATTGAACGAAGAAAGTTTTTCACGAAGCACGGGTATCTTATTGATCGATCAATATAAAATAGAGTCAAAGTACACACTCGTTTCAAAGCAAATCCAATTTAAGGCTATTGGAAATTGGAACATATGATGCAAAGTCTGAGATCTTTTACTGCGAAGTCAACTCCAGTCCGTAACTCCCAACCTCTGGGACGTGGGACGGGAATAAGTTTCGGTCTCCACAGATTCTCCGGGAGCAAACTAAATTTGTTTGTGTCATCTCAGGAAGACAGATCGTCTGCAAGCTTATTTTATGTCTATTTTTTCAAACTACTGACATTTATGAGTCACGTATGACCGAATAACATTTCAATCCTCTAGAGTTTCATGAATATATAAAAAAAATGGATATTTATAACACGTTTGATGGCTTTGACAACTAATTAGAATATTTTTAATGTTTAAATTTAATACGAACTTAAAAAAATTCTTTTTAATACTAACACCTTTTTATTATTCTTCTCCTTTTAGACCTTTGGTCTGTTCATGTAGTCAGCCTGACCTCTTTCGGGAAGTTCCAGATGTCGCATATTGCTGTGTTTGACACCCTATTTTGAAGAGCTGCTATTGTCCTCAGCGTCCGCATCTTTGTCACCCGCAATATAGCCTTTGTTTTTGTAGTATCTGTAGTATTTCTCTGAAAGTGGACTGTGATTGCAAGTTTTGTAACATAAGTAACTCGTCGCAGCATGCATGGGAAAGACAAAGAACATAACTAACTAACTAACCAACTAACCATCACGCCGTCTCCCCGAAAGGGTAGGCAGAAAGAATGGACTGTCACACTTTTACTGATGCGGCACTCCATCCTTCTCTTTTCGCTCCGCGGGAGACGCGGTGTTGTAATAAATTTCAAATAAAATAAAATAAAATGTTTTTACTAATAGTTTTTTGTACAATATAGAAATTAAAACGGAAGATTGAGATGATTGAGATATATTGAACAACAATAAACTGTCGTTAAATATTTAAAGAATTTCAAACATCTGAAATGTTTCAAATTAGTCATATATGTGTAGTGTTAGAATAACATTTTTGTGCTGTAATTAATTTATTCATAAAAAATATGAAAATATGTACAGGAAAATATTATAGAATTTATTTATTTTGTTAATTTAAATTTCTTTGTAGAATTTCGTTATAAATAGCAAATATATATAAATTAAAAAATATGTATAAGATATATTCATTTAAGTTTCACTAGTTCATTTAGACTTGACCAGTTTCAGTAGCCTACTACCATTTTCTGATCTGTATAAATAAAAACAATGGTTTTATTTATGTGCGAAGTAAACAAATATTTTTTATTTAATTTGTTCTTCATATTCGTCAATTTTATGGTAAGTTATGATATGATGATATATAGAAGTGACATGTTTCACCTTACTAAGGCATTATAAAATATAAATATACAAATTTTTAATACTTAATTTGAAGTTTGCACTAATTGTTAAAGAAACATTAAATACATAAATCACATAGCTCTATTCACACCTCATTATCTCCAGAATAGCTGGAAAAGCTATACGAGTATATTAAATTAAGTTGCTTATCGCAAATTTATAGCACAATACAAAATATGTTGAAAATTTGTATGTAAATTTTATAAGTGAACGCAAATTTCCATATAAAATTATTTTGTACTTTCCAGTTTAATGAAAGTGTCATTCAAGTAATTAATTTTTCGTCTTCTTCTTTTTAAAGAAATGACATTAAGTGCACTCCACCCATGGGTTTTGCCATTTTCCTAAGTTAATACTCGGGCGCATCCCATGCCGTATAGAGTATCTCAAAAAATTGTATACATATATTTTTCTTCTTCTGTTTTTTTTATCAAACCGTGTTTGTATTTTTTTAGAGCCTGTTCCTGTGTAGATATCGCTGTCTAGTCATCTATTGAGTGGTCTGCCTGGAGGTCAGATGCCCATTGGTACATTTTTGGCCCCTTCACATATCACTGTTTCAGAACATGTTATTTCCATATAATTTCTCCAGAAACGTTATCTTAGTCATCTCAAACATTTTCGACGTAATATTTTTAATTTAAAAAATCTAATAGCAAAATTAGGAAAATCAAATTAATGAAACACAAAGATTTTCTTATCATCTTAGAATGAAAATTAAACGCCTTTATATGCCATTTATTTGTTTATGAGATCTTTGAGTTAGAATATTTATTTTTAACGTTCTTAAGCTTAGTTATTTAGTTAGAAAGTTTCAATCCTGGGATTGGTTTGTAGCAATTTCTTCTATTCTTCTCTTCCATTCTTCCCTGTCTTGTACGGCTCTTTTGAAATCTGCATATGATGAGCAGCGCACGTCCACCAATAGGTCCTCCAGGTACTATCGGCGTGGGCGTCCCCTAGAGTTTGTCCCCTCGGTCATACCCTCCATTATGGCATGCAAGAGACCTTCTTGACATATTACATGGCCGATCCATCTTGCACGCCTTTCGGACAAGGTCCTGAGCAGGTGCCTTCCTCCTTCGATTCCTTGAAGAACTTCCTCATTCGTGATGTGGTCTCTCCAGGAAATTCCTAATAGTCTTCTATAGGACCACATCTCAAAAACCTCTAGTATCCGCTTATCTCTTTCGGATAGGCACCATGTCTCGCAGCCGTATATCAAGATACTCCATATATAGGTCTTGATAAGGAGTATTCTCAGTTTTAGGTCTATATTTTCTGATTATATTATTTTCGACCTTTTATTAAATGCAAGCCTAGCCTGATATATAAGGCTGTCGACCTCGCTCTTAGACCAACCGTCTCATGTTATTTTGCTCCCGAGGTATACAAACTCCTTGGTGTTCTTTGGTGGAACTCCTCACACCACTACTCTCATCTGATATTGCGTTCGGCCTACAGTCAGCAGCTTTGTTTTGTCTTTATTTATCTTCATTTTGTAGCTATCTTGAAGAGTGCCTTGCAAAGTTGCTAAGGCCTCCTGCAGTTCCTCCTCACTTTCAGCAACCATAGCAATATCGTCAGCAAACCTTATCATGTCTATCTTTTGTCCGTGTATCCTTTTACACCTTAAGTATCGTGTAAGCTTAAGTACATATTATTCATTTAAAGTTTTTATAACAAGCTAATTATGAAGGTGCTCACTTTTTTCAGGGTAGCAATAAAAGCATGGATATGTGTATGCAAATTTATATAAAAAAATATTTAGATAATCCATTATTTTGGGAGAAACACTATAAAAATCTTTGCTTAATCGTATCACCTCGGAGTTTGACATATTTTGTGATAGTTTGGCTCATCTGAGGGAAGTACTATCTTTATTATAATTGTATGGTATATTTATTTTATTAATTTGTCATGCATCTTATGTTTCTCGCTCTTCTTATTAATCTATTATGTATTACTTCTTATTGTGTATCTTTAACTTGTATCTTTAGTTTATTGGAAAAAAAATTCTGCAATGCTTTAGATAAGTTTAAAATAAATAAATGAAAATATACATTCGCAAAATGAAAATTCAACATTATTCCCTGTTTATTTGGAAGCTCTGTTTTAATGTCACAAGTTATGAATAAAATTATCACGACAGCTGTTTTGTTCAATGATGTTGTTACAATAAGGATATTTAGATTTCACCATGCAAATTTTTTATCAAAATGAGTTTAGCCAAGTAAAAATATACAAGAGTACCAAATTAACGATTGAGGGTTTAAAATCATTATTTGAGTTAATTTATTTTAATATCATTTGATGTGCTATGCTCAAAATGATGATGTTATAATACATTTGCTCATCTCTCCAACTTCTAGACCACCACCCGAATACATGACTGTTTACACCATAGGTTCCATTTTTTTTATCCCATAGACCCCTTGCCAATTTCTTCTATTTTGTGTAGACCCGCTGTTTTCTTAATATTTTTTTTTTTACAAAACCATGTATAACATTAAAATTAGTTTCAAAGCTGACACAGAGCTACTCACTTTAATAGGTAAAACTGTAGAAATGAAATCTCTAAAATAAAATATATGTTAAGTTTTATAGTTATCTGTACATTTTAATTGTTAAAAAATTACAACACTGTTATAATATAATATCACAATGTTGTATTTTACATTTTTTGCGAATGTTGCGATAACTGTTTCGCCAACCTATGTTGCATTATCAGCTGATAAAACAGCAGTCGCGATATCTCAAAATGTATATAACAGTTAATAATATAGAACTACAAAACTCGACAGCCAGCGTCTCTATAGCATACGACATGATACGTCGCACGCGTTTCTTATAAATTCGTACCTTGCTGTCAATTTACAGGCGCCTGTTTTTCCAGACCAGATTCTTCAGACATCCTGAAATGGCAGAGGCTTTATTGACTTGTTCTCGTGATGGCTAGATTATTTTTACTATTTATTCATTTTCAGTTTTTTTTTGTTTTTGCAGTAATTTTTATGACATTAAATATTAACTAGAATTGTGTATATTTAATGTTGGGTCACCCGTAAGTAATGAAGCCCCACCGTGGGCGACCTCGTTCCGTCTAGTAAGACCATCTTTCCTTATTATTAAGCAATCTGCGACTACCGCGCTATCATCTTACTCACAATAAGCGCTCCAAGCGGCTTTTCTTCTCAACTCTAAGTCATCTTTCGATTCCAAAATTAAAAACACGAATCCAAAGAAGACACCAAAAGCTGTACATAGATGTAAATTACATTCAAATTAAATTTTTTCATGAATTAAAACACTTCATTATCCACTTTTGAGTTTATTTTTCTCATAATTTTCTGAAAGCGTTTATACCTTCTTGAATACGAATGGAAAAGTCTGTTTTCTAGAAATTTTATTTATTTTAATGGGAGTGACTTGTTTTACCATTATTTTTTTTTTAATTATCAAATGTTTCATATCGGTTTCTTTACGAGCTGACTCAACAACCGCTATGATTCCCACACCGAAGATCTTGGGTTCGATTCGATTCGAGTGCGAATGAAAGAGTTGTCATTACAACGGTTTGAACACATAGCAAGAAAGAATGGTAAATAACTATTTAAATAGTCCATTGTTTTGGCCTAAACACTATGTTAACATTTTAAACTGTTAAAATAAATAAAAATATGTTTTATGTATCACAATTGTATTTTTTATCTTTCGCGACAGCTGTTTCGACAACCTATGTTGACATCATCAGGTGTCACAATAATATACAGATAATAAATAAAAATAAAATTGTGATACAAAAAACAAAGTTTTTTAATTTAACAGTTTAACAACTATTTAACTATCACGTCGTTTCTATGGAAGGATGACCGCCACACTGTTCTATCCCGCATTACTCTTGAGCCTCTTCTGCATTCACAAACAGTGACAAGCACGCTCGTCGATTTTCATACATCGAACATGGCCGCCTTTCAGTAATTGGTTGATTTGATTTTGACGTGTCTTCCTTGGCCTTCCTCAACTTCTTTTTCCATTCACACTCCTTGTATATATCTTCCTATCCATTCACACTATTTGTATATATCTTTTTAATCACTATGGTGTGAATAAAATCAGGCTGACTTTAGTCTGATAGAATTCACGTCTACAATAAAAATGGCGATAGGCTAGCTAGTACCTATCACATGACATTATAATTTGTATTTTAAAAAATGTGAACAGTAATTAGATTCAAATATCTGTTGTATACACACATGTGAGAGAAACTGGAAACTTCCACAATAAAAAGGCCAAGTGGCAACTAAAGGACCAGCAATGGCGTCAATGGACTTTGTCTAGGATTAAAAATATTATAAGAGTATACTCGTAATACAATCCCGCACACTAAAGAAACACGTCCCTATACAAGGTGAACATCAACGACCTTCGTGGCAGAGTGGTTACGAGCTCTGACTTCAATGCCGAAGGTCCTGGGTTCGATTCCCGGCGATGTCAGTGTAATTGTCACACTGTCTTTGGTCTGGTGTAGAATTCACGTGACAATAAAATGGCGATAGATTGGCTACCTATCGCATGTCACGAGAATCAATATAAATATAAAAATAAATAAAAAATATAAAAATTACAAAAAATAAAAATTATATACAGTAATTGGGTCCAAACGACCTGTTGTGTACATAAAAAAAATAAAATTAAAACATTGAATTATTGTTTCAATTTGCTATACAAATTTTGCGGAAACTGATTTCATTGATTCAGAATTAGATTTTCAATTAATACCAAAACAAAATATATATTTCATAACTTCATTACTATTTTATTTATTATCAAATCTTGTTTTTGGATTCTGAATCCTCTTTATGTGTACGTAATTTAATTAATTTCTATGTTATATTACATAATTGAATTGATCAAACGTTTAATTTTAGTAAACACTAGCGAATTCTGATCTCTCCCCTTTTAAATATTCTAAAATTAGTGTTTTGAAGTAGGTCAGACACTAAAGAGGAAACATAATAAATCACTGAAGAATGAGGAATTTCTAGTATTAATTCAAACGTTAATTAGTTTAACAAGATTTCGTAACTGATCTAGCACTATTTTTTTTTAAATAAGATGCTTGTTTAATCTTCCATGACATACTTGCTTATATAGTCGTATATAGTATAGTCTAACAAATTCTCGGCTTAGATTTTATAATTTATCCGTATTACTTTTGCGCATCGATTAAATTAATTATATGAATACATAAAACAAACTTACTATATACGGAATAAATATTTAATAGAAAATCGGAGACCAATACAATAAAAAAACACGCACTGAAGTGTAAAAAGTAAAGTTTATGTGACTAAGTTACACACAATCATTGCGGCTAATTTTTGCTACTTATAAAATTGCGTGTACGAGAGAGGCAAGTAATTAGTCGTGCGCTTAGAAAAGGTTTGCGCGTATGAGTGGTTTTCGGCACATTCACATGAAGGTTCGCCTTGTTAAGTTTTTATTATTTTTTATTTATTTAGCGTTTTCCAATTTTTCACATTAGCATTAGATTAATAATATTTTCATTTTTGAATTTACGTAACTAGTTTAATTGAATAAATATCTTTCAATTCCTATTGAAATGTCAAATGACGATTTGTTTATAAATTAAAATGCTGTTTTTTCTTGGAAAAAACAGTGTTTATTCATAAAAAATCGTAATTATGGAACTTCACAATATCAACGCCTTAAGTTTATCTAAAATGCATATTGATAACGCAGTACCGTTACGCGTAAATTTTTTTTTAATCCCAGTAAGGAAACGATTTATTTTATAAAGCATTAAGATACACGACCATAAGTACCAACTGGCAGAACGCAGGCAAAACGCAGGCAAGAAGACTGCTGACTTGGAGACCGTGGACGGTAAAGAGAAGTGCAGGGCGACCGCAACTACGGTGGAAGGATGATCTGAACAGACACGTCGGAATGATCTGGATGCAGTCTGCACAAGACAGAGTGACATGGAAACGAATGGAGGAGGACTTTCTCCGGGAGTAGACGGGAATAGGCTGAGAAAGAAGAAGAAGAAGAATAAGATACAAGAACCTGATCGTGAGGGCAAAATAGAAGGTCAACGAGGTATTGGCTGGAGATGAAACTCCTGGCTCCACGAGACAATGGACTGGACTGGCTTAAGGAACGTCGAAGAGCTGTTTCGAGCTGCCAGAGACAGATACGCCTACTCTTAGTGATAGTCAAAGTCGGATGTAGCCGGGATAAAATCATCATGATACAGAAATAAAGAAGAAATAATATTTCTTTCATAAATACAAAATATCGTTGTTCAAGTGTTTTATATTTTTAGTCAAATACGTGTTCAGCGAGCTGTTTTGAAATTGTATCTAGATACACCCGTGTTTTAACAATGGTTTTTGGTGTTAATTTAATATTATCACAGCTTCACCTCCTGGGATGCAATATATCTGTCAGATGTAACCTTGTTTACGCTGAAATACTCCAATCGGCTCATATTGCATACAAATACTAATTAACTAGTGATAATTATACCTATTGAACCGAGAAAAGCGTTAGTCGTAATTTAATATTCCGACACAATAGCACCGTAAATGTACGCCTACCGATAGGTAATGTAGATTTCCAAAGCGTGAGGTATTAGTGGAAAGGTAAGGTTGATTTAATCATTACAATAAAAATAAGATATAAATAACATTATTCTTTCGGTGCCGTGTCAGGTCCCCCCAAAGTTGGCGATAACTACAGCAAAGGCATCATAATAATAACATAAAAATAATTAATTAAACTTTTTGTAATAATAAATAGAACGACACTTTGTATTTTCACAACACTTAATTTTTTTTTTTGTAAAAAAGTTTCGGCTGTGACCCAACCTTTTTCGATGCAGAAATTTTAATTTTATTTTTACAATTTTTTACATCTGCATGTAAAAGAAGGTTGAGTTACATAAGAAATATGTCTGCAAATAAATTTTTAAAAAGCAGTGAAGTGAAAATAGATAGTGTTATTTTATTTTTATCAAATGTGAATACACATCACAAAGTGAAAGCAAATTCAGAAAACATATTTAACTTTATTCGAGATTTATTTAGGTGGTGACACACACTGTTTATTTGGATGAAAAAAATATTTTGTGCACAATCACTATTTGACAAAATTATTAATTTATTTCTATGAAAATAAGCTTTAGAAGGAATCACTCTACCACTGATGCAAAATTCGTGGTGAGACAAATCAAAGAAAAATCCATAGAATATAACAAACCGGCCTATATGTTGTTGTTTTTTATGTACACAACAGGTCGTTTGACCCAATTACTGTATACAATTTTTATTTATTTAGCTATTATATTGATTCTCGTGACATGTGATAGGTAGCCAATCTATCGCCATTGTATTGTCACCAGACCAAAGGCAGTGTGACAATCACACTGCCATCGCCGGGAATCAAACCCAGGACCTTCGGCATGGAAGTCAGAGCTCGTAACCACTCTGCCACGAAGGTCGTTATTGACCTAACTAAAACTTTCGACAGAGTGCTCCTAGAAGATGTTGTTGACACTCTTGTATAAAAGAACACACCACTACCCATCATCAAAGTAATTAATAATTTTATCAGTAACAATACAATGCGCATTAAGATAAGAAATGAGCTCTTAAGAGAAATCCCAGCTGCTGTAGGCATTAGACAAGGAGACAGTTTAAGCCCTTTCCTATTTAATATAATTATGGATTAATGGACCTGGTTTACACAAAGGGAAGCAAAAAAATAGACATAATATGCTATGCGGTTGATCCGGTGCTAATAGCAAACTCCGAAGTTGATCTACAAAGGCTCCTATACAAATTCCAAATTTCATCTCAAAGATTTAACATGAAAATCTCCATAGGCAAGACATAGAGCATGGTTACGTCAAGGCAACCAATACGATGCAAACTTGCATTAGATAATAAAATTACGAAACAAGTGATGCATAGGTGTTGTGTCAAGTACTTAGGTGTTGATGTATTAAGCAGCAGTGACGTCTACGGAGAAGTAAGTGAACTAACAAACAGGGCCGCAGTTGTGGCTGGCTGTTTGAAAATGCTGTTTGGAAAAACTGAAATATCCTAAAAGAGAGTAAAATACGAATCTACAAGACACGTGTACGTCCTATAATGACATATGGAATAGAAACAACAGCTGGCACCATCAGAACAAAATGTTTCCGAAAAACCACAGAAATGAATACTCTCCGATCCGTTGCGGGAACGACACTTCGAGACAGAGTAAGAAATTATGAAATAAGAAATATTTGCCATGTGGAAGATGTCGTGCGATGAGGCGGCTGAGAATACGCTACTGAAGACATCATGTGGAAAGAGCATGTTCTGAAAGAGTGATAAATATAGCCGCAAATAAAGTACCAACAGGAAATCGACCACCCCAAAAAATGGCGAGACAGTTAGACATCTACATCCCAGGAACAGGCTCCGAGAAATAACAGGACGCAGTACTAAATAAATCAGAAGAAGACGACGAAGAAAATATAAATAACTACATATATGTTTTACTCGTTTTTATTTTTTTGTCCAAATTAAAAAAAAAAACATTAAATAAAAAATATTACTTACTGATCAACTCGCCGTCCCTCCGAAGAGGAAGGCAGAAAAACTGACCACCACATTTTTATTTCCTGACTTCCTCTCTCACTTCCTCAATATTCATACAACGTGTCTTGGACGCACGTCGATTTCTCTGACTCCTCGCGTGGACAATATTTAATTTTTGATTATTTCGTGCCACGTTTTTCTCGGTCTTCCCTTTTTTCTTATTCCGTTTAAATCGTTAATTTAAAACTTAATACCTTCTTCATTCATTCTTTTTATGCGTCAAAATCACTTATATAACCTTTTTATTATTTTTTTCTTTAGACTTTCATTCGCTCTGACCAGTCAATTCTTAACAAAAAAGAAACAAAAGTCTTCTTCTTCTTTTAGACCTTTGGTCTGTTCCTGTAATCAGGCTGGTCTTTCTTGGGAAGTCGACTCCCAGCTACCACTCCATCTCTATGGCGGTCTTTTGTTTCTGGAGGGATCCATCCTCTGCACGGTCACATTCCAGTTTTTATTACATTCCATATTTTCCTATTATATAAAGTTATATTTGAGAAAAATACGAGAAATTTTCAAATTGTTTTAGTTTTAATAAAGTTTTGCATTTTTATGAATCGTAGCGGTGTTTTGTCCACTTATTTTTATTTCTAAATGTTCTGAAACTTGTATCAGAAAACATATATTAAAACTGTCCTACTTGCTGACAACGAGCGTGAACTACAAGTCCTGGTGAATTGTATGTATGAGGTATGCATGCGAAATGATCTGATGATGAATGTTAATAAGTCCGAGGTAATGATTTTTGAAAAGGAAGAAACCACGACAGTCTGCAACATTAGCGTGAATGGTGAAAACTTGGAGCAAGTAGATGAGTTTGTGTATTTAGGTAGTATGTTTACAAGAGATGGGAGAGTGGAGAGGGATATTGAAAGAAGGGTTGGGGCAGGCAACAAAGTGAATGGTGCACTTAAAGTTGTCATCGCAAACAAAAACCTATCCAAAAAAGCTAGAATGGCAGTGCACAATGGTGTTCTTCTACCGACCCTTATGTATGGAAGCGAAGCATGGAACTGGCAAAGGAAGGATGAAAGTAGAATAAATGCAGTAGAAATGAGATCTCTTAGACGAATGTGCGGATATTCTGTGTATGATAGAGTGTCGAATGAAAATATAAGAAGTGAATGCGGTGCGAATGATGGTGTCATGAACAAAATAATGAAAGGATCATTAAGATGGTTTGGACATATGGAAAGAATGAATGAAGAAAGAATGGTAAAAAAATTATATGTTAATGATGTAAATGGAACCAGAAATAGAGGAAGACCGAGGAAAACGTGGCACGATCAAATAAATCAAATATTGAATGTCGGCCATGTGAGGAGTCAGAGAAATCGACGCGCGTGCATGACACGATGTATGAATGTTGAGGAAGCGAGAGAAATATGTCAGGAAAGAAAGGAGTGGCAGTCCATTCTCTCTGCCTACCCCTTCGGGGAGACGGCGTGATGGTTAGTTAGTTAGTTAGTTAGTTATATTAAAATTTAATGTCACTTCAAACATGAAAACAAATAAAATATATAACGCGAAAAAATATATTTAAATTATATTTTCGTAGAAATGAGATTTTTTTAGCTTTGTTGGAAGCTTTTAAGTTACAATTTTAATTTGGTTTCTATTTTCATTTGAAATTCATATATTTACCTGAGAGATAATGTCTTAAGTGATTGTTGGGTGAAATGAGTTTTGATAATCATGTCAGATTTTCATGATGTTATGATTTTGTCAAAGGGAATTTTTCTATTATATTGATATTGAATGGTTAATTCATATAGCATACAATACGGAGTGGATTATACAAGATTTATACAGGATAGTTTTTTTAAAGAATTTTAAAATGAAGTTATATTAAATATATAACGGTTTTTGAAATAGATTTCCATTTAAAATTTCCATCAAAACAGATTGGCATGTTATTATCTGCTGTCTAAAGCAAAATAAACCATGGCGTAGTTTTATTTAAAATTATACAAGAGCGGGAATATTTCATAGACGAAAGTATGTAAGTAATCGTTTCAACCTTTACAAGCTTCACAAGTTGTTTCATCGGTTGATTGACAGTTGGGAGCAGATACAAATATGTTCGGGAAGTGGTTTTCAACCTGTGACATTTCAATATTTATTTTAGTTTTGAAATAAAAATTAATTAACAAAAAATAATGAACAAAATTGTGCACGGATCACTGCGTTGATTTGGTCAAATCGAATGCATGAATAAATAAGTAATGGTTAAGAAAGTATACGTTAACGATGTGAATGGAGAACGGAGTCGACGAAGACTGAGGAAAACACGTCATGGCCAAATCAATAAAAAATTTAAGATTAGCCATGTAAGAAGTCAGAAGAATCGACGTGCGTGTATGACTAGCTGTACGAATGTGGAAGATGCTAGATATATGTTTCAGAATAGAGTAGTGAGGCGGTCCATTCTCTATGCCTACCATTTCGGAGAAACGGAGTGATGGTTTGTTGTTTTTGTTGGTATTATTTAAAAATACACAAATAATTGTTATTTTACATACAGTATACATATTTTTGAAGAGTTTTTTCAAATGTTTATTATACTGCATATCTATAAATAAAATATAAGAAGTGAATGCGGTGCGAATGATAGTGTTATGAACAAAATGATGAAAGGATCATTTAGATGGTTTGGACTTATACCATTATAGACAGAATGAATGAAGAAATAATGGTTAAAAATGTATATGTTAACGATGTAAATGGAACCAAAAATAGAGGAAGACCGAGGAAAAGTGGCACGATCAAATAAATCAAATATTAAATGTCGGCCATTTGAAGAGTCAGAGAAATTGACGCGCGAGCATGACACGATGTATGAATGTTGAGGAATCGAGAGAAATATGTCAGGAAAGAAAAATGTAGCAGTCCATTCGTTCTGCCTACCCCTTCGGAGAGACGGGGTGATGGTTAGTTAGTTAGTTAGTTAGTGCATATCTAAATAGATTTTTTCACTTCGAATTCAGTTTGATTTTAAATTAATGTTACTTATTATTTATCTTCTTCTTAGTAGAGGCCTTGTGGTCTATTTTTTAAGAAGGAGTTTCCAGCTGTCAATCCTTATTTTTGGTGGTCTACCCAGTGGTTCGTCTACATTCGGGTTGGGCGTGCATCACAGTGAGAGGGAGTCTGGATGGATCCATTCTTCTCACGTGCGTATACCAATATCATACCCTTTGCCTCGCCCACATGATGACATCCTCGATTTGGGATATTTCAAAGTGTCTTGCCAGATATGTCTCTGAGCGTCTTAATTTCTGAGACTCTTAGGGCGATTTTTTTAATTGTGGTGTCCGCCCTGCATTCAATATTTTTTTTTATTCTAATACACATAATATGGTTTGGACATATGGAAAGAATGAATGAAGAAAGAATGGTAAAATAATTATATGTTAATGATGTAAATGGAACCAGAAATAGAGGAAGACCGAGTAAAACGTGGCACGATCAAATAAATCAAATATTGAATGTCGGCCATGTGAGGAGTCAGAGAAATCGACGCGCGTGCATGACACGATGTATGAATGTTGAGGAAGCGAGAAAAATATGTCAGGAAAGAAAGGTGTGGCAGTCCATTCTTTCTGCCTACCCCTTCGGGGAGACGGCGTGATGGTTAGTTAGTTAGTTACACATAATATTTTACTATGTCTTAATTTTTTTGACATTATGTCATTTTTTTCAAAATAATTATACTTACCGATCCCTTTTCACAAAGAAAAGCTCACTGACTGCCGTACTTGAAATCAATAATGTAATTATTTTCTAACTAATGTAATGGGTCATAATTATTTTTTTCAAACAATGATTCGATGGCACCGCTCTTAGGTCTATGAAAACTAACTAACTAACTAACCATCACGCCGTCTCCCCGAAAGGGTAGGCAGAACGAATGGACTGCTACACTTTTCTTTCCTGACATATTTATCTCGCTTCCTTAACATTCATACATCGTGTCATGCTCGCGCGTCAATTTCTCTGACTCCTCACATGGCCGACATTCAATATTTGATTTATTTGATCGTGCCACTTTTCCTCGGTCTTCCTCTATTTTTGGTTCCATTTACATCGTTAACATAAACTTTTTTTACCATTATTTCTTCATTCATTCTTTCTATAATGGTATAAGTCCAGAAGACTTCTTTCTATAATGCCATAAGAATGAACTGTCACACTTTTACTGATGCGGCACTTCATCCTTCTCTTTTCGCCCCGATAAATATGATTACTTATATGTTATTGTATCATATTATATTTAAATATTTACAGTCTATATTAGTATTGCAAAGTTTCATAGATCACGACCCGCAGTAATGAGAAAACGATGAAAAATAATAATTTTCAATATTATACATATATAGGGTGTCCCAAAATTAACGCAAGATTTGAATTCGCCGCTTTTTGTGCAGTAAATTGTTGGCAACACTGAAAAAAAAACAATTTGGTAGCTGACAGTTTAGGGTTAGTAAAAATGGAGCGTTACACGATACAACAACGTGTTTTCATTATTGAACAATATTTCAAAAATAATTAAAGTTTGGCGGCCGCAGTTCGAAAATTTCATACTAAATATGGTCGGAATAGTGTTTTAACTTCGTTAACTGTGAAGAGATTAATTGAAAATTTTAGGAAGACTGGATCAATCGGAGACGCTAAGCGCACTGGTCGTCCAAAAACAAGCCGTTCAAATGTCAATATCGAAGAAGTGTGTGAGAGTGTTGGTGAAAATGCGTTTGTCTGTACTGTTTTTGGTGATCAGAATTGGCCCCCTAGATCGGGTGATTTAACACCATTAGAATTATTTTTATAGGGTTATTTGAAATCAAGGGTCAATCAACAAGCCACAACCATCCGTGCATCACAGGAGGAAATTAAACGCTGCAACAACGAATTTCAGACACATTTATGCAAATTGGTCATGAAAATTATCAACAAAATAGTGCATATGTGCCAGCAAAGCCGTGGAGGCCATTTGCCCAATGTGTTATTTGATAAATAACCCTACACTATGTACTTTATGATTCAATATAAAAAAAATATTTGAAGACTAAAAACTGTGTTTTCTATTAAATTTAAATCTTCCGTAAACATTGGGACCCCCTATACCATTAGCCTAATGAGTCATGTACTAAAACTGTTTCTTAAAATTATACATGCCCGAATAAGAAACAAGTGCGAGCAAGATCTAGATGACACACAATTCGGATTCCGAAATGCATTCGGAACCAGAGAAGCGCTACTGGCAGTCAATGTCCTGCTACAGAAGTGTCGAGATCAACGCAAAGAGGTGTTTGCATGCTTCATCGATTATGAAAAAGCGTTCGACAGGGTAAGGCACACGACACTCATGGAGATGCTCAAAGACTGTAACATTGACTCCAAAGACCTGAATTTCATAAGAAACCTCTACTGGTGTCAAACGGCAAAGATCAGATATGGAAGTGGAAATACAGAGGCTATAGCTATACAAAGAGGAGTTCGACAAGGTTGTATTCTGTCACCTCTATTGTTAAATCTGTACTCCAATAAAGTTTTCCAAAGAACTCTAGAAAACTCTAGCCTTGGAGTGAAGATCAATGGAGTCGTTATAAATAATATCAGATATGCTGACGATACAGTCATATTGGCTGAAAGTATACCTGATCTCCAAGAGCTCCTAAATAAGATTGACAAGGCTGGAGAAGAATTGGGTCTGACAATAAATGTCGCTAAGACCAAGTGGATGTCGTTTGGAAGACTTGATTATTCTGGATCATCTTTGCGACTAAAAGGAGTAAATATCGAAATGGTTGACCAGTTTAAATACCTCGACAGTATCATTACTAAAACACTCGACCCAGATACAGAAGTGAAATGTAGAATAGAAGTTGCACGTGCTGCATTTAATAAGATGAGACCCTTCTTCTGTGACGATAATTTGAATCTTAAACTTCGACAAAGAATGATAAAAGCTTACATATGGTCAGCTCTATTATACGGAAGTGAAACATGGACTCTAAAAGTGAACGTAATGAATCGGTTAGAAGCATTCGAAATGTGGATACACAGAAGAATGCTTCGTATACCTTGGACCGAAAAGGTTAGTAACGTCGAAGTACTTAGGAGAGCCGGAGCCAAGAGAGAGCTGTTGTCGAATGTCAAAGTGAAAAAGGTCTCATATTTGGGTCACGTGCTGCGTGGAGAAAGGTACCGCCTCCTCCGACTTATATTGGAGGGCAAGATGGAGGGAAGACGGGGAGTTGGCAGAAGGCAGATGTCCTGGCTGCGCAACATTAGAGAGTGGACCGGAATGAATGACCTGTTTCGGGCAGCGCAGGACAAGGAGGTTTTCACCGGAGTGATCGCCAACGTCGGGGGGACCTGACACGGCACAGGAAGAAGTAGAAGATACTTATAGATTTATTTCGTTAGTTTAACCAAAATACGTAAGTTTAAAAACTCATGATGTATTGTGAAATGTGATATGTATTAGCATCATGCAAAATTTAAATCCGGAAAATCGATCAAATATAAATAGTTACCCACGATTGAAAAGTGTATACATGTATACAAATACCCTAGATCAAGAGGGAAGCTTTATGTCACCTAGAAAACTCCTTCAATCCATAAGAATGTTTATAGCTTTCTCTGTTGTATTTAATATTTTCTTACGTTTTAGAATGAGGCGATATTTCGGTGAAAAAAAAATTTGGAAGGCATAAAAACAATTTTACCAAAATTTGTACTAAATATTTCAACATCTCATTACCTTGGTTCCCATATTTACTTGCTAAAACTACAACTTTTATGTGCTAATAAAAAATTTAGCCGAGTCCAAAAAGGTGTTAACATTAATTTATTTCAGGTGTATTTAAAAAAAGGTGTAGTCGTATTTTGCAGCGAACATTATCAAATCAGTCGCGTGGTTATTAAACAGACTCAACGTGATTTTAGTGACTTTATACTTATATTGTTTAAGGACAGATTAACGAATGGGCGTGCCAAGTTACATCTTTGAAATTAGAACAAGACCTTTGATAAGTTTTTGACCAATTTTGTCGAAGGTCGAGAGAAAATAAAACAAGATTATTTATTCTAAATAAAAATACACAAAATTGAAAGGTCTAACAATACATGACATGTGGATACAGACAGGGATGTTACGGATGTACATTGGTAGATGTCCAATTTGTAAAGTAGACGTTTTAAAAAAAGATAAAAATACAACTAAAACCTTAAAACTAGGGTAATAAAGACACTTTGAAACATCTGATTTTAAATACCAGTACACGCTTATGCATAATTACATCTGAAAATTCATAACCAAAATCCCCACCTAATTGTGACATATTAACTCTTTATTAAATAAATTTTAGTTTAATTGACAGCCAAACTTGGTTATTATTATAAGATCACGGATATAGCGAGATCTCGGATGTAACGAGGAAACACTCGTTGACATTTTACTTTATGATATATGTTTTCACTTCTATAACGAGCTATTTCTCTGTAATTGTGTATTTTGGTTTAAAGTGCAACTGTTTGTGTTATGTGACTGCTCCAGATGCAGCATTTAAAAATACCTGATCTCTAATATAACAAGAAAAATACTAATAACGAACATATTCAATCGGTCCTTCAAGCTTCAAATTAAATCTTCATTGTATTATATTATATTAACCAAGGTAGGCTTTTTATGTTAATTTGAAAGAGATCTGTATGTAAAGCCAGTTCTGTTAGCCAGTACAGTTCTGAGGTAAATCCATTCATAAATATTTTATACTTATAAAATTTTAACTATCGTATTCTGTCGGATCCATAACGTATATTTCTAAATGCTTCGTAATCATCTTAGAGCTGTAGTATTTTGGAAGAAAAAAATATAATGATGAACGGAGGAGGATTCCTGGGTTAAATAAGCAGCCATGGTAGGGAGCTAACATAGCTCATATAACAGAAACACAAGTCTCGGAATCTGGACAGATCCCTAAGACGAAGACGACACCAACAATATAATATTAAACGTCTTCATCACAGGACTTAGATTGATATCATGTCTGAATAAATCGCAATATCTATTGAAAAAAAACAAAAATTATTCTGGTATAAAGTGCAAAATAAAAATATATTTAAAAAATAAAATATGTAAATCTGTTATTTAGCACTGGCAAAAATTATGCACATTTAGTCCCAAGGGACCATCACTTTGCATCTGGATTCTAAAAGAGTTGAATTTATATTTTTACAATGATTATTTCAATATTTTATTTTAAAAAAATCATAATAATACATTATTAAAAGTCTTGACATTAATGATAATTTTAATGTAAAAACTTTTTTATGTGCACGTGAATTTATTTCAATAATTAAAATATTTGCTTCGATCGCGCATTTCAAAATATTTTTAACCTGCTATTTGTTAAGACGACATATTTTCATGAACTGAAAACGTTAAAAACTCGTTAGAATCGCTTTGATCAAAAATAGGATAGAGCTGATTTTCAACATGTCGCTTAAATATTTTATACACTCTTGACGCTAATAAAATTACGGAATAAAAAACTTGTTAAACTGTTTTATGCATATTCACTGTTCTGGGTTTTGCCCATATTAATTTAAAGCACTTTCCCAGAAATTATATTAAGTGCTTTTCTGAAAAACACAACACTACCAACACGCAACCATTTCACAATGATTTTAAAATTTAAATTTAAATAAGCCAAAATATAAACATAAAGGATCAACAATGAAGCCACAAAATAATACGAAATAGACTCATAAATACAAATAATTTATAATTGTAAGGAGATTGGACACCATTATGGCTATTTCAGCAGGTTTAAACAGGGATGTTGTGATGCATACTCGAAGATTTTCTAGCAAGGCTTTTCTTCTTCTCCCCGCACTTCGTTTTCCATTTATTTTACCTTGGACAGTCATTTATAGCACTTCGTATTATCGTTTTTAATTCGTTAATAGGTTCTTAAAATGTCACGTGAAATTATTTCAATTAATGACGAATTTTTATGAATTAAAACAATGTTTTTCCACTTTTGAGTTTATTTTTCTCGACATTTTTCGAAGGCTTACACCTTCATAATCGGGAAAACGACATCTCCCGATGATGAAGGTGTTTTAATTCATAAAAATTCGTCATTATGGAATTCCACAGAGGTAACGCCTTAAGTTTATCTAAAATTCCCATTAAAGTAAATATATTGCTGTTGAAAATAATTGCCGAGGACAAACAAGGTCAAGTAACTAAAAAAAATCGATATATGTTTACAAACGATATTAAAGATTAAAAATATTATAAAGAATATTTGTTTCATTCGTATGTAGCCAACACATATCATGTTTTTAAGACTCATAAAAGAATAACTAGAAATTTTATGAGTTAAAGCTGGTAAAAAGAGAGGTAACGTGTCTGCAGGTGAGCAAAGGGCTGAATTATTGAAACCCCTAGAGCAACGAGCCACGGAATCTCTCGAGAAGCGAAACTGCTAAATGCACAGCGCTTTAAGCTTGGTCGTACTAACGTACATGGCAACCGTAAACTTGTTGATACAGAAAACTTAAAATTTCATCACTTTAAGACGCGTAATTTAAAAAAAAAAAAAAAAGAATGATTCAAATAATTATTTGTAGAACCTTAAGTTAACACAAATTATTTAGTGTTATGCCTTTAAATCTGCAATTTTCTTATTAAAATAGTCACTTGCATCTACAAAATGTAACATATATAACAAAATTATCTTAAAATCTCAACCTACATATTTTGATACTAAACGGTAAAACCAGCATAATCAAACAAAAACAAACCAGCATAATCAAACATAATTAAACAAAAAAGCGAACCCCGAAATTCATATTATTTAGAAACATGATTAAAAATATTCATAATTAAAAAAAAAACTTAGACATAACTAACAAATCAATTCAATCATCCTAATTATTTGGACTGGTCCATTAAAGACCAGACCGCCGATGTCAGCGAGCCTTGTGAAACCGGTCGCTGTCGAAATAATGACGATAGTAGAAGTAGTTATAAAAAAAATCGATTTATTTCATTATTATTTAAAATGAACTTTCATCTAGAGGTTTCACTAAAATCATTAGATTGATTTTAGTGATAGCAATAGCAAAAATACATTATGAATAGTAAACCTATCAAAAGACGCATTAAACCAGTCGGCGCGGCGGTAAAAATAGTGCAGTGAATGAAACAAAACAAAAACAAAAACAAATTGTGAGCATCAGTAACAACAAACAATTTAATTATGTATAATTATCTATTAGGATTAACAAGTTTTATTTTAAAATCAATGAACACCTTGTCTATTCATTATCTCAAAAATGTCATTACATTATGTCTACAATATTTTTTGCTTCTTGAACAATGATGAAAATTCCATCATAATAAAAATAGGCGAAAGCCCGAATGTCATCATGAAGGAGTGAGTGAACATTTTTAATACTCTTTTATTCAAAATATTACCTTGAAGGAGATAGGTATACTTTGATTCTCTCCGAAAGGACAATAATTCGAAAGATTAGAAATATGATTTTCTGGATTATTTTTAATTTTGTTCAGATTATGGTTTTATGACAATAGTGTTGAAAATAACAAATTGGTATTGTTGATTGTGAAATTTTCAAAGCGTGTTCAAAAAAATATTAACATCAAAAGTGTAAACTTATTACTGATTACGATTATACCATGAACGAAGTTTTAAAAGGGTAGAAAAACCTTTTACTACGTGAATATTTCACGGATTGCAATCAATTATATAATTAATACGAATGAAAGCACTATTTTCTTAAAGTTTTATAACATTTTATGGGAATAGCATGTTTCGCCTTGTTTAGACATTTGATTATTCCTTAGCAAGGCGAAACACGCCATTATCATAAAATATATTGTACTAGATCTTCCAGAAAATCGACATTTTATTCGAATCAACTGTCTAAATTTTTTGGTTTTATCAATCCAATTTTGTATTATTTTCTAAATTTTATCCTATTCGATGAGGATTTGACACAAAAGCTATCTGAATTCGCCAGAATACGTGTTATATAACTTATAATTAAAATGTTAGAACAAAGAAAAGTTCTATAAATAATATTACATGTTGAACAAAATTATATTTGCATTTATACCATACGAGTGATATTTGCATTTATACCATAACATAAAATGATTTCATACTTGGTATATGAAGCGACAAAACAAAACATTATTCTATCCAACTCATTGGTTAATTAGTGTTTCTCAACATTAATTTATCTCAATTAATAATATCAGAATACATATTGATGGCCTTTATTTAAATCTCTGAATCCCTGAATGTTATAATATAATATATTATGTTTGTTTGTAAAATCTTTAAAGTTTTTTAGATAAAATTAAAACATTATATTCCGTATTTTCCATCACAGTGTTGTGGATTCACATTTGAATAATTTTCTGAAAACTTCATATTTTCACATTGCACTTATCACAAACACGTGTCGGGTCACAGAAAACCCTTCTTGAGCGAAAACATTTTAACAATGAATTGGGACAAAATCGTTACTTATACACGTACGAGTATACTATTGTAAATTAAAAATGAAAATAGCGGGAGGTAGGAATTAAGTCTATGAGTAGAGTTATTTGTTATTTAGATAGAATTATGGGACAGGGGAAACATATCAAATATTGGACTTGAATTTAAGATTATTTGGTTGTTCACACTTTGATATTGGTGGCTATAAACGTGAAAACTTTTGACGCAGTTATTTTTTTAAACGAATTTTTCAATGATTTGATTTGCGAAGTTATTAGTGAGAGTCATCATTATGAAATTCATCATATTTGCTCTTTTGTACTTAATTTAATTTTACAAGTTCTTTGACCGAGTAAATTGATAACAACGTCCTTTTTTTGTTTTGCGTACTTAGTAATGTAACACTTTTATTGAGGTCCTAGCAATATGAAAAATGATACTTCGATGGAATTATGGTTCTAGAAACAAGATTGTAAAAATCATGAATTTAAATAAAAAAATATTTGATCTTTTTAACAAAATCATAATAAAATATGCTATAATATCAAAAAATTTAATGTAATTGTATTTTTAATACATACATTTTTTGTGTCAGATTTGGTTATACAAAACAACGACTTTATTTTAAATGTTTTCCAATTAAAACTCAGCCTACACGGGTGTCTCTGTAATAAATTTATTCCGCCAACCAAAATAAAATTTCGGATAATAAAATTTAAAAATAAGATTATACCACAAATTGGGGTAGTTCTTCCTGTAACAATAATCGTCGGAGAGACATTTAATGATCTCCCCACACGGACCAAAGGTGGTAGGTGTAACACCCCCAACATTGTTGTATTACGGGCGGAGCATAAAAATGCCGTTTCATCCCTTCAGTATGCATCAAATAATGGTCAAAATATTTAATCACTTTCGTCTCATTCAATTTTTTAATTAGATTATAAGGATAATATAATGCAATTTTTATTTTAATAAAAGCCCTGGTTAATTCATTGATGTTTCTCATCATCTGGAATGTGATATCAAAACATCAGAACAAAATAATATTTGTAATGTATACGTACCGAAATAACATATTTTTAGCCAACCTTTAATACGATGTCATGTTTTCTAATGATCAGCTTCATTTTTGGAATAATGATGTGTATTTTATTTTTACACTTCTTAAATCAAAATATACGCCCACGGACTTTGATTTTTTGCATTTTGTGCGTATATGTCAAAAAATATGTTCAATTTAGTATATCAAATTAGTGTTTTATGATGGTTAAGGTATTAGTTTTGTAAAACTCCATTATTAAGTAATAATAGTAAACACGGGGTTCAAAAGGCTAGTAGGGCTACGATGGGGTATGTTTTGCTGGAAAATATGCCTCTACAAAATGTCGTAAGGCGCTATGTTGCATTTACAACAGCAACACATTGATAATACTATTGAGTCCAACTCTCTAGCGTCCACGAGAGGTCTTTTTAAAGACCCCGCGAACCCCGGGCAACGTGGCACATATTACTTAGTGTCATAGCAGATAGAGAGAGGAAGAATGGCGAGCTTTCAGCACCATAAAACTGGATACACCCACCTAAGGGAAGGTAACCCCAACAGAAAATCCTCCAGAAAAGGCAAGGAGATACCACTCTGGATATTTTTCCCCAGGTCATCACTAAAAAAAGGGTGGTAGTCAACGTTAGGGAGACCTGACAGGACACAGAATAAATTACTTTGTAATGTAACTGTTAACATTATATATTGAACCTCAAAAATTCCTTGTAATTCAGCTGTAAATTCAAATGTTACTGTTTATCGTTATGAATTGAACCTCAAAAATTCCTAGAAAATTCAATTGTAATATGACTGTTTATTATTATATATTGAATCTCAAAAATTCCTAGAAATTCAATTGTAAATTTACTTAACACTCATCATTAGTTCTAAGAAAAATCTTAAAATTGTTTTGTTTAACAACTCAAAAATTTGCATTATATACTTTCTCCTCCACCCTTAAGCTTTCTAAATTCAATATAATGTTTGGTGATTAGGTTCAGTTTGAGAATGACCTCGCAAGGCGAAACAAATTTGTCACAATTTATAAAATTTAGATCAATTTAATCCAAGTCAAACCACTAAGCAATCCTGTTTACTAACTAACTAACTAACTAACCATCACGCCGTCTCCCCGAAGGGGTAGGCAGAAAGAATGGACTGCCACACCTTTCTTTCCTGACATATTTCTCTCGCTTCCTCAACATTCATACATCGTGTCATGCACGCGCGTCGATTTCTCTGACTCCTCACATGGCCGACATTCAATATTTGATTTATTTGATCGTGCCACGTTTTCCTTGGTCTTCCTCTATTTCTGGTTCCATTTACATCATTAACATATAATTTTTTTACCATTCTTTCTTCATTCATTCTTTCCATATGTCCAAACCATCTTAATGATCCTTTCATTATTTTGTTCATGACACCATCATTCGCACCGCATTCACTTCTTATATTTTCATTCGACACTCTATCATACACAGAATATCCACACATACGTCTAAGAGATCTCATTTCTACTGCATTTATTCTACTTTCATCCTTCCTTTGCCAGTTCCATGCTTCGCTTCCATACATAAGGGTCGGTAGAAGAACACCATTGTGCACTGCCATTCTAGCTTTTTTGATAGGTTTTTGTTTGCGATGACAACTTTAAGTGCACCATTCACTTTGTTACCTGCCCCAACCCTTCTTTCAATATCCCTCTCCACTCTCCCATCTCTTGTAAACATACTACCTAAATACACAAACTCAACTACTTGCTCCAAATTTTCACCATTCACGCTAATGTTGCAGACTGTCATGGTTTCTTCCTTTTCAAAAATCATTACCTTGGACTTATTAACATTCATCATCAGATCATTTCGCATGCATACCTCATACATACAATTCACCAGGACTTGTAGTTCATGCTCGTTGTCAGCAAGTAGGACATCATCCGCATACAAGAGACAGCTTACTGACACTCCGCTCATTTTGGCACCTACATCCAACCCTTTCAGCTCTTTCATACAATTGTCCATATACAGATTAAATAACCACGGGGACATTACGCAACCTTGTTTGACACCTTTATTGATATCAAACCAGGCTGTAAGATCTCCATTTACTCTGACACTAGCAGTGCTTTCCGTGTATAGCGACTTAATGGCCGTGATCAGTTTTGTACTTATTCCATATTCAGACAATATTTTCCACAACTTTTCTCTATTAACGTAATCATATGCTTTTTGTAAGTCGACAAATGCACAGAAAAGTTTGCGATTTTTGGCCAGAAACTTCTCTGTCAATGTACGAAGTCCAAAAATTTGATCCATACATCCTCTGCCATTCATAAAGGCACCTTGCACATCCCAAACTTTGTCACTCGTCAATTTTCTTACTCTTTCTATTAAAATTCTGCCATAGACTTTACCAACGACACTCAAAAGACTAATAGCTCTGTGGTTTCCACATTCCATACGCGATCCTTTTCCTTTGTACAGAGGCATAATTACTGCTCTCCTCCAGTCTAGCGGCGTATATCCCTCCTCCAAGCACTGGTTAAATAACTTACATAACCATGTAGAAACCACTTCGCCACCGCTTTTAATAAAGTCTATGGCAATACAATCAAACCCAACAGCTTTTCCACTTTTCATTGCACTCACGGATCTTTTCATCTCATTCGTACTTATTTTTCAATATTATCATTCATAGGTCCCGCACTCGCACTAGCTGTCATATTTTCGATCACGCTTGTATCACCACCATACATCTCCTTAAAATATTCCATCCATCTTTCTTGTATGATCTTACTCTCCGTTAACATTCTTCCCTCGTTGTCTAAAATTGCTTTCACACATCCACTATCAGGAGGATTTCGGGCTTTTTTAACTTCTTTCCAAAACATTTTTAAATTTGCTTGGAAGTTGTTTGTCATTTTGAGCCCTTCTTCCTCCTTCAGCTTTTCTTTCCGCGCTTTCACTACCGACTTCACTCTCTTCTTGCATACCTTATACAAATCTTTTGCTCTTTCATACTTAACTCTGTCATTCTTATTTATCGACAACATATTCAACCAAGCATCTTTCTTCTCTTTAACAGCAATCTTTACGTCATCATTCCACCATGCATCCCCTTTCCTTCTTCCTTGTACACACACACCACACAATTCACTCTCCTTCAAGTATTTCCAGGTCTCGTCAATACTCAACTCAATTACATCCCGCTCACTCAATCTATCTTTCACTTTTCTTACGAAATTATTTCTTACGTCATTGTTTTGCAGTTTTTCAACTTTGACTCTAGTCGGTGCGGCTACTGTTTTGCTTCTTCTGGTTCGCCATCCCCGGAATAAGATCACTTTTGCCACTACTAAAAAATGATCCGTTTCCAGTTCGGCTCCCCTGAAGACCCTTGAATCAACAGTATCCGCCCGTAATCTAGAGTCTACAATGACGTAATCTATAATGGACCTTTCAAATCCTCTTTCCCAAGTATAGAGATGGATTCTCTTATGATCGAAGATGGTATTTGATACAAAGAGACCCCATTCTATACACAATTCAAGCAGTCTCCTTCCATTATCATTTATTCGTCTATCACCAAACGTACCCAGACATTCCTCGTACCCACTCCTACGGATTCCCACCCAACCGTTCATATCACCTGCTATTATCAATCTTTCGTTTTCACTCTTACACACCAATGTCTCTCTCACTTTGTCCCAAAACTCATCTTTACTCGCCTCATTTTCGTTGTTACCAGGGGCGTATCCAATTAAAAGGAAAACTCTTGTTAACCCGATCTTGAAGCGAATCCACATGAGTCTTGGGCTAACACATTTATAACCTTTCATACATTCTACCATCCTTGGAGCTAGCACCGCCGCCACGCCTTGGCATGCTCTGTGGTCATTCGGCACACCCGACCACAGAACAATCTTATCCGCATGCTCCAAGGAACCACACTCTTTCATCATACATTCAGTCACACATAAAACATCTAAACACTTATTATCCATTTCTGCACACATCTCATTCAACTTTCCTTCCATACCTCCCCTTATATTCCATGTACCGATGCGGCACTCCACCCTTCTCTGTTCGCCCCTGCGGGAGATGCGGTGTGATGGGTTGCGGACCTCATCGCCACCAGTAGGCATCACCCGCACACACTTAAATGCTAAATCATTTACAAACTATATCTTAAATAAAATTCAATTATATAAAATAAATAAATAAAATAAATCATAAAATAAAAATAACAAAATATAACACATAAAAAAAAGTTATAACACATAAGCTATTTTCTAAGATAATATCCTTTCATTAAAAGTTTGTTTCTCCCGTTACCACCGTTATATCAATACAATTTTAGTTAGTTAGGCACTTTAAATAGTTTAATTTCCAGCAAGCACTTCAATATGAATCAAAAGAATTTTTCAAATAGACATCGGAACAAATGTACATAAACGTTCGAAAAATAAAATTATGAAATTATGAAAACCAATTTGGCACCTGTCAAAACACTTCACATAAACAATGTAATTATATTTTTCACCACCAAAACAGCACAAAGGTATAAATTTTCACAATCAAATATTATTTTGGGATGGCAAGATGCATATTGGCCAGGATTATTCTCACATGGATCATTTATATATAAATTTTGTCCACTAGTTGACGATGTTTTAAAAAAAGGTCAATATCACAATTTGCTCATCCAACAGGACACACCCAACACGTATACGAGGTAACGAACCACAAAGTACTGTTTTAAACATATAAACATTTTTAAAAAATCACTTATACGCCTAAAAACTCCAGTTTTATTGGAGAAGCCCGCGACCAAACCACACTCAACCAACTGTCAATATATATGTATTATAAATTACTATTATAAATTAATGTCAAATTTGTATATACGGCAGCACTAAAATGGCGCTAAACAGGCCATGTCTCTACTAACAGCTCTAACGATAGATGGACAAAACGTCTCCTTTGCTGGTGTCCTAGAACTGCGACCCGAAACCCAGTACGTCGCCAACTTCTATCTATACGGCGACATTAAAGAAACCATCGGGACGACATGGATGCGTGTTTCCCGAGATCGACAGACATGGAAGAAGAAGGAAGAGGCCTACATCCGAGGAGTAGACGGATATAGGGTCGTTGATTATGATATTAAATATTGACGAAAGCGTCCTTAGAATATATAATATATTTTATTTGATTACACTGGATTTTTTCAAAAGAAAAAACTGTTTAATATTCCACTATACTATATTTATAAACTACATAACATGTTTCGGGGTTACATCCATCTTCAGCTATAAATATACGACTGAAACTAAAACATGAAAGAATTTTTATATACAAACAAAATATTGTGACTAAAATCCAAATTACCGGTAACAAATTACATTGGGGGAAAAACCTACATTTATATATAATACAATGGAAATAATACAATAAATAATACAATACAATATAATTAATACAACGTAATGGAAAGCTATATTTGACTTCAAATGTTATCTGGACTAATCGTTTTTTAGTTGATTCTGACAACTTAATAATTTAGTACATGAATAGTAAACAAATTATAGCTCATGAAAAATACTTGATTTTAAAACATTCATAATTTAATACATTAATAGTATATAAATATGACGAAGACACAAAATAAGGAATTATTTAGACTTGGGATTATTATTGGAGACGGGAGTTTGGAAGACAAAAATTCGACAAGGTATTTAGAGAGAAAGGAGTGAATGGAGGGATCTGATTGTTGATTATGTTCTCTCCCAACTTCACGGACTTGAGAATTTCCAACGATTCCAGTTTGTTGAGTTTATTGTTGTTATGCATTTTTTTTTTAATAAAAAAGACTAATATCTTCTTCTTCTTCTTCTTCTTTTGATAGATCTGACGATCTGTGACACAGAAATCATATCTCGTCGGATGATGAGATCCAGCTGTCCCTCCATCTCTTAGGCGGTCTTCCAGGTGGGCGGTGTCAGGAAGGGATTTCATAGGCGGCTGTATATGCGAGTCTGTCACCATCCATTCGGGCTACATGGTCCCTCCAGTATCTTCTTCTGGATCTACTCCACTGAACGATATCCTCTATTTCGCAGGTTTTCCTTATGTCTGCGTTGCGGACACGATCTCGGAGGGTTTTTCCAGTAATTGATCTTAGGACCTTCATCAAGGATTTATATTAATGATATTAGAATTTATTTTACAATCTTCAATGTGAGCAGAAAATAGCTCATTATTATGAAGAAGGAACCTGGTCGGGTCCAGGCTTGAACCCATGTCCCCTGGAGCAGGAGCCAAGAAAGTTGTTTTTTTAGTTTAATTCATAATAAAATGGTATTTTATTGTTTATTGGTTCTTGAACAATTATGTGAAATAAGCAATACGAATGAAAACGACTATTTTCGTTGTATTTTGTAATGAAGTTTTATTATATTTTATTGGAATGATATTTTTCTCTTTAATAAGGCATTATTTTTTTCAACTTGTTAAGAAGATTTCAAACTTTCATCATCGGAAGATCGATAAAAATCGTTTATATCGATCTCCCGATGATGAAGCTGTAAAATCTAAGTGGAAAAACAGGGTTTTAATTCATAATAAAATGGTCAATCATAATATAAATAGTTATAAAATGTCATGTCATCAAGAAAGAATACGGGAATGTTTTGAATACAAGAGAGGAAGTCAGTAATACTTCGATTTTCTCCTAAAGTAATTCGATTCGATGCACGTGACCATGAAGGTTTCTGGTTTATTTTAAAATAAGTTCTAATTATTGTATGACGGGTATATAGAAAACAAAAGTAAAACAATTTGTATTGGTCTTGGATATTGTCTTTTCGGGAGTACCAGCCCGAAGGCTATTGTTCCCCTACATGTTGGAAATTTCTTTCTTGGAGATGAAGTTGAATATTCTTGGATGGTGTGGGGAGGGTTACTTAGTGGATGTAGAGGGTTGTGTCCGACATTTGGACTTGACTACCCGGGTAATGAGGAGTGTGGAGGGGTTGGGGATGACCTTGGAAAGGGGCCGAGGTCTTGGGTGGAGACCGAGGGACAGTGACAGGGAGTGGCCTTGGGGGGGGCCAGTTGGTCCTGGATATGGAACCAAGTGGGACAAGAGTGGCCTTGGGCGTGGGCCGGTGGCTTTGAGTGGGGACCGATATGGCAATGGAGCTGAAATACAGGATGGGATAAGGATGGTGGAAAGGAAAGGTTTAGGCATGAAGCATTGGAGTAAACAGCAAGTCGGCAGCGATGACGGCGGCGGGGCAGGAGGAGGCGGCAGGACAGGGAGAAGCTGCGGTGCAGGAGGAGTCGGCGTCGACAGAGGCAGGAGAAGCAAGTAGGGATGGTGGCGTTCAAGGAACGTTAGCAGACTAGGAGATGGCAGCGGGTCAGGAAGATGGTAGCAACGACAAAATGGAGAGTGAGCGATTACGATGGTCAGGAACTGTGGCGGCGGCACCGGAGGTAAAAGCCTATTCAGGCAGAGGTTGTCATTTTAATTGGCTGGCTAATGGGAAGGCGTGCAGAGCTATACACAATTTGAGTATGAGAGTGTGCACCAATAAAAAACAACAAACCACTCATGATGATGCATATACTTGTATATGGAGCTGTTTATAATCTTAAAGGATTGCCAAAATGCACAAATAATTATTTTTTTTGTGAGAAGCTTCAAACGACAGCCGCCTATGGGCGCCATTTTGAAACAACTCTATTTTTATTGTTTATGGTGAAATTTGTAACGTGTGTGGACACTTTTTATTTATTCAAAGCTAAAATTTATTACTGATTACGATTGTATAGTGAACCGAGTTTTTAAAGGGTAAAAATCTTTACTTCCATAAATGATCAAGTATTATTTTATGAAAATGTCATGTTGCTAGTTGTAACTCGTAATTTAAAGCGCAAACCTTTATGGAGATCTTAGTTGCCGCTCCCTGAGCGCTGGATAACCTGTAAATGACATGTTTGACAAAGGACTCCCGACGCTACCTCGAAATTATTACTTTTGTCGATTATCCGGTTTGACATTTCAATTTGGACGGCCGCGGTACCGCCGCAGGGTTTGTAGACAGTTCCATCAATAGCTCCACCTGCCATCAACGGGCGTCACAATATAATGTATAAGAGTTGCGTGTAAATGGATTAATAACTTTCAACATAATAAAACAAAACCATGATACCTCGTAGATGTCTAATATAAATAACACAGGAAGTTTCAAAAATACTCATGAACTAATAATAATCTAAGAAGAAAACTATTATAAACCTGTAAAAATAAATATATAAAAGCTCTATATTTAACCACGGTGTGGTTATTATTATGTGGGCCATGTGCTAAGGAGAGAAAAATACCACCTCATTCGACTGATATTTATGGGTAAAGTAGAGGGACGTCGGAAGGTTGGGAAAAGGCAGTTATCCTGGCTGCGGAATATAAGAGAATGGAAGGACTCTGATATTGGAGGGCGAAATTGAGAAACGCCGAGGGCCCGGTAGGAGACAGGTGTCCTGGCTGCGAAACGTGAAGGAGTGGACCGGCGTCCGAAGTGAATAGGAGTTGTTCAGGGACAGGTTCGTCCAGGTGATCGCCAACGTTAGGGGGACCCAACAGGACACTTGAAGAAGAAGATGAAGAATAGTAATTATTAAATTGGCTACTATAATTGACGCCAACTACTTTTGGTTGAACCCAAGCTTCATTAAAGCAATATAATAACTTATTATTATATTATTTTGCCCTGATGAAACTTGGGTCCAAGCGAAACTAGTTGGCATTAATTATAATAACCATACCGTGGTAAAATCAAAGTGTTTTATTATTTCATATGTATTAGTTTAAAATGTCAAACCATAAGTGAGTGTTTCACATGAAAATTGAAAACTGATTCAGATGACGAATGATGACGATTATGAATTAAAAGATGATTTTGTCCTCATTTTAGGATATATTTTTTGTTTTTGTATACAATAGGTTATTTGAACCCAATTACTGTATACAATTTGTTAGCTTTTGTTTCTTGTGATTTTTTCACACTGTCATCGCGAGGAATCGATGCCAGGACCTTTGGTGTGGTAGTCATAGCTTTGGCCGCGTTGTTGTTTTCTCGACTTGTTTCTAAATTTTTACACCTTCACCATCGGGAGATTGATATAAACAATTGATGTTGATCTCCCAATGATGAAGGTGTAAAACCTTCGATGCATGTCGAGAAGAATAAACTGAATAGTGGAAAAACGGTGGTTTTATTTCTTTACTTAACCTTTGTATGTTAGAAAAATTCGTAGTAGAATTATGATTTCAGTGACAAAGACATAACTCAAGCAACTGTGAATTAATCCAAAAAAGGATTGTTTGGCGTGGGTTCAAAAACAAATTACTTCCGAAATGATAAATTGGTTCTCGCAGCGGATGTGGGTGCTACGGAAACTCGGATGTGCCCACGGAACGCAGAAAGGGGTCGAAATAATGGCAACATCTTGAATTTTTAAATGCACCAACTTAAAATTTGATAATAAAATGTCACTCATTGATTGGTTTTTGAGGATTTTATTTTGTAAAACTTTATATAAATATAATTTAAACTCGATTGTTCAATTAGTTTAACGGTTATTTTTATTTATGTAAATATATAAATATTAGTAACAAATTTGTTTCATCTTGCTAGAAATACAATACATAAAACTACTAAAACGATGTTTTTTAACTACTTCCACTTTTGTCTTTATTTAGACAGCGACCGGTTTCGCCAGGCTCGCTGGCATCGACAGACCAGTCTGTCGATGCCAGCGAGCCTGGCGAAACCGGTCGCTGTCTAAATAAAGACAAAAGTGGAAGTAGTTAAAAAACATCGTTTTATTTAATTATTATTTAAAATGAACTTCCATCAAGAGATTTCAGTAAAATCATTTGATTATCATAAAACTACTGTTGGAATTTGATTTCACCATGTGATTATCAAACAAGAATACAAAAACTATGACGTCAAAGCGCAAAATAGAATTAAGTATGACACCAAATAGCAAACTCACAAATTTATTTGCAAATATTTGAATTCTGAAATAATTCAAAACTCTGCTAGAAATTTTGATACTAAAAATCGCTACAGTAAATAATGAAAATGCTTTAGACATGTATTAAATATAAATCTTACAAGATTCGGGACTCGTATTGAAGTAGTATGCAAAACTCGCGTTAAATAAACTGATTCAAGACTTAATTTTTACTTTCCACAAAAAACAATTACCATGTCTTCGTTATTATCACCTCATACTGAGCACAATCATTGTAATAAACTTATAGTCTTAACTAACTAACTAACCATCACGCTGTCTCCCTAAATGAAGAGGGAGAAAGAATGCACTGCCACACTTTAACCGATACGGCACTCCATTCTACTCTTTTCGCCCCCGCGGGAGACGCAGCGTGATGGGTTGCTAACCTTATCGCCACCAATACGCATCTCCCGCGCACATTTCATTAACCAAACAAGTACAGATATTATTATTATGTTTTACTTTTCTTCGAGATTGCTAAGAGTTCTTATAGACGTCTCTTAGAGATTAACCGGTTTCACTTTAACGAAAGCAACATTAAGGACTTAAACAAATAGAACGTTTCATAACAAATCAAGATCAATTTTTTTTATCTTTGCAGATGTTTTATTCTATAAAGGATACGGATGCTATTGACACATAGATTTGATTCATGTGGAGATGTATTCATCATTATGAATTAAGTATATTTTAATTTATATCAATGAAATTAAATATGAAATTTTTTATTTGTTTTTTGAATGTATACAAATACTTGTAGACAAATACTGGATTTTACCCATTGTTTACATCTAATCTTAATAGATAGCCCTAGCGTAGATTGAACTAAAAAATGTGAAGTGTTTCTTAACATTATACATCTTTCAAAAAATTGTTAGACGTGGTGGTCGTAAGAAGGGCGGAATGGGGAATGTTGTATTACATAAAGCGATAGCTTAACCCAACCAATGACAGGTCATAAGTCCTGTAAAC
This sequence comes from Lepidostoma basale, assembly GCA_022606425.2. Classification (NCBI taxonomy): domain Eukaryota; kingdom Metazoa; phylum Arthropoda; class Insecta; order Trichoptera; family Lepidostomatidae; genus Lepidostoma; species Lepidostoma basale. The sequence continues at coordinate 586,920 of JAHDVF020000282.1, read as the reverse complement.
GCCTCGACCACCATATTCTATTTCCAAAAAAAAACAATTTACATCCTCGTCTCTATTGAGATACAATATATTATTAAAATTTATATGCATTAACATGACATGTGTAAGTAAATACCAGCCGAAGTCAACAAGACAACTGCAATCTCTAGTGCTCTAAAATCTACAAAATGGAAGAATTAAGACGCGGCCATTAAGAGTAAGATTAAGATTCATTAGATAAATAATAACATATGGCGTTAAAGCAAGAGCAGACACAATCAGAACCACACAAATATTGAGAATACCCGATATGAAGACGCTAAGAAAGATAGTTAGGAAAACTCTGAAAAATCGCGTAAGGAACACCAGAATAAGAGAGATGTGCAAAGCTGAGTATATGTTAAAACGGAATAGATAGCTAAGGAGGATCTGGTATGGTCATGTCCAAAGAACGGACACCACCAGACCCCCTTTATTGTACTACATCATGAAGTGGAAGACCTCCTAACAGATGGAGGTCAGCTGGAAATCCACCTCATGACAAATGTATGCATCTTGAGGAGGCTGAAGAGTTATATCAGGAGATAACAGTTTGGCGGTCCATTCTTAAAGTTTAATCGTTCAGAGAAACAGTGTGATGGTTAGTAAATTAGCTTTTTGATATAACATTTTTGAGTAACTTTACTCCGGGTGAAACTTTTCACATAAATTAAGTTAGGCAACAATTCATTACGAAGTATAGTTTGTTAGAGCGAAGTTCCTTATTAACTACAATATAACGTCGACCTAACCTTTTAAGGAGTAACAGTTTCTTCCTGGCATTTGACCTTTTGATATTAATTAAATATTTATTAAACACACTCTTGAGATTAACTTCTCGCCGGCTGAAAGGTTTGCACAGACATTAAGAGTATGGAGTTGGGTTCACTAAAAAAAGCTATCTTTAGTAAAACTATTATAGAAAAATCGTTTCTTGCTTTTAAATAAGCCTACTCTTAGGAACCTAATAATTAAATCGATTTTTCAAAGCTTCTACCAAATTCATTAAAAGAACGTCTGAAACAGAATCTAAATTAAAAATATTATTATTTGGTATTATCAAACATGAGATGGAAAATGGAGAAAGAAATCGAAAGAGGGTTGGTGCTGGAAACGAAATAAACGGTGCATTCAAAACCATCACAGCAAATAGAGTGATGGTTAGTTAGTTATTTTAATATGTATACACATTTCCAAAGTTGTTTTTCAACTTATATTCCACTTGTTTCCAATTTACAGTTCCGATCAGTATCGGAAGCTCGCTGCCATCATTTGAACATTAATATATAGTATATAATATATATATTTTTTAATTTTAAATAAACTTAAGGCGCGGAATTCCTGGAATTCCATAATAACAATGTTTTATGAATAAAAACACTGTTTTTTTCCACTTTTGAGTTTGTTTCTCGATATGTTCCGAAGGTTTACACCTTCATCATTGGGAGTTTATGTGTTTACGAGCTGAAAAGTGGTAAAAACAGTGTATTAATTCATATTTTCATTATTAACATATCTACAAATAAATGTGTATGTGTTGGCATGTCTGTAAAGGAAATCAGCGGAAAGTTATAAAAACGTCACTTTGTAGATATAAATCAACAAGTCATCAAACGATCCGTAAATTTTCAAAATCTTGTTTTGATCCACTTTATATATCGGTCACAGGAGTTGTAAATAACTAGACATGAAAATATTTAAAAAATGGTGTCGACGATGATTGGTGCCGGCAAACGGGAGTTCACTCACATCAATGGAACTATTTTTAAAAGTGACAAAGCACGCTTTAAAAATAACGGGTGATGAACAATATTTGGGGAGGGAGCTTTCGATGCGTAAAAAAAATTAATAACTAATGAATATAAAAGAAATCGTATTTTGTATAATAATTAATATTTTTTATATGACATTTAGTAAAGCAAGGCAGAACATGTTATTCTATTTTTCATTCTTACCAATTATTTGATATTGAGTTTTACAATACCGTTCAAGAAATAAAGTAAATAACCATTACGTATTCACTGAAAATTCCGATATGGTGGAAAATGAATGATATAATGAAAAACAAAATTTTAAAGAAAAATCCAAGCAACCACATTTCCAATATTGGATACGTATAATATTTTTATTGTGGAATTCCTTCGAAAATGTAACATTTTTATTGAAACCAAATTTGCGACTTTTTGATTTTTTTTATGAATGTGACATGAATAGATTTAATCCGCTTACCATTATTATGACGCTTTTATCTGGGAAGAGTATACTGAAAATACTGCAATATTGTTAAATTTTAATACACCACATCCTTTCATATTCTCTTTTAAAAAAATCCCATCTACTCTCATTCATTTCTTACGTCCTAAACATCTAAATTTGAAGGTTTTTGGCATTTGAAGAGAGCCGTTTTTGGTTTTTTGAGAGTCGCACAGGAAAAAGAAAAATGGAGAACATTTGAAGAGGCACATCACATCCAGCAGTGGAGAGACGGCTAAAGAAAAAGTATAATATAGTAAATACAGTAAATATAGTAAAAGTATCATCTGAATAACTCTATCTTAACTTGAATCAGAACAATGTTACCTGATTCCATTCCAACGTATATTTTTTTCAACACGCAAAATAAATTATTATATTGACATGAGTTTAAATTAATAATCCATTATGAGATTTTTATCATATCTTGATTTTCTATACATTATTAATAATGAAAGAGTCGATAATTAAGATTTTTGATACATGTAAATAATTAATGGAATGAGAATGATTAGGAGAAATAGAAATAAAGAAATAAAGGAAGTTGAAGAAATCAACATACTTGCATGACACGAAGTATAAATATTGCGGAAGTGAAAGAAATTTGTCAGGAAAAAACAGTGTGGTGGTCCATTCTTCTTGCCAACCAGTTTGGGAAGACCACGTGATCACTAGAAAATTAAAATCTTGTGCTTAATGAGCGACTCACATTTGTTTACGTAAACAAAAGCTTGAATAACATTGTTGCTGTATGGTATAATATATTAAAAGTGAATCAAAAGTTCAGTTCAAGAAACCTTCAACAGGTATTCGAACATATCTCATACGATCCATAATTCGTAATATTATATTTGTAAGTTGTTGATTTATTAGCCTTTCCGGGTAAACTAAGTATTAGACTGAATTCTTGATGGCATAAAAATTATTCTTCTTCTTTCTGTTGGTTAAGGTAGTGTAACCTGTTTGTGACAGGATTATCCTGGGATTATGACGTACAGTAATATCCCACTATCTGTTTGGCGGTTTTCTTGTTAGCCCTTTGCTCCTGGCGTTTTATTTTTTAATATTTTTTGCAATTTTTGTATCTTCCATGCAGCCCACGTGATCCCTACAAAAGCGCATTTTAATTCTTTCACACCTCACTTTGTCTTCAACAGCACAGACATACCTTAACATATTATTTCTGATCCGATTTCTGAGGGTTCTGTCTGCAATGAAGCGCAGGGTTCTGCATAAAAAGTAGTAAAAACAAATAATTTTATTGATAATAGATAGTTCAGAAGCACATCCAAATGGTAAAAGCTCGTCATTTTTCTTTTTATCAATTTTAAAAATAATTGAATTACAATTATTTATTTATTTATTTATTTATTTATACATTATACACAAATTAGACATTACAAACGATAAAACATTTAGGCAACTCATTTGGACACAAAATGGTATTACAAAGACAAAATAAAACATCACAACATGAGACCAAAAAAATCATACATATCAGAAGGAATCCAAATATGTCGACGTCAGTGAGGCAGTACTCTTTCCAGTATTTGCAATATTTTTTTATGAATACTGCCTCACTGACACTGAAAATGTCCAAATCCGAGATGATTAGATTCAGCGTCCGAATTGCTCTTCCTACTGGCATCACCAAAGGCAGGTTGGTTCTGCGTGACGGAGTAAAGAACAATTGATGTCGGCGTTGTCGCAGGAACAATGGTGGAGGCAGCTAAATTGTGCAGCACCCTAGATTGCCACGCTTTTGATAATAGTTAAGGTATAAATAATTATAATTTTACGTGATTATTGAGATATTAGTTATATGAAATCTTATTCTCTCTTCGATGGCGCGAAAGCCCAAATCAAGCCAACCTCCTTCCTTTTCTGCCTCTAACACCTCCGGTTCTCTACCATTTTTTTATTTGTAGGAGCTGCGCTGCATCTAACTATGAAATCAGTATTCAATTGATTTTCTAATTTATCACTGAATGACTATCTTAACTTTTAGGCGGCTTCACTTATCTTCTGAAATACATCTCCAACTAGATAAATTCTCTGCTTTTAAAATACACGACTCGGATTCTAAAGTAAAAAATAAAACCGGCTTATCTTTCCTTTCGATCGTAAACACTTTCCTTCCAAGTAGAGAGTCCACTAAGTGGAAAAAAGCCGTTCAATTACCCGCCAGCTCGGGAGCTGTTCCAATATAGGAAATAGCTTTTACTTAGTGCTGCCGAGAGACACCTGCACCCCGGCGGAACAGTATTTCAAACCTTTTTTATTTTAGCTGCGATAATATATTTAGAATTCAACCCGCGGCTGATTGCGCTGAAAGAGTTTCTCTCACACACCTGAAACATTTTTAGACATAAAAACACGTAAGGTAAGGTAAATTAGCCATTATAATTGGGACTTCAATCTAATCGTCTCGGATTGGGATACTTCTAGCGTCAGTGAGGTAGTGTTCATAAAAAATATATTACAAATTCTGGAAAGAGTATTGCCCCACTGACGTCGACATATTTGGGATCCTTTTGTGATACTCGTATGTTATATGTTATATCTATTAGTTCCATATATGACAGATATTGTATTTTTTGCCGTTTTGTGTCCAAATGAGTCGCCTAAATGTTTTTCGTTTGTTATGTCTCATTTGTGTACAAATATAAACAAATGAATAAATATCTAAAAAAATAAATAATGTAACAAATGAATTTATCTTTGACGACCTTTGCGGCAGTGTGGCAAGAGCTAATTCTGCCACGTCGAAGGTCCCGGGTTTGAAACCAGGCGATGGCAGTGTGGTTTTCTTACTGACTTTGGTCTAGCAAAGAATTCACTTGACAATAAAATGGCGATAGATAAGTCACCTATCACATGTCATGAAAATCAATAAAATAGGTAAAAACAAATTGTATTCAGTAATTGGGTTCAGGGGACCTTCTCGGCCTGTTGGCTAAGATCAAAGTGTAGTATCTTTTGTATACAAAAGAATAAAAAAATTGGTAAGGTGTGTATCGCACCACTTAATTATGCCACATTGCATTGTTAACGGTATATAAATAATGCCCTGTTTTTGCCAAAACACTCTGATTCTTCAACATTATTAATGTGTTAATTTTGAAACAATAACTCTCAATTTATTTTTATAAGATTGTCGCGACAGCTGTTTTGCCATTCTACAATATTTTGACATCATCAGGTATTTCAAACAAGAGATATTTTTTGTGTTTCAACAAGGTTTATTTCATTTTAATTATTTAGGGTAAAAAACAGAGATTGTAATACATATGTATATAAAAAGTACGCAGAAACAATAAAATAAGGCTAATTACATGCTACCACAAATATAAATAATAAGAAGAATTCACAGTAAAGATTAATGAATGGAAATCAAAGTTACAATTGATGTAAATAATTTCAAAGCTATATTTTAAAGTGTAAAACCAAAATAATGAAGTTATACTATTATGTATGAATGAATCAAGCCGAAAGGTTGCTCCAATATTTTTTTAAAAACATTCATTTAGATGGAAAACATCTATGTTTAGTTTTAATTCAATAATTTATATGATTTAATAAGTCTGTTTTAGATAAATATATTTTTATTTCATGGCTTCCCTTACTAAGTCAAAATCAATTCTTTAGCATGACGAAATATCTCATTCCCATAAAATAAAAAATCTAGAAACCTGACATTTTAATTCGTATCAATAAATTGTATTTGTGTTTAACATGGTCATTCAGGGAACATTAAATTAGCGATTTAAATTAACACCATCTTTGGATAAAATATGTAATTAGTGACGAAATTAGCAAAACCGCTACTAACTTCGAGTCATATAGCCCTAACAAAACGTCTTATTACTTTAGAGAAGAGTGAGAGTTCTGCTGTACTTTTTGTTGTTGTTTTTTTTTTCATAAGAATTTTGTGTTATCGTGTACAAAGTTGTTTATATAATAGGTCATTAAGGTAGCACATATAATTAAATATTTACGGGTAACTTACAAGAATTGTTTTTGTTCCTTATATTGAAAATAATGAAAAAAAAAATTATTTAGAATTTTTCTGTTTATTTCTAACTAACTAACCATCACGCCGTCTCCCCGAAAGGGTAGGCAGAAAGAATGGACTGTCACACTTTTACTGATGCGGCACTCCATCCTTCTCTTTTCGCTCCGCGGGAGACGCGGTGTGATAGTGTAAAATTTACTTATTGATTTACAATGAACTTCTACCAAGAAATTTCAATCAACAACATAAATAACTTATATTGAAAGTTAGAATAACACGATTTTCATACGAAATTATCGTGTTGCTTAGTTCTATGTTTGATAGTTGCCTATGTTATTCCAGATCAGTATCAAACAGAGTCAAGTTAATTTGCGTATTCAAATACATTCATTTTACTAGAAGCACGTGTTTGCATACATTCATGTGAGTTAATAACTTTGAAATACATCATAAAAAGACGTTTCCTCAATGGTGAAGGGCAGACAAATCTATTATGGTAAGTTTTTTTGAGAAACAATTATTATTGATTATTGGTATTGACGTACAATTTCTTGGTTATAAACCAATGTAAACATTTTTGAGCATATTGCGCCACAAAATGCAACTCGTGAGTGTATGATATTTTGAATGAATGTAAAAGTCAAAAATAACTTATCAGGATACAATAACATTTTCTTGCACATATCGAGAGAATTTGTGACATTGCACTGATGTTGGGCTTCATTGTTCGGACCAAAAGAGTTTTCGGAGATCCCAATGTCCTCAGAGTCGTATACAACGCATTGGTTCGGAGCAGACTCGAAAGTGGTTCTGTGATATGGAGTCCTCACGATGTGATATATTCCGTTATGCTAGAGAGGGTTAAAAAAAATATCTGAGGCATCTCTACATGAGGGAGTATGGTAGCTATCTGTGGCTCCATCCCACGACATTTCTTTTGGGAATGCTCGGGACCAACTCTCTACGGCTTCAAAGAGATGGACATCTCATAGTCTATTTCTTTCTCTTGTATCTTGTCTTCCTAATGTCGAACCATCTCTCATGTGTGTTTGGTATTAAGTTGTATGTATATAATATTTTATTTGTACTCGCCTTATAAATGCCTTAATCATTCATGATGTTTGTAATGTTCGTTGAATAAATAAACTGATTTGATTTTCTTCTATAGTCGCCATCACTTCGTTTGTGGATTCACATTTCAATTTTAACCATCCGCTATCTTTATTTGTTTAAGATTTATTTTGTGGACGTTGAACGATCGAAGTGTGCGCGGGAGATGCCTATTGATGGCGATGAGGTTCGCAACCCATCACAATTCGTCTCATTACGCGGGGGTGAAAAGAGAAGGAATGTTAAATTCGCATCGGTTAAAGTGTGGCAGTCCATTCTTTCTGCCTACCCCCTCGGGGAGACGGCGTGATGGTTAGTTAGTTAGTTAGTTATTTTTAATTTTTTTTTACGTTTTATTATGTTAAAATTCATACACTGAAGAGAGGAAGACTGTGTTCCGAAACATGTTTGTGAAAGTTGCAAAAAAGTTTTGTGAAAATAAAATGTTTTCATAAAGTCTTTTGCTGTATTTATAATAACATGCTTGCCAATGGAGTAAATACAATATGCTGGACGAAGCTTATCTGCCAATAAGAGTGAAAAGCAAGGTCTGTCAGACAGCCATCTGACCTGCAATGCTTCTGGGTGATGAGTGTTGAGCAATTAAAGTTTAGTAGTAGGCTAACGAGTAATTTTATATTTTTAATTATAGGTACATCATTAAGTCAGTGACATTACAAGAATAGATAAAGGGTGAGGAATACGGCTATTACAAACACTGAAATACGCACGTGTAGAGGGTGGATCCCTTTAGAATCCCACACGTTGTGATGCATCAGATTCCTGTTGGCTACCATCCTCCCCGAAAGACCACTAGAGAGACGAAGGGATAGCTGGGAGTCAACTTTTCCCAAGAAACTATAGGAACAGACCAAAGGCCTAATGTGACCAGAATGGCAGAACCAATGGCCGGCAGAGCGGCAAAGGGCGGCTTACCTCATGGAAACTAACGTCAAGAAAGACATTCTTCTTCTTCAAGTGCCCTGTCGGGTCCCCCCAGCGTTGGCGATCACCTCGGCAAACCTGTTCCTGTTCTGCGCCGCTCAAAACAGCTCCTCCATACTTCGGATGCCGGTCCACTCCCTCGCGTTTCGCAGCCAGGAAATTTGTCTCTTTCCGGGCCCTCGGCGTCCCTCAATTTTCCCCTCCAATATCTGTTGGAGAAGGTGATACTTTTCTCCACGCAGTATATGACCCAGATGTGAGATCTTTTAAACCTTGATAGTTGATAACAGTTCCCTGTCAACGCTAACTCGCCTCAGGACTTCGGTATCGGTAACCATGTCTGTCCAGGGAACTCTGCGTATTCGGCGAGGGAGCCACATTTCAAATGCTTCCAGTCTGTTTATTGAGTTTACTTTCAAGGTCCACGTTTCACATCCGTACAATTAAACAGACCACACATAGCACAGTAAGAAAGACATTAAAAATATGAAATTACAACTGGCAGTCCATTTCTCAAATAATCAAAAAAAAATATTGAATACACAATAAATAAAGGGAGGTTTAAAACATGTAATGCTCATCTAAGCACGGGTTAAGCCTTAAATTTTCGGTTGGCTTAAAAGTACTTCAGTTATCACAGATGTGCTACAATTTCAACTCGTTGAACCCATTTTAAAAATAGTAAACGCGTAGAACGGTTACAGACATTTTGGTATTTTTTTTGACTGGTGAATTCATTATGAAGACTGACTACCTCCTCATAGAGTGACGCGGTAATGAGAAACTCCTGAACGATTAATTTTTGTAACTTATTATTGTTGAATATATCATATTTGTGAAATGTGCGGTTTATAGAAGTTTTATAATATTTTATGTTAGTGACATGTTTTGCCATACTAGGACATTATAATTTTGCGATTGGAGGAAGTAAAAAACGTTCCTCCAAAAAAACTTATTCTAGATAACGTTCTCTATTACCAACTCTAAATATTTAATATGAAAATTTACACAATTGTTCAATAAACCATAAATATACTGAGATTATTTATTGTTTCTTGAACAATAATTTTTATGTCATCATATATTTTTTGATTATATTTTTGATACATTACTATTAAATTATGTCCGGTTAAAAGTTAAACGTGTCACTTTCAAACAAAATCGCTTATCTCCAGAAAACCACGGTTTTACTCAATAATAAATAATATTCAAGTAAAGCTTTACATAAAACTTCCAGGAACAATAATTTAATACGGATGAAGGCTTCTTTTTTCTAGAAATTTTATTTTAATTTCTGGAATTGACATGTTTCGCCTTTCTAAGGCATTATCACATTCGACGTTGATATATATAATTACTATTTTTTCTTACAAACATACAATATTTTATTGTATTTCCATGAGTAGATAACTCATTACGGGACAAAGTGATGATAAACAATATAAACATATTTGAATTACTTTTTGATAACTTTGTATCATAACACTTTTTTTTTTTTTTTTCAAAAAGTGTTGTGATACAAAGTTATCAAAAAGTAATTCAAATATGAATCCGCAACACAAAGTAATGGCGAATATAGAAGAAAATATAAACATACACAGTAATTATACAACATTCAGAGAGTAGTAAAAATATAGTTCTAAAAGTTTTATTATATTTTATGAGAATGACATGTTTCGCCCTTCTGAGGCATTATCAGATGTCATTTTTGAAAGATTTACATGAATAATGAGAAAATATATTAATAAATACAGCCATATAGGTAGAATGACGAGTTTGCCTTTAGTACAGTTTTAACCATATTTGAGTCGTCGTCATATGTTTTAATTGAGGCCACTAGTTTTTCACCACTAGAGAAGAAAAATGTATTAAAAGTTGCCGAAATTTGTTTAGGGTCATTTTCTGCTTTGTCATCTATGATAAGAGTTTCACATCGAGTTATCCGTTTTTTCAGACTATTTAATTTTTGTTTTGCCAAATTTTCCCGGATTTTATTTTATTTTCACTGAATATTTTAGAATAGAACTCAGATTCGATAGTTATTCTGTAATTTGGAACTATCTGTGATTTTGAGTGTAAAAATATTTAAATTATCGGGATCTTATTTCCACTCTTTGATTGGGATTTTTTAATATGAAGTCTAATTTACGATTGTACCAAGGCGTGTTACCGAGTTATTTGTTTCCTATGTTTGGTGTTGACCGTATTAGTTCAGTCAACACCAAACATAGGTAAGTATTCAGTTCTTAGTCTGTTTTAAATACTCTTCAAACATATTGAAAATTTCATTTGCGTTATTGCAGGTTGAATAATTATATGTATGGGTTTGAAGATAGTTTGTACTTACTTTACGATCTGGTATTTTGAGATCCACTATTTGGGTAGTTTTTTAGGCTGTTCCGGTAATCAAGCACTAATACATTGTGATCGCTAATGGCGTCATCAATACTTGAAATATCTCCTGATATATTGCGCATATTTGTTATTGCATGATCAATTGATAAGTAGGGTAGAGTAAGTTTGATAACATATTAAGAAGCTGTATGTGCAAATGAGATTAATATTTTTTTGGCATGTATTGAAATCACCGGAAATATAAGTGTCTTGTCGACGTTAACTCAGAACATTATCAAAGTATTAAAAAAATTCATTTATATTTGAGTTTGGCTTACGATATATTTCATATATCGTCAAGGGTTCAAAGTTTTGGGCTGTTATTTTAACATCTAGAACAGAGATATCACCGCACTACTCTCTCACTTGTTCCTGATGAAAATATCCCCGTGTACCCATTAGTACTATAGAACTGTTATTCTCCTTGCTTTAACCAAGTTTTAGTCACTATAATAATGTGGACGGTACCTTTGATACTTTTCCTCAATCTTGTTTCGAAGGCTTCTTGCGTTTAGATAACTAACTAACTAACTAACTAACCATCACGCCATTTCCCCGGAGGGATAGGCAGAGAGAATGTATCGCCACAATGCTCTGTCCTGGCATACCTCTCGGGCTTCCTCTACATTCATACATCGTACAATACACGCACGTCGATTATTCCGACTTCGAATGTGACCGCCTTTTAGTAATTGATTAATTTGGTCATGCCATGTTTTCCTCGGTCGTCCTCGGCTGCTTTTTCCACTCCCGCTGCTTGTGTACAACTTTTTAAACATTCTTCTCTCATCCATTCGTTCCATACGTCCAAATCATCTCAGGGATCTTTTTTTAATTTTATCCACGATGCAGTCATCTGCCTTACATTACTATTTTATTTCGTCGTTCGGTATTCTATCATACAACGTTTTCCCATGTATGGAATGAAGCTTGGAACTGGCAAAATAAGGATGAAAGCAGGATTAACGCCGTAGAAATGAGATCACTGAGAAGAATGTGCGTTTAGATATACAATCTTAAAACAGTATTTCAGAGGAACGCGTGTCTTGAAGAGTCAGACACTTAATTTTCGAGTAGTTGCCTCCTACGTCTTCTAGTATATCTCTTCTTCGTAGTCCACGCGTTCCTTGCTCCGAGCCTGCCCTTTGAAAATCGAAACATGTAATTCCCATAAATTATAATAAAACTTCTCTAAAATAGACGTTTATATTCATATTGATGATTTTAAATGGAGATTTACATCACTATTCAAGGAACAATAAATATAATTATTGGTATATAATGTATATTAGCAAGTTATCTTAGAACGTGAAAATTTAGAATGATGATCATAGTGAACATTTATTTAGTTGGATGTTAGTGGACCACTGATTGTAGTTTGTAGTATGGCGTGTTGCTCCTGAACAAACTTGCTTTGGCAATCGAGTTGATTAGGTTCGAAGCCCATATAAATCTTAATACACGTGACGTCCTTTCTTTCTCTTAAGGGTTGGGAAAAATTCAGTTCGTTGGTAAAAACTATATATTTACACCATAGGTTTCCAACGGGGGCGGTACCGCCCCCTAGTGGGCGCTGACGGGGGCGGTAAAGGTTTCAGAGATCATTTTGGGAGCATAAAGGCATAAATTTCATAAAAAAACTTAATACTTTAAATATAATTAATACGAATATAAGCGTCTGTTTTCTGGAAGTTTTATTACAATTTATGGGAAAGACATGTTTCATGACGGACGAAGTATGTTTCATGATTCCAGACATGTTTTGCCCTTCTAAGACATTATCACACATATATTTTATATTTAATAATGCCTTTGAAAGGCAATACATGTCATTACCATAAAAAAAATTTAAATTAAAAAAAAACAGACGTTTTCATTCGTATATATTCATTATTAATTTTGATTTACATCGTTGTTCAAGAAACAATTAATAAATATAATATTAATACACTTGTAAATTTTTATTTACAGCACTTTATTCTTTTGAACAACCGGTTTCGCTCCTGTTGGAGCTTTATCAGGGTTACAGAGGACAAAAAATACCAAAATAAAAAAATTAATGAAAAAATTATAGGTTTGATAATCATTTTAATTGAAATAGATAAAGATAATACATGTACGGTATGCAAAAAAATGAACTGCCACGCTTTTATCTTCTGTCATACTTCTCTCGCTTCCTCAACATTTATAAATCGTGTCATGCACGCACGTATATTTCTCCAACTCCTCACTTGGCCGGCGTTGCTCGGATTTTGATTTTTTTTGATTGTGCCACGTTTTTATCGGGCTTCCTCTTTTTCTAGTCCCATTTTAATCGTTATCATATACTTTTTTACCATTCTTTCCATGTGTTCAAACCATCTTAATGATCCTTTTAATTTTCTTTTTAAATGATCCTTTCATTCACACGTCTTTCACTTCTTATATTTTGACTCTACACTCTATCATACATAGATTTTCCAAACATTCATAAGCCTTTTTTTTAGGTTTTAATCCTATCGATTGGTTTGCAGCAAAGTTTTATACCTTTGCTGGTTCTTGGAATGCCACTTGAACCTCTATTGTGGTAATTTCCAGTTGCTTTCCACATGTTTATATCTGCTTCTCAGTCGTATTCCTTATGATTAAGGGTCGTATTCATCCTGTAAACTGACCATGGCACGCCATGCGCTCCTGTCACCCGTCAGTCTCCAGGGTGCAGTTAATGAGAGACTTGTCAGATCCCTGATTGGATCGGACCAGTGGCTCAGTGGTCGTCCTTGTGATAACCTTCCCTCCACTTTGCCCGCGATGATTGGTTCTCAAGGTTGTCCTGGTCTCTTCGGGTTTGTGTCCAAAATATTTCAACACTCTCTGACAGCAAATCCACTTTTTTGTATACAACAAGCTACTTAAACTCAATTATTGTATTCATTTTTTAAGCAATTAATTATCATAATATATGATATGTTCTTTTTATTTTTAATAATAAACTAGCTGACCCGACGAACTTCGTGCCGCCTCAGAATCAATAAATGTTGTGTTAACTTATTAGCTAAATTTAATTCACCATTTTATTGAATTACAATTAATACTTAAAATGAATTAAGTTCATGAAATGTGCAAATGTCAAAATTAAAAATATTAATTACAATGGAATATAATTCACGTGGAAGCCTGCATTAATACTTAAAATGAATTATAAATTGTTAATTAAAAACTTTGTTTTATGTATCACAATTGTGTTTTTTATTTTTTCGCGACAATATATTCAACCAAAGTGGAATCTACCAGATTAATTGTGAGGATTGTGATGCCGTGTATATTGGAAAGACGGGTCGATCATTTTGAAGAGGTTATATGAACACAACATTTAATACAAAAACAGAATCATTGTGTGAATTTTGACCATCATTTCAATTCCAAAAACACATTTTTTTTGCATATATCAAACAATTTAAAAAAAAATTGATAAATTAGAAAATTTTGAAATTTTTAAAGCAAAGGCACGTGAATTGAATGTTATAAATAACCAAATTCCAGCTTATTCCCCCTTAGTATATATGTAGTACATTAAAAACTTTTCCTTTATACAATCTACCAAAAAAATATTAATACTACCTTCCATTTTTGTCCCTTTCTTACTAATGTAATCTGCTTCCTTATAATGTTTATCGTCTTTAATATATTAGGATTCATCGTTTTTGACTCTATATTATGTATGATTGTTCCTTCTAATTACTGTTTGAATTATTATTATGATTATTATCATTCTTATTATTTTATTATTATAAATAAATGAATTTAATACAACAACACAACAACAACAACAAACCATCACGCCGTTTCTCCGCAGGGGTAGGCAGAGAGAATGGACCGCCACACTACTCTATCCTGGCACACCTCTCTAGCTTCCTCCACATTCATACATCGAGTCATACACGCACGTCGATTCTTCCGGCTTCTGACATGACCAACCTTTAATATTTGATTAATTTGGACATGCCATGTTTTTCTCGGTCTACCTCGACTCCTTACTCCATTTACATCGTTAACGTATACTTTTTTAACCATTCTTTCTTCACCCATGCGCTCCATATGTCCGAACCACCGCAACGAACCATTCATAATTTTGTTCATAATACCTTCTTTCGCTCTACATTCCTTCCTAATATCAGCATTTGAGATTCTGTCATACATTGTTCTACCACACATACGTCTTAGGGACCTCATCTCTACCGCATTTATTTTGCTCTCATCTTTGTTCTGTCAGTTCCATGCTTCGCTTCCATACATAGGAGTTGGGACCAGAACTCCATTGTGAACGGCCATTTTCGCTTTCATTGATAAATTCTTGTTTCCAATAACTACTTTTAAAGCTCCATTCACTTTGTTACCCGCACCAACCCTTTTTTCAACATCACTGTCCGTTCGGCCATCCGCTGTGAACATGCTACCTAAATACACAAATTCCCTCACCTGTTCCAAGTTCTCTTCATTTACACTTATATTACAAACTGTCATTTGTTCTTCCCTTTCAAAAACTAACACCTTTGACTTTCCGACATTCATCAAAACACGTTAAAACAATTAAATAGCAGACAACATAATTTCGAATAAGTGTGATCCATCAATGAACTCCGTTTTCATCATAAGCATCATCATATTCATCATCTGAAGAGTTTGATGATTCAGTGTCCCTATCAATTGAAAAAAGAAATTCCTCGTCTTCATCTAGCCAAATATTTCGTTTATTAAGTACTCGCGGCTGCATTTCGTATGGTAACAATTCTCTGGACCGAATGTACACAGATACACCTATAAAATCAATACAAAATATACAATACGTATTTTTATTATTATTCACTAATCATAAATCGGTTATTTAATCTCCACGGAACACTCATCTGTCATCTTTTTCGAATCACAAAAGGGGTTTAGCTTTTAGAATAGTCTCTCTTATACTGATTTTTATAACTTTGGGCATTGTTAATCTAAAATTAATAAAGAAAACCAAAAATCCCGGCGACGATTAAGAAATAACCTCAACTCAAATCTTTCACATTGAGTATTGACATCTGGCATCAACAATACACCACCTACGGGCGATACCGAAACTAAAATACACGCCATTTTGATTTTATACGTCGTTTATTAAGTCAAATTTAGTCAAACGTACGACAAATATAATTAATTTTAAATCATTTAAGTGATTTTTTCAAATGTTTTAATAATTATTCTGTTATCCGGAACGGAGACAAATCCAGCAAATATAAGATCTTCAAAATTGGTCCAGCCGTTCTCGAGTTATAAATGGTGTAACTAACACGATTTTTGACTTTGTTTTATATATATAGATAGATGTAAGGCACTCGTATTTTAGATACAATGTGTTGTATTTATAATCACGCATTAACAGAATATGCTTGTGCGCTAAGCTTGAAAATAGGGGTCACTCCTTACGTATTGGGAGTGAAAAGGTGTAGAGGTCTCTCCCTTCGATTTTCTGGAAGGTAAGTTAACAACCCTGACCCTAGCGTCGGGGTGATCTGAAACATAAAGGCCTTTTCCGAAACCCCATTCAGACATATTCAAGTACCTGTTAAAGTCAGAATAGATATTAATATTTATGATATAAATAGATCAATAAAGTACGTTGGCACATATGTTGGATAAGAAAAAAGATTTTAAATATTTCAATATTTTTATTAAACTAAGAGTTATCCATCACTATTTTGCACTAACCTGTTTCAGATTCTATATATAATTTTTCTCATAACATAAGATTCTATGTTACATTTTATTCAAATATGAATCCATAATAGAAAAGGGATGGCGAATGAATAGCTACAAAACAATTTTACTAGATAATAATAGTATGTTTCTTAATACCTAACGATAAATGGACATCAATAATTCGTATTTTACCGGTGAAAACTTTTGTTATTCGTTATTTAATTCAAATATTTTTCAGTTTAAACGACCATTAGTTCTTCAAAGATTTCCTTTATCATTTAAAAAATATACTTCTATTTGAACATTTCTTTATATATAGATCGTTCTCTTGGTAAAGAAGGTATGCTATCTTTTAAATATCTCGAGATAAATAAAGTGATGAAAGTGAAAAAAAACTTTAATGAAATTAAATCTTGGTTAAGGAATCATACAGTGTTATTTATTTTTATTTTCTTCGTAAAGAACTGTATAATCTGTATTATTGAATCGATCGAATATCATACGTGCATATATATTTAAATTCAACATTAATTAACCTCTTTTGTGCGGCAGGCTTCATTCACAGTAAAAAAAATGCAGCTGACTACTTTTGCAGCCCAGGTCTGATGATTCAAGTAACGTACAATTTAGAAATAAGTACCCAAAGAAAAAAGTTTAATAGGATATATTCTAATGTGAGCTGCAGCTATAGTCTGCCGCAGTTTGAAACCATTAGTTTAGACTGCAAATAAAGTCAACCGCATTATATGGGTTAAGATAGTTTGCCATCAACAATGTTTTTTCAATTTATTCAAGAAAACAGTGATAGGTAATTGTTGTTTCTGTTACATTATTTAACCGCACGAGATATTTTAACAACATTAGCTGCAACATTTGCGTGAATGGTAAAAAAATATAGCAAGTAGATGAGTTCGTGTATTTGGGTAGGTAGTACAAACAAACAAACAAACAAACCAATACGCCGTTTCCGCAGGGGTAGGCAGAGATAATGGACCGCCACACTACTCTATCCTGGCACACCTCTCTAGCGTCCTACATATTCATAAAGCGAGTCATACACGCACGTCGATTATATCGGCTTCTTACATGACCAACCTTTAAAATGTGATTAATTGGGTCATGCCATCTTTTCTTCGGTCTACCTCGACTCCGTACCCCATTTACATCGTTATCGTATACTTTTTATGGGTATTGAAAGAAGGGTTGGGGGCAGGCAACAAAGTGAATGGCACATTTAAAGTTGTCATCGCAAGCAAAATCCTTTCCAGAAAAGCTAAAATGGATCTACACAATGTTGTTCTTGTACCGACCCTTATGTATGGAAGTGAAAGATGGCTGGTAAAAGAAGAATGTAGAATAAATGCAGTAAAAATGAGATCTCTTAGACGAAAGTGTGGATACTTTGTGTATGATAGATTGTCGAATGAAAATATAAGAAGCGAATCGGTGCAAATGATGGTGTTATGAAAGGATCATTATGATGGTTTGGACACATGGAAAGAATGAATGAAGAAAGCATGGTAAAAAAAGGACAAGTTAACGATGTAAATGGAACGTTAAATAGAGGAAGACCGAGGAAAACTGGCACACTCAAATAAATCAAATATTGAATGTCGGCCACGTGAGGAGTCAGAGAAATTGACGCGCGTGCATGACACGATGTATGAATGTTGAGGAATCGAGAGAAATATGTCACGAAAGAAAAGCGTGGCAGTCCATTCTTTCTGCCAACCCTTTCGGGGAGACGGCGTGATGGTTAGTTAGTCAGTTTTAGATATTTTAACCTTTTATAAATTCCATTCCTACAAGAAATTACACAATCTCAAAAACTTCATTTAGAATCTTAGAAGGAAAACAATCACAAAGGGAGGATTTAAGAAAGAAATTTCCTTAATGTCTTTAAGTTGATGCCATAGCAACAACTTAGCAGATAAATCTCTTTTCCAGATTTAAACGCCATTGTGATTTTATCTCCTACTTAGTCAGAGTTTTTACTAAGTTGACTAATTCTTTCTCGTTCTGCCTTGATATCTCCCGTTAATCTCTTGTACTGCTGCATGGATAATCTGCGCCTATCCGCTTAGCACGCCAAGGTAAAAGATTACTTCCAGTAGAAACATTTTCCTTATTCCAGGTAAAAGGAACCAGTGGTCTGGGGAGAACAGAGAGCTTTTTAATGGGATTAGGCGACTTACAACTTACTTACAAGCGCTTGATAATGTACAGCATCCGTAGCCAGATCTAAAAATACGCATGTTGGACCAGCGAAACTCTTTCGCCATCGTATAAAGTGTTACTTAAGCATGTAACTCAATTATATTAGTGGTCCATGGATGTTGCAAAGAACTTATTTTGTTATGTTTTTTAAAAGTGTCATATCAAAATCTTGAGCTATCTCAGAGTTCTTTCTACTATGAGAGAACTTCTTATCTAAATTTAATGTTTTTTTCTGTATTTTAAAAAAATCAAATGATTACACCATTTCTTGTAATCGATACTTGAATAAGTACGAATCGAATGTATTTTTAAAATAAATAATATAGAAAAGTGTTTTTTTTAGATATATGTATGCAGAGCCAGAAAAATTTAATAAATTAGTTCGCTGATCTAAAGACGTGCATTAAATATCTTATCACAGTTAATTTTTAGAATTTGTTTTTTTTTTGTATACAAATGCTTGTAGACAAATACTGGATTTAACCCATTGCGGGTTAGTCATTTTAAAGGTTTAATTGTATCTCAATAGAGACGAAGATGTTAATTGTTTTTTTGGAAACAGAATGTGGTGATCGAGGCGCTTACAGGACTTATGACCTGTCATTGGTTGGGTTAAGCGATCGCTTAATATTTTGACAAAAAAACAATTTACATCTTCGTCTCTATTGAGATACAATTAATCCTTAAAAATGACTAACCCGCAATGGGTTTAATTCAGTATTTGTCTACAAGTATTTGTATACATTCAAAATGTTGTAGAAAATACTATTTTAGATATATTTATGCATAGCCAGAAAAAATAAATAAATAAGTTCATTAATCCAAAGACGTGCATTAAAAATCTTGTCTGAATAAATATAGTTAACTTCCATTCTGTTTTTCAAAACATTCAATAAAATATACTAAAGTGACTCAGATCATCCATTATTTTGGCCTAAACACTATGTTATTATGAATAAACATAATTAACTGTTTTATTTTTAAATACTTATACTACGCATCACAAATCATTTATTAATTTCCGTGAAATTAACGCCACAAATATTTCGAAAACCTGTGTTGGGATCATCAAGTGTTGTGTATCAAATATCAAACGTAAGTTTTATTTTTTCACATTTGAGTTTATTTTTATCGACATGTTCCGAAGATTTTATACCTTCATTACCAGGAGAACGATATAAACTCAAGAAGAACAAACGTGAAAAAAAACAGAGATTTAATTTATAAAAAAATATTATTAAATAAATAGAAATAGTTTTCTTGTGATTTCTATGCTTTTGAAGAATATTATGTATCTTAATAGTATCGTATCAATTGCGCATGTCTACAGAGTTATTACATATGTATTATGATTATTATATTGAAAATAATGTGTATCAGAAACAAATGAAAAATGAAATGGAATCGATCAGAAAACTGTCAAGTCGGCTGTCGTCCGGTTCGAGAACTGTTCCATGAATGAACGAGTGAATGAAAGTAATAAATAACGAAAAGGTTGTCGTCCTGCAGTCCGTGTTTACCTGCCGGCCACTTGTTGGCGGCGCATGCGCCCCCTCCGGCCCCGCCGCCCCCAGGTGAGGCCGCCCGCCCCGCGCCCCCGACAAAACTATTGATCCCGTGCACCAACAACAATAGACACAGAATGTCTACAGAGACAACATAGTCCATAAACTAGCTTGTATAATACTGTGTAAAAATACAACATCCAGAAAATAGAAACATATCGACCAAAGAAAAATTAACAGTACATAAGGAGTTCTAGTGCCAACCGTTAAAATATTGAAGTGAAGTTTGGATAGGAAAATAGTTGATCCCGTGCACCAATAAAAGGCACAGTGCCAACCGTTATTATATTGAAGTGAAGCTTGGATAGGAAATAGTTGATCCCGTGCACCAACAAAAGGCACAGAAAATGTCTACAGAGGCAACAAAGTAAAATACTGTGAAAAAACAGTTCAACACTTATTATTATATATTAAAGTGAAGCTTGGACGTGAGAAGAGTTGACCGTGTGCATCAACAACAGAAGACACATAATGTCTACAGAGACATCATAATCTATTAAGTAACCTGTTTAATACTGTATAAAAATACACAACATTCAGAAAATAGAAAATTCACACGGTGGTCACAGGAAACGCTTCAAGGACTCCTTAAAACCAAACCTCCAAAAGACTAACATCGATTGTGATTGCAGAAAAAAGACTGCAGAACGCGGACCTAGGTAGAGAATAACAAATCCCACAATCGTGAAGGATAATCATGGACACGAGGGACAGGCAATAATACTGTGTAAAAAACAGTGCCAACTTTTATTATACTTAAGTGAAGCCTGGATCCTGGATCCCGTGCACCAATAACAATAGACACAGAATATCTACAGAGACAACATAGTATATTGTATTAATACTGTGAAAAATACAACAACCAGATAATAGAAGTACTCGTAGGATATCAAAAAAGTTGATCCTTTGCACCTCAATTGATTCCGTGCATCAACAGCATAGAGACTAAGAATTTTTACAGAAACAACATAGTATCTTAGGTCACCCAAATAATACTGTGAAAAAACACAAAATTCAGAGAATAGAAACAAATAGACCACAATAAAAATGACAGCATTGAAAGTGTTTCAATGCCAACTATTATATTGAAGTGAAATTTCGATATGAGAAGAATTGATTCTGGGTACCAACAACAATAGTTACAGAATGTCTACAGAGACATCATAGTCTATAAACTAACCCATGTAACATTGTGAAAAATCACAACATTCAGAAAATAGAAACATATCGACCAAAATAAAAATGACAGTATTTTAAGTGTTTCAATGCCAACGATTGTTATATTGAAGTAAAACTTTTATATGAGATCAAATCAAATCAAATCAAATCAGTTTATTTTCTCAAAATACATTACAAACATTTTTTATAGTGAGATGAGTTGACCGCGTACACCAAGAACAATAGGCACACAAACAGAACATCCAGAAAATAGGAATAGATAGACCAAAATCTATCTAATCTAATAACATAAATTTGAAACTCCACCAGAGAATTATCAAATGCTATGTGTGGTCTGTTTTATTGTACGGATGTGAAACGTGGACCTTAAAAGTCAACTCCATGAATAGACTGGAAGGATTTGAACTATGGCTCTATCGCCGAATGCTCAGAATTCCCTGGACAGACATGGTTACCAATACCGAAGTCCTGAGGCGAGCTAGAGTTGACAAGGAGCTGTTATCAACTATCAAGGTTCGGAAGATTTCACATCCGATTTCTCCAACTGATATTGAAGGGAAAAAATGATTAGAACGAGAACTGAGTTATGAAGAGGCAGTTTTGCTTTCATTGATATTTTTTTGTTTCCAATAACAGTTTGTAAGGCTCCATTTACCTTGTTGCCCGCACCAATACTTCTTTCGACGTTACTGTCCTTTCGACTATCCGCTGTGAACATGCTACCTAAATACACAAACTCAGACACCTGATCAACATTCTTTTCATTAACACTTATGTTACAAACTTCCCCTTGTCTTTTCCTTTTCCCTTTCAAAACCCATTACCTTCGATTTTCCGACATTCATAATTAAATTGTTTATCTTGCATACCTCATACATTCTGAACACCAAGACTTGTGATTCGTCTGCACGATCCGTGACGAGAACGGCATTGTCCGCGTAAAGTAGACAACTTACATTCATCTCACTCATATTAGCACCAGCACTTATTCCTTTCAGTTC
This sequence comes from Lepidostoma basale, assembly GCA_022606425.2. Taxonomy (NCBI): domain Eukaryota; kingdom Metazoa; phylum Arthropoda; class Insecta; order Trichoptera; family Lepidostomatidae; genus Lepidostoma; species Lepidostoma basale. The sequence continues at coordinate 564,508 of JAHDVF020000282.1, read as the reverse complement.
TATCATAAACTTGTCCATATACAGATTGAACAACCATGGAGTCATCATGTGGCCCTTTGTGATATCAAACCAGGGCGTGGTGTCTCCATTTACCCTAAGACTGGCACCCTAACATTGGTAGACAGAAGCAACACTTTATCAAATGTCTTCATTACATCTAGAAACATAATTGGAGAATGAATTTTTATGATAGTGTTGTAAATATAACTAAATATGTGTTTCTCTCCGAAGGGGTAGTCAGAAAGAATGGAGAGCCATTTTTTTTTACTGACACGCTTTTCTTGATTCCTTTACATTTATAAATCATGTAATGCCCGCACGTCGATTTCTCCGACTCTTCACGTGGCTACATTTAATATTTGATTTGATCAGGACACGTTTTCCTCGGTATTCCTATATTGCTTGTGCTAAGGTGTTGTTATTTAAAATAAACTAAGAAATTGTGTTTAAAAAAAATCAATGAGCTACATTTATTATTTTTTATTTCTTGATGTAAAACTTAAATTACCTAAAATATAATAAAACTTCTAGAAAAAAGACGTTTTCAATCGAATTATTTTTTCTTCTTCTCCTTTTTCTTTAAAAAGATCTGACGATCTGTGTCACAGAAATCAAGTATCTTGGGATGATGAGGTCCAGCTGTCCCTCCGTCTCTTAGATGGTGGGCGGTGTCCGGAGGGGATGTCATTTGCGGCTGTATATGCGGGTCGGTCACTAACCATTCGGGCTACATGGTCCCTCCAGTATCTTCTTCTGGATCTACTCCACCGAACGATATTCTCTATTTCGCAAGTTTTTCTTATGTCTGTAGTAATTTTTCTTAGGACCTTCATCTCAGATGTTTTTTGCAGACCCTTGGTCGATATTATATTAAGTATAATTAAGTAGAATTTATTATCTATATTCATTGTTTTTTTTTTTATCTTCTTAAAACAATGTTTGATCAAAATAAAAACAGGTGCTTTTCAACAACGGATAAAAATTAACGTACCCACGATAAACAAATATTTATTTAATAATCATGAATACAAATCTGTTTCCTCTAATAATAATAAGAAAATGAAACGAACATTGTTATTATATCTCAGATATGAACCCACGCACCGTTTATACCGGTTGAAGAACTCGGCCCACTAAACCCAGGGACGCCTCGAGGAAAATTAATAACACAATTTCTTCGTTACCCCCAGCCCTTGGGCCGTGAACAAAGTACGTTTTTCTTGTATTTTTTTGTATTTGCCTTTGACTCCCTCTATTCTGTTAGTTCTTACAAAGAAACCTCAAATTGGAATAAGAAATATTTATCTTTCTTCTGTCGTGTCAGTGGTTCTAAATCTGTGGTGGCTGCCAACACAAACGTTTTATCGAAAGGAAAAAAAACATATTTGGAACTTATCTCCTTCTTTCTCTTTGCCATTTCCCATCATCTGGGGTCGGCCCTCCTCGTACGAAAATGTTTGTTTATCTTTTCGTAAGAAACACGTCATTCCCATATTTTATAATAAAATTTCTAGATAACAGAAATTTTCATAGCATTTTTTTTATTCCTTCGGGCAACTGTTTCGCTAAACGATACAAGTACCATCGGGAGGTACAATCAAGTGATTCGCGAAATAGCTGTGTAGACAATTTTTTAAGATTAAACTAAATTGATGCGATATTAGTAATTTTAAGGTAATACATTTAACATTTAACCTATTAAAAAAGCTAGAATGGCAGTGCCCAATGGTGTTCTTCTACCGACCCTTATGTATGGAAGCGAAGCATGGAACTGGCAAAAGAAGGATGAAAGTAGAATAAATGCAGTTGAATTGAGATCTCTTAGAATAATGTGTGGATACTCTGTGTATGATAGAGTGCCGAATGAAAATATAAGAAGTGAATGCGGTGCGAATGATGGTGTCATGAACAAAATAATGAAAGGATCATTAAGATGGTTTGGACATATTGAAAGAATGAATGAAGAAAGAATGGTAAAAAAATTATATGTTAATGATGTGAATGGAACCAGAAATAGAGGAAGACCGAGGAAAACGTGGCACGATCAAATAAATCAAATATTGAATGTCGGCCATGTGAGGAGTCGACGCGCGTGCATGACACGATGTATGAATGTTGAGGAAGCGAGAGAAATATGTCAGGAAAGAAAAGTGTGGCAGTCCATTCTTTCTGCCTACCCCTTCGGGGAGACGGCGTGATGGTGAGTTAGTTAGTTAGTTATATTTAACATCCTCCAAATCCTCTCTTTATAGGATGATAAATTGTATTTACAACTAACTAACCTAACCCAAAATAACCGATATTAATATGCATTGGAACCGCCGTAACGTTGAAAGGGTGGAAATTTTTAAATACCTCGGCAGCATAGTAACGCAATCTCTCGACCAAGATGTTTAGATAAAATGCAGAATTGAGGCAGCAAGAGCTACGTTTAATAAAATGAAATCACTCTTCTGCAATGATAACGTAAATTTGAAACTCCGCCAGAGAATGATCAAATGCTATGTGTGGTATGTTTTATTGTACGGATGTAAAACGTGGACCTTGAAAGTTAACTCAATGAACAGACTGGAAGCATTTGAAATGTGGCTCCATCGCCAAATGATTAGAGTTCCCTGGACATACATGGTTACCAATACCATAGTCCTGAGGCGAGTTAGAGTTGACAGGAAACTGTTATCAACTATTAATGTTCGAAAAATCTCACATCTGGGTCATATACTGCGTGGAGAAAAGTACCTTCTTCAACTGATAATGGAGGGGATAATTGAAGGACGCCGATGGCCCGGAAGGAGACAAATGTCCCGGCTGCGAAACGTGAGGGAGTGGACCGGCATCCAAAGTATGGAGGAGCTGTTCCGAGCGGCGCAGCACAGGGACAGGTTCGCCGAGGGGATCGCCAACGTTGGGGGGACCTGACTAAAATAACCGATATTAGTAGTTTCGATTTTTACAATGAAATAGTTGTCGCGACAAATAAATCGATGTGATATAATAATCTTCTACTTTCGCCTGATCATTTCCCTATATTTTTTGTCAGTTCTCCTAATATGGCTCCGCCAAGTCTCGCGATCCAGGGTCTTCAGGCTGTCCAGACCCAGCGCCCTCAAGTCGTCCCTAGCTGTGGACATCCACTTTGTAAGAGGCCGACCCGGTCCCCTCCTTCCATCTTAAAGTTGCAGGGCCTTGTGGACAATGTAGTCATTCATGTGATATAATAATCGTGTTTATAATTAAACAGTTAAACTTCCTATAAAACAATGTTTCATATATTTTCTTCACAGGAATTCTCTAAATACTTTTTTTTTTACTTAGTCGATGTGTTTGTTAAGATTTATTTCAAAGCTGTAAATTAAATTCGGACACGTTCGTGTATCGTGACAAGACCACGTTTTATTATAATATAATTCCATCAATTAAATTAATGACAGTATAACAAGTGAAACACCAATCCCATAAAAATTACGCCATTGTATACATATTGAAATAAGGGTAAAAAATACTTTGGAGATCCTTGTTTGGGTGAAAGTTTCTTTACTGAGACAATAGGACAGGCCTTAAGTTCTAGGTAGTTCAGACCAAACCTTCACTTTTGACCTTTTCTATATTTTGATTCTTAATTTGTTTCTCTTATTTACACAAGCGCCACGCGAGTAGCGTAAATTGCCGGATCCTCTTTTTCTAGTACCTATAAAACATTTGGTTTTTAATTGAATTAGAGTTACTCGTGTGATTGCTCGAAACACAATTTGAATATTTATACAAATGGTGAGTGATACTTCAAGAAAGCAAAAAATATAATCTGTAAAAAATGGAAATATTACTTTATGTGTGGTAGAACGATATACGACAGAATCTCAAATGCTGATATAAGAAAGGAATGTAGAGCGGAAAAAGTTATTATGAACAAAATTATGGATCGCTGCATTGGTTCGGACATATGGAGCGCATGGATGGAGAAAGAATTGTTAAAAAAGTATACGTAATGATGTAAATGGAGTACGGAGTCAAGGCAGACCGAGGAAAATACGGCATGACCAAATTTATCACATTTTAAAGGTTGGTTATGTTAGAAGTCGGAAGAATCAACGTGCGTGTATGACTCGTTATATGAATGTGGAGGTAGCTAGAAAGGTGACGTGATGGTTTGTTGTTATTGTTTTGTTGTTGTTGATTATCCTGATGAAGGTTAGGTTAGAATCGAAACCGGTCATCAATAAAAATGGAAAATGCGATTTCATACATAGTATGTTCACAAATATCAATGATCGATTTAATTTTTATGTGATAACTTTTATAATTTTTGTTTTAACAACTTGTCTTTGTTTTTCTGATTATTCGTTTTTTTTATATTTATTAACAAAATTCACTTGCTTTAATGAAGACATATTTAATACCAAAATACCTAAACATCTTGACTTATGTTTATATAATATTTCTTCTTTCGCCTAGCCATTTATCATTATTTGAGGTCGGCTCTGCTAATTTGACTCCGCTAAGTTTCACGGTCCAAGGTCATCTGGCTGTCCAGTCCCAGCGCCCTCAGGTCGTTCCTAGCTATGGACATCCAAGTTGTAGGAGGCCGACCCGATCCCATTGTTTCATCTTCCATTTGCAGGGCTATGTGCTAGGTGTATTCATCGTCCCTCTTGCTCACATGACCGTACCACCACAGACGACGTTCCCCAGCCTTTTCCGCTATAGGAGCGACTTTTAGGCTTCCTCTGATGCGGTCATTCTAAGCTTATGTTCTCTCTCTCCGGTCTCAATCTAGGGATTGGTCTGCAGCAAGTCGACGCATCTCCTCTTCCACTCCGCTCGATCCTCGGCAACTCTTTTCAACTCCGCATAAGAGGTGCAGCCCATATCTTGGTAAATCTGGTCTAGGTACTCTTGCCAATCGATCCCTCGACCATTCCCTCCAACACGTTATGCAGGAAACATTCGTGTCGCAACGCATGACCAATCCATATTGCGCGCCTCTTCGCTATGGTGTTCAACACGTGTCTACTCTCTTCAACTCGGCTGAGAACTTCTTCATTTGTAATGTGGTCCCTCCATGAAACATAGGCAACTCGTCGGTAGGTCCACATCTCAAATGCCTCCAGCCTTTTAGCGCTCTCTTTCGCCCATTCACCAAGTCTCGCAGCCGTACAGTAAAACACTCCACACCAATGTTTTTAAAAGTTGTTTTCGGAGGTTCAGGTCTGTATTGTTGGACTCGAAAGGCCTATATTATTAGACTCCAAAAGCTTATGTTAAAATTATATTAATTAAACTTTTTCTCGAATCTAACGTCGTTATCTTAAAACTTACTTACTAATAGAAAGATCATGCATTGCCTATGAATCACCGATACTTAAATTACGATAGTGGAAGATTGATTTATTGTCTCTTGATGGAATGACAGAATTATTCGCATTAGTTTTCACTGATCAGAGTGAACGTTGTTGGCATGAGTGTCACACAGAGTTCAGAAATAATGTTTATGAGGGCTTTCTGGTGTCGATCATTTAACTCTGTTAGACACAGTTTACACATTACTCGCGCCTGGACCTTTAGCGAATGAATTTTCCGTTCCCTCCGTGGTGAAAGGTTTGACCAACAATGTGTCGTTTCCAGAGGAACCGGTGTCAAAGTTATAGTAAAACCACAGAAAAGGCACCCTTTTCCCCCCCCTTAAATATACCGTGTATACAATTGTACATACCACGTTGAATTTAAAACAGTTACGAAATATTTGTTATGAAAAAAAATGGTCATTACTGTTTCTATATTTGAAACGATTTTTATTCAAAAACCGAATTCATAAATCGAATTTCCTCAATTTATACTAAATCATTTTGCGTATTGTTTCTGTTATCAATATTTACGTTTTACTTGTTTTCAGTTGAGTTTCATTTGTATTTAAATATTTTCTTTTATGGGTCTGATTGTTTCTCTTTTGATTGATGATATTTACAAACAAAATGAAAAGTTTTTCTTTTTCAATTTTCAAATAATATTAAGTTTACCAAGATCTCCATTTTCCTTTATAATAAATTAAGTTTTATGGTTTCGTTTAGATCTCAGAGGTTCTTTTCTAGCTATTTTACGGGTGAAAATTTTAAGAATTCTTTTTAATAACATTAATATTAATTTAATTTTCCCAAACAATTTTGAATGTTAACACGATTTTTTTTTAATTAATTTACACACAAGTTATGGATATGCTGTTACCCTTAAACAACATTATAATAATAAATAATAATTGAATATTAATTTTTTTTGAAATATTTGTTTTTTTTATTTATAATGTATACAAATACTTGTAGATAAATACTCGATTTTACCCATTAATTGTATCTCAATAGAGACGAAGGTGTAAATTGTTTTTTTTTTTGGAAACAGAATATGGTGGCCGAGGCGTTTACAGGACTTATGACATTAACCCAACCAATGACAGGTTAAAAATTAAGGATTTTTTTTATATTTGTTAAAAATTAAGGATTTTTTTTATATGAAAGGTCGTTTTAACCCAATTACTGTATGCAATTTGTTTTTAGTAATTTAATTGATTCTCATGACATGTGATATGTAACATATCTATCGCCATTTTATTGTCTGGTTAATTCTACCCGAGACGAAAGACAGCATGTGACAATAACACTGCCATCGCCGGGAATCGAACCCGGGACCTTCGTAATCTTGGAAGTCAAAGCTCTTCTCACTCTGCCACAAAGATTTTCATAAGATTTTTATTGTCATAATAATATAAGTATCATCCGCTCATACAGTAATACGTTATTAAATTCTTGCCTGTAAACTCGATACCAACCCAGAAATCTTGACGTATATCTAAGATTTCCATTGCTAATGGTTCATTCATGTTCACAATGCGACACGCATATCTGATGAGGGTTCACATGAACCCTGATGCCAGTTATTTTACACCATATTAATACACGATCTATGTATGTACCGGTATACTCACCTTACAGTATTCTACCGTAGAGGTGTTATGTTGAATCACGTTATGTTGTATCCAACGAATAAATATCACAAAGGAATTACACTTACATGATTGAAACATAATAAATATTCTGGAAAATACAAATTAATTAGTGAATTGATTTAATTTAAAACACTAGATTATATAAAAAGAAATTTAATGCACAACGAGCCATGGAAATATCCATTTTGGGTATCATGTTTATAGACCATATACCCAAAGAAGGGTCATATACCCATATACAAAGTGGCGATTAGAAGATGCACCAGGGTCACCGATATAGGAATACGATTGAAAGAAAGCAGTGGCAATAGGCTGGACATGTGTGCCGACGGGATGATGGAAGATGGAGTCATAGGGTAACCGAATCTAGTCTAAGGTTGAGCTGGAGACAGCTTACAAGAAGGAGCGATGATATTGTGGGGAAGGCGGGAAGAGCTTGGAGAACACTGACGAAAGACCAAGAAGAATGCCGTGGGGGCGGAGAGGCTTACATTCAGCACTGGATGGAGACAAGCTGACGAAGACTAGATTTTTAAAACCATTTAACTATATAATGACGACCTTCGTGACAGAGTGCCAAGACATATGATTTCCACACCGAGGGTCCTAGGCTCGATTCCCGACGATGGCAAAGGTGATTGTCACAGTGTCTTTGGTCTGATGTATAATTCACGTGTTAATTTTTTTTTTGATAAAAAGTTGTAAACAGTAATTAGGTTCACACAATCTGCTATATACAAATGTGGAAAGCAACGTGAAACTACCACATTATATAGGCCCAAGTGGCACCACATAATCAGCGAAGATGTTTGTTTAACTTATAACAAAGGCAAGCTCATCGGACAATTTTCCAGTGAAAAGAAGGCGAAACCAATCTATATATCATTCTCCGGGTCATCACTATGAAGAGGAGTCAATCATTCTCGAGTGATTATCAGCGACCTGACATGACACAGAGAGAAGAACTAGAAGTATGTATTTTATTATCACTTTTTTTTACCATTTTATTATTACCAGGCCGATTAATTAAATAAACAATATTTTTTTGTTTTGATGTCTAACTAAACTAACTAACCATCACGCCGTCTCCTCGAAGGGGTAGGCAGAAAGAATGGACTGCCACACTTTTCTTTCCTGACATATTTCTCTCGCTTCCTCAACATTCATACATCGTGTCATGCACGCGCGTCGATTTCTCTGACTCCTCACATGGCCGACCTTCAATATTTGATTTAATTGATCGTGCCACGTTTTCCTCGGTCTTCCTCTTTTTCTGGTTCCATTCACATCATTAACATATAATTTTTTTACCATTCTTTCTTCATTCATTCTTTCAATATGTCCAAACCATCTTAATGATCCTTTCATTATTTTGTTCATGACACCATCATTCGCACCGCATTCACTTCTTATATTTTCATTCGGCACTCTATCATACACAGAGTATCCACACATTATTCTAAGAGATCTCAATTCAACTGCATTTATTCTACTTTCATCCTTCTTTTGCCAGTTCCATGCTTCGCTTCCATACATAAGGGTCGGTAGAAGAACACCATTGTGCAACTGCCATTCTAGCTTTTTTTGATAGGTTTTTGTTTGCGATGACAACTTTAAGTGCACCATTCACTTTGTTGCCTGCCCCAACCCTTCTTTCAATATCCCTCTCCACTCGCCCATCTCTTGTAAACATACTACCTAAATACACGAACTCAACTACTTGCTCCAAATTTTCACCATTCACGCTAATGTTGCAGACTGTCGTGGTTTCTTCCTTTTCAAAAATCATTACCTTGGACTTATTAACATTCATCATCAGATCATTTCGCATGCATACCTCATACATACAATTCACCAGGACTTGTAGTTCATGCTCGTTGTCTGCAAGAAGGACAGCGTCATCCGCATACAAGAGACAGCTTACTGACACTCCGCTCATTTTGGCACCTACATCCAACCCTTTCAGCTCTTTCATACATTTGTCCATATACAGATTAAATAACCACGGGGACATTACGCAACCCTGTTTGACACCTTTATTGATATCAAACCAGGCTGTAAGATCTCCATTTACTCTGACACTAGCAGTGCTTTCTGTGTATAGCGACTTAATTGCCGTGATCAGTTTTGTTTTGTTTTGATGTCGATATTCATATTATTGAGAATTTTATCTCTCAATTTCAGTTATTAGTTTGTTTTTATATGGAATATCTTGATAATTTGATATTGATGAAAACGTCTGATTCATAGAAGTTTTATTATGTTATTTTACAATGTGCTTGTCCTTATAAACTGTTATTGGAAACACAAATTTATCAATGAAAGCAAAAATGGCCATTCAAATGGAGTTCTAGTTCCAACGAAACGAAGCGAAACATCTATTATATTATAACATTTGAAGAGCGAAAGAAGTGAAAGATGTCATTCCATCTAAAAAAAAAACTATCTAACCATCACGCCGTCTCCCCGAAGGGGTTGGCAGAAAAATATTGACTGCCACCCTTTAACCGATGCGGCACTCCATCCTTCTCTTTCGCCCCCGCGGGAGACGCAGTGTGATAGGTTGCGAACCTCATCGCCACCAATAGGCATCTCCCGCGCACATTTCGATCGACTAATGTCCACAAATTTAATAATAGAACATTCCATCTACAATACAATAAAACTCCTAGAAGACAGACGTTTTCATTCATATTAATCATTAATTAAAACACTTATTATATTTTTAACCCTTCATTGCAGGGCGTAGAAAATTTGCTACTAACCGAAAAATCAACTAATATTAGGTCCTAACATATGAAATTGGCGTTTTGTATGGGAGGAACATAAAGTTGATTTTTTTTTAAATATAATATATTTATTAAATCAAAGTATGTATCATTGCTATCTATGCACTTTTGCCATCTCATAGGTAGTTCATCGATCCCTTTACTAAAAAAAACATTCGGACGGGAATCAATAAAATCTTTGAAGTCGGTTTGGCCTGCCCCATCGGAGTTGAATTTTTTCCCTTGCAAGAAGTTATCCAAATTTCGAAAAAATAGTAATCTGTTGGGGCAAGGTCCGGAGAGTACGGTGGATGTCTTAGACATTCCAATTGAAGCTCTTCTAATTTGGTAGCCGTCTGTTGTGCAGTGTGTGGTCTAGCGTTATCATGAAGCAGCAGTAGCCTAGAGCGATTAACCAGCCTCGGCTGTTTAGCAGCTAGCTTTTGCATCATGGTTTGCAGTTGCTGACAATAGACATCTGCCGTAATCGTCTGGCCAGATTTAAGAAAACTGTAGTGAACGACACCAGCACTAGTCCACCAAACGCTCACAAGTAACTTTTTTGGAGTCAATTTTCGCTTGGGGCATGGTTTGGCTGGTTCGGCAGTGTTCAGCCATTTCGATGAGCGCTTCCGATTATCATACAGCATCCACTTTTCATCACAGGTAATGATTCGATTCAAAATCCCTTCATTATTGTGCCGGTTGAGTAATGCAACGCAGCAGTCAACGCGCGTTTGTTGATTTGCTTCACTCTATTCGTGAGGTACCCACCTTTCAAGCTTTTTCACCTTCCCAATTTGCTTCAAGTGGATTAAAACAGTTTTATCACTAACACCGCAGCCTGCAGCTAACTCGGACGTGGTTTGCGATGGATCCGCTTCCACAATAGCCTTCAATTCTTCATTATCAACTTTGGTCTCCGGCCGTCCACGGGGCTTGTTCTGCAGGTCGAAATTTCCAGAACGAAAACGTTGGAACCAAAAACGCACTGTGTTTTCTTTTGCGGCACCGTCGCCATACACATCATTAATCCTTCGAGCCGTTTCTGCAGCACTGGTGCCACGGTGGAACTCGTACTCGTAAATAACGCGATATTTCAAATTTTCCATTTTGTAAACTGAGTGACGCAAAGAAAAAAAACAATTGAGGAAAAAACAAATGAATTATAATTTTCGAAACACAAATACTTGAGTAAATAGCTTTATAAATTTGAATTTGGAATTCTTAACCAAAGAGAAGATATTTGAGATCTAAGTTGCCAGTACAGCAAAACGCCAATTTCATATGTAAGGACCTAATATTTGTATAGACTATTTTATTTTCCTACATATTCTTATTCCACCGTACACTTGATATTCTCATCTGCGTATTACGATACACAAACCCTCATCAATGGCGCTTTACAAAAAAAAAAATATTACTTTATTATTTAGTTGATAGTTGATCTGTTTCGTTTATTGGCAGTTTATTAGAGGCATCTTGAGTTTTAAAAAAAGCTTGTTTTCGATTAAATAGATAAAAACTATAATACATTGCCAGGTAAATATTTAGATCGTGTTCAATCGATTATTGTGTGTAATAATAAAATACTTTAAGCATTGTCAAATTCTTCTTTCTACTAAATTTGCCACAAACACATTTTTATTGATATAGATATAAATAAACAAAATCTCCTTCTTCTTCTTTTAATAGATCTGACGATCTGTGACAAATAAATCATGTCTAGTGGGATGATGAGGTCCAGCTGTCCCTATATCTCTTAGGTGGTCTTCCAGGTGGGCGGTGTTCAGAGGGGATTTCATAAGCGGCTGTATATGCGTGTTTATCACCATCCATTCGGGCTACATAGTCCTTCCAGTATCTTCTTCTGGATCTACTCCACCGAACGATATCACCTATTTGGTGAGTTATTCTTACGTCTGCGTTGCGGACACGATCTCGGAGAGTTTTTTCAGTAATTGATCTTAGGACCTTCATATCCGATGTTCTTAGTAGTCCCTTGGTTCGCACAGTGTCGGCCCGCGTCTCTATAATGTACGTCATGATAGGTCACAAGTATGTCTTATAAATTCTGATGTTTCTGTCGATACGCATGTACTTGTTCTTCCAGACCAGATTCTTCAAACACCCTGATACGGCACAGAGGCTTTATTGACTTGTTCTCGTACCGTATAGCTGCAGATCTCTACTCCCAAAAAAAACTATATTTTGAATTATTTTTTCCATATTCTATTTTGCAATATATAACTAAAAATAATATTTTTATCAAAGTTTATATAATCATCTAATGAAAGGTTGATTTATGATATAGTTAAGATTTTTTCTAACTTACTAACTAACTAACCATCACGCCGTCTCCCCGGAGGGGTAGGCAGAAAGAATGGAACGCCACACTGTTCTGTCCTGACATATTTCTTTCGATTAGAGGAATCTTGTCATGCACTCACGTCGATTTCTCCGACTCCGATTTTTTATATACCGAAATATTATTGCAATACTGTCAGAATGATGACTTATGTTAATATTTTTTCTCCTTTTATGGCAGAAATTGATTTTCAATCATTCCTATCCGTTGGCCATTGACCTCGTCTTCTTTATTCATTGGTTGTATCTAATGAACAAACAGTGGCTATTTTCGGTAATGACAATTCGTGTGTTGCTTAAAGCTTAGATACATGTTTGTTGAAAATGTTATACAGAAAATATATCGACTTGTATTATTTTTGTAAGAATGAAAAAATGGAGCGTGTCTCGAATGAAAGAGTCACCAAAACGGAAAGCGAATTATCGCGGTCGTAAAAATAACTTTCGTCGACCATTCATAGTGTATTAGGGCTCACGGAATAAACTACACTAAATATCATTATGTGGGGTAAACATATGTATAAATACAAGGCTTCCATTGACGCCTTTTGTGGGAGAGTGGCAATAGCTGTGACTGCCACATCAAAGGTCCCGAATTCAATTTCCGGTGACAGTGTGAAAAAAAAAATTATCATATTGTCTTTCTTCTTCTTCTTCTTTTTAGTCAATTTACCTCCACTGCTGGATACATTATACAACGCGTTGGTTTGGAGCAGACTCAAAAGTGGTTCTGTCATATGGAGTCCTCACGAGGCGAGATATTCCGTTATGCCGGAGAAAGTTGAGAAAAATATTCTGAGGTATCTCTACATGAGACAGTATGGTAGTTTTTTTTCCGTGGCTCTATCCAACGGCATTTCTTTTTGGAATGCTCGGAACCAATTCTCTAGAGCTTCGAAGAGATGTGCATCTAATAACCCATTTCTTTAGATCAATAAGGGGATATTTCGAGAACTCGGCCGTGCTGGAGGATGTTGGTATTTTTGTCCCCGATAGATATCTCCGACAGCGACAGCACAGATTGTTTTACCTACCGACCGCCATAACCAATTTGCCTCATCTCTACTGGTGTCACCGGTGGGTAGAGCAAGTCAAGCAGAGATCGACGTCTTTCATATTAGTGAAAGTACGTTCAGGGGACAAATACTCTCGACTTTAGAAAGCATATTGTCTTCCTAATGTTTAATCATCTCTAATGCGTTCCTGGTATTATGTTGTATGTATATAATATTTTACCTGTACTTAATAGATGCCTTAAACATTTATGCTACTTGTAATGTCTTTTGAGTAAATAAACTGATTTGATTGGTTGAATGATTGAAATTGATTTAGTCCTCTTATACTCTGGAACCGTCTTTAATCGGGTAGAATTCTTGTGATAATAAATATGTCGACAAACTACCGTGCCTATCATTTGTCATGAGACTCTGTAGCTAAAAATTGTACACCTACAGTAATTGGGTAAAAATAACCTGTTGTGTACAAAAATATAGTAAACAACAAACTATCACATTTAAAAGGCTCATGTGGCATCCCGAGAACCAGCAAAGATATTAATAGACTTTGTTTCAAACAAATCGCTAAGATTAAAATTAAAAATATTTACAAAACAAAACGAGTGTTGCTATTTCTAATTAACTTCCATTTTCGGGAAATGTTATTAGACTTGGAAACCAAAGATGGAGCAAAAAGATGGAATGGAGACTTCGTTGAGATAAAATATATAAAGAGAAACCACCCACACGGTAGTCTGATGATATATGGAAATTTTCTAGTGACTGGGTGCAGAAGCCGCATGATTGTGTCTGACATCTGCCATATAAATTAGTAAAAAATCCTCTTTACAACAAAAGTGATAAAATATGCAATCCTTATTTCGCTATATCAGCAAATGAAATTTGCACAGTGATAAATGTTTTTGTTTTTTTTAAATATTATTTAATTATATGACACATTAACGATAGAGTGTTCCGTGTCACACAATTAATATATATATATAGTTCTTCGTATTCACCCATTGCTTTGTGTTACGGATTTATAATTGAGACATTTTTTTCTTTGTAACACAGCACATTTAAAAAAATACAAATATAATAAAGAATTGGAAATAAATCATCTGTAAAGTAGTATATACAAAATAAAGATTTAAACAAACTTTATCATGAATGTGGTCAGTTTTGACAGAATGATAAAATTTAAACATCTGTCAAATCTGACCACATTCATGATAAAGTTTGTTTAAATGTTTATTTTGTATGTATTTTATTTGAGAGAATGGACCGCCACACTACTCTATCCTGACATACCTCTCTAGCGTCCTCCACATTCATACAGCGAGTCATACACGCACGTCGATTCTTCCGGCTTCTAACATGACCAACCTTTAAAATTGGATTAATCTGGTCATGTCATGTTTTCCTTGGTCTACCTCGACTCCGTACTCCATTTACATCCTTATTGTATACTTAACCATTCTTTCTTCACCCATGCGCTCCATATGCCCGAACCATTGCAGCGATATTTTCATAATTTTGTTCATAATGCCTTCTTTCGCTTTACATTCCTTTCTAATATCAACATTTGAGATTCTGTCTTACATCGTTCTACCACACAAACATCTTATGGACCTCATCTCTACTGAATTTATTCTGCTATTATCTTTCTTCTGCCAGTTCCATGCTTCGCTTTCATACATTAGGGTTGGGACCAGAACTACATTGTGAACGGGCCATTTCGCTTTCATTGATAAATTCTTGTTTCCAATAACTATTTTAAAGCATTAATTTCACATATTTATGTACAGACAATTAGTAAATATGTATTCTATTGCATATAAAATTAAAAAAAAAAAAATGTTTCCAAAAAAGTTTTGTTTGAATAATTATTTTATATCTTTCTTTTGATTGGCGTTTCACAATGTTTAGCAAGGTAGGAATTTTATTGATGGATTTCTCAGTGTAAGATTGAAAGCTAATTTCTCAAAATTCTTAAGGCTCCCGAGAGCTCTCCGCGAGAGAAGTGCGTGAAGTGTAGCCCGGAGCATCGCTATTTTTGGAATCCCTTAAAACAAATCGTCTTGCGTTGAAAATAAAATTGAAATTCAAGGCAAGAACAGATAAATGACATTAGAAGAATCGAATTCAATCTTTCTTAAAGAGAACTTGGATGAAATCTGCGAAATTAGATTCCTTAGAAGTTGTCAAAGAATCTACGGTGTATATTCCAAATTGATATGACATACCCATCTTTATATACTCGTATATATAATTTTTTTGTACGGGCGTATGAAGTTAAACTCCTCCTAAGCGGGCGGACCGATTTTAATGAATTTTTTTGTGTTTAAGTGGGTCCACGGATGGTTTAGAGTTTCGATATTTGATGTCATTTGTCACAATTGCGTGCGTATTGAGTGTTTAGTTTATCATTTACAATGTATTATATTAAATCGGACGTTGAATCTAATCGTCTCGGAAATGGACATTTTTAGTGTTAGTGTGGCAGATTTCATAAAAAAATATTAAAAATTCTGGAAAGAGTACTGCCTCATTGACGTCGACATGTTTGGGATCCTTCTGAGATATAACATTTTTAGTTACATATCTTTATTTTATTTTTTATTAAACCGTTTTGTGTCCAAATGAGTCGTGTAAATGTGTTTCGTTTGTTATGTCTCATGTGTGTGTGTGTGTTATAAAAATAAATAACGTAATGTTTAGTAAAATAGAGCAACATCATTTTTGGATAAATTCAAAGCTATCTAATTAAATTTTATCTATCTGGTATTCCGTATATGGCGAAGGTATACTTTTCTTGCAACATGTCGATAAAAATAAACACAAAAGTGAAGTAAAAAACAACAATTTATTTATGAATAAAAACATTATTATGAAACTTCACAGAATTACCGTTTTGGGTTAAAGCTACACCAGAGTGCTTCGCTTAGTACTAAGATAGATTTTGAGGAGGCCAGGGTGTGGCAGCAATTTTAGCTCCTAGGATGATAGAATGCATGAAAGGATACGAATGTGTGAATCCTAGACTAATGTGGATCCGCTTCAAAATTGGATTGACAAGAGTACTACTCATAATTGGGTATGCTCCTGTTAATAGCGAAGATGAAGCTGTGAAAGATGAGTTCTGGGATAGAGTAAACGAGATAGCAGCGAGTAAAAATGCGAACGAAAGAATTATTATAGCAGGAGATTTGAATGGATGGGTAGGAATTCAAAGGGCTGGTTATGAAGAATGTCTCGGAAAGTATGGTGATAGTAGAACAAATGATAATGGAAAGAGATTGCTTGGTGTGTGCCTGGAGTGGAGCCTCTTTGTGTCAAACACGATGTTTGACCATAAGAGGATCCACCAGTATACATGGGAGAGAGGAAATGAAAGGACGACGATCGATTACGTCATCGTGGACTCTAGATTACGGGCGGACACTGTAGATACCAGAGTGTTCAGAGGGGCCGAACTCGGAACAGACCACTTTTTGGTGGTAACAAAGGTAAATTTGTTCCGAGGCTGTTCCCCGTCTAGAGTAAAAGTTGAAAAACTACAAAACGATGGCGTAAAAGAGAGTTTTATGATGAAAGTGAATGATAGGCTTAGTGATCGAGAATCGGAATGTATAAGCATAAATGAGACCTGGAAGAAACTGAAAGAAAGTCTATGTGAAGCAGCGAAAGAGGTATGTGGTACATGTGTGCAAGGGAGGAGAAATGGAGATGCTTGGTGGGATGACTGTATAAAAAATCTTGTTAAAGAAAAGAAGGATGCATGGTTAAATATGTTGTCTGTGGATAATAGTGATTGTGTGAAATATCAAAGAGCGAAAGAAGCGTACAAAGTTTGCAAGATGAACGTCAAGTTGAAAGTGAGAGCGAAAAAGGATAAACTGAAGGAGGATGACGGACTTAAGATGACGAATCACTTCCAGAGCAACATAAAAATGTTCTGGAAGGAAGTCAAAAAAGCCCGAAATCCTCCCGAAAGTGGTTGTGCGAAAGCAACTTTAAGTAGTGAGGGAAGAATGATTACTGATTTCAAAAGTATACAAGGAAGATGGATGGAGTACTTTAAAGATATGTATGGCAGTGAAATGACTGAAGATTCAATAAGAATGAGCTTTACAAATGAGAGATGCACAAACAGCAGAAGTGAAATTACTGAAATAAATTTGAACGAGATAGTAAGTGCTGTAAGATGTATGAAAGGTGGAAAAGCTGTCGGATATGACTGTGTAGCCTTAGAGTTTATCAAAAACGGTGGGCCGGTGGTTTCAGCATGGTTGTATAGACTCTTTAACCAGTGTTTAGAGGAGGGATATACGCCGCTCGACTGGAGGAGGGCTGTTATCGTGCCTCTTTATAAGGGAAAGGGGTCTCGTATGGACTGTGGAAATCACCGGGCAATAAGTCTATTAAGCGCCGTTGGTAAACTCTACGGTCGAATTTTAATAGAAAGAGTAAAAAAGACGACGACTGAAAGAGTATGGGATGTTCAAGGCGCTTTTATGACCGGAAGAGGTTGTATGGATCAGATTTTTGCACTTCGAACGCTTGCGGAGAAGTTTATGGCCAAAAACCGTAAGCTTTTCTGTGCGTTTGTCGATTTGCAAAAAGCCTATGATCGAGTGAACAGAGAAAAACTGTGGTCAATCTTGTCCGAATACGGAGTGAGCACAAAACTGATACGGGCGGTTGCTTCTCTCTACGAAGGGAGCACTGCCAGTGTTAGGGTAAATGGGGACATCACGCCCTGGTTTGATATCACGAAGGGTGTTAAGCAGGGCTGCGTGATGTCCCCTTGGTTGTTCAATCTGTATATGGACAAGTGTATGAAAGAACTTAAAGGTATAAATGCTGGTGCTAAGATGAGTGATCTATCTGTAAACTGTCTGCTTTACGCGGACGACGCCGTTCTCGTTGCGGATAGTGCGGACGAATTACAAGTCTTGGTGTCGAGAATGTATGAGGTATGCAAGTCGAACGATTTAATGATGAATGTCGGAAAGTCAAAGGTGTTAGTTTTTGAAAGGGAAGAGCAAATGACAGTTTGTAATATAAGTGTAAATGAAGAGAACTTGGAACAGGTGAGCGAATTTGTGTATTTAGGTAGCATGTTCACAGCGGATGGCCGAACGGACAGTGATGAGGTCCCTGAGGATGAGGTCCCTAAGACGTATGTGCGGTAGAACGATGTACGACAGAATCTCAAATGCTGATATTAGGAAGGAGTGTAGAACGAAAGAAGGTATTATGAACAAAATTATGAAAGGTTCACTTCGTTGGTTCGGACATATGGAGCGCATGGGTGAAGAAAGAATGGTTAAAAAAGTATACGTTAACAATGTAAATGGAGTAAGGAGTCGAGGTAGACCGAGGAAAACATGGCATGACCAAATTAATCAAATATTGAAAGTTGGTCATGTCAGAAGCCGGAAGAATCGACGTGCGTGTATGACTCGATCTATACAACGATGGTTTTGGTTTTAAAAAATCTATACAACGATGGTTTTGTTGTATAGATTTTTTACATAATATAGGCAGGTGGTAGCAAGGAGCAACACGTACATTTGTCCATCGCGTTAGTATGACATACATTGGTTAACTCCTCTAAGCACTACTTTTAAGTCGGTTACAGACCAAGACCTAATCTGGTTTGTTTAGTTTAGCAGAGCTGAGGTAATCTTTCATACATGTGTGCAGACCGCAAACTATGTAATTTAAGCTATCTACACTAACTATGCAGGAGAAGAATTGGGCCTTCCCATTAATATAAAAAAGACAAAATGGATGGCATTAGGCAGAGCGGATTACTCTGCTCTAACATTACGACTCGGTGGTGAACCATTGGAGAGGGTGGAACACTTTAAGTACCTGCAATGACAACTTGAACTTGAAACTAAGACAGAGAATGTTGAAGTCTGGTCTGTATTACTCTATGGCTCGGAGACTTGGACCCTGGAAGTGCACACTATGAACCGGTTGGAAGCATTCGAGATGTGGTCGCATAGGAGAATGCTTCGCATACCGTGGACAGATTTCGTCAGCAATTTGGAGGTTTTAAAGAGAGCCAATTATAGTAGACAACTGCTAAAGGACGTCAAGGTCCGTAAGATTTCATATCTGGGTCACATTTTGCGAGGAGATTAATACAGTTTGCTTCAACTAATACTGATGGGAAAATTGAGGGGCAGCGTGGTCCTAGTAGAACGCAAACCTCTTGTCTGTGCAACATAAGAGACAGGACCGGGATGAGACATGTGGGAGAGCTGTTCCGGGTTGGGCAAGATCGAGAAGCCTTCGCCGGAGTGATTGCCAACGTCAGGGGGACCTGATACGGCACGCGAAGAAGAAGATACTAATTGAAATATGTGACTCTAAGTCAGCTGTGTTTGCCGATCTGAAGCTACGCGAGCTAAGCTAAAGCTCCTTCCACCTCCCCTGGCACCCTTTGCATACCAAATGTATGTTGTTGAGTGACTTCAAATTAAATCAGATTATTTTCCAAAAAGATATTACAAACAACAATTATAGAGAACAGTTTTGACGTTTAAGAGTTTCTTTGTGACGATAATATTAACCTAAAACTGAGACAAAGAATGGTCAAATGTTACGTATGGTCGGTCCTACTTTACGGTGTAGAGGCGTGGACCCTTAAAGTTAATATAATAAACCGCCTTGAAGCGTTTGAAATGTGAATCCACCATAGAATGTTAACAGTATTTTGGACCGATATAATAACAAACACTGATGTATTACATGGAGCCAGTGCAAATAGAAAACTCTTCACCACTTTTATGCTCCGTAAAATATCATATTTTGGCCATATTACGAGAATCAATAAGTACACCGTGTTTCAGGTCGTCATGAAGGGGAGGATCGAGGACCGCATAGGGGTCGGCAGAAAACAGCTCTCCTGGTTTCGAAACATCTGAGAATGGACCGGCGTCAGAACAGTGGAGGAGCTGTTTCGTGCCGCCCAGGACAGGGAAGCTTTCTCCCAAATAGTCGTCAACGTCGGGGAGACCCGGCAAGACACGTGAAGAAGAAGATTGAGAACAGGTAAAATATAACATATAATTTATCAAGAATGCATGAGAGATGGTTAGACTTTAGCAATACAAGATACTCTTAAAAGTCTATTTATCTTCTGAACGTACTTTTACTAATATGAAAAAAAAACATCGATCTCCGAAGCGATCATGTTCAGCGGTTTGATTGCTCTCCCCACCGGCATCTCTGACGCTATCGAAAATGAAAATCAGGAACATAAAGATGGATACCCTCCAAGATGACGGAATTCTCAAAGAATCCCCTGAAATGGGTAAATGTGTACCCATTACTCCGTATCTGTAGATTATTGGTCCCCAGCATGCCCAAAAGAATGTAGTGGGATAAAGCCACGGATAGCTACCAAATTCCCTCATGTAGAGACTTATACAACACTGACTTGACTTTCGCTTAGTTGTTGATGTGCACGTAATAAATTTATAATTTATCTATAGCTGGCTTAGCTAAGATTCGGCATAGCTTAGCTCATGGTTTGCAACCAGTTTTTACGTGTAGCGGTATTCTTAAATTTCTCCGAAAATCAACCCGTGAAACTCTACTATAGATATTTTTTATACCCAGGCTCGGCTGAATGTTTATTCTTGTGCTATAAGGAGATATTCATGTTACAGAATACAGATTTATTTCATTTTTAAATTCTCGAGTTTACAAAATATTAAAATATTCTAATAGACCGTCGCACAGTGGGGCCAAAATATGAAAACGTGTCATTAACTCATAGAAGCTATATATATAGCTATAAATCAAAGGATTTAATGTAATTAGGTAGGTTAATGAAAAGAAGAGACAATGTCATGAATATTAACACTTTATTTTTCCAATAACAACGAAATATGTGTCAAATACTGTCTTATTTTTATATGCTCGTTAAAGTCATTTTTTATTATTTTTAATAACGTAAAATGCAGCTTAGTTTTACATAATATATACGTTTCTTGAAAGAACGTCGATTTTACCCTTCATAAATACACACCAATATTTTTTTTACTCGTTATCAGATATTTCTGAGACACCATCATTGTCACCGGATTCATCATTTTCGCTTTGGCTGGAGGACCCTGTAGATGGAGGTATTATCAGATCCAAAACGTCTTTGGGGAATCTAGTTAGTTTCGCTTTCGGTAATTTCCTCTTACTAGTTATTAAAGGATCTGATGAGAGTAAAAGAAAATTTAAAATATCCGTGTTTGAATTCGTTCTGCTGAATTTCCTCGAGTGGTACTCCCTAAACTTTTTAAAATCTTTGTTACGTGCTTCCTGCGCTTCTTCGGTTAATTGACCTATCGGCAATATTGACGTTTTTATTATTTCAGGTCCGTGTATTAAATATTCGTGAAGTGTGGGTGGCATATTACACCACGGATATTTTTCTTCAAAATATCTGGCTGTATGTAACGCATACTCCCGGTATTTTTCCACACTAATTTCATGACCACATGATATAACTATTAAAATGGCGTGCATTTTTCTTATTAATTCTACATCTAAATTGGTTATTTCTGCAGACACCTCTGCATTTTAAAAAAAAACGCCTGGCGGTATTTCCATCGTTTGTGTTACCAAAGCCCGGCTTGGTTTGTCCACGATCAAACCTAGTTTTTCTTTGAACTGAGCTTGAATTTTTTTCTCAGTTTCTTCAACGATTTCCTTGTCTGTCCCTCGAGCTTTTATAGGCAGTTTGTACGTCAAATGGAGAAGACACTAAAAAAAGCGTATCCATCCGTGCAAGACCGAAATGCCGAATTCTAAATTTTCTGTTTTTATTTATTTTGTTAGCAATGCATCTATATATTATAATTCAATTGTTTAGATGTGGCACCACGTATGTAACATTTTTGGGTAGAAGAAGTATGTGTGATAGCATTACATACTTTGCCATCAATCATTGCGAATATTAAATGATGTTTGATTACGATAACGCGCCCATCTAGTCTGACTATGGTTGTGGTAATATTTTTTATTTCTTCATCTACCCTTCGTTTCCCTTCCAAAGGTACTGCTGTGCATTCCTTAATAAATTCTATTTTCAGAGGTCTGCAATACCTCGTTGAACCAGGTCTTGGATTTTGCCAAATAATTTTGGCACCAGACACTAGGCGTAAGGGGGCAAATGATGTGATAAAAACCGCTGCATCATCGGCATCTGCGTCAAAAAAAGCCTGTTTATGTGAACTGTGCCCCGAATTTCCATCAACTCCCCATTTGGAATATAATATCATATTATTTAATTCTTTGGGTTTGAGTGTAAAAACAACATCTTGATGGGTGATAATTAAACGCTCAATCGTGAGATTAAGCATGATCTGCAAATCAACATATACCAAAGTATCCGTGACATGTATATTTTCTGGCTCTGGATAACATCGTCTTTTTTAGGCCTGTACAGTTTTATAAGAAGGATATAAGTTTTTAGATTTCAACTTAATAGCGTTATACTGATGTGGAGGCAAGTCCGCTTCTATTAAAAGTGCTAAAGCATTTCCTGCTGACATGAACACGTTTCCAAAAGACTCCCTGGAAGTTTGATGAGATTTACCTGAACCTGTTGGAACAGATAAAATACCTCGAACCAACTTTGAGGCATCTGCCTGTCATGCAGCTCTAAGTTCCATTTGTGTTGCGTAGAGTAAGTCTGGCAGAGATGCAGAATTCCTCAGATTAACTGTCTTTTGCCGCTTCACCCTTTCTGTACTCTCCTCAAAAGGAATCATCGGGCGACTGCCACATGTTTTTGTAGCGCGAATGAAAGAAACGGATGTATCAAGCCACGTTTTATTAAATCTTTCTTTCATCCAGTGAGCTGATTCCCATCATGATTTATAATCAAATTTAAACCGAATAAAATTTTTAACACACGTAACACTTTTTCCTAACTCATCAACACACCCTGTCCGTTTTATGATTTCTTTTTGCAGGAAATCAATCTGATCCTCCAATTTTTCTTTTCCGAAACTCTTCATAAGCGTTATTAATTGATGCTTTGTCATGAACAAAGTGCTGGAGCTGGTACCTATGTATGCGAGAAAAGGAAAAACAAAATAAGATACAAAATTGGTGTATTTTTTTTTCATTTTTGGTTATTCGAAATGTGCTGTTATTATAAAAAAGTGCAAAAAGTGGCAAAAAATAACATCATATCAATAAAGTACAACAATTACTTATTATAAATCAATTAAAATACTTGCGGAATTCATCGGGATTCTATACTAAATCTCTAAATGTTTTTTTAATATTACAAAAACCTCTGTATCAGTTTAATGCGAAATCGGTTTAATTTTTTTACATTTAAAACAAGCCGTAATTACAATTAATTTAACTCGAAAAAGAGGATACATACCTGACGTGTAAGGTTCCATACTAAAACTTTAAAATTTTTTATCAATAATACAACTAAAGAAATGTTAGAAACTAGGTGTTGCGCTGACTTGAAATAACGGACGTGTAACCTCTACGAGTAATCGGCTCCGATTGAGGGGTGCTAGAGCGAACGTGTCACAGTCTAGCTTGTCTATCTGCTCGTGATCATATGCTAAATATATCTGAGTCATCATATAATCACAAAGCGTTTAATGAATCGTAATTTTTATTTTTTTGGTTATTGTATGAGAAATCTGAATCCTGCCCCATTGTGCGTCGTGTTGTTTCAATACAAATGTAATCATAACACGAAATTCGTTTTTAAACTGATGTGTTTTGGTTTCATTACGTCAGAAAATTTTCTGAGCTGCTTTTCATCTTTTTGTTTTCTTTCGCAGATTTTTTGCTTCAATTTTCAAAGCATGAATAATGTTTTATACAATACAAACCGAAAATAACGTTTCTTTGAAATATATTTTATAATTTTTAAAAGTGATTTTCATGTTTTCAATATTACATCCGGAACTGGAAGACAATGTAAAAATTATTTGAATCAAAATCTATTCTTGACCACGGCTTATTTCATTTTACTTTTTCTTTCTTAGCCATTTCCTTTTTCTTTGGAATCGTCTACTCTAATTAAACAGGATTCTTCATTTTGAGTCATTCCGCTTATAATTTGCAACAATTTTATGTCATTTTTGACGGATGACAGCCAAGTTCCTGGAGGCCTACTCTATCCTCTCATACTCAGGTCTAGTATAAGGGCTTTTTGGACGATGTGGGTTTCGCTCTTTCTGCAGACTTGCCCATACACTCACAGACGACTCTCCATCGTTTTTGTATGCTATGTCCGCTTTTGTCTGCTCTGTTAAAGTAGGCACTTCAAAGCTTCCCCGGATACACTCTATCGACGCTTGTCTATCCTGCAGCTCACCTCAACATCCTCATATATATTTCTCTTGACATTTTATAGCTCATTAATTTCTAGACAATAGTTGGTCACACTGCATGACTGTGTCTTGAATCAATCAGAAATAATAATTAGATATGTATTTATTGTTTCTTGAACAATGATATAAAACTCCATATTAAATTATTATTACGAATGAAAACGTCAGTTTTCTAGAAGTTTTATTATATTTTATGGGAATGACATGTTTCGCCCTTCTAAGGCATTATCAATTGATTTTCGATGCCTTAGATATGCGAAACATGTCATTCCCATAAAATATAATAAAACATTTAGATAACTGACGTTTTCATTCGTATTAATTAATTAGATATGTGTTTCCAAACAATAAGTTTGTGATATAATTACTTAAAAAACAAAACATATGCAAACAAACAGGAAAGTATGAATTTATAAAACCTATGTCAGACCAATGATGACCTATGGTGTAGAGACGAGTAGATATAATACTGAGTAAGACAAGGAAATGAGTCTGACGAGACCGTGTAAACCGTTGGACACTCGTAGAATCGCATACACTGCTACAAATGGGATACCAGTGGGCCAACGTTCGCCTGGCAGGCCATCCATAAGATGGAGACATAGCCGATCTTCGGCATTGCACGAGGAGTCAAATCCGAGATAACAGATCACTCGATCTACGAGTAATTGAAGAAGAAGAAGTTATAATTACGAACCTTTAATATTTCCATTAGCGAGTTCCTTATAATTCCGTTGTCTCATAAAAAGTAACTTTTTATCACTGAGTCTCAATTCAATAATAGGCGCCCTCGTAACATTTCATCGCTCCCGTCGCGGTTATTAGATTACGGCGCTTTTAAAATAAGGTAACGGAATTATAAATCTCATTAAACTTTCGGTGATGCTCTCTTCGTCCTTTTATTCACTTATTCGTGCCCTGTCCCTGTGGCGTGGCGGGACATTATTTAGCGCCCAGCAAATACGAAAGAAATCATAATTTCATCTTTTGGCAAACTGTTCGCCGGGAGCGCTGCGACCAAATGGCCACAGGGCATTCTCGACCAACTGGCTCTTTGATAACGAAGCCGTCACGCCGCACAAGTCAACTTTTCTCTGAGGAGCTTTACGACAAAGTAGCCGCCGCGCCGCGCGTCGAGCATATCTCCGCCAGGCGGCATATACTCGTATACCGTAAAATAAACCACCAACCATATGTTTTGCCATTTTTAGAATCTCACCTCAAAGTAGACTGCTTTAAACAATAAATCTAGCATTGTTTTTTAGATCGGTCTTCTAGCGATAATAGTGGATGATCGTGATATGAATTAAATCGTTTTCTGAACAATAATGTTATACACAAGTTTATATACACACAATTTGGCAAAAAATAATGGTAATGAACGTTTACAATGTGAATCGAATAAGTAATAGAGGAAAACGTGGCACGATCAAATAATTCAAACATTAAATATAGGAATTCATCACTTCAATTTTAATATTTAATGTTGATGAAACATACGATTTCTAAAAGTTATGATATTTTAAAATAACATTTGATAAAGCTCAGGCAAGCCAAAACAGTCGATCTTATACAATATAATTAATGAATGAAACTAACTAACTAACTAACTAGCTAACCATCACACCGTTTCTTCGGAGGGGTAGGAAGAGAGGGTGGACCGCCATACTATTCTATCCTGACATAAATCTCGCGCATCTTCTACATCACACATCCTGACATGCACGCTAGTCGATTTTTCCTACTTCGAACATGACCGCCTTTCAATTATTGAGTAATTTGATCATGCCATGTCTTCCTTGGCCTTGCTCGAATTCTTTTCGAGAGGTCTCCCCCAGGTATCACCGTAATAGAGTCACACGATCGCATAAGAAATCTGCCTTTACTTATTTTGCCTGGAACACTTCCTGTGACAATACTTTTTTCAGATTACCCAGCTCTATCTTGGCAATGTGACCAAAGAAACTCAGTACTCCCCGACTGCATATTACAGATAGTATTTTTCTTGTTTGTCCGTTCCATAGATTATCGTTAGGGAGTTGTGCAGTGGTTTCCCCTTGCCTTTTACACTAGTTGCAACCCGTGAAATATTTACTGAAGTAAAGATTATCCACGCTTTAAAAATTTGGTTCACATCTAATGTAAATATTGTTTTCCTTAAAATTTCACAATTAACAACACCAAATTGTTTTTACACTTCTGTCATACAACAATAATCATAACAAAATTCCAAGAAGTATTCCTCTCTTGCTCTAATGTATTCAAAATTTACTCGTACTCTTTCTTGATGATATCTGATTTTTGCCTATTTATATAACTATAGTAAATTGTAAATTATTATTGCGGTTGCTGTAAGGTATGCGGTTGTAGCAATGTCAAAAGAAAAAGTCGAGCTTAAATGTTAGGCACGGTGCTTTAAATAAAATTTTAAGCAAAAACAAAAATATAAAAGAATGTTGCGATTGGATAGATTTCTAAACGGGTCCGTATGAATATTCTGGAAATATTTTGTGAAATGCAGACAATTCACGATATTTTAGGAGCTAGACACTAATGAGAAGCCAGATCTGCTGCGCCCACGGATTGTCCCGCATTGTGAAAAAACGCGGAATGCCAGCAATGAAAAGGTATTGAGAAATCTATTTACTTCTTACTTTGCAAAAAATCTCGAAGCTTTGATTCATCTTATCGGAGCAAGATATTGACGCAATGAACTAATTGAACATCAAAGATTTATAACATTATCTGCTAAATCTGCATTACATCAACAAATCTGACTATTTATACGCTTCAGATTCGCTTTTGGGCAGCTGTAATCTCTGGTGCTCTAAAATCCACAAATGTAAAAACAAAGACACGACCATTAAGAGTAAGATGAAAATATATAAAACATGCGTAAGACCAATCTTAACATGTGGCATTGAAGCAAGAACAGACACAGTCAATTCCAAACAACTTTTGAAGACATCTGAGATGAAGACTCTGAGGATGATAGCAGGTAACAAACTAAGAGATCGCGTGTGGAACACTAGAATAAGATAGATATGTGTGGTTGAGGATATTATAAGATGGAGCAGACAGTGAAAAAAAGACTGGTACTGTCAGGTCCAAAGAATGGACACCATCAGACTTCCCTTTATTGCACTCCTCAGGAGACTGGTCCTCGTGGAAGACCTTCTAAAATATGGAAAAAGAGCTGGGAATCTATCGTACCTTACTTGTACATAGGTCTATTGCAAGAAAGAAGAAAAATAAGAAGAGATTTGTTTTAGATAGCAGTGCACATGGTGTACCGAATTTAATTTATGGAAGTGTCGCAAAAAACTGTCAAAATATGTAAAAAAAAAAGTAGAAATAATGAAGTGGAAATGACATCTTAATCTTAATTTTGATTCCTTACTAATAAACTTTTTTTTCAATGTTTGTGTTCATTTGCAATATCTGAAGAATTTTGATATTTTTATTGTAATAGAGTGCAGTTTTCCAAAGGGGTAAGCAGAAAGAATTGACTGCCTAACTGTTCTTTCCTGACAATTTTCTCTCGTTCCTCAACATTAATATATCGCGTCTTGCACGCATGTCGATATCCGACTACTCACGTAGCCGACATTTAATATTTAATTGATTCGATCGTGCCACGCTTTCCTCCGTATTTTTTATTTCTTGTTCCGTTTACATAGTTAATATATACTTTCTTTATAATTCTTTTTATGCATTATTATTTTCATGTGTCTAAACCATCTCAATGAATCTTTAATTATTTTGTTAATAAGATTTTCATTCGCATTGCATTCACTGTGTTTCTAACAGATAAAAAATTCATATTTTATTCAAACATTCCTGTTTTAAAATAGTTTAAAATATTAGCGAATTTGTATCCCTAGTAAAATAATTATTCATATGTTGTTACTCTGATACTTGTTTTAAAATTTAATGGTTTGAGTAGCGATAATTATTATGGTGAAACATATTAGTTTTACTTTTTTTTATTTCGTATTGCTTTTTACAAACATATATTATTATTGAAGTGTATTTTTAAAGTTAATTAATAAAAATGAAAACGACTGTTCTTTAGAAGTTTTATTAAATTTGATAATCCCTTCGAAGGGCGAAATATATCATTCTTATAAATTATATTAAAACTTATAATATGGGGTCTGACATCATTGTTTTAAAAAATATATATATTTGATTAAAATAATCGGTAATTATTGTAAACCAATAAAGACAAAATATTAGTTACACCATAACGGTATTCTAATTAATATTGACTTCGAATGACACCGATTCTTTCTCATATATTTATATTATATAGGTATGCTAAGCCCTTCATCAAATTGACGTCATCATTTGGTAGTATTTCTATAAGTCCTCTGACGCTTTTACAATGTCAAGACCTCTCTTGGTTTTACGACTCTATCTCTGATCAACATATTTGGACGTTTGCCCCGAAATCTCCCATTTCACTTTCATCGATGCTTGAACTTAGTCACCGACTTGAGTTTTATTTCTGATTCACCATTTCACAATATTTCACCATACTATTTCACTAATTCACTGTAACTCAATTACACATGAAAAATCACACAAAAAAACGTCACGCCGTTACTCCGGAAGAGTAGGCAGAGTGAATAAACAGCCACACTGTTATATCCTGAAAAACTTATTTAGCAGCATTTACATTCATACAGCGAGCCATATGTGCACCTCAATTCCTCCGTCTTTTTAACATGGAGAAACTTTGAATTATGATTCAGTTGATTTGTCATGTTTTCCTCTGTTTTCCTCACCTTCGCAAGAGAAAGACAAGTTACACGGATATATATGATACAATATCCCAAAAAACAAATAAACTTACCGGTTATTCGATATTTTATCTAACTAACTAACCACCACGCCGTTTCCCCAAAGGGGTATATAGAGAGAATGCACCCCCACAATGTTCTTTCCTGACATATTCTCACTTTCTCGACATTCATACATCATCGTATCATGCACGCACGTCGGTTTCTCCAACTCCTCACGTGGCCGGCATACAATATTTGATGTATTCGATCGTGTCATCTACTCCTCGGTCTTCCTCTTTATATATTTCCGTTTACATCATTAACTTTACTTACTTTCTGACTATTCTTTAATTATTTATTTTTCTCATGTGTCCAAACCATATTAATGATCCTTTCTTTGTTTTGTTCATTACACTTTCACTCGATTTCAATATTTTATTCATAACACTTTTATTCCAAATTTGATTTTTTTTTGTTCATTTAAGCTAGATTTCTTTTGATCCCGTCTTCTCATACAAATATAATTTACCACTAGATTGCAAAATGCGGGTACTTACTGAACACACGAGAATTTCAGTGAATTCCCAATACTTTAGAAACCGTGGGAGCGTCAAGAGAGAAGTGAATCTGACGAAATTATTATTCGGCATTAGCAAATACAAAAGAACCAAATTATCGCAAGACGTAAGGGAATCAGTCATCGTCAGCATACGTCTTGAGCGGAATGTGTAAGTACAGAATTCTGAGTAACGAACTACCCTTACTAACACTCCAGAATACACAGTAACACTGCAAAACGTTCCACACCACATTATTTTTCTACAATGAATCATATAGATTCTAAGTATTAATAATAATAAAGACGAAATTCGATAGTAATCTTTTTTTGTTTGATGCGAGATTCGATACAGTATTTTGTAAGATTTCGTAAATGAATTATTATATTTGCAAAAAAAAACCTGTTTACTTAGCACGTTTTGCAAAGTGTCTGTGGCATTTCGCTTCTGTGTCCGCTCTAGATTGCTCACTCTGAACGACCAAAAGCGCTTTCTAAATGGATAAGAACAGGGATATAAAACTTTAGAAATTGAAGAATAACATTTTATCAATTAAAGGCACTGTGAAATACTATAAGCGTGTTTTTTTTTTCGAATGCGTACAAATTAAAAACGCCTTAAACGAAATACATCCTTATAATAAACGGGAACACAGAAGGGTTTAACGATATCAAAAGAGCCGCTCAGATGTAAACTGATCATCGATAACACACCTATTGAGCAAGTCATGTGATTCACTTACCTATACATAGAGATCGGTAGCTACAGTGACCTCTATGACGAGGTTCGAGCACAAACCAACAGAGCGACAGCCATGGCTGGCTGCTTGCGCGACACCATAATAATATGGAGGAACAAATACATGCTTACCGAAAGTTAAGTCAAGATATACAAGGTGCGGTAAAACAGACAGTGGAGTTTTGAAGGGCTATTAAAAAAAACGACGCAACTTACAGAAATGAGATTAATTTTTATTTTATTTAGTACATCACGCCGTTTTACGCATCAAGTCTTGAAGATGACATCAGAAAGATGATGGCCCCCAGCAGCGATACATTGATGAAGGCGATTTCTGAAGTTTTCGGCTGCATTTTGGCACATCTCGATGGGCATAGCGGCAATTTCCTCCCGAATTCGATCTATAAGTTCTTCCAAGGTGTGAGGTCGATGTTTAAAAACTTTTTCTTTCAGATAGCCTCACAGGAAAAAGTCGCAAATGCTTAAATCAGATGAAGGCGCGGCCCATCCCACGTTACCCCTCAGAGAGACGAGGCGCGCAGGGAACATATGTCGCAGTTTTGTCATCGAAACTCGAGCAGTATGGGCCGTAGCACCGTCCTTTTGAAACTAATTATCTCCCAGATCTGTTCCCTCCATTAGTTCCAATTAAGGTTAATTAAAAAATTCCTACATGGAATCATAACGTAGAGCGTTGACAGTCACGGTTTGTCCACTTTCCTCGAAAAAATACGGCCCAATCACCCCAAGTTTGGAAATCGCCCACCACAGAGATGAAAGTGGGTCTCGTCTCTATTGAAAAAAGTTGACCTGGTCTTTCTCTATTTCTAGTTCCATTTACATTATTAACATATACTTTTTTTACCATTTTGATATACCATTCATTCTTTCCATGTGTCCAAACCATCTTAATGTTCCTTTTATTATTTTGATCATAAAACTTTATTCCCACCGCAATATCTTCTTATATTTTCATTCGATACTCTATCATACACAGATTTTCTCACATTTTTCCAAGAGATATCATTTCTTCTGCATTTATTTAATTTGTTTTATTTAATATTAATAAAAACGTTTAGTTAATTTTAATAGAAATAGTAAAAAAGACGACGACTGAAAGAGTATGGGATGTTCAAGGCGCTTTTATGACCGGAAGAGGATGTATGGATCAGATTTTTGCACTTCGAACGCTTGCGGAGAAGTTTATGGCCAAAAACCGTAAGCTTTTCTGTGCGTTTGTCGATTTGCAAAAAGCCTATGATCGAGTGAACAGAGATAAACTGTGGTCAATCTTGTCCGAATGGAGTGAGCACAAAACTGATACGGGCGGTTGCTTCTCTCTACGAAGGGAGCACTGCCAGTGTTAGGGTAAATGGAGACATCACGCCTTGGTTTGATATCACGAAGGGTGTTAAGCAGGGCTGCGTGATGTCTCCATGGTTGTTCAATCTGTATATGGACGAGTGTATGAAAGAATTTAAAGGTATAAATGCTGGTGCTAAGATGAGTGATCTGTCTGTAAACTGTCTGCTTTACGCGGACGATGCCGTTCTCGTTGCGGATAGTGCGGACGAATTACAAGTCTTGGTGTCGAGAATATATGAGGTATGCGAGTCAAATGATTTAATGATGAATGTCGGAAAGTCAAAGGTGATGGTTTTCGAAAGGCAAGAGCAAATGACAGTTTGTAATATAAGTGTGAACGAAGAGAACTTGGAACAGGTGAGGGAATTTGTGTATTTAGGTAGCATGTTCACAGCAGATGCCCGAACGGATAGTGACGTCGAAAGAAGAGTTGGTGCGGGTAACAAAGTGAATGGAGCTTTAAAAATAGTTATTGGAAACAAAAATTTATCAATGAAAGCGAAAACGGCCGTTCACAATGGAGTTCTGGTCCCAACCCTAATGTATGGAAGCGAAGCATGGAACTGGCAGAAGAAGGATGAGAGCTGAATAAATGCAGTAGAGATGAGGTCCCTAAGACGTATGTGTGGTAGAACGATATACGACAAAATCTCAAATGCTGATATAAGAAAGGAATGTAGAGCGGAAGAAGGTATTACGAACAAAATTATGAAAGGATCGCTGCGTTGGTTCGGACATATGGAACACATGGATGGAGAAAGAATGGTTAAGAAAGTATACGTTAATGATGTAAATGGGGTACGAAGTCGAGGCAGACCGAGGAAAACATGGCATGACCAAATTAATCAAATTTTAAAGGTGGGTCATGTAAGAAGTTGGAGGAATCGACGTGCGTGTATGACTCGTTGTATGAATGTGAAGGAAACTAGAGAGGTTTGCCAGGATAGAGTAGTGTGGCGGTCCATTCTCTCTGCCTACCCCTGCGGGGAAACGGCGTGATGGTTTGTTGTTGTTGTTGTTACGTTTAGTATTTCTAGAATGCTTTCACATATCTTACTGATTTCGTAAAATATAACACTTCACTCCCATAAAATATTATAAAACTTCTGTAGACAGACGTTTTCATAAATATTTATGAAAACGTATGTTTTCATAAAATGTACAATACATTAAAAAAAGGTTTTATTACGAGTCACTAAATTTCCAATGTTTGCCAATCTCCGAGAATTTACCTCCCCTGCACTTCTCAATACCTACCCTTAAAAGCCCCCACTACGTGGTTGAGAATACTAAGCAGCTCCATTCAAACAACGCCAGCGGTGCATTAACATTCCTGGCGGATTCTCCAAGCGGGGGTGGTTCATCATGGGGTGCATGCTCCAACTGGTGAACCGCTTTGTGTCAGACTTGAAGTGTTCTCACCTGTTACACTTAAGTAATTGAGTAAGTACATACACGAAAACTTCATTACTATGCCTTGTATTGCTTGCGGTTACATTATTGATAGGCACTCGTCTGAAGGCTGAACAACTCTTGTGATCTAAAATGAAATATTGGATCTTAGTACAATGAACTCAGCACAACTTGAAAACTATATCCTTTTATAGTATCAGGCATTATTTATTTTGTTAAGAAAGTATCTATCTATCTTTGAGAGCAATGAGTTAAATCCGTATCTTTCGGAGCAATGAATAAAATAAATTTTTAATACGAGTATAACAGGATTTCAGTACCCTAGACAGCACGGTACAATACTGTTAATAATAATGTTGACTGAATTATACGAATGAAAACTATTATTTTCTATAACTTTTATAATATTTAATGAGAGTGATTTGTTACGCCTAATACAATAATTCTTCGATAAGGCTGGAATTATTTGGTCAACTCGTAAGATCCGATATTCTCTGACGGTGGCAGCGAGTGCAATTTTTTTGCGCTTTCTTTATCTCAGGGAGTGCGGTATCACCCGTAGCTCTTTCCGACTGAGTCCTTCCCAGGTGCTAAGCTACCAATCATTGGAGAGAATGAGAAATATCCACTTGGGGGTTCATTTCTTTCAACTGCTTGGCATAACTCTGATGTCCTGATGATGTTGGTCTATTTGTCCGTGATTAGTCAATTTGACCTTTGAAAAAGACAGCACAACTTTTTTTATTTCCCAAGCTGAAGAACCAACATGCCAATGGTTATGTATTAAGCAATCGATAGGACGATTAGCGTTCGCGAAATACGGTATTTTTTTACTTATTTAGATTTAATCTATCGTAATAAAATATTTCGTGCCAATGCACACAATAGAAATGAAACGTTTACAATTTCTAATATCGTGAAAGATTATCCACATTATAAATAATGTTTTCTATAGAAGGCCAATAGTACTTCAATTTATAATCAAATACTATTGTTATTAGTACCATGTATTGGAATTGTAGTTCTTATCAGGCATTATGACTCTTTATATCATACACAAATTGACAATCAAGATTCGAAAGCTTCCATTGTTTCGATATTCATTCTTTTTATGGCTTCCTTTACAACTAGAAGTACACCATAACTGCTAATATTATAGGATTCCAGGCAAAATTCAGGAACATACGAGTATATCCATCTCAAAATCAAGTCACAATATACATATTTTTTTATGTAGTATATTTATGTGATAAAATATCTTAATCAATAAATTATTGTAACGTTCAGATAAAAAAAACATTAATTTAAAGAAAGTTTTTTAATTTAATTCAAATAATTTTATGATTTAATTGTATCTCAATAGAGACGAAGATGCAAACTGGAAACTGAATATGGTTGATCAATGTGTTTACAAGACTTATGACCTGTCATTGGTTGGGTTAAGCGCACGCTTTATGTAATTACAACATTCCCCATTCCACCTTTTTTTTTGATATTGTAATCATACTGGTCAAATTCTTTAGCATATAGATAGGAGTGACATCTCCAGGCGGCTTCTAACAATGCGCTAATGGCGATAGCCTTTCACATTGTGTTAATAAAGTAGTTCTGCTAAATGCTAAAATTAATCTCCATAGATGGCGTTAGTATGTGGATTATATAGAGTAATCTTAAAAAGATTAACATATGTAATCAAAATCTTCATAGATGGCATGTTGAAACTGACATGTGAAATTAGGCATAGATTTGTAACATATATACAACTTCCAAAAATTTGTCTTACATGGTCATAAAAAGGAAAAAAAAGTGGGAATGGGGAATGTTGTAATTACATAAAGCGTGCGCTTAACCCAACCAATGACACGTCATAAGTCCTGTACACACCTTGATCAACCATATTCAGTTTCCAGTTTGCATCTGCATCTCTATTGAGATACAATTAAATTATGAATTTAATAACCCACGGTGGGTGAAATCCAGTATTCGTATACAAGTATAAGTATACAATCACAAAAAAAAGTTCGGTTATGGCGCATGTAGCAGATAGCCTAAGATAAAAAAAAATGGAAGAGTTAAGAAAAAGCCTATCCAACAGTGGAGAAAAATTGACTGAAAAGAAGAAAAATACTTAATGTTCATATCCATGAGCATATAATGAAAATTGTACAAAAAATAATCATTTCTTTACATTGAAGTATTTGTGTATTTTGTTTAATTCCACTTAGGTTTAATGGCTTCGAACGGTTTCGCCAGCTTGACCAATTTCAACAGATCTTCTAGATTTTAACTATATACATATAATTATATTTATGTAATATTATAAAGCTTTGGTTAATTGTGTTTTTTTTTTTATTTACATTATTTACATTAAACTTCTACCAAGGAATTTACATAACAATATTAATACATGTGCATTTATTAGGTATAATGATATATTTTCATGTCTATGTAATTCCACAGTATGTTGTGAAATATCATCTCGTATAATTTGGATATCTGTAAACTGACTTTCCAGTGGCGAAGAGTTTAAAAAGGCTCGCGTATTGAGAAAGTGAACGGGCCAGCTCTGAAATATTTTTATATCATATTTTGTGCTTCCATCATAGAAAGCAGCTCCTATAGGAGCTCTATATTGAAATCTAGTTCTTTCTAGTTCCGTTTGTGTCTTTTACATACATTGTGTCTACCATTCTTTCATCATTCAATATTTCCATGTGTCCAAAATATCTTAAAGATCATTTCATTATTTTGTTTATAACATTTTCGTTCGCACTGCATTCACTTTTTATATTTGCATTTGACGCTCTATCAAATGCAGATTTACACACATTCGGTCGGCACATGAACACCATTGGATATGTAGGTGACCCACATAAGTGGACTTCGACGCTGAACCAGCATATTCCATGACACGAATAAACACAAAAACGCTGATCCAAGACCTACTTATCAAATTTGATGACTCGGAGGCCTAGATTCATTCAAGTTTGGTCATTAGGTCAGGGCATCGTAGATGACGAAAGCGAAGCATACAAAAGCAGTACTTCCGATCACCCAATAATGACTTGTCAACTCTAAACGTCAGCCAGTATCGCGATCTCGAAGAGACACGAGTCTCCACTACCAAGTCTACGTACGAGAAACCTCCGACCTTCCTCCCGAGTACACATCGGTCTACACGGCGACGTCACGAAACCTTCGACGACATACCGCCCAGCGAGCCCTCATCCTCTACGGCTCACCACCCGGACTCCGCCCCGCTGCTATCGACATCCAGCCACGCTCCATCACGAGTATATCATACAGTTTACATGTAATTACTTGTGATCCGCAATAAACGCTGAAACCTCCGCCGTATTTCAACTCTCACCACAAAACCCCCACAGATATAATATATGAGTGTATAAAAATAAACATTCGAAACATACATGTGTAAGTTATAATTTAATTATCTCATTCAAATTGAATTTTGAACACTTAATATCAGACAAGATTTTGTAATTTTTTATGTACTAATAATAAGTCAACTAATATAAATATTTTTGTGTTGAATCTATTTTTTTTTCTTAATTTCTGGAGTAACGGAAAACATTTCAATAACAAATCAGATTTACTAAATTTAATATTTTATTTCGTTTTTCGTTAACACGATGTGACGCCTAATAATGTCAATAATATTTTAAACACAGATGATTTTCTTGTACCGACCCTAATGTTAAGAACTAAAGCATGAAATAGACAAAAATAGGATGAATTTAGAATAAGTGCAGAAAAATGTGTGTAAATCTGTAAAAATATGATAGAGTGTCAAATGCAAATGTAAGAAGTGAATACAGTGTGCACGAAAACGCCGTAAACAAATTAATGGAAGGATTATTAAGATATTTGGACACCTAGAAAGAATGAAGGATGAAGAAAGAATAGTTAAGAAAGTATATGAAAACAATGTAACGGAACTAGAAATAGAGAAAGACCGAAGAAAACGTAGCAAATCAATCTTATATTAAATGTCAGCCATGTGAAAAGTCAGAGAAAACGACGAATGCGTGCATGACACTACGAATGAATGTTGAGGAAACGAGAGAAGTATGAACAGTGTGGCTGTCCATTTTTTCCGGCTACCCTTTCGGGGACACGGCGTTACGGTTAGTTAGTTTTAACTTAAATTCTGTATTAAATTATGATTAAATTATTTAAAAACCACTAATGTTTCCTCGTTCGTTGCTCTTTCTGTCCATGATATTTTAAATGTTCTTCGATATATCCATATTTAAAAATATTTAGTGATACTATAACATTGCTCCAAATTAAACAATTTATTATTTTTTTTACAAAATAAAAAAGGGAAGTTTTTTACTTATTATAATTATATTTTTTATGAACTGCCCTTGTATGTAATGAAAGCATTATACATTACTTATTGTAGGTACATGTTCTTATGTAAGGCCCATTCATTAAGATAAGACTTTCGATAGAAAGCAAGGAAAGCGATAATTCAATGGAATTTCTTTGAGTTTCTGCCAAGCAGATTTGCGTAAAGATGATAAAAAAGATTTTATTTTCAGAGAATCAAACCCGCGTCCGATATCTCCGAATCTAAAACTGTAGTCCCACATACCTATTTATACTTTGTTCCTACATACAGAAATATCTCGGGCGTGTCATCCTCGGAGGAAAAGATACAAAGTTTGCTCTATTTCTGCGCATCCGATTGCAAAGAAATCATCCAATACAATTTAATTAAATAAAATCAGAGGTTTTTTTGTATATTGTTTCCCGGACTAATTATTTTCTTAGTTTAGATTGTATGACCTGTTTATGGTTGTATGTCCTGGAATGATATCGTCTAGCCATCCTCCATCTCTTCGGCGGCCTTCTTAATAATCTCTTACTGCTCGGATTTTCATTTTTGAAAACTTTCCAATTCTTTTATCAACCTATCAATCCATATGATCCCTCTAAAAGCACCTCCTGCTTCTTCCCTGCCTTATAATGTCTTTAACACCACAGCTTTATACACAACCATAACCTTATCATCTCAACTACAACCATAACCTTATCGTCTCATTTTTGATCCGATATCTGAGGGTTCTGATTACGATGGGCATAGGTTTTTCATTTCTACTACTCTTAAAAGATTTTTAGTCTTATTGGTATCGCCTCTGACTTCTATTCATATGTTCTTCCATATTATTATGGTGTCGCTCAAACAGCCAGCTACTGCTGTCGCTTTGTTGGTTTGTGCGTAAATCTCACCATATAGGTCACTAAAGCTACAGATCTTACACCTAGGCAAGTGAATCGCACGATTTGCTAAATAAGTATGTTATCAATATTTTTGTGAATGTATACTTATACTTGTATACGAAATCCTGGATTTTCACCAAAGGGTGGTTAATTCAAATTGTTTCCTGAACAAATATGGGTTTCCCATATTTGTTCAGGAAACAATAAATAATGTTGTTTTGTTTGTTCAAGAAGTGCAAATTAATTTCAAGCTTGCGTAAACATTATCTAAGTAATAAAAGTGCGATTAATTGCGTGTCTTAAACAAAGGAGATTAACCACCTCTCTTGCAACTATTTTCTACCATTAATATTTACACAGAATCTGATTTATTGTGTAAACAATGATCAATTTAATGTGGTCATTTTTAATTTGTAGGATACTTAACGTTTTTTTAATGTTTCTGGGAAAAAACTTGAAATACTCGTTCAAAGTAAAATATCACAAACATAAGCATTGCGATGGTATTTTTTTCGAGTAGTTATATTTCTTTTGCAATATATTCGCCATCACTTTGTATTGTGGATTCATCTTTTGTTTTTTTTTTAAAACTGCATTTTTTATAAAATATTTTTACAACACTTTTTCCATTTATCGCAAACAATTTCTACACAGAACGTCTATGGCCCGAAACATGTTTATGATAAGTGCAACAAAGTGTTGTGAAAATACAATGTTTTAAAAAAAAATCAATTTAAAATGTTTTTGTTAAGAAAAACTTTTATTATCAGGAGTCCAAACTGGTTAAACACTAAATCAAATTAGACTATTTAAATGTTTTTTTTTTACAATGATGTAAAACTCCACATTTAATAATTAATACGAATGAAAACATCTGTATTCTAAAAAAAAAAAATTAAGTGTGATTTGTTTCGCCTTTCTATGGCATTATCAAGATTTAATAATCGACATTAAATCGTCTTTTAGGAAGGCGAAACATGTCATTCACATAAAACATAATAAAATAAGCTACAAGGACTCTCTCACTTTATCGACATTACAATTTATTGAAATTATTCGAGAGTCAGAAATCTGAATAATTCGTTTGAGATGTAATAACAGAAATGCAATATTTATCTTATAAAGTCTCGTAGTTATAACTGAGTGACCTCATTCCGCTCCAGAAGCATCTCAAAAAATATAATTTACAGCTTCATAAATAAATTCACTTATACTCGACATAGATTGGTGTAATGCATAGGTTTCCAACAGGGGCGGTACTGCCCCCAGGTGATACTGGCGCCATCCAAGGGGGCGGTAACTGTCCAGAAACAAATAAAGGGCGTTAATGGAGAAAAAGCGTTTTTTTATACAATAATTAATTTATACCTTTTTTTAGCTATTATACAATAATTAATTTATACCTTTTTTTAGCTATTATATTGATTCTCGTGACATGTGATAGGTAGCTGATCTATTGCCATTTTATTGTCTCATGAGTTCTATACCAGACCAAGACAAGTGTGACAATCACATTCCATCGGCGGGAATTGAACCCCGGACCTTCGTTATGGCAGTCAGAGCTCTTACAGCTCTGCCACAAAGGACGTGAATAACAAATTAATCATTCATTCAATAATAAAATACTCTGAATAATAACGATAAAGTAGATGACTTTCGTTGCAGAGTGGCGAGACTGCCACACAACGTCCCGAGCTCGATTCCATGCGATAGCAGTGTGATTGCCACACTGAATCTGGCCTAGTGGCAAGTCTCAGCAAGTTATAAGAAAAAACGCGATTCATGCAGTAAAATGCATGTTTCGTTATGTAGATAGATATCACACATAGAGTTTTACCGCAAGGGTAGGCAGAGAGAGTGGACCGCCACACTACTCAATCCCGACACAACTCTCTAGATTCCTCCACATTCATACAACGAGTCATACACGCACGTCCGACTTATTACATAACCAACCCTTAAAATGTGATTAATTTGGTCAATGCATGTTTTCTTCGGTCTACCTCGACTCCGTACTCCATTTACATCGTTTACGTATACTGTTTTAACCATTCTTTCTCCATCCATGCGCTCCATATGACAAATTTGATTTCTATCGTGAATAATTTGTCCTAAGAATATTTCTATCATGTAAAAAAAAACTATCACGCATAATAGTCATTTCTAATCACTGTTTTCTCCCACCTTTGTTCTATTTGTTTGTAAATTTTTTAACAGATTTCGCATTCTTAATTTTAACTGTGACTAATCCCATTAATGAGTTTTTGCCCTATAAATAGTAAGTTTTTCAATTTGTATCTTAAGTTGTTTGTAACACCTGAATATGCCAATGTCGGTTGGCAAAACAGCTGTAGCGACACTCCCAAAAAGTTAATAATTTAAATTTAGTTATTATAATAGTGTCATAATTTTTAACAGTTAATAATATTGATGTATTATATTACAGTGTTTCGCTCAAAACAATGAACGAGGTTGCGCTGAAAACCTTTTTCTTGAAAAGGGGGTGGTGGTCCAGAAATGGTTGGGAACCCATGGTGTAATGCATATCGAAAATTAACTAATTATCCATCTGTACATATTCACATACGCGCATCAAATAGGCACACTATCAAAATGACTATAAATATTCACGAATTCACGGCACCGCTTTTCCACGATTGCGAAATTTACGCAAAACGAATAATTGCGTCAAAATTTTTATGCAATGTTACGTAAATCATATTCTGAAAATACAAATTTATTGTATATAAATTACTTGTTTTTTAAATCAATCAATAACAACATTGGCGCTACAGCCCACTATGGGCCTGACCTCCTCCAGAAATCTTCGCCACTCTCCCTGATCCATCGCCCGCATTCTCCAGTTTGTAACACCAATTGCCCTGAGATCCCCCTCCACACCTATTTATTCACCTCTGTTTTGGTCTTCCTTCACTTCGCTTTCCATCTGGTTGTGTATTGAGAATATTTTCTGGGATTCGATCTTCTTCCATTTGCTGGAAGTGTCCCAACCACTGAGACCCACCATTTTTATAAACTTCACTATGTTGGGCTCGTTGTAAAGACCTTCCAGCTCCAGATTATACCTCACTCTTCAGACTCCATTTCACAGAGAGGCCCAAAGATTTCACTCAACACCTTTCTTTCAAAAATCAGCAGCACATTTTCTTACAGTTTTCTTGTTTCTATGACATACGAGTACTTCATGTATCAAATTATAGATGTGTAATTTTGAATTTCGTGAAACAACTAAAAACATGTAGAATTATTTATTATTTCTCGATAAATTATGTTTAACTCAATATTGGAAATTCACTATTAATGGAAACGTATTTTTTCTAGAAGTTTTTTCTTTTAAATATTTTATTAATATTACCATTAAAGTAAATGAATAACCTTGCTAAGACACAATCAAATGTTTGTAGAATGAAATGTAAACTGTTAAATTAAATAACTTTGTTTTTTGAATCACAATTGGATCACATCAACCTATGTTGACATCATCAGGTGTTATAATATTTATTATTTTTGTAACACCTGATGATGTCAACATATACGTAGGAAACAGCTGTCGCGTAAAATAAAATACATTTGTGATACAAAAAACAAAGTTATTTAATTTAACAGTTTAAAATATTAACGTATCATAGTGTTTTGGCCAAAACAATAGACTATTTAATAAAATTTCTAGAACAGTTGTTTTCATTCTGAGGAACTGTTAATTGGAATCTATTTTAAGAAATACGTTCATCATAAGAAATTTCACATTTATAGTTTAGTTTATTTTTTTTATTTCTATTATTTTAATAACATTTATTCATTTCCTGTTATTCTAGATGATGGCCACGAAAATCACTACAATAACACTTCCCAGAAAATCACTCTAGCGATAAGGCATTCGACGCAGTGATCACTGACGACGAAGGGACCTGACGAGGCACTTTAATAAAAATGAGATTTTCAATAATCAACCATAAATTCACTTATTATATAACGAAACGAAATATAACCGGTAAATATTGGTAAAAAAAATTTAACCTACCGGCTACCTGAACCAACAAGCCTCTGGTGACACAGGTGGGAAGAGCAAATAGTCTGCTAAGCGCGGTCTCATCGGAGATCGACGTCTTTCATAGTAGTGAAAGTACGTTAAGAAGACAAATACTCTTGATTTTAGAGAGTATCTTGTCTTCCTAATGTCAAACCACCTCTCATGCGCCAGGAGGTATAATTTTTATATTTATTTTTTACCAGTATTAATGCCTTAAACAATTATATTGTTTGTAATTTCTGTTGTGATAATAAACTGATTTGATTTGATTTAAAAACTTTGATATCTGCTTAGCAATTTAAAAAGTAACTGGGTGAACATATACCATACTCGTATATGAATACACTGAAAAATCTGTTCCTCATTACTGAGGTCCTCGCTTCCCATATGCCCGTTTTCGTTTAACGACCATCCTCAAATGACTTCTAAACTCGGTAGCTCTCACGCTATACGAGAAA
Organism: Lepidostoma basale; assembly: GCA_022606425.2. Lineage (NCBI taxonomy): Eukaryota > Metazoa > Arthropoda > Insecta > Trichoptera > Lepidostomatidae > Lepidostoma > Lepidostoma basale. Next base: position 521,378 of record JAHDVF020000282.1, on the reverse strand, counting down.
CTAGCAACACCCTTGACCTTAATCTGATTTCTTTTCAATTTTTTTATAAATCTTAGTCCCAATTTTATTAAATTTCAATTCTAGGAATTGACGTGATTCTCATTAAAATCACGTCAATCTGCTACATTAGCGGGAATAGTGAAAATCTGGAACAAGAAGATGGGTTTTTATGTTTAAGAAGTATGTTTACAAAGGTTGGGCGAGTGCAGAGGGATATTAAAAAAGGGTTGGGGCAGGCAACAAAGTAAATGGTTCACTTAAAGTTGCCATCACAAACAAAAGCCTCTCCAAATAAGCTAAAATGGCAGTGCACTATGGTGATCTTTTACCGACCCTTATGTATAGAAGCAAAGCATGGAACTGGCAAAATAAGGATGAATCTCTAAGACGAATGTATGGATACTCTGTGTATGATAGAGTGTGGAATGAAAATATAAGAAGTGAATGCGTTGCGATTGAAAGTACTATAAACAAAATGAACAAAATAATGAAAGGAGCATTAAGATGGTTTGAACACAGGGAAACAATGAATGAAGAAAGAAGTGTAAAAAAAGTATATGTTTAGGATGTAAATGGAACTAGAAAAAGAGGAAGACCGGAGGAAATCGTGACACGATCAAATAAATCAAATATTGAATATCGGCTACGTGAGGAGTCGGAGAAATCAACGTGCGTGCATGCCACGCTGTATGAATGTTGAGAAAGCTAGAGAGGTATGTCAGGAAAGAAAATTGCTGAAGTCCATTATTTCTGCCTACCCCTTCGAGAAGACGGCGTGTAGTTAGTTATTACTTGTCTCTGTTTTTATATAGCACTGATTTATCTATTAATATAATATTATAATTTCGTAGATGGGGACTCATCTATTTCAATGCATAGCTTACTATTTTAAAAAGTCACACCGGTGTTGCGTGTGACGATACTAGCATCGCAGAGGATGGCCCTTGCCGGCCGGTGTCAGTGCAGTGGAATTAATTTGGGATCACAGGCGATCTCGGATATGGAGCGACCATTTCAATTTTGGCGGCACGCCGACACCGGCTGAAATCTCGTAAACAGGGTTGCCAACAACAACAATATTAACCAAATTATCGATTAATCGAATCGAACCTTCTACTTCTTATTCTTCTTCTTAATGTAAATCTTTCGATCTGTTTATGCAGGATATCAACTTTCTTTCTGTTATGAAGACGACCAGCATTTTCTCCATCTCTTTAGTGGTCGTCCTGGTGGTCAACGGCACTCTGGAGTCTCGTGCATTACGATCTTAGGAATTGAACTAATCGAACCGGATGACCGACGACGTAAGTAGATTCTTCATTTAAAAAAGCGATTATAAATATTTTTTTAAAGACCATCTTTTTAAATAATCAATTGTTTTAGCCGAAATATTATACCTATTACCTTCAGCATTATTATCTTTAAAATTTAAACGGTGTTATGGTATTACATTTTTTTTCACGACAGCTGTTTTGCCAAGCCGATGTTGGCATCATCAGGTATTACAATATATTTGTTAATTATTGTATAATAACATCTAAAGATGCCAACATCGGTTAGCAAAACAGCTGTTGCGAAAAAAAATGTGATAATAAAACAGCGTTTAAATTTTAAGAGTTAATAACATTTTTTAATTTTTTGTCGCAATCTGCGAAGGATGTTAAAAGGAAGGATGATCATATTTAAATAATAAATCACATATATAATTAGCTTGTAGCTCACAGGATCCCAAACATTTCTGTACCACCGCACTCTTTAGAAAGAACAAAATTCCCATCGCCTTTTCTCCAATAATAATTAAACCAAATATTTAAATATTCTTAATAATTTTCTTTATCTATTTATAATTATAAATGTGATCACATTTTCAAATATATCAGAAATGTTTGTTAAATTTAGATAGTTTCTTTAATTGTTTATTCGTGAAAATAGTATTTACATACAATACGGGCCCCCATTTGACCGTCTTAACGCCACCCTTTACCTCTGGACTCTTTACCGCCCCTATTGAAAGCTCTAGTGCCCACTGGGAGCTGTATCGTCTCAGTTGGGAAACTATGTTGTAGCTGGTAAAAAAATAACTACACGATTATATCGTTCCCGGGTATCACAATAAGGGAATTATTATAAAAAGAATTATGAGGCTAGTACGGAAGGTGCTTCCATGTGAGATATAACTTTTATACCTGCACCCCTGGAAACTATACAAAGTCGGCCAAGTCTTCTACCACAAGTACAAGAAAAGATTGCTTTCTTGTCATTGGTACGAAGAAGAAGAATGAGTTTTTTGTGAAATTGTTATTGCAGAAAATAGATAATCGATTGATTCCGATTTGGAATCTTGCGGCAACCCTAGCCGCGGTGGCATTTAGTCACCTTTGAGCGCCGGCCCTGCGCCCGGCCGGTCCAGATATACTACCACGCGTGGACCGGCGGCACTCCGGCGCTGCCAACTCTCTGGAATACCGAACCGGCCCGAAAAATTCGCGACATTTACCCAAAAAGGTATTTACCGTTCTGTGCCCCCGAACCTTTCAATCCAAACAACCAGTGTTACATATCCGGTGAAAATACGTGCGATATCCACACCTCAAGGTATTTAATATAATTGTCTTATGCGTGTCTTTCAAACGAACCGTGTCGATAAACAGATCAGTGTACGGGAAAAAAGCGATTTTTATCTGAAAAAACATTTTAGTGTATTGAACATCGGTCTTTATCGAAAATGAATAAAAAGTTACCCATCAGTGTATATGTTGGGTAATATTCGATACGCAAAAAAGGTCCTCTTTAAACATACAGCGTTGTATTAGTTTTTAATTTATGTGTGATTTTTTTCAAATATATATTTATCGTAAAAGGTAATAGTTTTCAGCTTGAATCAGTTTATCATCCATAAATCCACTTGTTGATAAGAAATTTTCTAATAAAAATAATAAACTTTCTTTTCTATTATCAATTTATCTTTGAATATTTAACATCTTAAGTGCCAGCTATTAATTCTTTACACACAAATATGACTAATTAACTACTCCAACATGTCTTATGAGTGGGTGGTTTTAATCGTTTATTTTCTCCAGCTTTCAGTGATTGCAAACAAACCAGTATACAACAATGATTTGATTAAGTAATTAAATCATCTGAGTCCGTTAAACGATGCTACATACATAAATTACCCATTAAAAGTATTTTACGATGTTGGTTATAAGGGATATCCTGCGATCTTCTAAGAAAAGCAATTCGAATCTTCTGGAAGATGTTAAATAGAAATAGACTCAGCAGTTATTTTCACGAGAGACGTTTTAGAAATATCTGATCTGTTATAATACGTATAAAAAAAGTGTTTACTAAAATATATAAGCATCATAAAAATATGGACATTTAGAAAATATGAACGTCGAATACTTTGTAATATCATTGTATGTATACGTCCCTCGATCATGTTCGGGAAGTCATTTTCTAAACAATAATATTATGCAGAACGTGTTACGTAAAACCTCTGTGTGTTTTTCAGATTTTCAAACACAAACAACTTTGTGGTTTCTGTTGTCAACAACTCTTATACGATAGATAGGTACTGACGTCCGTGTACAAATTCAAATGCATACATTACATGAAAATACGTATTATGTAAATACAAATTACTAAATATAAAAAAAATATTGCGGACGTAAGCTTTCTTAAACATAAGCTTTATGTAGTTACACGCAATCGTATCGCATAATGAAAAAGTACAAATTTGGTTATAAATAATCTTTACGATGTTTTTTAACTACTTCCACTTTTGTCTTTATTTCGACAGCGACCGGTTTCGCTGGGCTCGCTGGCATCGACAGACTGGTCTTTGTGTCTGTCGATGCCAGCAAGCTTGGCGAAACCGGTTGCTGTCAAAATAAAGACAAAAGTGGAAGCAGTTAAAAAAAACCATCGTTTTATTTAATTATTATTTAAAATGAATTTCCATTAAGAGATATTTCAGTAAAATTATTTGATTATCTTTATAATATTACTTTAATACTGACGTAATTTGATTAAATTGTTTAAATTATTAATATTTTTCAAATATCTCAAATTCATTGTGTGAACATAGGTGCATATATATATTTTTTTATAAAACAAATAATACAAATTATTGCATTCCCATAAGTTAAAGAACTAATTGTATGAGCGATGTATATAAATATACACATGTTTATACACGATTTTATATTTGATTTTTAACACTTCATAAGCTTTCTCATTTAGGTTTCATTTATATTTATATTTAATTTATTTATTTACTATATTGATTGTTCCAACGCAGTTTTGTAGAGAGGATTATGATAATATGGAAGAAAAATACGAAAGTAGACCTAAAGGATCGACCCAAGTAAAGTTTTACAAGAACATCATGACATTACGTTACGTGATAATAATCGAACACGTGTGCAACCAATTAGACATAACAAAAACGATACTTTTTTGGTTTGGTTCATAAATTATACTTTTTTTTTCCAATAATATACGAGTATATTACCCATTTTATTTAATTTTTATAATGCTCTTTTAGATACCATTTTTTTTATTTAATTATAATAAAATCTATTTTTTTGGGAATTTTTATATATTTTATCTGAAAGATATAATATGTGGCGCATTTCTAAGGCAAAACACATATTTTAAAAAAAATTAAAAATATATTTAATAGTAAAAAATGAAAAAAAATTTTTTTTCAAAGAAACAGTTTAATGTGATCTACTCGTACCTTAATGGCGTATCTGACTTATGTAACAATATTTTACTATTTAAATTAATTAATTAGTCATTGTTTTTATTTATTGTATTATTTAAATAGTTCTTAATTAAATTATCCAATTTTTTGGGGGTTCATTTATTAATTATTTTGAAAAATATATTGAGCCACATAAATGACCTTAATTGACACATTCTCCTCCATTAACTCGCGTATAGAAACAGCAACGCGATAGATTCTCACTACATTTGATGATGCCTTAGCAAGGCGAAACATGTCATTACCATTAAATATAATAGGGCTTCTAGAAAACAGACGTTTTCATTCGTATTAATTATGCTCATTTTATATATTATAATTAAAATTTAAAAAATATATTTTTAGAATGAATATATAGTTAAAATCGACGAATGTTGGCACGGAGCTGTCGAAACCGGTCGAAGACACAAACATTAGTGGATTTTAACTAAATTTAAACATTTTGAAAAGATTTTTTAAAAAAAAATCATATTTATAATGAAATTTTAAATAACAAAATAAATACTCTGATTTTTTAAATAATTTCGGTATTACCGGGAAATATTTTTTAGTAAGCATTTTTGTTTAAATATAAAATTTTATAAAATGTTCGACAATATACGTAGGATCAAAACAAAAGTTCGCTTGTTTTTATTATAGTATGTACTAAAATATTCTCATTACAAGCTCTTGACAATATGTTAAACTGTTTAGCTTGTTAACAACTTCTTATTCAACAAATGGGCATTTGTTTCGTCGTTCCTTTTATATAATAGAATTCGCGGTGTTTAAATTGATAAATTCATTATTCGTACGCAAATTGGAATCGTCCATGTAACATATTACATGTCTTGCGTCTATTTTCAGACCAATGGAAGCGATGTGCTGTGCCGACTTTAATTTAGCTTTTCAATTGAGATACGCAGCTGTTTTTCACGCATTCAATTATTTCGGAAATCAAACCAAGAAAAGCTCGCGCCCAATTTTATGTACTTATTCACTTTGAAATCTCCTTGTAAAAAGCCGCCCTCTCTGAATCAAATGTCTAAGTTTTTTTACACTTTACCCATCAAACAGAAAAGAATTCTAATTTATAAGTTTACTTTTATTTGTGTTTTTGTTTGAGGCATTATCATATTGAAAACTTAACAATGGCTTTTAGTTTAAAAATGATTTATTATAGTTAAAAAAAAAATTTAGAATGTAAGGTAAAAACCTGTAAGGTTCAATTCGTATGTTTTTTAAATTAAAAAAAACAAATTTATAGATCACAACGAATTTAATTGAAGTCTGCCTTTTTCGCGAGAGTTGTTTCACTATCCAGTTATTTGTAACCCCCGATGATGAAAACATTGGTTGGCGAAACAGCTTTTGCGATAATTTTATGAAATAAAAATTAATAAATTGTTGCTTTATAATTGTTTCAAATTAAGCAGTTAATAATGTTGAAGTATCATAGTGTTTCCGCAAAAACAATGAATTATATAAGATCAAATTTGTTACACAATATAAAATTATAAATATATATAATAACAACGTGAATGTAGTACGGAGTCAAGAAAGTCTGAGGAGAACATGACATGACCAAATCAATCAAATTTTAAAGGTCGAGCATGTTAGAAGTCGACAGAATCGACGTGAGTGTATGGCTCGCTGTATGGATGTGGCGGAAACTAGTAAAGTATGTCAGATTAGAGTAGTGTGGTGGTCCCTTTTCTCTACCTAACCTTGCGGAGAAACAGCGTGATGATTTGTTTCTGCTTGTAACATTTATAATAAACACAAATTCAAATTGATCATTTTCTTAAATAATATTACGATAATGTATAAAAATACATTGAGCGAAATTATTAAGAGGGTCAGATTGGAGGGTCAAAGCGGAGGATAGGAGGCGTCGAAGGCGAAGAATAATGGAGGCTCAGGCTCGTTATGGGTTGTAGGAAGAAGATAAAAATACACCATTATGACCTCAAGTGAAATAAGGTTTCAAATCAAATCAAATCAGTTTATTAACTCAATAGACATTACAAACAGAAAAATGTTTAAGGCATCTATTAAGTACAGGTAAAATATCATAAAAATACAACAAAGTACCAGGAACGCATTAGAGATGGTTCGACATTAGGAATACAAGATACTTTCTAAAGTCAATAGTATTTGCCCCCTGAACGTACTTTCACTAACATGAAAGACGTCGATCTCCGAGGAGACCGCGTTCAGCAGACTAATTGCTCTTTCCACCGGTGTCACCAGAGGCAGATTGGTTCTGGCGGCCGGTAAGTAAAACAATCTGTGCTGTCGCTGTCGGAGATATCTATCGGGGACAAAAAGACCAACATCCCCCAGTACGGCCGAGTTCTCGAAGTATCTCCTAATTAATCTGAAGAAATGGGTTATTAGATGTCCATCTCTTCGAAGCTGTAAAGAATTGGTTCCGAGCATTCCCAGAAGAAATGCCGTGGGATAGAGCCACGGATAACTACCATACACCCTCATGTAGAGATACCTCGGAAATTTTTTCTGAACCCTCTCCAGCATAACGGAATATCTCGCCTCGTGAGGACTCCATATCACAGAACCAAATTAATTAATGTAATAATCACATTTCTTGTTTACAAGATTTGTGATATGATTCTAATGACTTGAATGTGATGTAAAAGAAAACAAAAATATTACCTTTTACATTACCAAAGAAATATTGTCTAAGTAAAAGAGTTTGTGGGTAGTTTTCTCATTAGTTTTCTTCAATATTAAGTAGTTTTTATCCTTAATGACAGCAACCTTAACTATCCCTAGATTATTAGAAAGCAGATTTTTCCTCCTCAGAAAACATCTCCCCGAACTCAGGTGGGAGTGATATAATGTGCTCATATCTTTTCTTTAACGAGAGATCGCCCTGGGCGTTTCACTCACTGACGTAAACTTCTGAATATGTGTAATATACTTTGTTCGTGTAAATAGTGGATGTACCGAGAGATTTTAAATCTAATTTTTAAAAGCTGTTTAAATAGTTCTATGATTTTTTTCTGAAAGATTTTTATATCATACATTAAAACGACATACTCGTATTAATTAACTGTTGAATTTACAACACTGTTATTTTTATTACACACTATTTTTATTACACACATTTTGAGAATGTCGCGACAGCTGTAACACCAACCGATATAGGCATCTTCAATGTTACAATCAATCGTTCAATGGTGTTCTTGTACCGACTCTTATGTATGAAAGCAAAGCATAGAATTGGCAAAAGAAGGATGAAAGTAGAATAAATGCAAGAGAAATGAGATCTCTAAGACGAATGTGTGGATACTCTGTGTGTGATAGAGTGTCAAATGAAAATATAAAAAGAGAATGCGGTGCAAATAATGGTGTTATAAACAAATTTATGAAAGTATCGTTAAGATGGTTTGGACACATGAAAAGAATGAATGAAGAAAGAAGTGTAAAAAAAGTATATGTAAACGATTTAAATGCAACTACAAAAACAGGAAGACCGAGGAAAACGTGGCATGATCAATTAAATCAAATATTGAATGTCGGCCACGTGAGGAGTCAGAGAAGTCGACGTGGGTGCATGACACGATGTATGAATGTTGAGGAAGCGAGAGAAATATGTCAGGAGAGAAAAGTGTAGCAGTCCATTATTTCTGCCTACCCCTTCGGGGAGAGGGTGTGATGGTTAGTTAGTTAGTTTATTGTATAATAAAAATTGTGATATTATAACAGTGATGTAAATTTAACAGTTAATAATGATGAAGTATCGTAGTGTTTCAGCCAAAACAATGGACTTTTTTATTGTTTTTTTAAACAATCATTTAACACTAGATATTAAATCGTAAAATGTATTGATTAATATCATTTACTTTTTTTTATTATTTTATCTTGAACAATGGTGTAAAAGTCCATATTAAATAAATATTTCGAGTGAAAACATCTGGTTTTCTAGAAGTTTTAATGACATATTTATTTGATGGTGCCTTAGACATGTAAAACATGGCATTCCCATGAATTACAATAAAACTTCTAGAAAATAGTCTTCATTCATAAAAACCTTATTCTGCTTCTTTAACTCGTGTATATAAACAACACGCGCTTGACATTCGCTTCATTTTATTATGCCTTTGAAAGGCGAAATATATCATTCTTATAATATGTAAGATTATTTTTAGAAAACAGAAGAAGTCATGGTTAAAAACGACGACACGGTTGTACTTGTCATCACGGCATTTTTACCCAACGATATATAATTTTTAATGGAATCATCATTTCAAAGAGTATTTTGAACCAGCAAAAAAATATCGAAAAATTCTATTGTAACTATCACATTATATCTCATAGGGATAATACCTTTTGAAAAGGCCAAGGGGATATTTATATTTTTAAGTATAAACTAGATTAGGTACTTATTTTTTTAATAGATTTCTTTTTCAATCAATAGATAGTTAACTGTTAAGTTTTATTAAATTTAATGAGTGGGGTATTTATTCTTTTTCATTTATAGTATTACAGTATTACAAACATTGCTACACAACAAAACCCCATGATTTTGAAAGAGCTTATTTTTATATTATTTCTTGTCTGAATTATTTTAAATGTCTCTAACCCAATCAACATGTATCGGTATCGCGATTTGCGTTAATGGTTTATATCATGAGACTTATTTATTATTTACCAAGTGCACGTTTTTTTATATCTGTTTAGTTGTAAGAAAAACTGAACTATTTATTAAACAGTTTATATTGATAAAAGCATCCGTTTTCTAGAATTTAATTAGAATTTACGGGGTGTAGTTTGTTGTAATCCATTTAATATGCGCTCGCTTTGCTAGAGCAATAGCATACCTTTACAAGTTAAATCATAAAACTCCCGTGAAATATGGAGAAAATAATTAAAGAAAACCGATGTTTTCATCAATATTAAAAAAAGTTATTAAAAAACATATTTTTAAAACTCATTCCGAAAACGATAAGTCAACAAAACAAATAAAACAAAATTAAAGCATGAAAAATATGTATATGGTTATGTCGTAAGGCGATGTTTGATTTTCAAAATTGAAAAATAATGAATAAAATTCTATATCTATACATGTTTAAAAATGACGTGTTTTTTTGGGTCGCCTTGCTTTAGATACTACATTTATTATTATACTTTGCTCAATAGCTCGTGTAACATATAACTCCTACTCACCAACGGGGGGCAGGGTTTAACACGATATCATAATATAACCTTCCACAGTATTCCATATGTGAAATAAAATTCCTCGTTCAAAAAAATAACGTTTTATGTATTCACAAAAAGAAAACATTAGCTTTTGATTTCAAATTCTTTTTAAAATGAATTTCTCTTTAAACAACGGGTTAGGGGTGGCTGCACAAATAAATAAAACTATTTTCTTCCTTTTTTGGCATTTGCCACTTTAATTTAATGAGTGGGGTATTTTTTCTTCTTTAAGTGGGAAGAGCAATTAGTCTGCTGAACGCGGTCTCCTCGGAGATCGACGTCTTTCATGTGAGTGAAAGTACGTTCAGGGGGCAAATACTATTGACTTCAGAAAGTATCGTGTCTTCCTAATGTCGAACCATCTATTATGCGTTCCTGGTACTTTGTTGTATTTTTATAATATTTTACCTGTACTTAATAGATGCCTTAAACATTTTCTTGTTTGTAATGTCTATTGAGTTAATAAACTGATTTGATTTGATTTGAAAGTGGAGTAAAGCCTTCCGACAGGTTTTCTCCAGAACGCCCTCTCTGAGGTCAAGCTCTCCGTTGAGTTTACATTTCTTGAGAGTGGTCTCTATAGATCGCCCCAAAATAACCCAAAGCCGTCCTCTACTCTACTTGAAAGTTGAGATTTAAGAGCAGATGATATGGTCATCTTATCTCATGCATGGCGTGACCAAACCATCTTAACCTGGCTTCCTCAACCATATTTATTCAAGGGGTGATCTTAAAACTTATTTTCCTCTTTTCAGCCAACTTTACTCCACTGCTGGATATAGGCCTATTTTAAACACCCATCAACATTTTGTATCTTGGGTTATATGTTTCCACCTACGACCCGCAAGTTGGATAACATCATCCGTCCACCTTTTTTGTGATCTTCCTAATCCTCTTCTATTGTTCCAAGGCCTCCATTTCAGGATTGGTGACCGCCTAAGTTCATCAATACACGCCCTGTCCACTGCCATTTTAGCTTTGCTGTTCTTTTTACGATATCGCGGAGACTGACGCCCAACATGTGACTTTGCATTGCTCGCTGTACACACTTATTGCAAGATTCTGGCACTGAGGGACATAGTTTTCAGGGCATATGTCATCACTGGCAAGACCCGCGAGTCATCATAGATTTAACGTTTATAGGCGCCTCAATATTTCCAAGTATTCGATATCTTCTATTTGCCGAAAACAGCCCAGATAAGTCATTTTCGCCGCGGCAGTTCCGCAGTATGGACTTTAACTTCTTTTGATCGTGAACCTTTTTAATATTCCAACACTCAGCAACATAAAACGTCGAACAGCTGTCTTGTAGACCTGAGACTACGAAGAACGATGTGCGGAATTATAATGTATGATACAATACTGAACGTAGAAATATTAAAGGAATGTAAGGTAGAAGAATGTATCTTAAATACAATAAAAAAGGGTTACTTAGATAGATTAGACAAGTAGTACGAATGGAAGAGGGAAGAATCGTTACTCATTTATTTACAGTGTGATTGGAAAACGGTCAAGTAAGGCCAAAAAAATCTTGAAATCATCAAATTTATTAATTACTAAAAGGCGTGACATGTTTAAAATCGGAACAGTCGACAAGCGCGCATGTTACGATGTATAAATGTAGAGAAAACTCGAAAAGTATGCCAGGACAGTACAGTATAGCAGTCTATCCTCTCTGTCTACCTCTCCGGAGAAACGGTGTGATCGTAAGTTAGTTGGTTAGTCATATATTATAACTAAAATATAATACCACGGTTGGATTACTTTTATCGATATTGTCTACTCCAGACTATCGAATAGTCTGCTAAATGACCTGTTAACTCAGGTGAACTAAAGGTGGATATATTTTGTATTTTTATTTTTATAGTATGGTGGTAACACGACTGTGGACATTCGATTTATCTAGACAATGCATTTAGGTGCCCGAGTCATATGAAAATAATTAAATTTTCAAAAGCAATTTAATAGACACACTCTGTATCTCCTTTATAAAAGCTGTATAATACCTTGTCTAGTCTGTCTACGTGATCCAGCCTTAGTTCAATATTCTTCTTTTGACATTGAGGTGTGTTCTTTGCCATACGAGAGACCTTTTTTATTTAAATAAAACACAATATCCATTTTTAACACCTGTTTTTTGTTACATTATCTCGTAATAAAAATTACGAAAGTAAAACGTTAATGCTTGTTTTTTGAAGCACTGTTTACTTATGTAAGTTTCTCTTAAATATATTTTATTTATTTTATTTTATTTTTTTATTAAGGGTAACATACAGCGATATCAATAACACATATATAAAAGAAACATTTAGAATAATTAAAATAAGGCCAATTACATGCTACCACAAATATAAAATAATAGTTAACAATCAACAAATGATAGTGAGAAACAAGATTGAAGTTAAACTAAGACAAAATAAGGTATACATAATATTTAAGAGTTAAAATACTTATAGTACTGGAAATATAAAATAAAATTAAGATAAAATAAAATAAAAAGTAATATACAAGTATTATAATATCACGTTACATCGTGGTCACATCCGCGCCGAAATGTTGCTCCGATCACTTTTTTTAAATTTCGCTCGCTCAAATGAAAGACGTCAATGTCTTCAAAATGTTTGTTGTAGATATCACAGATTCGATACAGTGCCGCGCTCAGAGCGTAGTTTGTGCGATAAACAGGAAGGTGAAAAATTGGCTCGCGGTGTGTCTCGTGCGAGACATGGGGGTATTGAGTGACAATTTACTGAGAAGTTCAGAATTGTCAATTTTAAAGTGAATTGTTTTATGAAGTAACATCATATCATGAAGAGTACGTCTATTTTCAAGAGAGTCCAAGGAGTGAAAAATAAGGGCAGATTTGTAATCAGAGAACGACTTGCACATTTTAAAATTAATATGTTTAATAAACATTTTTTGTACTCTTTTAATGCGTTTGATATGTGCCGCATAATAAGGAGACCAAACGGGAGATACATATTCAAGGCGTGAGCGAACCATGGCTGTAAATAATACTTTAAGGGCAGTGATATTTTGGAAAGGTTTGCACGTGCGCAGTATAAATCCCAATGTTCTGAGAGATTTGTCCACCATGTCATCAATATGACTAACGAAAGTGAGTTTCGGGTCGATTGTGACTCCAAGATCTCTCACGCGGTCTGAATCGGATATTATAGAACTATTGATGGAGCAAAAATGTTTGTGAGGGTTCATTTTACGCGTCAGTGAAAGCTTATGACATTTGTTCGCATTTATGGATAATTTATTTAGTATTCAGTAATGAGAGAGTCTGTCAAGATCTGACTGGAGTCGAAGGCAGTCAGAAGTGTCTGAAACCTTCAGGAAGACCTTCATATCATCAGCAAAAAGGAGATGCTTGGAGTGGAGATAGCAGTTGCCAATGTCGTGTATGTACAGGATTAAGAAAAGAGGTCCCAGATGGGAGCCCTGGGGAACCCCGGAAGGTATTCCCACGAAGTCTGATTTAAAGCCACCAGTCACCACGGCTTATATGATTGTAATCTTGTTTCTAAAAAAAATTTAAATACCAATAGTGGGGGTTGATTGGTCTCTTATATAAAGTGGTTTTTTTCAAGAAGAAATAAATAAGTTGCACATTTTAGCATATATCCTGCGAGAAATATCTATAAGATCCCATCTCTTGGGCATAAAATCAAAATAAACAAAGGTTTATTACAAACCTTTTTTTTTGTACGTTCACGGTATATTCAAAGATTGTAATTTTAAATTTTTAAATTATATTGTTAATACATCGTTAAGGAAAATGTTCAACAAAATCCTTTTAGTTTATCACAATTAAGAGCTGATTTATTCAAAAGCGAATAAACCAGCCCTTAAAACATAAAACATGAAAAATATATATATTTTCAAAAGTAGCACTTAACACGAGTGGCATCTTTAGGGTGGTGTTTTAACTACACTATATGATTAATTCCTTTTGGACATTTGTACAGTTATAAATCTTTATATTCTGACACCTTTTTGGATCAAAAACAAATATATACTGAATGTATTTTTTTAAAGGCAAGGATTTTATTCAATGGTGTTATAATTGATTGCACAATCTTCAGTATGAGTATGAAATACAATATTTCATTATTATGAAGAAGAATATGAACACGTCCAGGCTTGAACCCATGTCCCCTGGATCAGGAGCCTGTCACCTAGATCACCCCCCGATTGTGATTTCATTTTAATACATGGCACCTTTGTAATGATCAGCCTTTAATTCTTAAATACAATGTAAATACATTCAGTCTTTTCTCATAAAAATTTTGGTTTTTGCTATTTTAAATCGTTTTTATTGTGTGTGTTTTGGGGAAAAGAAACTTTATTTAAATAAGTTACGAGTATGTATTTACTCTAATACGTCGATCACTAAAACGAACCAAAGCACATTGTTTTAGTAGACGTGAAGTTATTAGTCAGTTATTAATACTACAAGATCTTAAGAATATCAAAGAGTCTTTTTTTATATGCATTATTTCATATATTCAGCTGTCCACGTTAAATTTATTACTTTATTACAACATAGATATCTCCAATCTCTTGTTTTCGCCAAGTAGTGCTACGAAACATACATAAAAAACTGTTTAAGCACAATTTAAAAGATACTCTAGGTTAATTAAATTAAGTACCCCGCAAATACTCGTAACATAAGAAAATCCAGGATTAAAATAGCTCTCAGACTCGTGTAATAATAATTTCTCTAAATCATCGCTCACCTACTCCACGTTGATGTATGCGATAATTTGGGTGTTCAAAAATATTTCTTAGGGGTGCCAAATACTTTTTTTTAAATTATTTTTGCTCAAAACATATTTGCATCACTATGAATAAAACGCTTCTTTAGTGTAGATTTTTGAAATGAAACTAATATAGGCGTGATAGAGCAGATTGGCCTGAACGTCAAGAAAAGTGTAACCCTGTAAACATTATTGTTAAAGGTAAATACTCTTCTAACGCTATTGACGTTTCAGTCCATATTGGTTTGCACTGCTTTCGGAAAACGCTTCGTAAAGCGCAAAAATTTTCAGATTTTTAGAGCGTTGCCTCTGTCCGCCAATTTGTCAGTACGCATCGGGAATTCAAAGCGGCCGCACGTCTGTTGTGCATAAAATCAATAAATGTGCTGAATTATTTTAATCATCGAACTCTTGCGTATTTTATTTTATATTACACAAACACAGCCTAACAATTTTTACTGGTTATAATGTGATTAATAGGAACATAGTATGCAATTTACTTTTCCTATGAGCTAAGAAGTTTTTCTTCTACCGTGCGAGAGTCTTATTTATTTTTAAATATGTTATATATATTTTGCTCGTACGCTCAACGTAAAAGAAAAACCAGGTCAACCCATAATACTGGTCTTCAAATATCTTCTTTGAAACCAATAGGTATACACTATACAAGGTCCCTTACACTCCTTAAAAAAAATTTACCGCATGAGCATAATACCTAAGACGGTTATAAATTATGTTAATAACTGTATTTCTTCTTTTTTTAAATACAAACACAAAGAACTAAGTTTTTTCGTATAACATCTTAGTGTGTTGTTTATTTTATTATTATTCATAATTAGTCTTCATATTTAAAGTAAGACAATAATGTATTATAAAATATACAGTATAATTGTAGAATTTTACATACCCGCTTAAATAAATCTTCTGGCAATCAGGTTTTGGTTCACCATTACAGTTAAGCCATTTATTTATTTGTGATGTGATCTTAAACAGAAGTTCTATCGTATTTTATTACCAGTTTATCGTTTCTGGGAATTCAATTTTGCTTTCGCTATTTTATTTTATTTAAACAAGGAAAATAAATTGTGGAAGAAATTGCTTTCTTACAAAGAACCCATAAATTTATTCCATCTACATACGTATAAACTATACAAAATATCTTTAAATAATTATTAAATAAAACGATGTTTTTAACTTCTTCCACTTTTGTATTAATTACGGCAGTTACTGGTTTCGTCAGGCTCATCATGAAAGTTTATTTTAAATAATAATTCAATAAAACTATGTTTTAAAATTAAACTTTGCTACATAAAATGATAATTAAGTGAAACGATGTTTTTAATCTACATCCACTTTTATCTTTAATTCGATAGCGACCGATTTCGCCAGGCATGCTGGCATCAACAATCTGGTATTTAATGACTCTATTGTAAAAATCGTGAGTGGGGTTAACTTAAATTACTGTATTTGAGGATGAACTTTGTTTACATGATAATGAATTAATATTTTTTTATTGTTCCAGAAAAGAATTTTTAATTTTATTAACATATATTTCCCTCGTTTTAAAATAAGAATATCGAATTCTTTTGGTTGTAGCAACCACCAGTCTGTCGATCCAGCGGACCTGTGCTAAACCGGTCGCTGTCGAAATAAAAACAAGAGTAGAAATTATTTAAAAACATTGTTTTACTTAATAATCATTTAAGGTAGCAAAGTTTAAAAAAAAATATTTCAAACATACTCTAAGGGGCGCTTTAGAAATAGTTCTCAAAAACTGAAAAATTTATCATTTCGAATAATTTTTTTACAATTTAAGGGGTCTCAAGTCTACCGCCTTGCTACAAATATGCATTTTTTGAACTTTTAACTTTTAAAATTATCCGTTTCATCCCCCCAAATTATGGAAAAGTGATAAAATTAGGTGGGGGCCATCCCCCAAAAACGGTGGGTGATAGGGAAAAACTGAGGTCATTTTTGGATTTAAAGGGTCATTTTATACAAGAAACAGATAAAATGGTGTCAGGGGTACAATTTTTTTATGCCTACCAGTGTAATCTATCACTATTTTATTATCACGTGAATTCTTCACCAGACCACAGACAGTGTGACAATAACACTGCCATCGCCGGGAATCGAACACCGGGATCCATAACAGTTTAATGTACGAAGTTAAAATGTTTCTTTTTTTCAAACTTAATGAAAAGGGCGCTCTAGGCTCTAAAATAGTGCTCAAGTATGCGGAGGGAACATTACCGGTCCTGAGTGTTTCGCAACCACCCAGTATCAATCAGCTAGAATATGTTTTTAATTATTATTCTACGCGGTGTGCCAAGTTCCGCGCTGCCATCCCTAATCGAAGCCGCCCAGTTGCCAGAGCAGCGAAGGTGTGTCACAATATAATAACTAATGCTGGGCATTTATAAAGCTGTCACATTTTATCACGTAGTCAACGTGACGCGAATAGTTTAGCGAAAGTCGCATTACATAAACTTCGGCGGGCAATCTCTTAATGAAAATATTATTATATCGCCCGCTGGTGTTAGCGGACGCGCTGTTATTGTCTACGCACTTGTAGAATGTAATTAATTATATACAACATGTCATTTTCATTGCCTTGTAACGGTCAGTGAACTTTTTCCACATTGTGAAGCTTTAAGCTCCCAACGACACCGTTAATATACAGTATTTCTTTTATTATTTCACATTAAACACATCTCGACGTAAAACTGTAAACATGTTTAATTATTACGTCAATCCTTTGACGTAGTTAAGATAAACCTATGTAAATTATGTGGAATAAAATTATATTCTATACTTACAATTTAACTATAAAACATGACAAATATAATGTGAAGGCTATACAGGTTTTGTAAAAAGAGGTTTTATCTATAAAGTCACTGTGGCGGAAGGTTTCCCTGAATTAGTATAATTTCTAGGGGCAATAGTTGTTACAGTTTTAGTAATGCAGTAAAAATATAGAAGAAGTTTATGTACCATATGTCAGGATATGGTTGTACGGCGGTTCATCGTATTATATATATTTACCCTTCTAAGAGGAACGACAAGATGATCAGTTATTATTTTTAATTTTGTTGAATAGCTCTTAACATCATTACAGCGCGAGCTAAATCGATGTAAAGAGTATAGCTATAATATTATATTGATTTTCATATCGCCATTTTATTGTCACGTAAATTCTACACCAGACAATAGACAGTTTGTGAATTACACTGTCATCGCAGGGAATCGAACCCGGGACCTTCAATTGTTGCTACTCTGCTACGAAGGTCTTCAAAGTCAAAGTTAGTAAGTAAGAACATTTTTTTATCAATAGTAAGATTGCAAATGTGTATATTGTTACAGGATCGGAGACGGCGCAGTACATTCCTTAAATTAAATACAAAATGGCGCCCCCCGATGTGACTCGGAGAACATCCCTCAAGAACAGGCGGGCTTCCCGCCGTGGGTCCATCATGCTGAGGAACCCCAACACCCCGCGTGAGATCCCCTGGGACATCGTAGACCGCTGCCTAACTCCCATCCTATTCTGCCATGCCCTGGCGGTATTGCTGTCCACCTTCCTCAACGCCCTGCGGATTTCTCAAGTCTCGGCCTTCACCCTATTTCTATGGTTCTCAATTTCTACCGTTGGAGCGGTCTGGTTCTATCATAATCTTAAGGTAAGATTTTTTCTATACATTTTTGGTTCTTTCGTACGAAGCATTTAATTTGTGGAGGGACATTATTAAATATATACTCAAAACACTTTTCTACTTGTTTTATCACAACTTTATTTTTGTTTAATCAAAACAACCGGTTTCGCTCAGGGTTACAAAACAAACTAAAGAAAAAAACTTTTAAGTTCGTTTTATTAGACTGACGAAACTCCAGCGGGGGCAAAACCGGTTCGTTTGATGAAACAAAAATAAAGTGGTTGTAAAAAAAATGTGTTTACAAAACATTTTTACTAATTATTTATCTCTTATTAAACTCCTATCGTAGTTAACTATATTACTCGCATGAGCTATCAAGGAAATTCTTAAAATTTTATTGACTGTTTATTATGACTAAATGTTCCTATATTTCATTCAATCGTTCGTATAAAATAACTTTTCTATAATCTACTTCATTATTCATAGAAATACGATTTGCATAATTGTTTCCGTGAGATGAAAACTCCCTGTTTGATGGGTAAAAAAAATATGTTAAGGGTAGATTGGTGGTTTGAAAGCAAAGAACATTAAAATGGAATATAAAAAGTACATGTTAAACGTATAGGTTAATGATAACGTTAATATGCGTGTCTTAGTTAGAAGATTAAAAAATATGTTTGATGCCGAAATAATTTCAGATACAGAAACTAAGTAATTGAAAATAATTTTGATAAAAGTAATCATAGAAACACTTTCGCAGGATAAATAGACTCGTGCCTAAAGCCAAACCTTCTACCTTTGACCCCATCAAAAGGATCAAAGCACTTTTACCGTTAAACATTAAATTTATACAGCGACCCGTATTCAAACGTGATATTTGTTCGGCCAGACACTTTATCGTAATTAGAACCATTACTATGTTTGCATTGAGGTCTTTACATCGCATTATTTTTATTTGACTAAACTGTCAGCGGAAGTTTGAAAATTTTCCTAAACCTTTCATTACTTACGATGAGAATCTAGTACACATTGCTCTTTAAATACAATAATTATTGGGTTTAAAATTTTCGCTATTCCTCCGTTACAAATTTCGTATTTTTGCTTATTATACACACATGAGAAGAATAGATTCATCCAGACTCCGTCACATTATAATCAATCGCAAGATAGATGATCTCAGAGCAGACCACCAAAAAGATATCGACCTATATAAGCTGGGAATCCAATTCGCAGGAGGCCAATCCCTCTTGAGGAACAGCCCATATATTTTATATCCCAACCTGCAGAACCAACCTGCCTCTGATGATGCCGGTAGTGAGAGCAATTAACATGATCGACTTCGCCTCAGAGATCGACGTCCTTCATATTAGTGAAATAACGTTCAGAAGACAAATACTCTTGACTTAAGTATCTTGTATTCCTAAAGTCGAACCATCTCTCATGCGTTCCTGGAACTATGTTTTACCTGTTCTCAGTAGATGCCTTAAACTTAAATTTTTGTTTTAAAAATATTTTATCGGAATCGTAGTCTATTATTTTGGCGGTATATTGCTATTTTCATTGTGATTATCATCAAGATCTATATTTTAATGAGGAAATATTAAAATTTTATGAATAACGAAGATAAGTTTTTATTACACGTACAATAAGTTTGGGTTAATTTTTATTTCAAGATCTAACGGTGTTTTTATACCCAAATAACGATCTGCTCTGTCTTATTCATTGAGTGAGAATGGTTTGTAAAGAGATTTAGTACCGTTTGCCGAATCTTAATTACTTTCTAATTGTTTTTCTCTCTGAATGTTTGAATAATAATTATTTGCTATCGAATTTATTGCCTTGCTTTTTTGCCGATTGAAAAAACTTACTATAATTTATTTCGTCAGGGTTTGTTTTACAAAATATAGGTTACAAATGTTAGTTTGACAATATATTATAGGCAATCGATCCCTTTTTACCCGACTCTATTACACCCTTGATGCCTCACACAATTTCAAGTGAAACGTGCCGCCTTAACCTCATCCTGCAAGATGCTTTTCAAGGTGGATCTCGGTCTCCAGGCTAGATTCTGTCTCAGTGCGTGACCTGTTATAGCCTGCGTCACACGTGGATATTTTTCACGATAGAGAGGCTACCCTCAGAAAGCATCTATCTCTTTTATATTAAAATGGTATTTACTTTTTTTCGTTTTCTAATTATTCTACATTTTCTATAAATATCTTTATTCTTAAATTTTTTAATTGTCTTATGTTTTTTCTAACTTTATTGTTCCTTTTTACTGTTTTATTTTATTTTATTTTTACCCTTATGTATGGAAGCGAAGCATGGAACTGGCAAAAGAAGGATGAAAGTAGAATAAATGCAGTAGAAATTAGATCTCTTAGACGAATGTGTGATATTTTGTGTATGATAGAGTGTCGAATGAAAATATAAGAAGTGAATGCAGTGCGAATGATGGTGTAATGTACAAAATAATGAAAGGATCATTAAGATGGTTTGGTCATATGGAAAGAATGAATGAAGAAAGAATGGTTTAAAAAGTATATGTTAACGATGTAAAAGTAACTAGAAGTAGAGGAATACCGAGGAAAACGTGGCACGATTAAATAAATCAAATATTGAATGTCGGCCATGTGAGGAGTCAGAGAAATCGACGTGCGTGCATGACACGATGTATGAATGTTGAGGAAGCGAGAGAAATGTCAGGAAAGAAAAGAGTCCATTCTTTCTGCCTACCCTTTCGGGGAGACGGCGTAATGGTTAGTTAGTTTATTTTTTAAATTGTTATTAATTTTCTTTAATTGTAATCATAAACGCCTTGGAAAACATTGGTAATGTTAATGATCTCTTAATAAATTGAAATAAAAATTGAAATTTCTTAGTTTCAATTACAATGTTTGATTATTGCAGATGTTTATCTATTTAAACTGTACAGAGCTGACTCAGTCAAGCTCTGGGTTCTATGGGCTATCTTTATATGTTCAGACATTCGCTTTACCACTGAGGAAACCCTCAACTGGAACTTTTAGGGTATGACTATGAGAATAAAAAGATTTTCGAAAATCGATTCCATTTCAATTACATAAACTCTGTTAATA
Organism: Lepidostoma basale; assembly: GCA_022606425.2. Lineage (NCBI taxonomy): Eukaryota > Metazoa > Arthropoda > Insecta > Trichoptera > Lepidostomatidae > Lepidostoma > Lepidostoma basale. The sequence continues at coordinate 499,882 of JAHDVF020000282.1, read as the reverse complement.
TTTTTTTAAATTTCATCTTCTAATATTGAAGTTGATTTGAAATAAAACTTTTGAAATAATACGAAATAGTACCTTCGTAGCTTTTAACTTGCGAGATATTATTTCAAAGCTAAGATATTTTTTTAACCTTTTGTGGATTCCAAGATGTCTTTAAACGCTTGTTTAAATTATAAGCAGAATCAATGAAAGCTCTCCATCGCTTGGTAAATGAGTGAGGTTAGCTATATTTCTAATATTATTATACTATTATTATTTATCTCTGAATCGGTGATCCAAGCTTATAAACCTTTTATCATTTGCAGTAAAGTCTGGTTAGATTCATATTATTAATTTGAATAACTTTTTGAAAACATTATATTTTCACAACACTTTATTGCACCTTTCACAAACATGTTTCAAATAAAAACCCAGAACACAAAGTGATGGCGAATATATTATAGAAGACTAACTAACCATCACGCCGTCTCTCCGAGAGGGTAGGCAGAAAGAATAGACTGCCCCACTTTAATCGATGCGGCACTCCAATCTTCTCTTTTCGTCCCCGCGAGAGACACGGTGTGATGGGTTGCGAACCTCATCGCCACCAATAGGCATCTCCCGAATTTTTAATATTTTCTTATAAATGCTTTTAAATATACTGCAGCTTTGTTTTGTGTCTGATTTTTAATGTCCCTAAATATATGTGTGTATATTTTGGACCGATGCCCCCAATGTTTTACCTTTAATTTTGTTAAGATATATTATTTGAGAGTAATTTGAAATAACGTTGAGTGCAGAAATATATATTTAGCAACGACAATAAATCTTTAAAAATGTTGAAGTATCATATTGATATGGCAGTATGATAGATAAGCTGCCTATCTCATGAGAATCAATAGATTATTTTTTTTGTTTAGGAATTGAGTTCAAATAACCTGCTGTATAGAAATATGTAAGGAAACGGGAAACTACCACATTAAAAATGCCCAAGAATCAGCTAAAACGATAAACCCTGCTGAAAACCAATCCTTTGGAATAAAGCTAATGAAGATGATCATAGTGTTTCGACCAAAATAATACATTGTAATATAACTCCAGCTTTCTCTCCACCGACGAAACGGTGGAGAGAAAGCTGGAGTTCAGCATCTCAAGAGAACCCGCCTGAAATAACAGACTCCTGAGTCTACCAAAAGGGAAGAAGAAGAAGAAGAAGTAATATAACGTAAATTTAGCAGCAAGGAAATAAGGAAGGTCCCGGGTTCGATTCCCGGCGATGGCAGTGTGATTGTCACACTGTCTTTGGTCTGGTGTAGAATTCACGTGACAATAAAATGGCGATAGATTAGCTACCTATCACATGTCATGAGAATCATCAATATAATAGCTAAAAATAATGTGTACGATTACTCGTATATACTCGTATATAGTAATTGGGTTCAAACAACCTGTTTTATACAAAAAAGTGTAAAGTGTATAAAGGTTTATAAAATACATTAGAATATGAGCTGCAAATGTTTTCTGCCGCAGTTGGAGACCATTTTTTCGACTGCAAATATAGCCAGTCATACTATAAGGGTTAAACGTCAGTGGTGCAGAATGCGAAAACGATATAATCTCAAACATTATAAAAAGAGAACCTTTTCCAGAACATATTTCCTCTAATTGTTTTTATTATTGAGTTATTTATGTTTGACGTATAAATGATTAGTATAAATATTGTTTATTTGTAATATCGCATTTGTTAAAAAAAATATTTCTATTTAAATATGTTTTAAGTCTAGAAGCATTCGAGGTCTGGAATTTTCTGGCAACCCTGAAGTCCTCGAAACCGCAAATATTGCTAAAGAGTTTCTTATACATAGCTATGGAACTCTTTTCGATACAATTAACACTCAATATGAAAGATCTAAGGATATCGTTAAGGTTAGCGAAAATAAATATAGTGGATTTAAAACATTAATGAATAGATTAAAACTGTGTCGGAGCTCTTTCCCCATGATGAAGACAGAACTAATTATTAACCTATTCAATGCAATGGAAACTTATTATTGAAGTTATACTTCTTTTGGAGCGTTTCACAGAGGGTTAAATTGAGAGCTGCGCACGCACCCTGTTAAGAGAGTGTGACATGATGTAGTAAGCCATTATCAATGATAAATAACGAATGGATGTTTCGTGAGTGCCAACTAACATGTCATGAAACGAGACAGAATGAAGTTAGTCGAAAAAAGTGTAAAATTGTATCAAAGATCTGTCACATTTTAGTGGGCTGATTTCGAATATTTTGCACAATAATATGTGTAAAAACTATTTGATTAGAAGAAAGTACCTGTACCGCAAACGAGATGTTTGTACAATAATTCGAATATGAGTGATACAAATCACATTTTTAGAAGTTACACAATGAAGTTAATCATCAAAGATAAATAATTTAATCATATTTCCCACATTATGTAGAGAATAATTTATGAGTGACAAAACTTTGGTTTAAAAACTCTAAATGTGTTTTTCTTTTTGCTACGCCAAAGCATATATTCTTATGTGCGTACATGAGTACACCCACGATTTTTGCTTAAGTTTCAATCCTAGAGATTGGGTTTCAGCAAAATCTATTAATATCTTTGCTGGTTCATGGGATATGCTACGTGGATCTTTTATATGTGATAGTTTTCCGTTGCTTTCCACATTTTTGTATGCAACAGATTATGTGAAACCGATTGATTCTCATGACATGTGTTAGGCAGATAGGTTATCGCCATTTTTATTGTAACGTGAATTCTACCAGACCAAAGACAGCGTGTTTTTTTCACACTGTATCGCCGGGAATCGCGCCCGGGACCTGCGGTGCGACAGTCATAGCTGCCACGAAGGCCTTCAATGGGGCTTATTAAATACAGAAATAAAAAAAGGAGTTATGTTGCTATTTCATTCAGTGAACTTTGAAGCTCGTGTATATTTCAAAAGGCAATAAACGTTAACTTAGATAGAATAGACGTTTTAAAATAGAAAACACGCATAAAAATTAACTGCTCATAATTCACGCTATGAATATCCTTTGTGAATTATGATTTCTCGATGATCTGAAAATACTTTGATGGATGTGTACAATTGGAGGAACACACGAGCTAGCAGAACGTATTAATAGGCCTAAGATAGTTGCCCACACATTTCAAATTTTGCATGTTGAACGCTGACTGAAATAAACGGACGATTTCGACGATGTTTTTATAAGCACGCCCATAAACATCTCCAAGTAACATGTAAACCATGAAAAATATCAATGAAAAGATTGCCAGATCGAACCGTTTAAATAGTATATATTCTTTCAGATGCATATGACCTTCTTATTGAAATGTAGAATATCAGTTACCTTGAACATAGCTATTCAGTGCTCTAGATGTTCCTCGATCGTAAAGTTAGTAAAAAACATCACATTCAAAAAACTTATTCAATACAATCACAAAAATTGACCGCCACACTGGTCTTTCCTGATATTTTTCTCAATTTTATATTTGATAATGCCTTAGAAATGCTAAACGTATCATTCCCATAAACTATAATAAAACTTCTAGAAAGCAGACGTTTCTATTTATATCAATTATTTAATAATAAATAAAAGACAATGTTGGTACGTTGGAACGTTGTTAATTCTATTAATACCGATTGTAACTAAATTTTCACTGTTTTTAATATTATTTCAGCAAAGTTTTGATACGAACCAATTTATAATACACCCTTAAAATGCACATAAATTATTTATTTATGTCACAGGAAAATAAATACTTTAACACCATTACGTTACAGTCAATATTGATTTGAAATATTTTTGTTAATTAAGAGATGATCCTCGAACAAATTAAAATGATAGTCATAACTAGGTCATCTTGACATTACTGCACGTGTAAACATTTAAAAAATTAAATCATTCATTGATTTAATTTTAAAACGCGACATATTTGGAGAAGCACATTGTTGGATGGTATAAATGATATCCATCTTCAATTGTATTTGTTTAACTCATATATTATGTATGCATACACCCGAATATAGCAATAGCAAAGCATTATCAAGTCCGCTAGTAATAAATAAATCCTGTAATTAACAACATTTATCGGATAGTATTATTTCAACATACATTATTTGATTACGCATAGTTTCAAATACGTAACTAACTAACTAACCATCACACCGTCTCCCCGAAAGGGTAGGCAGAAAGAATGGACTGTCACACTTTAACCGATGCGGCACTCCATCCTTCTCTTTTCGCCCCGCGGGAGACGCAGTGTGATGGCTTGCGAACCTCATCGCCACCAATAGGCATCTCCCGCGCACACTTCGATCTTCCAACATCCACAAAATAAATCTAAAACAAATAATATAAAATACAATGATATAAAATAAAATAACAAAATAAAAATAATTTAATACAAAATGTTATTTTTAGAAATACGTATAGGTATTTTAATATTCCATATTTTCACAAAACGGCGTCTGTAAATTGCGTTCTTGTTAAGATTGAGCTTTATTGCATAATAATTGATCGTCAATAGCTGCAACGTAGATTTATTTCCTCCGAAGTGAAACTTTAAATACCCATTACGTTTATAGCTCAGAGGTGTGTCTCTGTTCAAGGAGATTTATTCACTCAATGTTGACTTTGTATTACAGCCAGCTAGAACGAGGGAAAAACAAACCATAGACAAAGCGATTGGAAGAAGTTTATTTGAAATACTTTTTATCTGATCTCGCTGATTCAAAGAACTTTAAAGTTTTGCTGTTTGAAATATAGAAATTCAATTTTTACTTTTTATTAGTTAGAGAAATGTCTTTTTCAAATAAAGTATCTAAGAGATTATTTTTAATAGCTGACTAAAAAAAGCTAAATTTCACATATTAAATTTGATGCTTGATCCTAAAATTTATAAATTAAAAATATGTGTGCACAAACTTTTAGAAGAGGCCATTACTTGGTGGTTTAACATATTTAAAAAAAACTAACTAACTAACTAACTAACCATCACGCCATTTCCCCGGAGGGGTAGGCAGAGAGGATGGAACATATTCAAAAATAAGTTTACATACTTTTTTACTAAGTATAAACCACTTTATTTTTTAAGCCAACCGGTTTCACTCTGTAGCGAGCTTCCTCAGGGCTGTACACAAGCTTAACAGTTTAGTTTGTGTATATCCCTGAGGAAGCTCAGTGCAGAGTGAAACCGAAATAAAATGGTTTATACTAAGTAAAAAAGTGTTTAAGTTTATTTGTAAATATTTGTGCTCGCTAACCATTATTTTGTTAAATTAATTGTATCTCAATAGAGACGAAAATGCAAATTGGAAACAGAATATGGTGATCGAGATGTTTACAGGACTTATGATCTGTCATCGGTTGGGTTAAGCGCACGCTTTATCTAATACAACTTTATGTAATACTATAATTGTTGTTAATAAACTTAAAACATTAACATTCTGGAAGTGCCATTGTTACGAAATAAATAAACTCAAAACCGAAAATATTCTTAACATGTTTTTAAAGATTTTTAAATTTAATGATTTTTCCTAAAGAAAATTATATGGTAGGCGGTTTGTGAATTATATATGTTTTAAGAAAAAATATTTCCGTTAATTAAATCTTATTATTAGATGAAATAATTTATTAGCAAACAATATACTAAATTAATAATTAATGATTGTATAGTTAATAAGGCATTAGAAGGCTTTATACAGCAAAGAGGGTAAGAGATGATTCCTTTTCAATTTCCTCTAACAGCTTGACAGCTTTTCCTTGAAATGGTCCACCAAAGAGCTTATTCACAGAGTTACAAAATCGCCAAAGGAATACATTCTATAAAATATTCGTTCTACTTCTCAGTACACAATTTAATTACGTTTGATCTAACATAAAGGAATAACAACGGTGAAAGAGATGATCTCTACAAATTATTGCCAATATTTTAAAATTTAATTGAAACTATACAGTTTTTTAAGAAATTTATAAAATTCAGCCTAGAAACTTCGAATATCGAATAAAAATCTAATATTTTTTATCATGCCTCGAAAAAATTCTCTTGATTAAATTTAATATGAATGAAAACGTTTATTTTATTAAAGTTTTATTTTATTTTCTGGGAACGATATGTTTCATCTTGCAAAGGCATCATTTGGCCTATTAACTTGTTATTAGCGTTTGCATACAATAAACTACACACCTAATTATTGACAATTTCATAAATGCCTAAAAACATGTTATTCTCGCGAATCATAATGAAACTTTTAGAAAACAGACGTTTTCGTTTGGATTATTTATTTAATATGGAGTTTAACATCATTGTTCAAAAACAATAAACAATCTTACTTATACGTAGACATGTACTCGTATATGACTGATTCTGAAATATATTTTTATTTTATTTTAAGTTGGCGGATTCGGGTAATTTCATAATAAAATAGTGGCAAAGTGGCAATAACTATGACTGCCACACTGTCCGGGCTACTATCCCACAAAGATCCCGGGTTCGATTCTTATTGCTGGCAGTGTGATTGTCTTTGATTTGGTGTGTAATTCACGTGAAAATAAAATGGCGATAGATAGGCTTCCTATTACATGTCATGAGAATCAAAAGCTAAAAAAATATACATTGGGTTCAAATAACCTGCTGTGTACAAATGTGGAAAACATCGAAAAACTTCAACTATGAAGGCCCAAGTAGCATCCCAAAAACCAGCAAATGTTATGCTTTGCAGCAAACTAATCTTTTGGATTGAAGCTAGGCAATCGAAAACATTATTCATCAAGGCAAGGAAAGTGGCTCCACGATTGGTGTTACTATTACAATAATACCCGGCGCTCCTGTAAACGATAAACGTCGGACAGGGGCACAAATGACTTATTAAACTTCCACCACAGTGATATAGTGTCCCTTTAAGAGCCATCTCTACAAAACCAGCTTTTCATTGACACGACGAAGAAGAAGATCGGTTAATGCACTACAATAAGTTGAATCTCACATAAAAACACGTACAGTAACAGGTTACCCTGGATGCCAAAAACGCAAATAGCATCGCTTTTTTCTAAAGGCATTCCTTTTTATTAGACTTTTTGGCTGTTAACGAATGCGTAAGCTTACATTTCTTTTGCCAAATCAAAAATTCTTTCATCGCTTTTATTATTCAAACACCAGAGTGTTTTGAGCGTGTTTTTCGTGTTGGATCGTTAGCATCGGACTGTTCGGAGAGAGATTTTAATTTATAAATGACAGTCGAGTCCAATGGAGGCCAATCTATACATTTTTGAAAACATTTGTGACTGAACATTGCCGGCTTATTTTTTATTGTGATTTTCTTATTAAAATGGTTTTCTTATCATTATAAATATTTTAAAATTAAAAAAAAAATCTCATTAAAAGAAAAACTTCAAAGGTTTTTTTTTTATTGAGATGAATTACACTTTCATGTTTTGTATTTGAAAAAAATATATTCTGAGTGACACTGTAAATCTACATTATTTGTTAAATACTTTTATAAACATCACTTCGGGTTTCGGAGGTAATAATATTCGTATTTGTACAAAATATTCAATAAATAAAACAGATTTTAACAGTGATACAAATTCTTATTACAAATTAACATAGGAACTCTGTAGTGTTAATGTCTTAATATACAATAAAGTTTTTATTCTTTTTTTTATTTCATTAATATTAACTTGATCTCTGCGCATCGTAAATGTATAAATTTAAATGCCTACTCCTGCTGTGAACTGACTACATTTTCATTCCAAAAAAAATTATTTCAAACTATGGCAGACTATACAATATTTGCAGCTCATATTTGAATGTAACTTATAAAACTTTTAACTTCAGTTATATAACTTACTAACTAACTATAAGGGCACGCTGTTATTTCCTAAGATTTTTCTCTCGATTCCTCATCATTCATACTTCGTTTCATGCACCCACGTCGATTTCTCCGACTCCTCACGTGGCCGACATTTAAGATGTGATTGATTTAATCGTGAAAAGTTTTTATCGGTTTACCACTATTTATTCTTCTTCTTCTTCTTCACTTTTGGTAAACTCAGGAGTCTGTTATTTCAGGCGGGTCCTCTTGAGACGCTGAACTCCAGCTTTCTCTCCACCGTTTCGGGGGTCTTCCTGGTCGGCGTTGTCCGTTTGGCGTTCCATGGAGAGCTATGTGTGGTAGCCTATTTGAGCTCATTCTTTTTACATGTTGATGCCAGTATCGCCGTCTTTGAAGTCCTCATCTGACCACATCTTCGACCTCGCAGATTTCTCGTATTGCTGTATTCCTAACTCGATCACGTAGGGTCTTGCCAGCTATAACGCGGAATGTTTTCATCTCGGTTGTCCTGAGTATGCTCTTTGTCTTGACAGTGTCTGCCCTCGATTCAATGCCATATGTGAGGATTGGTCGCACACAGTTCTTATAAATGCGTACCTTACTGTCAGTCCTCATGTCCTAGTTTCTCCATATGACATCTTTCAGGCAGCCTGCAACCGCTGCAGCCTTATCTATTTCTTGTTCCGTTTAAATCGTTAACATATATTTTTATCATTTTTTCTTCATTATTTTTTATCTTCAATACTTTACCATTATATTTTCATCAAAGCGTTGGATATTAAACTCTCTCATCATATGCACAGCCAGCGGGCTTATTCATTGCCTTGAGCCCAAAGATGCAACGTTGGCTTCGATGTATGAATATTAATAACCATATCTTTCCACAATGGCGTAACCTTCTGGTTTGAATTAACTTTACTCCTATTAGCATACATCTTAATAAGCTCGCTCATGCTTAGAAGATTCCTCTCTCAAAACCAGTTGAATAACATATTCATAAGTAGATCATCAATATTGAGATAGTCATAATGTTTTTGCTTGATATGAGTGTGCAACAACGAAATTTCAAAGTATAAAAAACAGTTTTTTTTAAGTTTTATGTTATTATATGCGAGTGAGGTATTTGGGTCCAAATGATAATGCTCAATGCTCTAGCAAGGCTAAACATGTCATTGATTGGACCTGACGATAAAAACATCGGTAAGCGAAATATAATCAATTGTGATATTTATAACAAAGTTTTTTCTTTAAACAGTTAAAGACCTGTCATGTATAATATAGTAAAACTTCTAAATAAACCGATGTTTTTATTAACACAAAGTACTCGATTGGTTTATTTAAATACAAAATCATATGAACAACAGTGACAAATTTGGAAGTCAAGTTTGAGAATGTTTTGCAAGGTGACGCAAATTTGTCACTATTGTTTATATATTATTGTATATAAATAAATCAAAGTAAACCCAAAAGGCAATCGTGGTTTCATTACACATAAATAATTTAATAGAGTTTTACTGATTTTTATGATCATATCCACCCCAAAAACGAAGTGTATGACATTCGCAAGAAATCAACTGAGATGCGAAGTCTCCGTACGCCAGCCAGGGGGAAATTGAACAGGTGGACCTATTCAGATATCTCGGAAGCGAAGTAACCAACTCTAATGACCTCCCCAGAGAAGTAAGGTCACAGGTGAATAGGGCTGCAGCAGTTGCAGGCTGCCTGAAAGATGTCATATGGAGAAACAGGGACATGAGGACTGACAGCAAGGTACGCATCTACAAGACCTGTGTGCGACCAATCCTCACATATGGCATTGAATCGAGGGCAGACACTGTCAAGACAAAGAGCATGCTCAGGACAACCGAGATGAAAACGCTCCGCGCTATAGCTGGCAAGACCCTACGTGATCGAGTTAGGAATACAGCAATCCGAGAAATCTGCGAGGTCGAAGATGTGGTCAGATGGGGACGTCAAAGACGGCGATACTGGCATGAACACGTAGAAAGGATGAGCTCAAATAGAATACCACACATAGCTCTCCATGGAACGCCAAACGGACAACGCCGACCAGAAAGACCCGCGAAACGGTGGAGAGAAAGCTGGAGTTCAGCATCTCAAGAGGACTCGCCTGAAATAACAGACTCCTGAGTCTACAAAAAGGGAAGAAGAAGAAGAAGAGTTTTACTTAATTAAAACCGCAATCATCAAATAAGATACATTCTCTAGTCCATATCAAATACCATAAATATTAAAATGCGACTTGCCGAAGTATAAATATCAACTTCGTTTTATTATTTTACTAATGCGTACGTTTGATCCGTAATGAAACGCGATGTTATCTGAACATAGTTAATCTGGCAACAGAGAATGTGTTAAGAGAGTGATGTAACTGACGAAAGAGATGTGGGAACTCCCAGATTAGATCTGCAGTGATATTACGCAACCAGCGTTTCATTTTAGATACCGTTGAATTTTCGCAAGGATTAGTATTAGTGCACTATCAACACTATAAAAATATATCCCACCGTTTTGCTAGTTCTTTTAGGTATTTCAAAATTAAAAACGATCGACCACATGCCCTCATGCAACCTACTCCATTTCTCCCTAGTATGGTAGTTTTTCGTGTCTCTATCCCACGCCATTTATTTTGGAAATGCTCGGGGGGACCAATTCGCTGCAACTTCGAAGAGATGGGCATCTCTTAACCCATTTCTTTAGATTAATCAGGGGATATTTCGATAACTCGACCGTCCTGGAGGATGTTGGTCTTGAAAGGTTGGTCCCTGAAAGATATCTCCGATAGCGACAGCACAGATTGTTTTACCTACCGGCCTCCAGAACCAATCTGCCTTTGGTGACACCGGTGGGAAGAGCAATTAGTCTGGTGAACGCGGTCTCCTCGGAGATAGACGATTAGTGAAGGTACGTTCAGAAGACAAATACTCTCAACTCTAGAAATTATCTGGTCTTCCTAATGTCGTACCAACGCATTAGCGTTACTAGTATTATTATATGTTGTATGTATATAATATTTTACCTGTACTCAATAGATGCCTAAAACATTTATGCTGATTGAAATCTCTTTTGAGTTAATAAACTGATTTGATTTGATTTGATCTTCACGAACATATATGTTTTGGAATTATTTGCAATTTTAATAAGTTAAGTATACCATTTTTTTAAATCTGAATATGCAAGCGTTAATCAATACGAACGAAAACTTATGTTTTCTCGAAGTTTTATTATAATTTATGTGAATGACATATTTCGTCTGTCTAAGGCATTATCAACATTTGATAATGCCTTAGACAGGCTACATGAGGAGTCGGAAAAATCGACATGCGTGCACGACACGATGAAAGAATGTTGAGTAAACGAGAGAAGTATGTAGAAAGAACAGTGGAGCGGTCGATTATTTCTTGCCACCCCTTCGGAGAGAGTGATGTTTAGTTAGTTGGTTTATAAATTATGTGTAAACATAGTAGACCATAAACTCAATACATAGTTATCCTGCGCGATATTTCATTGTACTCGCGTGGTGAGATGTATCCGTCATTCACGAATCTCATTGAGAATTCTCTCATTGTCTCGCATATCTCCGAGTACTCTGTTTACCTAGCGTAATCTTATTTGAATTTAAATTTATGGTTCCGAAAATCGCCCCGGAAAATAGATCTCAGCGTATTAATGGCGCTTTGAGAGAGCATTTATTATCCGAGAACTATTCATAGAGAAAATTCTAACAATAGTGAGATTGTGATGTATTTATTAAGTCTAAGATAACATAAATAACTCCATTTCGTTCTATGAATTCATCAAACAGAATAACTTTTTTAAATAAATGGATTAATGCCTATATTTAAAATAAAATAAGATTCTCTCGTTTAAAATTAAACATAAATCACTGTCTTAAAAAAATAAAAACAAAGGTTTTTTAATCGATTGAATTGATTGATTAATAATTTTAAGCATTCCTATTCATCGTGGCACGAAATAATCAACCCGATTATAAAAATTATTACCTTGTGACTGATTTTTACTATGCTTATATATATTTTTTAAACGAGTTGTTGTGAAAATAATGTTTCGGTTTTTAAAGCTTGTGTAGGCATAATTATAAAAAATCTAATAAAATGAATCCAGAAAATATCACAAATGATCTTTTATCTGAATCGCCTGTATGTTAATTTTTACCGCATACATTATTGTGCAACGAGATTTTAGTTGTGTTTAGTACAATAGATACCTATATTAAAAACACGTTTTGAGGTTTTAACTCAAATCTCGTACTTCAATATTTATTATTCCTACTATCATAACAATAGTAAAATATTTATTTCAAAGGATTTTCTTCTTTTTTGAGTAATTAAAATAATAAAATAAATATTTAACAAGGTTTTCACAATCTAAAATATAAACTAGTTCTTGATAATATCCTTTAAATAAATATAAACAATTGAATTGACTACTTTCGTGGTAATGTAACAAGAACCACGACTGCCACACCGAAGGTCCCGATTTCAATTCCCGGCGATGGCAGTATGATATCCACACTCTCGTTGGTCTGGTGTAGAATTTACGTGATAATAAAACGAAAATATAAATATTAGGTCCTTACATATGAAATTGGCGTTTTGCCGTACTGGCAACTTTGATCTCAAATATCATCTCTTTGGTTAGGAATTCCAAATTCAAATTTATAGAGCTATTTACTCAAGTATTTGTGTTTCGAAAATTATAATTCATTTGTTTTTTCCTCAATTGTTTTTTTTCTTTGCGTCACTCAGTTTACAAAATGGAAAACTTGAAATATCGCGTTATTTACGAGTACGAGTTCCACCGTGGCACCAGTGCTGCAGAAACGGCTCGAAGGATTAATGATGTGTATGGCGACGGTGCCGCAAAAGAAAACACAGTGCGTTTTTGGTTCCAACGTTTTCGTTCTGGATATTTCGACCTGCAGAACAAGCCCCGTGGACGGCCGGAGACCAAAGTTGATAATGAAGAATTGAAGGCTATTGTGGAAGCGGATCCATCGCAAACCACGTCCGAGTTAGCTGCAGGCTGCGGTGTTAGTGATAAAACTATTTTAATCCACTTGAAGCAAATTGGGAAGGTGAAAAAGCTTGAAAGGTGTGTACCTCACGATTTGAGTGAAGCAAATCAAAAAACGCGCGTTGACTGCTGCGTTGCATTACTCAACCGGCGCAATAATGAAGGTATTTTGAATCGAATCATTACCTGTGATGAAAAGTGGATCCTGTATGATAATCGGAAACGCTCATCGCAATGCCTGAACCCTGCCGAACCAGCCAAACCATGCCCCAAGCGAAAATTGACTCCAAAAAAGTTACTTGTGAGGGTTTGTGGACTAGTGCTGGTGTCGTTCACTACAGCTTTCATAAATCTGGCCAGACGATTACGGCAGATGTCTATTGTCAGCAACTGCAAACCATGATAGAAAAGCTAGCTACTAAACAACCGAGGCTGGTTAATCGCTCTAGGCCACTGCTGCTTCATGATAACGCTAGACCACACACTGCACAATAGACGGCTACCAAATTAGAAGAGCTTCAATTGGAATGTCAAAGACATCCACCGTACTCTCCGGACCTTGCCCCAACAGATTACAATTTTTTTCGAAATTTGGATAACTTCTTGCAAGGAAAAAAATTCAACTCTGATGGGGCAGTCCAAACCGACTTCAAAGATTTTATTGATTCCCGTCCGAATGTTTTTTTTAGTAAAGGGATCGATGAACTACCTATGAGATGGCAAAAGTGCATAGATAGCAATAGTACATACTTTGATTAAATAAATATATTATATTTTAAAAAAATCAACTTTATGTTCCTACCATACAAAACGCCAATTTCATATGTAAGGACCTAATATTAACTACCTATCACATAATATCATGAAAATCAAAAGCTAAAAAAGTTGTTTAAAGTAATTGGGTTCAAAAATCTGCTGTATACAAATGTAGAAAGCAACAGGAAACTACTACGAGTATATTAAAGTGGCATCCCGAAAACCAGCAAAAATTTTACACTTTGCTGCAAACTAATCTCAAGGGAGCTTTTGTTTGGTTTTTGATATAATTAATTCTGATTTAAATTTAGAAGAAAATAAGTATTTGTGTCGTAAATGTACTGCTATTTCGTTTGGGTTTGTGCTCTTCCATAATATTTCTAATGAACATTTCGCGTAGTTAATCAGTCGATTTAAATTCAAGAAATTCTTATGCAGCGTTGCATTTTCTATTACATTTGATATTCATGCTTACTTAAGATCGTGGCGTGATTAAGTTTTTACCGTAAATCACCAGGACTGAGAGCTTCCCCAGGAAATGAATGCCGCTTTTTAAATTTCAAATAAATTCTAGAAACAGAAGTTGCAACAGCTCTTGCACCTGTTGCAGTGACGTATGTAAAACATTTTCCACGGAGAAACAATGTAAAACGAGGCGGAAAGAATATGATAGGTTTTCTTTACCTCGTAATGCTGTTAAGAAATAGCTTATATGTGAACAATGCTTATATGTGTCATAATAAATTTTGATTCATGTTAGTATATAATTTATTTAATTTCGTATGAAGCACTTAATTTTACGTAACATTTTTGGAAATATATAAAACAAATACCAACATACATAAGTTTCACCTTGTGACAGATAGATTTAACTTTATTAACTGGTTGGTTTTGACAAAAATAAAGTCGTATAAAAACTAGTAAAAGTGTCTCTTAAATTTGTTTTAATAATGCCACACCACAAATTAAGTGGTCCATACGAAAAAAAAATAGTTTCGCTTGTATTCAAGCTTCATCATCATCAGAAACTGTTTTTGTCAAATAATAATTTATTTGCATATTTGATAATTAAAATCTTATTTTTCTTCTCGGTTTGAGATTTGGCCTCATCAATATAGGTTCCCCATTGGCTCTTGTGTCTAGCCATCTCTCTATATTATCCAGGTCTTACAAGTTCGTTCCAGTTTTCTTCGGTTTCTTTTTCATCATTTTCTAGTTATTTCTTTCACGCGACATATCTCTGGACGTAATACACTGTGTTCTGTCATCTGGCATCAGTTTTAGATGGCCTGCCCATCGCGGTCGTTAAATCAATCAATTTTAAAATTTCGGGTCACGTAAGGAGTAAGAGAAATCAATAAAATCATTGTAACATAAGTATTGTAACTTATTGCAATATGTTGTAACATATATGAACGGATCACCATATTATCTTTTATATATCTGAATCATAATATATATCTAAATTTGAAAAGTTTATCGTTCATGATATTACGCTGAAACCATTAAACAGGATGTAACAAAAATATCACTTCATCATAATTTAAAATCATATTTTTTTATTTCCTAATATTGAATGTTCATCGTGTCAATTGTCGAATTTTAAATTGATATTAAGCAAAGGCCACTTGTAAATTATTTTTATTAGCTTTGAAATTGAGTTTATCGTGAATGTAATGTCCAATTATATAAAATAAATGTAAGAAATATACACACCCAGTCATACGCTTAAGACAGCCACAACAGGGTATGTCACTGGTCACTCGATATCCATGTTCAAAAATGGAATTAAGTTTTATTATTTTGGAAGACTAAATTTCTAGTTAACTGAAAGATAAGCAGATATAAAAGAAAATATATATTACGTCATACCCCTGTGACAGTCGCAACAAGAATGAATTTGCTCGTCACTCGTCACTCGGTATGCATGTTTAAGAAAAGGAAAAACGTTTTATTATTTTGGTAGACTAAATTTCAAATTAACTGAAAGACAAGCAGACAAGAAAGAAAATAAATTACCTTTACAATCTCGCGAAACCAAAGACGATTAATGTTCATTCGCTTTGACCATTCCGCTCGTACATGACACTTCTTGTGTTTTTAAACTTTTCCTTGTTTCTATTTCACAGTAATTTAAATTTATCCGTCTGGTTAGCACTGTCAAACTTTAAGACATTTGTCAGATTTGGGTCGCTGTCGTGAATAAATATTTTCAGTAAACAGTTTTTTTTATGCTAAGAGTTATTTTGTTCATCGTCTATATTTTGTTTGGAATATAAACATTCTATTCCCGAACCTAACGCAATTCTTATTCAATGCCTACATGCAAGAGGTTTTTCTTTACAATCGTTATTTAAAGAAAAAGCTTAGAATATCTGCACACGCTGATTATACAAATGTAATCTATTTTAGGGCTATTAACTACTGAAGTCGCTTACACGAATATCTTATCTCAGATACATTATTAACTGATTACGTATTTTATTAAAACCCGGATTTTCCTTAAATTTTCTTTAATTGCAAGTAAGTGATACGAGTATATTGAGCTTCATACTGAATTATAGTGGAACATCACTACCCTACATTTCGCAAATTTTCGAAAAAACTTGCATTTTCTACAATACGAAAAGAATTTTTTCTTACGCAATTATCAAAGCAAAAATAAATTATATCGTTTAAAGTCAACGTATTGATAATTATTATCTTCTCCTTCCTCCTTTTTTATCTCCTTCTTTCTTTTTCTTTCTCCTTCTTTCTCCTTCTGTCTCCTTCTTTCTCCTTCTTTCTCTTTCTTATCATTATTTATCCGTCTTCCTTCTTTTTTATCCTTCCTTTTCCTTATTTATCCTTCTTTCTCCTTTTTCCTTCTTTATCTATTATCTTTCTTTCTCTACGCCTCTCTCCGTTACTCGGAGATCGTTATCATGATCGTTTGGCATCGGGTGTTTCAGGTCTTCATGTCCCTCTACACATTCATGAATAAGTGATTTGAGTTCTTCTTCACTACTATTCACTGAGAGATTTTTTTTCACGAAATGGTCATGGGGTCTCCTCATTACGTAACTATGCCATAAGAGCCCTGATTTTGATGAATTTATACTTTAGGGTGCAACATTCAAACTTCCCCTCACATATTCGTTTCATACCTCGTATTTCAATGTGACTCTTTCAACCATCGCAACATGCGCATATCTATCTAATTGTTATTGTTGTGATAGCTAACAAACCTACTGACAAGCTCGCCGTTTCTCCGGAGAGGTAGGCAGAGAGGATGAACCGTCACACTGCTCTATCCTAAACATACCTTTCTAGCTTCCTCTATATTCGTACAATGAAAAAATTAAATAAATAAATGAAATCGTAACATGCACGCTCGTCGACTTTTCCGACATCAAATGTGACCAACTTTTAGTCAGTTATTAATTCCATTATTTTCCCATCCATTTGTTCCATATGTCCAAACCATTACGGGATTCTTACTTTGCTAATGATGTTACCATCTGGCAATTATTCCTTATTTTGTCGTTCGGTATTCTATCATATCATATATCATTTTCGTAGTGATAATGATAATAAAAAATAAAAATAATTATACTTTCTTGAATAGTGAAGTCTTTGAATAGTGGTGTGATATTTTAAGAAGTAAATTACATACTTATTTTTTTAACGCCATTATATTTTATTTAACACTACCAACGAGTCTCGTTCTTATCGGAGATATATCAGGAAATATTTTTTAGTTTCTAAAACAACAAACTGATGTAATCCTGTGAGTAAAATGAAGTTAAATATTTAATTTATTTTTTATAATTTCGGTCAAATAATGTACTTTCATATATAAACTGCTTTGAAACAATAATTTTAAGAGATAACCAGAGCTTGATGCCCTAAGAAAGAGATAGGTCTACAAGATTTTTGCAAACAGAAACGTGATTTTGACTTGATTGTTATTATTTTTATGAGTGAACAAGTGAGTCTTCTAAAAAATGTCTAACAGTCATTTTTCGGCAACAAGAGTGAGCACTTATAAATAAAAATGAATGTCTTGATGTGGGAGTCTTGTAGATGATATTTCTGAATCTCGTTATGCCGAAATTGTGTCATGAAGACTTATTTCGTTTACCAGTGTGGTCTCCTGAATGGTACCCTTTATACTCTTCCCACTGTATTCTGGGCACGTCTTTGTTTTATTTTTAGTTCTCCGCTAACGCCAGATAAATGTGAATGATATGCCGCAGCGCGTGAACGAAAATAAAAACAAATTCGCGAATACCTGTTCTCCATACGATTCGGGATATTTTTTTTATTATAACAGATTTTCAGGTAGACAGCATGTGTGAGAAAGATAAAATCTTCGGGCGACTTATGATGGCGCAAAGGCGTAGTGAAATACTAATGTCAATTTTTTTTTCTTCATATTTTTAAATAAACGTAAAAATGTAGTCCACTGAAACCAAAATACTCTGGTCATAGTATATGGGCTGAACGCTCGATTTATCAGCCTAATGTCACGTCTAAAATACGTATTTAATAATCCAATGAATTTATAAACGAACTGTTTATTCTTACAATTTAGAAGCCATTAAGATGTACTTTCTTTAAAGATTATAAACTATAAATTATTTAAAAAAAAACAGATTTCCACATTTAAATTATGTGTCATGACTGATTTATTTTAAGCATTTGCAACCTATTCCTATAAAATTTGACGTATAAAATTTAATTTGTGTGAAATTCGGTATATATATCGACGACGATCTTCATGACCGAGTGGAAAGTGCTTGCCACCTGGAAGATTCCGGGTTCGATTCTCGGCGTTAGTCGTCTTTGGTCTGGTGCAGAATTACGTGACAATTAAATGGCGATGGATTAAATACCTATCACATGTCCCATGAATCAATATGCTAGCTAATTACCTTTACGTAGAGTTGCCTTGCAATTTATTGATGTAATGAGCGATTTAAAAATAAAAATAAAAATTTATTTCTAATAACAAAAACGTTATTTAATTAAATTTTATTGAAAAGATTTGTTTCATCTTACTATGTTATTATAGCAAGGAGAAGTGTGTCAATCCTTTTATAATTTAAACAGGCAAAAACCCGCACGTTGTCGTCAAAGAAAGAGTTCGAGATTTGAATTTGGAATACAAGAGAGCAAGAGAGGAATACTTTGATTCTCTCCGAAAGTAATTTGAAATGCACACAATGCGCATTGTCCCAGAACGTTTTTGAATTATTAAGAATTTTGTATGACAGTAGTGTATAAAACAGACAGAGATTAAATTTTTAACGCGTGTGGAAAAAAGCGATTTACTTAAAACTTATTACTGATTACAATTGTACAGTGAACGAGTCAATATATCATAAATATATGTTCAGGGAAAACTTTATCAATTATTTCATTAAATATTTTTTTAATACCACGGCGGTTATCGAATGTTACTGTATACCAAATAGCAAAAACACCTTTTTTTCCACTAGCAAATATACTTTTGCAAGTGTTTTTCTTATAAAATCATCTCCTGCAAGTCAACGCGCACAAGTAATGAGAAGTTGTGTAAGCACAAATCACTAAATCTTTAAAACGTTTTCACAGTAAAAAGCACTTGCGATAGTCCAGTTGTGGATTATTCTTGCTAGTAGATGCTTGGTTTTATATTCTAAATAAAATCTTTACATAAATCTAATAAAGTTTTCCTGTTTTCTTTATTTATATGAGGTAATCAAATGCAGTGCTGGCACTGAAAGCATATTTCCTCGGAGCTTAAAAATAGGAATAAAAGTATTCAAAAGCATTAGAATAAATCACATTTCTCAATGCCCAGTTCGTGTTTTATGCAACGTTTCAGTTTCTCTAAGGGTACGGAATAAAATCGGAAATTCAAAATAGGAAATACGCTAGCGATACTGCAAAAGATACTCTTCCCTCGGAGGTGTTAGAAAGGTAATAGAAATTCATATAAAAAGTTAGCTGTTAAGCTATACCAGAAATAGAACTGCTAGAAAATATATTTAAAGATACATTTACTGAGATTCTGTAAGAAAAAATATATAGATCTATCGCGTTACTTAACAAACGGCAGGTTTTTTATAGTAACAAGATATTCTAAACAATTTCATTGGGTGTTAATTTCATTAATACATTCTGCTAGGATTGACCTAGTAAGCGGAAGCTAGTGAATTAAATTAGAAATATGTAAAGGAAGTAAAATAAATATGTAAAGCTAAAATGGCAGTGCACAATGGTGTTCTTCTACCGACCCTTATGTATGAAAACGAAGCAAGGAACCGGCAAAAGAAGGATGAAAGTAGAATAAATGCAGTAAAAATGAGATCTCTTAGACGAATGTGTAGATACTCTGTGTATGATAGAGTGCCGAATGAAAATATAAGAAGTGAATGCGGTGCGAATGATGGTGTTATGAACAAAATAATTAAAGGATCATTTAGTTAGTTTGGACATATGGAAAGAATGAATGAAGAAAGAATGTTAAAAATATATATATGTTAACGATGTAAATGGAGCCAGAAATAGAGGAAAACGTGTCACAGACGAGCAAGTATTCCAGAGAATGAAGAAAGAAAAATAAATTATCAAGACCATAAAGTCCAGGAAACTAGGAAACTTTGGCCATATTATGAGAAATGAATTAAACAAAATGCTGCAACTGATTATCCAATGTAATGCAAAACAAACGGAAATGAAGGGTCAGGAAAATCTGAAGATCCTGCCTATAAAACCTTTGAAAATGGTTCGGTTGCAGTACAACATCCATGTTTAGAGGTGCTGTATCAAAGTTAGACATAGCCATGATGTTGTCCATCCGATATGAGAGGAACAACATGAAGAATAATCTATGCGTGCAAATCCTTCCAGATGGAATTATTGGTTTACGAAAAAATGTGTTAATTTCATATCATTAATTATAGTTAATACATAAATAGATATATTTTGTGGGTGTTGGACGATCGAAGTGTGCGCGGGAGATGCCTATTGGTGGCGATGAGGTTCGCAACCTATCACACCGCGTCTCCCGCGGAGCGAAAAGAGAAGGATGGAGTGCCGCATCAGTAAAAGTGTGACAGTCCATTCTTTCTGCCTACCCTTTCGGGGAGACGGCGTGATGGTTAGTTAGTAGTTAGTTTTAGTCATAAATAGATTATTTATTAAGAATAGATAATTTATTCATTGTTTATTGAACAATGATGTAGGTTAACACTCCATATTAAATAATTAAGACAAATGAAAACGTCTGTTTTCTAGAAATTTTATTAAAATTTATGAGAATAATATAAGGCATTATCAAATGTCTTATGGTTTTTTCGTTATTTGATGATGACTAAGACAGGTGAAACATTTCATTCGCATAAAATATAATAAAACTTCTAGAAAATAGACATTTTCATTCGTATTAATTAATACATAGTTTATTAATTATTTCTTGACCAATGATGAAAAACTCTATATTATACCATATTAATAAAACTAATAAAAACATATATTTTCTAGTAGTTTTATTATAATTTGTGTGAATGATATGTTTCGCCTGTCTAAGGCGTTATCAATTGTCTTGTGTATTTTCATCATTTGATGATGCGTTAGATAGGCAAAATTAGTAATTCACATAAATTATAATAAAACTTCCCTTAGAAATATTAGGTCCTTACATATGAAATTGGCGTTTTGTATGGGAGGAACATAAAGTTGATTTTTTTTTAATATAATATATTTATTTAATCAAGGTTTGTACCATTGCTATCTATGCACTTTTTCCATCTCATAGGTAGTTCATCGATCCCTTTACTAAAAAAAACATTCGGACGAGAATCAATAAAATCTTTGAAGTCAGTTTGGACTGCCCCATCGGAGTTGATTTTTTTCCCTTGCAAGAAGCTATCCAAATTTCGAAAAAAATAGTAATCTGTTGGGGCAAGGTCCGGAGAGTACGATGGATGTCTTAGACATTCCAATTGAAGCTCTTCTAATTTGGTAGCCGTCTGTTGTGCGTGTGGTCTAGCGTTATCATGAAGCAGCAGTGGCCTAGAGCGATTAACCAGTCTCGGTTGTTTAGCAGCTAGCTTTTCCATCATGGTTTGTAGTTGCTGACAATAGACATCTGCCGTAATCGTCTGGCCAGATTTAAGAAAACTGTTGTGAACGACACCAGCACTAGTCCACCAAACGCTCACAAGTAACTTTTTTGGAGTCAATTTTCGCTTGGGGCATGGTTTGGCTGGTTCAGCTATTGCGATGAGCGCTTCCGATTATCATACAGGATCCACTTTTCATCACAGGTAATGATTCGATTCAAAATCCCTTCATTATTGTGCCGGTTGAGTAATGCAACGCAGCAGTCAACGAGCGTTTGTTGATTTGCTTCACTCAATTCGTGAGGTACCCACCTTTCAAGCTTTTTCACCTTCCCAATTTGCTTCAAGTAGATTAAAACAGTTTTATCACTAACACCGTAGCCTGCAGCTAACTCGGACGTGGTTTGCGATGGATCCGCTTCCACAATAGCCTTCAATTCTTCATTATCAACTTTGGTCTCCGGCCGTCCACGGGGCTTGTTCTGCAGGTCGAAATTTCCAGAACGAAAACGTTGGAACCAAAAACGCACTGTGTTTTCTTTTGCAGCACCGTCGCCATACACATCATTAATCCTTCGAGCCGTTTCTGCAGCACTGGTGCCACGGTGGAACTCGTACTCGTAAATAACGCGATATTTCAAGTTTTCCATTTTGTAAACTGAGTGACGCAAAGAAAAAAAACAATTAAGGAAAAAACAAATGAATTATAATTTTCAAAACACAAATACTAGAGTAAATAGCTGTATAAATTTGAATTTGGAATTCCTAACCAAAGAGAAGATATTTGAGATCAAAATTGCCAGTACGGCAAAACGCCATTTTCATATGTACTCGTACGAGATACCTAATATAAACAGACGTTTTCATTCACATTAATTAATTAATTAATACATTGTTTAATATTTGGTGGTAAAATAATATCCTTTAGGATGAGAGAAAATTCATATTACTTTTAGGCAAGATTAATAACAAACAACATTACTCGGGATGTTTTAAAACAATGTTATATCGGGTAACAAGTTCACGGGGGAAATTCCAACGAGTAGTCAAGATGTAGTCATATTTCAGACACCCACGCCCGTGCTCTATTTGCCGTCTATTCCATTGTCCCGGTAAATTTTACTTCTTATGATAGTTATAACAAAAATATAATAATAGCTAAATAGTAACAATTCCGGCAATGCCTGTGGCGACTTGAAACCAGGATTAAAGACATGTTATTATGCTTACAAATTAAACATCTTTATTATTTTATTACTCCTTAACTAACAATAGTTTTGTTATATTCCAAGGAATAGATTATCCCTGAAATTAAGAAGAGAAGAGTTTACAGCCACATATTTTTTAATCTGATTCGGCGCTCTATTCAGAACCCCTGTGTTCTGGAACAAATAAACTAACTGTTTCTTTTAATTATCTACAGAAACACCGACATCCATTGTTCTACACCCCGTCACCCATAACGCCATTTGACGATCTTCGTGACCGAGTGGCAAATGCTAAGGCAGTGTGATTATCACACAGATTTGGTCTGGTGCAG
This sequence comes from Lepidostoma basale, assembly GCA_022606425.2. NCBI lineage: Eukaryota > Metazoa > Arthropoda > Insecta > Trichoptera > Lepidostomatidae > Lepidostoma > Lepidostoma basale. Next base: position 476,599 of record JAHDVF020000282.1, on the reverse strand, counting down.
AATATAACTAACAATAAAATGACGATAGATTAGCCACCTATCCCATGTCATGAGAATCAATATGATAGTAGCTATACTCTAAACATGGATTTGTCTCGCGCTGTAATGACGTAAAGAGCGATTCAACCAAATAATCAATAGATAAATTAATAACCACCTACCAAATTTATCAAATTTGAAAGGTTGACCATATAAAAAGTCGGGAGAATCGATGTGCATGTATGACGCAATATTTGGATGTGAAAGAATCTAGAGGGGTATGTCCGGATAGAATAGTGGGGCGGTCCATTCTCGCACCTTTTCGGAGAAACGGTTTTATGGTTTGTTTGCGATATTTCGTTTTTTGATTTGTCAACACCATAGTTTATTAATATGAATGAAAACAACGGTCTTCTAGGAGTATTATGATTTTTTAATGGAATGATATTTCGCCCTTCTAAGACATTATCAAGACATTTAATAATGCCTTAGAAAGGCAAAACATGTCTATAGGACGAGTCCCATGAGCCTGATTATGTATTGCAATATAGGGGAGACTGTGGTGTTGACCATTCATTGAACATGACCGTACCAGTCCCTTCTTCGCTGTCTGCTCCATCTTATAATATCCTCAACCTCACAAATCTCTCTAATTATGTTTCGCATGCTATCGTCCTCAGTATCTTCATCTCGGAAGTCCTCAAATTTTGTTTGGTCCTTACTGTGTCTGCCCTTGCCTCGACGCCATATGTTATAATTGGTCTTACGAATGCTCTATAGACTCTCATCTTACTCTTAATGGCAATGTATATGTTTTTACATATTGTGGATTTTAGAGCACCAGAGATTTCAGCTGCCTATTGACTTGGGCTAGTATTTCTTTCCGCAGATCACAGCTCCTCCCAGCAGGTCTATGCCTAGATACCTGAAGGTCCTGACCTGTTCTATGCGTTGATTTTCTATAACTAGGTTAGATGTTTTGGGTGTTATAGAAAAAGTCATAGATTTGGTCTTTTCGATAGAGATCATCATGTTGTATTTCTTACAAGCGTGATGTAGTCTGTCTAGCATTTTTTGAAAGTCATTATTGTTTTCAGCTATGGTTTTAGCATCGTTTGCATAACAGACCACATTGACAGTTAATTAATATTTACAATTATTTTTTAAATGTTCGTGAAGTTTAAGTTATCTGTCAGTATCAAAAAATGTATTGGAAGTTATTCCGTCTGTGACAAATAACCTGGATGCAGTCTGCACAAGACAGAGTGGCATGGAAGCGAGTGGAGAAGGCGTTTGTCTAGGAGTGAACGAGAATAGGCTGAAGAAAAAGAAGATAACAATTAAATAGACAAATAACGTAGCTCAAATAATTCAACAATGCAACATTTTTCCGGTTGTCGCCTACGTGGATTGACACATCGTCACCTGAGAGTAAGAGGGTTCCAACTAACAAAATTTCACATTTGGCTTTTTTTCGTGAGAAGGGTTCTTACTAACCTTATATATACGTACAATTAAAAAAAAACATGTAATAGTATCGTCATTTTGATGTTACGAAAATAATCAAGTTCCATCTGATCATTCAAAACACACGATTCACTTAAGAAGGATTAATTTAAACTTAGAACTGTATTATTCCAACTGTTGCCAGACAAAATATACCCGTTTCTCAGTAAAAGAATCTCTGGAAATTGGAATAAAACCCTTTATTCCAAGATACACACCCGAAACCAACAAAACTTTGACTTCATTTTTCTCAGCTTTTTACTTTTGTCAGTTGGAACCTTCTTACTCTCAGGTGACGACATGTAGCTTATTTAACGTAAAAATATATTCCAACTAAAATTACAGATGGCTCTTTTTACACTTTGTCACGAGTCCGAGAGTGTAACGACGATCTTTCCCAAAGTTTAGAATTATAGTTTAATAACCCATCCCACGTATACTAGAAGTATTTTATAACTCGGATAAGAAGGAAACGTGTTTCCATAATAACTGTACATCATCATTAAAATTTAATTTAACCAACATTTAATACTCATATTACGTTGAAACACAAAAGTTTCAAGATAAAATGTTAACATGAACTAAAGCAACCTTCTAATTATTATAAACTCACATAAGGATGCTCTTGTATGGAAAGCTGAAACGAGAAATTTTGTAATTAAAGAAAATGTAAGTTATAAAATTGTTAATAAAATAACATTTTAGCAAAGAAACTCTCAAATCTTAAAAAGAGAAGTTTTTGGAAACGTTTAAAAAAAGGAATTTTTCGTTGAAAATGTTGCTCAAAGTTTGTTGAGAAATCACTTTATTATCCGGTTTTCTTTGAGATGTAACGGTATCATATATAACATCCATTTATTTAGAAAAAATGAGATGTTTATTTTTAGTATTTAAGGGTTGCCAACTTTAAATATTTTTTGGTAGCTCATAATCATTTTATAGCAAGCACCAATATACTCGTAATATTTTCACTTATAATGCACGATTTTCACAACATTCATGCACACACGTTAATTTCTTAGACTTCACTTCAAATAAATAAAAATATTTGACAGAAGTGAATTTTTTTTTAAATCGTTTATCAACTTGACTGTGTTCATACATTTAATTGAATCAAATATTAAATTAAATTAGTCAAAATTTAAGAACTAATAAAATAATTAAGAACATTGTGTGACTTTCGATGTCATTTTAAAATTACAATAAATAATCACAACGCATATCCACGATTAGAACATCTATGTAAATATAATTTACATAAATATACGTATTACCTAGACTAATTCCGCGTGTCTCATAAATTTCAAATAATAATATTACAAATCTCGTGTTTACTCGATGATATCAGTAAACCAGGCATATCACTTTGAACTGTATACACTTCGTAGACGATGTTACTACTAGTGTTTTAACAATTCGTACTGAGATCATAAGTGGATTATAAGGTTGCGAAAATATTATATATTATATATTAAATTGACATATTTCTTTATTTTCAAATACTGGAGATATTGGTTCGAGTATTTAAACTTAAGTGTGCCAGACATCGTTTTCTAAGGGCATTGTGTTATATTTGAATAAAACTGTAATTTAACGACACTTATTTGCACTTAAAACAAATTTTCGGAACAAAGACGCCCTTCCTCAGTGCTACATTGTTAAAAATAAAATAAGACAATTTTTTTACTGAATATATGAAAAAATGTAAAGAGGTGGAGGCAAATCTTATGAAATTATGAAAAGGACGACCTCCGTGGCCGTGTGGTAAGTGCATTGACTGCCACCCCGAAGGTTCCGGGTTCGATTCCCGGCGAGAGCAGTGTGATTGTCACACTGTCTGTCTGGTGTAGAATTCACGTGACAATATAATGGTGATGGATAAGCTACCTATCACATGTCATGAGAATCACTATGATAGTTATAATTGTCTTTACATCGATTTGGCTCATGCTGTCATGATGTAAAGAGCGATTCGACAAAATAATTAATTAATTAATTCAATAATTAAATCAAATTTTATAATATTAAGTAGATATTTTATATATTTTTGATATTTTATTTATTAACTAGATAAAACCTGTGTTCTAGGATTTTTTGTTGTTGTGGAAGCCCATTTTTTACCTTGCTTTAATTAAATTTGATAACGCCCAGAAAAGGAGAAATACATCGGAATCATAAAATATGACAAAAATTTCATAAAATGTTTATTGATATTAATATTATATTATTTATATAGCATATTTCAAGAAACAATAAATATGTGGAAACTTATTTCAACTTATTTGAAAATGATCGAAAAGTTCTGATTTTCAATTATGAGTTCCTGAACACCAAATGCTAACTTTGTTGGAGAAATCGACACATAATAACGCTGAGATATTTGATTTTTCACGTGCGATGTTTGGTACCGTGGTGAAATGTTCAATCTCACGTAGTACATTATATTACGTACCGTCTCACAACCCGATCTGAGTGACACTTGACGCTCGTCGCCTGACTTAGAACAGAAAAAAGCTTTCTGCAAAACCGTTAAAGGTAATAACGTCACCCATACGCCGGGTTTCCAATTAACAGGAGACAGCCAAGGATATTATGATATTGATATTGCACTCCTAGGCACCGCCCATTGATACTCCCACTTTTCAAAATTCGACAAAGGCAATACTGACATGAGACATGCGACATGTTTTCTAGTGTTGCTTGTTTCTTGGTAAGCATGCCATTATCGAATGCGGATTATGATTCCTGACTTAAGATATTAGGGTGGCCCTTAGCAAATAGGCAAAAAATAATAATTTTATATTATTATAAGTCTCACTCCCCAATTCATTTCCTTTAGGGCTAGTTAGTAACTGGTATTTTTTTGTTATAAAATGATCACGTGCCCCAAAGGGGGTTAAAATTGAAACAAAATATGTTGATTTCTTAAATTTTCGCAAACACTGTTTGGATAATTTTGTTTTAAATTTAAAACGTCTCGCCCCAAATTATTTTCCTTTAAGGCAAGTATATACTAGTATTTTTTGGTTATTTTTTAATTTTGTAATGAAGAGACCAAATGGGAGGTACATATAGTATTTATAGATTATATTAAATTGATTGTTATCAACTATCAAAGATCGAAAGATCTCGCATCTGGGTCATTTACTGCGTGGGGAAAATCACCTTCTCCAACTGATATTGGAGGGGAAAATTGAGGGACGCCGAGGGCCCGGAAGGAGACAAATGTTCTGGCTGCGAAACGTGAAGGAGTGGACCGGCATCCGAAGTGTGGAGGAGCTGTTTCGAGCGGCGCAGGACAGGGACAGGTTCGCCGAGATGATCGCCAACGTTGGAGGGACCCGACAGGGCACTTGAAGAAGTAGAAGATATTAAAATTACCAATTTGATGATCAGCGGAGCTAACCAATACACAAACACGGGCCTTCTCTCAGATTTGGAAATTTTAAAATGAATTGGTCTATCTTGGATCAGTCAGTATACCATGCGTCAATAACGCGTGCTTTATGTTGCCTCGATGAAATTTAAATTGCCTTAAGACCAATGGTATATTTTACAGTAAAATCTCCCAACACTGAATAATTCATTACTTTCAATTCATTCTAAATTTGATGCTTTACAGTCTGGCAAAATCATTATTGATTGAATACACCCAAAGTTTACTCAAAGATCTATTTACAAGTACAAAATTTATTCGTGTATCCATATATTAATTCATCACAATTATTCGATAACAGATAACACAATCATAATTTCCTCGATCTCCGATTTTCAGCTCTCAAATTTACTCAACGATACTTTTTTTATAATACATATTCCTCATACCCATTTTATTGATTTCACAGATTTTTTTATAAATCCGAACTCAATGTTTTTATAAATTTCAAAGGATAATATTTTTTTTAATATTGTCAATATATTAATCAGTTATAAGTTTAAATAAATAGAACAACACTTTCTATTTTCACAACACTTAATTTTTTTATTTACAGACAAGTTTCAGTTCTTCTTTGATGCAAAAATTTTAACAATAAATTAACACTAAATCTTCCCTTATATACACATAGCGTGGGGTGGAGATTTGCCTAAGGGTAATTAACTAATTAAGATTTAGAGGGGGCGTGATAACAGGAACATTTCGAACATGTGAATGGATGTTAAATATAGTCTGCAATGTCTGCATATCAACATATAAAGTGTTATGAAAATACAAAATATTATTCTATTTATTCAAATGTGTTATTCTACGTATTCAAATGTGTTATTCTATTTATTTAAATGTATTATTCTATTTATTCAAATGCGTTGTTCCATTTATTGAAATGTGTTATTCCATTTATTTAAATGTTAATCTACGACACAAAGTGAAGGCGAATGTGGAAGAAAAGTTGTTATTTTATTCGTACTTTTAATTAAAATGGTGGACAAAGCAAAACATGCCGAGATAAATAAATTGTTATAGTGTATGTTTTATCATACAGAGAAACCATCCCTTAGAATTTGAGTAGATATTTCTCCTTAATGGATTCATTTATCTAAATTATTATTTGTTAGTTAGTTTTACTTTTATTAAGAGCTTCATTTCGATCGTTAATTATTGTTATTGGACATGAATTATTATTTTAAAGAATATACGATACAAAAGGAACGATTTTTTTTAATCCTTGTTCTCTTCAAGCTTTTAAAGTAGGTAATAGATCTTGAATATCATAAAACGGTTGAAATTAAATTTGTATATACAATACAAATAAAATAAAAATAATTTGGATTTGTCCATCCAGTGTGCAGAATCTTATATCCAATATAAGGTTGTTTTGAAAGGGATTTTTCATTAAATCCCTCAAATAATTTGTTTATTGTATCAGTGTATAAACCAACGCTAATAAAATAAAATATGGATTAATTTTATCTCAATAGAGACAAAGATGCAAACTGGAAACTGAATATGGTAATCTAGGTGTTTACAGGACTTATGACCTGTCATTGGTTGGGTTAAGCGCACGCTTTATGTAATTACAATATTCCCCATTCCACCTTTCTTATGACCACCATGTCTGACAAATTTTTGGAAATTGTATATATGTCTAATAAGTTGTATATTTGTGTAAAATAAAATATGTTTTACTTTTTGTAATACAAAAACACATCTTGTTTAAACCTTTTTTTACTAAAACACTGTCCAGGTTTACTCATAATAGAGTTTCGTCAAATCGAAAACCGTTAACATTAATTGTCCAGAAAATTAAAACTTAGTTGTGACTTCACAACAAAGCGATTTTATTTTCAACGAGTTTTTAATAGAACAAAGTGAAGCGCCAGTAGAGTTCCAATAAAAATAAAAATTATTAAAGTGATTTGATAAGACTTTCCTACTTGTTTTTTCACCACGTATATATTTTTTATCAAACCACCGAGTTTCGCTCCCCCTGAGCTTCGTCAGAGTTACAAATCAAATCGATTGAAACAATTTGTTTTGCAATTCTGAGGAAGCTCCATCGAGACCGGTTTGTTTGATAAATCAAAAGTTAAATATTGAAAGTACAAGTTAATAAGTTAATTTTATTTGTTATGTCACAACACAGATTAAGTACTTCGTACGAAAGTAGAACATAAAACTATATTTTTTATTAATACTATAAATTCAAAAAATGCTTTACTAACTAACCATCACACCGTTTCTCCGAAGGGGTAGGCAGAAATAATGGACTGTAAATCTGTTATTTCCTTACACACTTCTCCCGCTTCCTCAATATTCATACATCGTGTCATGCACGCTCGTCGATTTCTCCACCGACATTCAATGTTTGATTTCTATTGAAAAAAAATATGAACAAAAAAATATTTAAAATTATAAATGTTTAGAAATATATGTATTTCTTTGTGTATATTCAGTTATATCTTTATATTCTGTTGTATTTTTTACTAGTACCGTAACATTGACTTGTACCGTCAAATATTAGCTCTCCTGGTTTGTTTGATAGATCTTGCGTCATTCGCGATACTTCTTGAATCTTGCGTCAGGGCTTGATGTAGGTATCCATTCCTCAGCAAACAGTGTTTCAACTCGAATTCGGCAGCTTTCAATGCGTAAAACATGTCTTAACTTTGACGGATCGCTGGTAGAAACTGCGAGTTCAAGGGAGATGCTGTCAAAATTCTAATTTAGTTTTCTGAATAAAAACGTTTTTCATTCTTTTAAATATCATCGAAATTGTTACGTACCACGTGAATACTGTGCTTTATAAATTATTTCACAGTTAAAAAAAATATTATAATAATTCGAAATGCACACGATGCGCATGCCCGAGAACGTTTCTGGATCATTTTTAAATATATTCTTATTATTGTTGTTTGACAGTAGTGAAGAAAACAAACGCAGAACAATTTGGTGTTGAAAATTGTAAAATGTTTAACGTGTGCGTAAAAAAATTATTTACATTAAAAATTAAAACTTATGACGATTGTCAGTGAACCGAGATTATTAAGGGTAGAATATATTTACTTCCGTGAATATTTTACGGGTTGCAACTAGTATGAGTATATTGTTGAATTGCTATTTACATCATTACATTATTGTATTGATTCTCATGTGATAATTGATAATGTAATAAAGACAGAAAATAATTACACTGCCATCGCCGGGAATCAAACCCGAGACTTTCTTTGTGGCAATCATAACACTAACTACTCGGCAACAAATTATAGTTTATTTCTTTGGTTATAAAGATCTAATATAATTTCTTAAAATTTATAGCAACTTAATATACACTTTATTATTTTCCTTTTTATTTCTTTTGTTTCTTCTTCAGCTCTTTATAAGTGCAAACGTTTTACAGGTGATAGCTGCCGGGAAATGCGTTCTGATAACAGGGTGCGACAATGTGATAGGCAACGCCATAGCCCGCCGCCTGGACGACCTTGGGTTCACGGTATTCGCCGGCTTCTCCTCCAAGGTGGACAGCCTGGATGCCGAGATGCTGAAAAGCGACTGCTCCGGGCGGCTCAAGACCCTCCAACTGGATGTCACCTCGGAAACTCAGGTAGGAAAACAACAATATATTTTCCACACTTAAATACTTTACACTTTCGTATGAAGCACTTAATTTGTGGAGTGACATTATTAAATAAAATAATAATACACTTTTTGTAATTTGTATCTACACCACTTTATTTGATAACACCAACCGGTTTTGCACCCACCGGAGCTTCGTCAGGGTGAGAGAGTAAACTAAGCGAACGGGAGCGAGACCGGTTGATGTTACCAAATAAAGTGGTGTAGATACAAATTGCTAAAAGTGCATTATTATTTTATTTAAATACTTTTACTTTTACACTACTTTATTTTGTTTCATGAAACCAACCGGTTTCGCTATTCGCCTTCACGTTATGTTGTGGATTCAATATTTGAATAAAGATAACTGCACTTTTTTAAAACACTTTGTTATACTTTTCACAAACATTTTTCGATTATGACATAACCCTTATCAATGTACAAAATTCTAATTTTAACTTAAAATTTTGTAAAATGAAAAAGGTTGTGTCACAACCGAATCATGTCTTTGAAAAGTGTAATAAAGTATTGTAAAAATACTTTGTCCATTTATATTTATCCAAACTTAAAAATGTTTAAAACAAATATTAATAACGCCACATCACAAATTTTGTGCAACATAATTTTATTAAAATATATGATCATATATCATTTATTTACAAATGTAGATTATAGTTTTTTCGCAAAGCATTAGCAGAAGAAAATAAGTTCTTATTTTGGTGCCGTGTCAGATCCCCCAACGTTGGCGATCACTGCAGCAAAGGCATATCTGTCCTGTGCCTCTTGGAACAAGTTCTGAATTCCTCTCATTCCTATCCATTATTTTATGTTTGGCAGCCAAAACAACTGCCTTCTTCTTGATTTGGAAAGAGAAAAATACCACCTCCTTCGGCTGATATTAATGAGTAAAGTAGAGGGACGTCGGGGAGTTGGTAGAAGGCAGTTGTCCTGGCTGCGGAACATCAAATTTTGGACAAGGATGACCAGAGTCCAGAACCTGTTCCAAGTGGCGCAGGACAGAGATGCCTTTGATGCAGTGATTGCTAATGTTGGGGGTGACTTGACACGGTACAGAATTAAAGAAAACTTAGCTTTTCTAGAATTTTCACATTTTTAAAGAGCGGCAGGTTTCATTCATTAATTTTCGAAGTATTTCATTATTAATAATTAAAATATAAAAGCCAAGAGCGTCCCCCTTGGTTGCCACAACGTCCCCCGATTACCATTGGTCCCGCTACCGCCCCCCTGGAAAGCCTCAGCTCCCTCTGAGGAGCGAGACCGCCCTCGTTGGAAATCTATATTGTATGTTTTGATATCATACACCTCTATTCAATAGAGTATACGAGTATTTGAACAAAATCATTTTTAGTACCCAATTAAAGGTCCATTTAAACTGAACAATGGCCGTACCAACGCCGTTATATCACCGTAATAGCCTTGAATTTCACTGACTCGTTATTTAAAATGTTATAATAAAATCGCCGTCGAGGGAGTTGATAAGAGATGCGTCGTGATGTTGAGAACTGTCCAGTGTAGATGGACCTCAATAATGACTTAGTAACGTCATCGACATAACCTTGAATCTTAAATACTGTAATAATAAAATCGCCGTCGGGAAAGTTGATAAATGTCAGTTTTGCGTCTGCGCGTCTCTTATTAACTCTCTCGGCGGCGATTTCAATATAGCATTTGAGATAACGAGTCGATGAGATTTAAGGCTATATCGGTGCCGTTTCGGTTGCTGTCCAGTGTAAATGGACCTTAAGACTTAATTTTCATGAGAACATATACGGATATTGGTTACATTATGTAATTGTATGTGAAATATTAAATATGAGAGTTTCCGAAAGACTTTGGATAAAAACCCTTAATGGGATTTCTTTTGATGGAGTGTCGGGAGTTATCGCATTAAGTCAGCGGAATCGGGTTCCGGGGAGAGATACGGATTAAATAAGTGGGGGAGAGAAACACATTCAAAACTTTCATGTCGAGTCTGGCCGGTCGGAAGTCAGTCGCGAGCAAACGGCGCAGGGATTTATCAACTACGAAAGTAATATAAGACTTTACGACCTGTCATAGACAAACCAATCTAGAAATATGACGTAATCTGGGAATAACGCTTCTCTGTCCTACATCGGGCACGGCATTACTTTTATCGTCTGGAGAGCGCATATTTGTCGCACAGCTTACATCCCATATCATTTTATACTAATCGAAAATCGAATGTTACGGAATATTATCGTTAAATATTTTCGCTTCTGTCTGAACCAAATAACTTAATCTCGAATGGACTAAGATAATGGAAAACAATATCATAGTTTTCGTACAGGACATTAAAAACTATAATAATTAACTTTATATATTTACGAACTTTAATAATTAATTAAACATCACGCCATTTCCCCGGAGAAGTAGGCAGGGAAGATATACCGCCATACCACTCTGTTATATCATACCTCTCGAACTTCCTCTACATTTATACATCGTAAAATGCAAGCTCGTCGATTTTTCGACGTTTTAAAAACGTTAAACGTAAAACGTTAATAAATAATTAATAAAAATGATTGACTTGATAATGATTAAGCTTACCCTTAGACTGAATTCCTCCCCCCCCCCCCATTTTTTTATATTTTTCACTTAGTATATAAGTTACGGTTTGTCTCATTTTATTGTTAAAATGAAAACACTGTAGAAGGGCGTCAATGACGTCTATGAAAATGTTTTGTGAATATACCTTTTTTTATAAAAACAAATATTTAAATGTGAATCTACAATACAAAGTGATAGCGAATATAGAAGAAAAACAAATTGAACTGTATATTTTCTAGAAGTTTCATTATATTTTGTGTGATTGATATGGAATACATTATCTTAAAATAAAATAAAACTTTTGAAAACTGTCATTTTCATTCATATTATTTACCAAACTATCTTCACACGTCGTCATACTTCTAGTTACATCTCTGAAACGAAAATAATCTGAAATCTAACCAACGAATATTCATAAAATACCTGATAAATAGACATATGTGCGGTAAAACTATTTAGGTCAGAATTTCAAATGCTGATATCAGGACGGAATATAGAGGGGAAGAAAGAATTATGACCAAAATTATGAAATGATCACTGCGATAGTTTGGACATATGGAACCCATTGATGAAGAAATAATGGTTAAGAAAGTATACGTTAATGATTTGAATAGAGTCTAAGAGTCGTGGAAGACCGAAGAAAACTTGGGAATATCAAATTAATCCCATTTTAAAGGTTGGCCATGTAAAAAATCGGAAAAGTCGACATGTGTGTGCGACTCGCTGTATGAATGTAAAGGAAGCTAGCTAGGTGGGACAGGATCTAGTAATGTTGCTGTCCATTCTCTCCGCCTACCTCTCAGGTTAAACGGCGTGATTGGTAATTTGTTTGTCTGTACAAAATCAAAAATATTCTTGGATTTTTATAAATTATTAATATGTGAAATATTTTGTAAACTTATCCAGGGTTACACCCTTATTGAGCCCATGAAATCAAATAAATAAACAAACAAAAAATGAATTTTTATATTTCGCAAATTTTACCCATAGTAAAAGTTATTTCCAAAAACCTATATTGTGCTCGTATGTAAAAACCTATATTGTGTAGATAAATACCGAACCCACCCTGATGTTTTAACATAATGCATTGGAATTATCTCTTATGATTCGTCTCCATGGATTTTCTAATCTCAATACTAATATTGAGTATTTGGGTCTTACTAGGACTTAATATTATATATTGGGGGGATTTGCATAATTTTGTAAGCTTTCGTTAATCTTTGGGAAAATATGTAAATGAAGGAGCATCACCGGGTAGGTTTAAAAGGCTTTTATCCGATTGATTTCTTATTTTATTACTCTAAAATAATTTTTAGTTAACTCCGTAATATAATGGAACATGGACTCAATAATTTATTATGGTGCTTTAAGTTTAGTTAATTAGCAATTAGAGAGTAGACTTATCTCGGTACGGTCATGACGGAAGCCAACGATATGCACGCGGAGTTGGAACACAGAGTTCAAAAAGGCCTACAAGCTGCAGCTTCCTTGCGAACGTTCCTAATGTCCAAGCTTCTATCCAGAAACACCAAGCTGCGTATTTATAACACCATCACATCAAGTCAGTAGTGACATATGGTTCTGATTCATGGACAATGACTCTAAAAGAACAACAAATAATCTACTAGTTTGAGAATAGAATACTTAGAATTATCCTGGGACCCGGACCCGGTGTTGCAGCGGGAACTTGGAGCCATAGGACCAACCAAGAGATCTACGATGACCCAGCAGCCCCTAATAACGAGCACCGTGAGAGCCGGTCGCCAAGTATGGATTGGGCACGTATGCCGAGCGAAGAGACCAGAGCAATCAAGACCTTGTACGCGTCTAGACCGGCTGGAGTAAGACCTCTAGGATGGCCTAGACAGCGGCTAATGGACAATGTTCTGGCTGACCTGGTTAAATTGGGAGAATCGAACTGCTAGGAGCAAAAGGCGCAGGATCGAGGAGCTAGGCGAAAAATCTTCAAGGAGGCTAAAACTCTTCAAAAGTTGTGTGGCCATAGGAAAAAGAAAGAAAAAAGTAGAAGAACTTAGCAATTATATTATAAAGACGTATTTTTTAATATTCAAATATATTGTTTCTATTTGTTTTTTAAAGGATCACTGCTTTGTTTTGGTCACATGGAACATATGGATGAATGAAGAATGGTTAAGAAAATTACCGTTACGATGTCAATGGAGTACGGGGTCACATTGCAAATTTTAGTATCTTAAATATTCCTTATTCTTGAGTTTAAACAAAATTCATATCATAAAAAAAATCCAAAGATTCTCAATCAACGTTTTCAAAATTTGGCATTAAGTAAACCTATAATTTTTGGCATTTAAGTCATATTTACCTCATTCTATTTTTTAACAAATAGCAAGTACAATTCTAATTTTAATAATATAAGTATTCCTGTAATTATTGTCAAATCAAAAATAATGACTAAAGTTCATTTACGAAAAAAAATCAATTATCGAATAGTTTGATAAGAATATAAACAGTTGGCGATTTAAAACCATTATATCCTACTTAGTTTTATCTTTTTCAATTCTAAAATATTATAAGTAAATACTTTTAAATTCAAAGTGCAAACTAATATAACTAAAGTGTGTTTACTAAGATATACAATTACGTATCCAATCCAAATTTTACGTATATAACCTGATATAAAATATGTTAAATTAAAACTTAAGTTATTTTTGAATCCTCAATCACTTTTTGTACAGTAGAGATATTAATATAAACAGTATTATTTGTTGTCTATAATCAATATGAGATTAAGATGTAATTTTATGCTGTCATTTTGTTCTTAGTGAACATTACCTTTTATGAGATTTACAGCTTTAATTGTCTTCAACGTGGAATTAGACCATGATTAATAAAATCTTTCGGTAGTGATTTGCTCTTGCTTAAGTAGCATTGATTTTTTCTCCACTAACAATTACATTTCGATTTTTTTTTTTTTTTTAAATACTAGTATCAAGGATTTACATCAATGATATTAGAATTTATTTTACAATCTTCAATGTGAGCAGAAAATAGCTCATTATTATGAAGAAAGAATCTGGTCGTGTCCAGGCTTGAACCTATGTCCCCTGGATCAGGAGCCAAGCGTTCTATCCCCTGGACCACCACCCGACCAAAAAATAGAACTAATCAAAACATTTGTTTGAATCACAGTCAAGGTAATAATATTTTTGGGATGGTGGTGTCAAACAATAGGACAAAGTTCGCAACAATCTTATCCATGATATCTAGTTTTAGAGTTTTAAGGTCGCCCCTATCACAAATTAGGTTGAGGAATGCAAGATGAGATGGTTTGATTGCACCATACCTAGAAAAGACGACAATGTTATGAAGTCTAACCATCGAATCCTAACGGATGCAGAGGACGACTTTTAACAACATGGGAGTCAAGAAGTATAGACTCAATGGGGAACTTACCCAAGAGAAATCCTCACCGGAAAACCACATCAGGAAGGCTTGCCCCACTTTCACAAAAAAAAGAAAACTTAAAACAAAGAAGAATACATTTTTTAGTGATGAACAAGTTTACGAGACTATTATTAACTGTGATTTTGAAAATAATATATTTAATAACAAAAATTGAGGGTGAAGCAGTTGCCATATCAAATTATATTATTGTATAAATTCGTTCTCTATTTTAATATCTCTTTTTTTTCTCAGAATTTAATTCAATTTTTCGAGTCAACAGGCTGAATAAATAGAATTTTTTTTTATCAGACATGTTATAAAATTCAGTCCTTGGAAGTTTATTTATACCCATAAATAAAATCCACATTAAAAAAAGTACATTTATAAGCTTTTATGTGTGATACTCACAATAGAATAGAATTTTCACTTGAAATAAAAAACGGATTGTGATAGTAAAATAGACATTTATCGTGAGCTTTCAAACTATAGTTGAATCGTTACCTTAAGCATTTCTTGGAAATTAATATTAGTTAATAGAAATTGGTCTTTCACGATGACTTAACGAAAACAAGTATTTCTTATTTTTTTCTTGAAAGGTTATTTTCCCAGAGCAAATTTCGTTCTCATATTTATATAGGGTAACTCAAAATTAATTAAAAATATTAAAATTAAATACTGTTTCACTTAGTATAACCCGCTAAATTTGAGTAAGTAGCGCCAACCGGTTTCACTTTGTGGCTAGCTTCCTCAGGGCTACACACAAATAGTTTATACATATGGTATACTATTTGACATGAAAATAATGACGAGATAAATGCACTCATACAAGTGGATTGTAACAAACAGTTATCTTAAATAGTATTTTTTTTTCTTCTTCTCCTTATTGTTGATCTTGCGATTTGTTTATACAGAATATTACAATTTCTTACTGTGATGAGTACGTCCAGCCTTTCCTCTATCTCTTTGGCGGTCGTCCTGGTGGTCGATGGCCCTCTGGTATTTAAGAATCCTCGCTGGATCCATCCTCTCGATGTGGTTCTTCCAGAATCGTCTCCAGAATCTCTGCCTACTCCACCTCAATGTCTTTAATTTTGTAGGATCTACGTTGGGTATCCTATATCTAAGTGTTCTACCCACGATGTGACGTAATGTTTTCATTTTTTCTACTCTTAGGAGATGTTTAGTTCTGATTCATCTGTTCTTGCTTCGATTCCTTAAGATTATGTAACTTTGATTATGACCCCAATTAGTGTCCAGGTATCAGGTATCCGGAGATAACTGCTGTTTTATTAGTCTACTCTTTAACTTCATCATTGCACAGATCGCTGCAACTAGATATCACACCCAGATATCTGAACTTCATTACATATTATATGGTCTATCGTCTACAACCAGTTTGCAACTGAGATATATATATAAACTACATACTAATTACTGAATATTAGATATTTTCCCTATAAGGGCATTATTTTGTTTTTGTATACAACAGGTCGTTTATATTGATTCTCATGACATGTGATAGGTATCCAATCTATCGCCATTTTATTGTCCCGTGAATTCTACACCAGAACAAAGATTGTGTGACAATCATACTGCCAATGCCGGGAGTCGAACTTGGAACCTTCGGTGTGGCAGTCATAGCTGTTGCCACTCTGCCACGAAGGTCGTCAATGCACATTACCCTCGGGTATTTACTTGATAATTTCCAAGCGTATCGTGTAGCTGAAATACAATTACGACATTAACTATATGTGATGAAAAATATGTTCGTAAAATTACGTGTAAAAATACACTTCAAAAGTGAACCCCGGATCCGCGAAAGGGGTATTTATACCCCTTTAAAAGATATCAGCAGTCCAGTAAACGGGTATGAATATATCAATAAATGAATGATTTCCACTGCGTTTATGCCGCAAGTATATATTTTTTTCATACATTTTTTTTTAAGATATCATAATTCCTCTATTGAAAAAATGCGATAATTATCGGTGGTGTTTTTCCCCTTTCCATGCCCTAGTAACATTTATCTCACAAGGCTTTATCCTCCAGGACTTATAGCTAACTACCAACTCCACCATATTAGCTGATTTTCTTTTGCGTTAAGCAAAGGTTTTGGGCCATTTTCCATTACAAGCCGTTCACACACAAGATTGGTAGTTATCTCTTTATTACTGAAGGCTTTAAGCCGACATATTTTATGGTGTCTAATATAACCGCTATATATTATAAAGCTCAGATATTATTCTCGAACGTAATTTCAAATTCGAGCCTGTATTTAATAATATACCTAATTCAAATATGTTAATCGATACACTCACCGACCAAACGCAACCGTTTTAGAACAGATAATGTTCGTTTGCTTTGTAATAAATATTTGAACCAAATTATTATCGTGAGTACCCGATGTGACAAAATAATTTGATGTTTTGATTGATATGACCATTAGAGAAACAATAGTGTACAGAAATTCGATTCTTGATAAATGGGCATAGACAATATTAACTCCCTTCATTTGTTGTTTTGACATCTGATAAAACTCTATTTTTAAAATAAGTATACGTCGATTAATGTTTCATATTACTGAATACATTGATGACGTATGTAAATATTTCGATATTCATAAATTTGATGTCAACAAAAAACATGTATTATAATTTTTCTTCTTCTTATTCAGCCACGATTACCAGATATAGGCCTCTATTGAGGCTTTCCACTTGTCTCACTTATCTTGATCTCGATCATGTTGCTGACACTTCATTTACATCATCCGACCACATTTTAGGAGGTCTTTTGACCGTTCCCAGAAAACTTGGTGTAATAATAATAAAAAATTGTATATTTTTCTTAATGAATATTTAGGTAAAATCGACATATGTATGTGTCTTCGATCAATTTCGGGAGCTCGCTGCCATATTTTGGACTAGACCAGAAGATTGTAGACCAGAAAATGACAGCTAGCTGCCGAAACCGGTAGAAGATAAAAACATAAGTAGATTATAAATAACTGTCATACATTTCAAAAATAATAATAAAATTTTCCTTATTTTAATATAAAAAACCTCTACCATGAAATTTCAAACAGCAATATTAACGTTTTGGTGTCTATGCTACTAGCACCTATGAGCATCGTTATAGAGATTTTTTTCTCCGAAACGTAAAAAAATATACAATGAGGCAAGGACATACCGATTTTAAAATAAAATTCTTCTTCTTAAGTCCACTCCTGGACAAAGGCCTCCTCCATTTGCTTCCACGTCACTCTGTCTTGTGCAGACTGTATCCAAATTATTCCGACATGTCTGTTCAGGTCATCCTTCCACCGTATTTGCGTTCGCCCTACACTTCTCTTTGCCGTCCACGTTCTCCAAGTCAGGAGTCTTGTGGTCCGTTTTTCGTTCGAGCTTCTGGCTACGTGACCTTCCCATTGCCACTTTAGAGTCGCTATTCGGTGGATGATTTCAGGGACCCTTGTTTTGTCTCTCGCCGTATCTTTCTCTTTGAGGCTTATTCCTTACATGGCTCTTTCCAGGACTCTTTGGGTCACTCGTAGTTTCTCGGCAATATAACATAATCGACTATAGTTATACATTGAAGGCAAGTTATCACAAAGTAGCTTTATACAATACTTTTACGTTGCTGAAAAAAATATTGTAAGACCAAATGATTTCAGCATAGATTGACAGAACAGCTTTCGCGAAAAATAAAAAAAGTAAAAATTCGGATACCATAAACAGAGTTTTATATTTTACAGTAAATAATGTTGAAGTATCATAGTGTTTCGGCCAAAACAATGGATTATAACAAATTTACTTTATATTATTTTAAATTATGAAAGATAGTGCTTCAAAATATCATAGGATTGAAACCTTTTAAACATTAAAGTTAATAACTTTTTAAAAGTTATATAAGCTAGTATATGAACAATGTAATTTTCAAAAGAATCATAAATATAGAAATTATGTACTATTTCCAACTTTCATTAAATTAAATAAACTCATAGTTGAATTATGTTTATATGTAAATTCAGAATTAATAATAATCATAATATTGTAAAAGGAAATTGAACGTAAAAATACCGAAAAAATTTGAACTTTTTCACTTTGACGTACTCGTATATCTATAGAAATAAAATTATGTTTTAACATTAAACACACTTAGCTACCTCCATTTCTA
Source organism: Lepidostoma basale (assembly GCA_022606425.2). Lineage (NCBI taxonomy): Eukaryota > Metazoa > Arthropoda > Insecta > Trichoptera > Lepidostomatidae > Lepidostoma > Lepidostoma basale. The sequence continues at coordinate 457,878 of JAHDVF020000282.1, read as the reverse complement.
AAGAAATTTGAAATCTTTTCAGAGAAAACCGATGTTGGATAATCAGAAATAACGTTTAACAAGGGTTGGTTTTATTTCGAAAATTGATTTCCCGGAACACATAGAACTCCCGCACCTGACGTCTCGCGAGTGCGAAGCCGACATATGAATTTAAAATTCGTAATATCAAATTAACTATAAGATTTCTTTAAGAATGTAACCATTTAATTTTAGCACGGATACGGTATTTCTTTTAACGTGTGTAATTAAATATATTAACTAAGAAAACGGCTAAACCACAACATACTAGCTTTAATATTTTGAAAATTGGGTATTTAGTATTCGTTATTACGTCAATCGTATTATACTCATATAATAAGAAGTTTCAAAAATATCTTATTATCCTCTTCAACGAAGTTTAACCAAATTTCTCAGACTACAATTAGGAATCGTCTTATTGACTTTTTAGATGTTTTTAATATATTATCACGGTTTAAAGAAATATTTCTCGTTTTCTGAGTATATATATAGATAAGTCTATAATATAAAGAAACGAATCATTGCAAAAAAGGATAATAATAAAAATTAAAAACACAATTTGAATTCTGATTTTGAAAATTTGGTTTGGTTCATGTGGTGCTCCTGTAAATTTGGAGATATTTCGTGTATAAGTGAATTGTTTTGGTTAATTTAATTGTTGCCGCACTTTATAATAGTCAATTGTGACACGTAGTATGTTTGTACTGTTTTGCTGTTAAAATTATATAAGTTTTTTCGTTTTTATAAAGAATTTCGACAGGTGTAAAAATAATTTTTTTATTTGTTTCAATGACAATTATAATAATTTCTTCAATATTATTTTAAGTTCTTGCTGGTTAAGTGCCTAATTACAGATAATTTAAAAAAACGCTCGATACGTGTAACATAAATTAAATAAACACAAAAGTCTGGATCGTCCATGTCAACATGTGCAACATCGAAAAAAACATTATGTGTTATTACATTATGTGCTAAATTTAAAAAACGGTGGATTCGTGGAACATAAAATAAATAGACAATATGTGCACCATCTAATAAGAACATTTTGTGTTAAATTATTTTTATTTTGTTATTTTATTTTATATCATTATATTTTATATTATTTGTTTTAGATTTATTTTGTGGGTGTTGGACGATCGGAGTGTGCGCGGAAGATGCTTATTGGTGGCGATGAGGTTCGCAACCCATCACACCGCGTCTCCCGCGGGGCGAAAAGAGAAGGATGAAGTGCCGCATCAGTGAAAGTGTGACAGTTCATTCTTTCTGCGTACCCTTTCGAGGAGACGGCGTGATGGTTAGTTAGTTAGTTAGTTTTAAAAACACAAAATCTTCATATTCGTAATAAACGAGTATATGTGTTTTATGTAAAATAAAACAAGTTTTATTATAAAAATTGACAAACCTACTTACCATCATCGCTATTAACCAGAAGGTTAGGTTGTGGAAACGGACCACTATGTCTTTTCTGATATACTTATCTTAATTTCGTGATATTCAATTATGCGTTTTGGTATGGTAAATGAATCACATACAAATTATATAAGTACATAAAATCAACAATAATATTTTTAAATTAAAAATTATAATAATTAATCTGAATGTATAAACTGTTTAAAGTAATTAAATTAAATAACATGGTAACCTTTTGTATTTTTTTACACAATTCAATAAAATTAACATTTATTATCAAAATTTTATTTCAAACCAAATTTTAATTTAAATTAGATAGTCCATTATGACACTTTAACATTATTAACTGTTAAACTTACAACATCGGTGTAACATATAAATTTTTTATTATACAATTTATTGTAAGGTCGCGACAGCTGTTTCGCCAACCGATGTTGGCATCATCAGGTGTTATTATAAATTAAACAGTTAATACAATTTTAATTGAAAACAGAATTCAAAGTTAAAATTTCTACACTGATGAAGGCCGTGTGTATCCCAAAAAATGTGTATGAAAAGTGAAATAAAGTGTTTAGAAAATACAACGTTTTCAAAAAGATATTAAAGTTTATTATCACTATGTAATGTACAACACAGAATTTAATTCTAATAAATCTAATACGTTACAAATAGACAGTTTCAAGTCTCATTAATTTCGGAACACGTTAATATACGTACTTTTACCGAATATCCAATAATAGTCGTACACAGTTACAATATTTTATTGTAAAATTTCCCGCCCATTTCCCGCGCCGACGTAGTATAGCATTAGTGATGCCGTTAAGTCGCCACCTTCTCTGGGGTTATCTACGGCGGGGACGATATTTTTATTGCGGACGAAACGGCATTGTTGCCATATCGCAACCATCTTTAATCTCAATCCCTTTTTGTGTGGACATTACGCCCCATCTTGTTTAACGTTCATGGCGGTGTTTCTAATAATTCCATCAGAGGATCAGTTTTTTCAAAGCTTCCGCTATCTACAAACATTTCACTGAAACTCCATTTGATTCTAAATTTGAATACAGATACGATACGACGCTTACGAGAAAATATATCTTCTTCTTCCGGTGCCGTGTCAGGTCCTTCCAACCTTGGCGATTACTGCAGCAAAAGTATATCTGTCCTGCGCCACTTGGAACAGGTTCTGAACTCTGGTCATTCCTGTCCAATATGTAATGTTCCGCAGACAGGACTGACTTCAACCAACTCCCCGACGTCCCTCTACTTTACCTATTAATATCAGTCGAAGGTGGTGATATATTTCTCCTCTTAGCACATGACCCAAACATGAGACCTACCTTATTTTCACACTCGACAACAGTTCTCTATTGGTTCTGGCTCTCTGTAGTATGTTTACGGACCCTATCGGTCCACGGTATACGGATCATTCTGCGGTATATCCACATATCAAACGCCTCCAACCGGTTCATTACATTCACTCTCAGAGTCCAAGTTTCATAGCCATATAGTAGAACAGACCATATAACATTTAATCATTCTAAAATATATAACTATTATAAAATTCTATGAAACGAATCTAGCGTCCATATTGTATGCTAACGCTTTCCCAGTATACCTCTGGGTATACTGGGAACTATTAGTTTCCAGATAAAACGGATGAGTTTTCAGGAGTTTCCACTATCTCAGATATTACCTTTATGGTACAGTTTCAAATTCTTTATTTTTTCAAATAGATATTACAAACTTGCATAAATTTAAATCCCAGATTCGAATAACGCATCGATCCAGTAATATATGAACGACGCTAATTAGTACTATCGAGTAGGCACTGTCTAGGCCTTCTCAGAGGTCTTACTCCGGGTCGTCTTAACGTGTACCGGGTCTTGATTGCTTCGGTCCTTTATTACAAGGAATTTTTTTAGATAAATCCAGCTTTGGTCAAATTTATAATAGAGCTCTAATCATCAATTAAACACATATGTGGTGTAACGTTTGAGTCACAATTTTGTGAGTTTTGAGGTCCTTATTTATTTGGGTCTCTTCTTTTTTCACATTAAGTTAAAACTCGCATAATGTGGTAATGTTTTTATTTGAAAAAAAAATGGTACGAATCCACTGTAAATATTGAAAAAAAACATTTGTACTGGTATATTTAATTTAATTACACTTGATTTTATGGTTTATGATTATGAGCTTCCGAAACCAGTCGAAACCATGAAATCAAATTGAATTAACTTTACTATTTTATAAAGGATTTTTCTAAAATAAAGTGTACTAAAAATAATAATAAGACTGTCGAATGAAAATATATGAAGTAAATGGGGTGCGAATGAAAATGATATGAACAAAATAATGAAGGGATCATCAAGATGGTTTAGGACACATGGAAAAGATGAATGAAGAAGGAATGGTAACATAGGTAATGTTAACGATGTAAATTGAACTATAAATAGAGGAAAACCATAGATAACGTAGCAAGATTAAATAAATCAAGAATGTCGGCCACGTGAAGAGTCGGATTGACGTGCGTGCATGACACGACGTATAAATGTTGAGGAATCGAGAGAAGTATGTCCGGAAAGAAAACTGTGGTAGTCCATTATTTTTGCCTACCTTTTTGGCGCGTTGGTTAGTTAGTTTGTTGATTATATGGTTTATGATTTTGATCTAATGAAACCGGTCGAAACCATAAAATCAAGTGGAATTAAATTAACTGTTATATTGTATAAAGATTTATTTTTCATTATTTTAAATGAAATGAACTAAAAATGTATTATATTAAATACCTGAAAGACATATTAGTTGCGTTTTCTTGTTTTTTTTTTTCATAAATAATAAAAATGTAAAGAAACTCGGGGTTGAAAAACCTTTTAGTGAATGAGGTTCAGTTTTTATCCGCTGACATTAGATCATAAACTTTTACAAGCAGTCCTCCCCGGCCGGGTATTAGTAACACTTCATCGCAATCCCGGCCCTTAGCAAACAACCATAACCATCATGCCACGCGCCATCTTTAAATAAACAATCTGGAACAGTTACTGCTTCCAACTAATGTTAATACCCCACAAACTGTTATGAATATTAATATTTTTATATTCTCCACATACAGCCGTTGGCAGATTAAAATATCTATGGCAATGTGTAAGCTGAATCACAAATTTTCACAAATATTATAATACGAGAGGACTTTCATGTTTCTTATTCTTCAATGGCGCTACAACTCAAATCGAGCCTTGGCCTCTTTCAACTTTTACTTCCTCTGTCACTGTCTTCCTATTTATTACTTCTACAAAGCTGTGCTGCATTTTTCTTCACTTCATCCCACCACCTCAGTCTGGGTCTTTCAATTATTCTTATACACCTCGGATGTGTAGCTATTGTTTTCTTAAAAATTTAAAGAATGTTTACACAAACTAGTTTATGTTTTTACATCTGTAGAGAATTAAATTAATTTTCTAAAAATCATGTCTTACACTGCAATCCTTAAAGATAAAAAATTTCACATTCAAATATTATTGAAATAAGTGAAACTTATATTTTCAATTTCCTTAATCTATAATTTTTTTTTAAATAGTGAAAACGATTTTTTAATTTATAAAATATATTTTACAATAGTAATGCCAAAATTGTTTCTCCTTGCCAGAGCATTATCAAACTGTTATGTTGTCGGTTTTCTTATTATTTATTAAAGAAATCATGCATTCTATATAATTTGCTTCGCCTTACTACCTACTACCAAATGTTAAATATCACAAAAAATACATGTTTCGTTTTCATATATATTTTTTTAACATTATTTAAACAATGATAAACTGATGAAAGTCGTTTTGCTTCTGTATGTAAATGTGCAGTAAATACCTCCCATATTGGTGCAATTATTTATAACAATAAAAATTATTTTTATTTTGTTATTTTATTTTATGTCATTGTATTTTATATTATTTGTTTTAGATTAATTTTGTGGATGTTGGACGATCGAAGTGTGCGCGGGAGATGCCTATTGGTGGCGATGAGGTTCGCAACCCATCACACCGCGTCTCCCGCGGGGCGAAAAGAGAAGGATGGAGTGCCGCATCGGTTAAAGTGTAACAGTCCATTCTTTCTGCCTACCCTTTCGGGGAGACGGTGTGATAGTTAGTTAGTTAATTTATAAAAGTAATTTAGTAATCAATAATCCTTATCGTTACCATGTTATTTATTGTTTCTTGAACAATGACGTAAAACTCCAAATCAAATCAGTATTTCGAATGAATATATCTGTTTTCTAAAAGTTTCATTTTAATTTATAGAAACGTCATGTTTTGACTCGCTAAGGCAAAATCAAATGCTAAGATATAATAAAAAAAAATGTTTTATTCACATAAAATATACAACAACAACAAACCATCACGCCGTTTCCCCGCAGGGGTAGGCAGAGAGAATGGACCGCCACACTACACGGCTTCTGACATGACCAACTTTAAATATTTGATTAATTTGGTCATGCCGTGTTTTCCTCGGTCTACCTCGACTCCTTACTCCATTTACATTGTTAACGTATACTTTTTTAACCATTCTTTCTTCACCCATGCGCTCCATATGTCCGAACCAACGCAGCGAACCTTTCATAATTTTGTTTATAATACCTTCTTTGTTGTTGTGTATATACATCTCTGCCTACCGCTCCGGGGAAATGGCGTGATGGTTAGTTAGTTAGTCATTTGCTCTTCCCTTTCAAAAACTAGCACCTTTGACTTTCCGACATTCATCATTAAATCGTTCGACTTGCATACCTCATACATTCTCGACACCAAGACTTGTAATTCGTCCGCACTATCCGCAACGAGAACGGCGTCGTCCGCGTAAAGCAGACAGTTTACAGACAGATCGCTCATCTTAGCACCAGCATTTATACCTTTAAGTGCTTTCATACAATTTTCCATATACAGATTGAACAACCAAGGGGACATCACGCAGCCCTGCTTAACACCCTTCGTGATATCAAACCAGGGCGTGATGTCCCCATTTACCCTAACACTGGCAGTGCTCCCTTCGTAGAGAGAAGCAACCGCCCGTATTAGTTTTGTGCTCACTCCGTATTCGGACAAGATTGACCACAGTTTTTCTCTGTTCACTCGTTCACTCTGTTCACACTTCACATAAAATAAAATAAAAAATGTAAAAATCAAAGTTTTATTCTTATACCTGTAAGTTACTGATTACGTTACTTTGTTCGATAAATTCTAAAATACGAATAAAAGCTTATTCTGGTTTGGTTCTCGTCACATTCGATAATGCCTTGTTAAAAAAAATATGTTTATTTCGACAACAGCCGGATACGCCAAGCTTGCGATTTAAAAGTGGAAGAGTAGTTATCAAAAACATCGTTTTATTTTATAATTATTTTAAATTAAATTCCAAGTGATTTCAGTAATATCGTTAGCTTATCTTAAAAACAATAAATGATATAAAAGCTCTTATAGTTAAAGCGATACTATCCCCCAGTATCTGTTTTATTGACCACAATTCTAACGCGATGGGTATGAAATGAGTGATAAACTGATAAAATTGGTACTTTATTGGATCACTTTATAGCGTTAATATGATAAAATGTGCATACACAAGCTCCCACTCGCCTCCCACGCGGCGGCACGTTATCGCGCCGTGGGCAGTCTATTATAGACCCGTTTAACTATAACTTGATTTTTGCGAAAATTAGATTTTTATGACAACAGATTAATAGTATCGAATTAAACGTTCAAACACAGTGACGTCAGTGCACAAGGCACATTATTCAGGGCGTATTTTAAGCACCTGCAATATTTACTCTTGTGGCTTTTTGGGCACAGCTGATTCAGAGTTATTTGTGTACGTTAACAGGAAAATGAAAGGTTTTTCACATCATATGTTAATTAATACAAATGAAAACGTCTGTTTTCAAGAGGTAATATTATATTTTATTGGAATAACATGTTTCACGTTATAAAAACATTATTAAATGTGTATGTCATATGTTACTAATAGAAAATCAATCATTTGATCATTCCTTAAAAAGGCAAAACAATTAATTCCCATAAAATATAATAAAACTTCTAGAAAACGGACGATTCATTCGTCATAATAAATGTATTTATTATGACGAATGTATGGAATGGATGTATGGATCAAATTTTTGGACTGCGTACATTGACAGATAAGTTTCTGGCCAAAAACCGCATTTTCTGTGCGTTTGTCGACTTGCGAAAAGCATATGATTACGTTAATAGAGAAAAGTTGTGGAAAATATTGTCTGAATATGGAATAAGTACAAAACTGATCACGGCAATTAAGTCGCTATACACGGAAAGCACTGCTAGTATCAGAGTAAATGGAGATCTTACAGCCTGGTTTGATATCAATAAAGGTGTCAAACAAGGTTGCGTAATGTCCCCGTGGTTATTTATTCTGTATATGGACAAATGTATGAAAGAGCTGAAAGGGTTGGATTTAGGTGCCAAAATGAGCGGAGTGTCAGTAAGCTGTCTCTTGTATGCGGATGACGCTGTCCTACTTGCAGACAACGAGCATGAACTACAAGTCCTGGTGAATTGTATGTATGAGGTATGCATGCGAAATGATCTGATGATGAATGTTAATAAGTCCAAGGTAATGATTTTTGAAAAGGAAGAAACCATGACAGTCTGCAACATTAGCGTGAATGGTGAAAATTTGGAGCAAGTAGTTGAGTTCGTGTATTTAGGTAGTATGTTTACAAGAGATGGGCAAGTGGAGAGGGATAATGAAAGAAGGGTTGGGCCAGGCAACAAAGTGAATGATGCACTTAAAGTTGTCATCGCAAACAAAAACCTATCCAAAAAAGCTAGAATGGCAGTGCACAATGGTGTTCTTCTACCGACCCTTATGTATGGAAGCGAAGCATGGAACTGGCAAAAGAAGGATGAAAGTAGAATAAATGCAGTAGAACTGAGATCTCTTAGACGAATGTGTGAATACTTTGTGTATGATAGAGTGTCGAATAAAAATATAAGAAGTTAATGCGGTGCGAATGATGGTGTCATGAACAAAATAATGAAAGGATCATTAAGATGGTTTTGACATATGGAAAGAATGAATGAAGAAAGAATGGTAAAAAAAAAAGCTAATGATGTTAATGGAACTAAAAATAGAGGAAGACCGAGGAAAACGTGGCACGATCAAATAAATCAAATATTGAATGTCGGCCATGTGAGGAGTCAGAGAAATCGACGCGCGTGCATGACACGATGTATGAATGTTGAGGAAGCGAGAGAAATGTGTCAGGAAAGAAAGGTGTGACAGTCCGTTCTTTCTGCCTACCCCTTCGGGGAGACGGCGTGATGGCTAGTTAGTTAGTTAGTTATAAATGAGACAAAATTATCCTAAGTGTTCAAATGTGAATGTCAAATGTAATAAAGGCATTATTATATATGTTTAATGCTATAGTAAAGCGATGTATCATTCCCATAAAGCATTTCCATGTCATTCCCATTAATTAAAAAAAAAAACTTCTAGAAAATTTACGACTCCATTTAAATTAATTATTGTATGAGTTTCAACACCATTTTTCAAGGCACAGTAAACTAAATATGTTAAATGTATTTTTGCACAACAAATTGCACAAATGTTTTGTTATGTTGCATAAATTTACCAATATTGATGAACGAATAGATTTATATAAGAAAAGAACAGTGTGGTGATTCATCCTTTTTGCCTACTGAGAAACTGTGTGATGGTTATAATGAAAAGCGTCGAACATATTTGACATTTAATATTTGGTCGATTTGATCGTGCCACGTCTTTCTCGGTCTTCCTCTATTTTAAGTTCCGTTTACGTCGTTTACGCATACTTTCTTTACCAATCTTTATTCATTCATTCCTACCATGTGTCCAAACCATCGTAATGTTCATTTCATTATTTTGTTCATAACATTATTTTGTTCATAACATTATTTTGTTCTGGCTATCATATTGATTCTGATGATATGTAGCTAATCTATCGCCATTTTATCGCTACGTGAATTCTTCACTAGACCAAAGAAAGTGTGATATTCACACTTCCTTCGCCGATAATCGAATCCGGGACCTTAGGTGTGGCAGACAAGACACTTACCACTCGGTCACAAAGGGTGGCTATTTTGTTCATAACACTTCAATATTTTCATTTGACACTCTGTAATATACAGATTTACTACTCTTTCATCTAAGATATCTCACTTCTACTGCATTCCTACTTTTATTTTTTCCAGTTTCATGCTAAATTACCATACATAAATTGATAGCACAATGTTTTAAATTCTCCTTGCAAATTAAATGATTTTTAATTAGAATAAAAACTCTGATAATTTTTTTTTAATTATTTTTTTTAATTGGGCACCATTTTTCTATGATTACAGCATGGTTTGTGAAACGGCCACAATATAATAAGAAATTTAAATTTATTCAGTTTGTATATTTAATAAATCAAGGTGTTTGTTTACATTTTTGTTGGAATATGAAATCAGTTGATTAACTTCTTTAAATATTTACCCTTCGTGTTGCAGAAAATATTGGTTACTGCAAACTCCGGCATGAAATAAAAATCTCAGAAGTTTTTTTTTAATTAACTGAAATTCGGTGAGTTGAGAGGAAATACCCCACAAAGGATATTATGACCCGAACCGTTCTGCGCCTTGAGCCTTAGGGCCAATAAATATTGCATTTTTCCAGTAACGGAACATTTACCCTTGTATCAACAAAAAATGCTCAAGAACGTTAATGATAAATCTATAAAAGCTTCCAAGGCTGTCAAAAACATGGAAAATTCATCGAAATTAAGATAAAATTTTAAAGCGAAGTCTTCTTTTCTTTGTTGGCTGTCTAGGGATAAAATTAGAAGCGTTATCTTAAAATATTTTTTCATGAACACTCGGTATAAAGAATTTTAAGTATATAGCAACTGTATTACAACAAGCCTTCAATCTATAATATAACTATAGTCGATTTTACATTGAAGGCTAGTTATAACAAAGTTGTTTTGTGGTTTAATCATAAAACAAAGGAAAATAGAAAAAAAATGTAACAAGTAGCTCGGGTGATATCTTTAGGGTGAAGTTTGAACTTTACTTTAATAAATTATCACTTTGCATAGTTATTAGCGCTTAAGTGTAACACCAATTTGGATAAAATACTTGACATCTTTGTAATGACAAGTCCTTAATTATATATTTTATTAACATTGCCGACAGAAGGATAAACAATCATATCATTAGTATTTAAACAAAAAAAATATTCAGCATTCTGCGATTAAGTTGACGGAAATTCTTCTTGAATTATAAATAAAAAATTTAAAAAATAAGATAGGCAAGTTGTATATTCTAATTTACCGACCATCGCACCGTTTTTTTTTTCTTCAAAAGGGTAAGCCAAGAAGACCAACCGCCACACTGTTCTATATTTGCACTTCACAAGCTTCCTCTGTGTTCCTACATCGTAACACGTACGCATGTCAATATTTCCAGCTTATTTTCACATTTTTAATTGCCAAAACAAAAGGCCAAAACTTTCTATACTCAAAGACAAAATAAATCAATGACAATCAATCTGGGAATTCCGTGTTTTAAAAATATGCTATCTTGATACTCGTATAACTAGGGTATATGCCATAAATCACGGATAAGAGTCGATCTTTATCTCATAACAGAAAAAGTGCTTAGAAAACATAATTGTTTTTATATACATAAAGAATAGCATTTTTTTATGAATTATCCACATCTCTATACAAATTATTTAATAATGATTACAACAATAGTTTTCTACAAGTAAAAATTTATTAAATAGTAATAACATGTTTCACCTTGCTAGAAAAATAACCTTATCCCTAAAAATGTTACAAAAATCGCTACTATAAAATATAATTAAAATTTTATGTTAAATATCAAAGTTAGCTTTAAAACTTCAGTATATTATATACAAGTCTTCTCAATGATACGAAGGGCTAGAAGTATATAACATAAATTAAACATTTCGATTACTTGTAACTCTTTGCAGTAGCATGAAACAAAAATAATATTTGTGTTTGAATGTTTTCCTTTTAAATAATATCTAACAAATTTTCGTTCAAACTTTTCCTTAAGAAATATTAATGTAGGAGATGGGCGTTGGATGTCTTTTCCCAAAATTGTCGAGTACGTCATTGATCCCACTTAAAAATGCCGCTTCCTGGAGATACAATATGAAAATAACAGCTTTGTTAGCTAACTGACCCAAAAGGTACTGTAAAAATACTGTGCGATATAAGTTTGGAAATTTCAGTTAGTCAATTTCTATTAATAACAAAAACAATTGAATTTACACTCTGGATATCAATAGTCTAAGACTCCATAATTATGTTTTTTTTTTTTTTCATTATTATATTACTTTTCTTTTTTTTTATTTACTTTTCCATTTTAAATTGTATCCTTATATATTGAACTGACAAATGAAAGATGCAAGTAAAAATAAATGCAGTAAAAATGAGATCTCCTAGATTAATGTGAGGAAATATGTGTATGCTAAAGTGAACGCAGTGCGAATGAAAGTGTTATGAAAAAAATAATTTTGATTAATAAAGATTTCTGCTTAATGCTTACACCTAATCTTAATGGATGGCGCTAGTGTATATTGAACTAAAAAATGTGCAGTGTTTCACAACATGGTGACATATATATATCTTCCAAAAAATTGTCAGACCTGGTGGTCGTAAGAAGGGCGGAATAAGGAATGTTGTTAACATAAAGCGATCGCTTAACCCAACCAATAACAGGTCATAAGTCTCGTAAGACTACCATATTCTGTTTCCAAAAAACAATTTACATCTTCATCTCTATTGAGATACAATTAATTCTTAATAATGAAAGAATCATTGAGAAGGCTTAGAGATACACGGAAAAATTAATGGTTAAAAATTATATATTCACGATGTAAACGGAACTAGAAAGAGAGAAAGACCGAGAAAAACATGACACGAGCAAATAAATCGAATATTGAATATCGACCACGTGAGAAGTCTGAGAAAACGACGTACGTGCATGACACGATATCCATATTTAAGTTAAGAAGAGAGAAATTTATGTTAAGAAAGATCATTATGGCGGTCTATTATTTTTGCCTACCCCTTCGGAGAGACGGCGTGGTTGTTAGTAAGTTAGTTTTTAAATAATTCCAAGAGATAACATAATTTTCTAATGTGTATTTAAATTATTTTTTCAGAAATAAATCTATATTTATATGGTATACGCAGATTCGAGTAGAGCAGAATTACAAAATCTCAATATTTGTACGAAAGAAGTAATATTTCTGTACCATATTTATGGATTAAATAAATATTTGCTGCCAAACTTCAGCGAGATTGAGATTTTAACATTTACATACTCTTTCATCTCCCCGTTCCGAGGCACTGGTCCATTAGAAACCATCCTTGGGTGTTATTCTGGATCGCATTTAAATACAAGATTAATATTTGCGGAGAATTTTATTTCTACTCAACCGAAAAAGGTTACTATATAAATGTATTCCATTGTACTTTTTATTATTAAACTTTTGTCGAAAATCTCCTTGAACAAAACAGTGCAAATATACCGTTCCTTTAATAAAAAGATATTTTTAATTCAACATGTTCATATCATTAATTATGAATTTGGCGTTTTCAGAGAAACTGTACATTTTATAAATATTATATATTTTTGTATAATGAGTACCCTTGGGTAAATTTATACAGCTCGAAAATGGCAATAGGCAGTCAAAAGAAGTATGAATGTTTGATAAATGCCTTTTGGTATGATATCATTAAACAAATGTGCTGATGTGTGATAGAACACCGAATTATCAAGCAAATGTTTGCCCCTTGTTAAATTAAGGTAGGCGTGGGTCCTAAATATAGTTTGAATGTATGCAACAAACGGATGAAGGAAAAATGGATGAAATTTTACCCGAGCACGGTGAAACAAAAAACATATAAATATATGGGACATATAAAAACATTTAACAGTGTGGTAGTCCATCTTTTCAACATATTCATTTATCGATACAGCATTATTGTAAGTACCACAATATTAACGCATAAAATATTCATCATGAAACAAAAAAAAAATTAGAAAATTCTCTAATGAGTACGGAATCTTTTGCTTTAAATTTTAACCTTTAAATGTTTATATTACTTTTGATCTATATGACTCTTGTGTTTGATGATTAACAACAACTAGAATATTCTAATTACGTATAAAATATTCTGTTTTATGAATTATATCATTGTTTTTTCCACTTTATATTTTTTGTCATATTGTCGATTATTTTATATACTCGTATAAATATATTTTTATAAACATAATATTTGAATCAAAAGATGCCACACATGCAAATAAAAATTAAACAGTTTACCAGAGACAACAAAAACAAAAGCATATACTGTTATTTATTCTTTCTTAAATAACTAACTAACCATCACGCCATCTCCCCGAAAGGGTAGGCAGAAAGAATGGACTGTCACACTTTTACTGATGCGGCACTCCATCTTTCTCTTTTCGCCCCGCGGGAAACGCGTGTGATGGGTTGCGAACCTCATCGCCACCAATAGGCATCTCCCGCGCACACTTCGATCGTCCAACACCCACAAAATAAATCTAAAACAAACAATATAAAATACAATGACATAAAATAAAATAACAAAATAAAAATAATTTAACAGAAAACGTTCTTAAATAATCATGTTTAAATCCTTATTACATACGAATATATGTGATTTCTAAAAGATTTATTTCATTTTATGAGAAATACTTATTTTGCTTAGCAATACAAAAAATGTTATTCCCATAAAATAAAATAAAACTTCCAGAAAACAAACATTTTCAATCGTATAAAAAAATAAGAAAAGGATGTTTTTAACTAATTCCATTTTTGAGTTTATTTCGACAGCGACCGGTTTCGCTAGGCTCACTGGCATTGACAGACTGTCGAGCCTGGCTTAGCCGGTTGTCGTCGAAATAAAAACATAAGTGGAATTAGTTTAAAAAAAAAACATAGTTTTTTTTAGTTATTTTTTAAAATGAACTTCAATCAAGAGATTTTAGTAAAATTATTCGATTATATTCAATCCTTTTAATTAAAGATTTAAATTCATGTTTAAAAATCATCCTGATGGTATACCACAGTGTTAACTTCTTAAGTTTATCAAAATATAAATCGTGTTTTATATCAGAAACATTACCTACGCACGGTTTTCGTTATATCACTATTTTTCCGAGCAGTGACGTATTTCATAAGCCCTTATATACATCCGGTTTCATTACCAATAACCCTACAAATTAATCTAGTGATATATTATAAATACGTAAAATAAATCTGTTGGTATTTCGTCTCGTTATCTATAAAAATGTGCGTAGGAATATATCGTATTTTTATATTTCCGTGAATATATTTGTATTATGTTATTCTGTTGGGTGATTTGTTAGGAATGTTAAAAATATAATATTGTGCCGAACCAAAACGAATTCTTTGCCCACATAAGAAGTTTCTTTATCCTCCATCGATATTCTTTGAGATCAAGCGCGAGTTACGCAAACTCCAAAGTTCGTCCTATCTAAATAATTTCTACCAAATCGTTCTATTTTTATCAATGTCAAACGGCGGAGTCTCAACTCTTGTAGGAATAAGAGAGCCCATTCTTAAAAAAAATACCAATAGCGTCAAGCAAATAAGAATTTGCCCAAAACTCAGTGTACTCCTTTCGTTGAAGTGGTATAAAATAATTAATCAAATGGATCCCTTTCACTTTTAGAGGACATCGCTCTACACGATGTCTGTAGTTTTATTCATAAAAAGCAGCATGGTATATTAATGTCAACAAAGAATCATTCGGTTTTAAGTAAAAAGTGTAAATAGTTTTATTGAAAAATAAAAGAACAAATTTGATATTTGTTTAAGCCTACTTTAGCGTTATATAAAAAAATAACATTTAAAAAAACCTTTAGCAAAAAAAAAGGAAATACAATTAAAAATATTATTAAAAATCAATTAAAACATCAATTTATTATTTGATAATAATTAAATATAACGATGTTTTTTTCACTATTTATACGATTATTATATTTTATTTTTTATAATATTTACTGTCATACAACAAATTTTAAAACAATCCAGAAACGTTCTCGGGAATTACGAATTTCTTTCAGAGAGAACCGAAGTATTCCTCTCTCACTTTCGTGTATTCAAAATATTCTTGTACTCTGTCTTGGCGACATTCGAGTTTAACAATGTTTTACCCCACATACCCCTTAAGGGATCTTATCTCTAACCCATTTATTCTGCTCTCATCCTTCTTCCATCTTTCACTTCCATAATCAGGGTTAGTACTAAAACTCCACTGTGAACGGGCTTTTTGCTTTTATGGATATTTTTTGTTTAATTTTTTTATTAATTATTGTTTTGTTAAAAGTACGTCCAATCAACACGAATATAATAATTCAACATTTTCAATAAAAAATATATGTTTTCAGATCCTATCAGCGTCACTATTCATCGCTGAAAATCTCCCCGACGGAGCTGACGGTTTGTGGGCACTGATCAATGCTGCCGCCTGGTGCGCGCTTGGAGAACTAGAATGGGTACCCTTCCCCGTCATCAAGAAAGCTACGGAAATCAACCTCTTAGGTTTGGAACTTTGATAATATTTTAAGCATAGACTCAAACCGTTTTCAATATAAAGCTCTAGCGGAAAACATTGTCAGCTTTTATCGCTTTTCTGTGAAATTTCTAAACTATTAGATTTACAAGATATATATTTTTTATAACTTAATATTGGGTTTGTGGATAAAATGGTTTGCGCGCTTGCTATTTAAAAAAAATGATTTGCATAAATACTTATATTTTTTATTTAATAAACTCTTAACTTGTGATCTTTAAATGTAAATATGGACAAATTACAGTTTAATCAAATGTTTACATATATAAAATAAATTGAAATATTTTAACTTATTACAAAACTTATATAATAATTTTAAACTTCAAATAGTATAATTTGTGTATTATCGTTTAGTTTTAATTGCAAAAATGGAAATCTTCAATTTTTTATTATTATAGAAATTCAGGGAATTTTAGATAGACTAAATTACCATAGTCAATTTTTGCTATAATTTCCGCGCACAAGTACCTACTTTAAAACGCTCTTAAATTGAAGATGATTTCTCGTTGTCATTTCTCAAAGAGGTGACATTTTTTTAAATATAATTGACTATTACCGTAATGATAGTAGTTACAAAACACATTTATTGTTTTACATAAAAAAAAATATTTGTGGTTGTACCATGCAGTTGCCACGACATGAATTTTGCGTTGTGTATTATAGTCAAATTGTCGTTTAAAATGTCATGACATTAAAATAATTTAAATAAAACACACTAAATTCGTGGCATTGCAGTTCGATTTTTCCCTCAGTAAGCTACGAGTATGTTAGACTTTGATCCTAACTTACATCTACAATACACCATCAACTGTTTAAATAAATAAAAACTTTGTTATAAATATCACAATTGATTTTATTTTGGCACGACAACTATTTCGCTAACCGATATTAGCATCGTCAGATCTTACAATCAACTAAAAAATACATCAGAACGACTTAGTTTATATACAAAATTATTAGGAGGGGAAGAAACTACACAAAATATTTTAAACAATTATAATAAAGATGGGAAAAAAATAGTAATTAGGTTCAGTTACAGAAATTCAATATTGATGAGTCACACAAGTTAGTTAGTACAAATACGTTAGTTAGTACAAACAAATTAGTTAGTACAAACGAGTTAGTTATTAAGTGCAAACGAGTTAGTTTGACTCATCAATATTGAATTTCTGTTACTGAACCGAATTACTGATTTTTCCCATCTATATTATAATATATAGGTATATATTTTTTTATGTATACTTTGTATACCACACTCACCTTTTAAACAAATAAAAATTAAACATCAAACATGTTTCGGACTACCCAGCCCTTCCTCAGTGATATTATATAGATATTCAAAATATTATAGAATTGTTTACAAATATAGACAGTTTTGACAGATGTTATAAAGATTTTTATATAATATCACTGAGGAAGGGCTGGGTAGTCCGAAACATGTTTAATATTTAGTTTAATGGCGAACATAGAAGATATAGTATAATTGTTAACATTATTGTGTGTAGTTTCTTCCCCTCCTAATAATTTTGTATAAAAACTAAGTCTTTCTGATGTATTTTTTAATTGATTGTAAGACCTGATGATGCTAATATCGGTTAGCGAAACAGCTATCGCGACAAATAAAAGTTTTTCCACCAAAACATGACAATCACAACAACAGCAACAAAATTAGCTGCGAGTACTAAACAATACGTTGCGAGTGTTGTCACAGGTGTGGCATAAAAATAAGGTCGCAAGAATTCTAAGCTCCCAAGAGACTGCCAAATAAAGAGTTAACTGACTGCGCACATTTTGTCGTATTACAAAAACTTTCATTTCCAAGTTTTTCATCCAAAGTTGTTCAATTATCCACTTTAACAATTCTCTCGTAAATCATCCGCTCTCTTCTTTCCAAATTGCTTCTCACCCTACACGAATATTTCAATTTTAAATGTTTTTTTTTATCTAAAACACTTTTTTTTTAATTCTCGTACAGTGGTGTTTTAAAAAATCAATGTCGCAAAGATTACAGTATAATTTAAACAGTTGAACTTTAAAAATGAATAGAATACCTAATACCTACAAAAACAACAACAACAAACCATCACGCCGTTTCCCCGAAAGGGTAGGCAGAGAGAATGGACCGCCACACTAATCTACACACTAATCTCTAGATTCCTGCTACAACACACTAATCTTCACATTCGAGTCATACACGCCACGTCGATTCTTTCGACTTCTAAGATGGCCGACCTTTAAAATTTGATTGACTTGGTCATGCCATGTTTTCCTCGGTCTTCCTCGACACCGTATTTCATTCACGTCGTTAACGACCATTCTTTCTTCATCCATACGTTCCATGTGACCAAGCAACGGAGTGATCCTTTCATAATACTTTATTTTGCTCTACATTCCTTCCTTATATGATTTGATTATCAGTCGTACATCGTTTTACCACAAATACGTCTAAGGGATCTCATCTTTGCCGCATTTATTCTGTTCTCATCCTTCTTTTGCCAATTCCATGCTTCTCTTATATGTAAGGGTTGGAATTAGAACTCCATTGTGAACGGCCATTTTTGAATTCATTGATATTTTTTTGTTTCCAGTAACAATTTTCAAGACTTCATTCACTTTGTTGCCCGCACCAACCCTTCTTTCGACGTCACTGTCCGTTCGATCATCCACTGTGAACATACTACCAAATAAACAAACACCTACTCAATATTTTCTTCATTCACACTTATGTTACAAACTGTCATTTGCTCTTGCCTTTCAAAAAACCATCACCTTTGACATTCTGACATTCATTATTAAATCGTTGCCCTGCATACCTCATACATTCTGGATACCAAGACTTGTAATTCGCCTGCACTATTTGCATCGAGAACGGCATCGTCCGCGTAAAGCAGACAACTTACAGATTTCTCACCCATCTTAGCACCAGCACCTATTTCTTTTAGTTCTTTCATAAAATGTCTTATTTTTAAGCAAACATTTATTATAAGTTAAAAACAAGCATAGAAATTCAATATATGTGTTGAGGTCTTCTTCTTCGAAAACACTACGAAATAAGTAAATAATGATTATTCATTTATTTGGGTGGACAATAATTGCTTGCTCTCTTTTTTTTGTTTTTGTACAAGTCTCTAAATATACTGAGTCGTATTTTTCCCGAAGATTAATACGTTTGGGTATTTAAAAACATCCACGAAAAAATAATAATAACTTTTTAATGGTGAAAAACCCGCTGGTTCATTTAACTGGGTGTGTTTTAATTAAAATTTCATGTTGATATCAATCACAATCTCCTCTTACGTTTTTACTCTTTAGAAGTGAAATTTATTTTCATTAGTCGCACTGCGCTTCCATTCCGTATGTACTATGTACCAGGAGTACATGAACACTGGAGGGAGCACTGAAATATTCTGTAGATATACATATTTACTAGATACCTACAGCTAGCCCCGTTGTAACTTACAAATTCCATTAAGTCAACGTTCATTGTGAAACCCCATTCATAAACAATCAGCCGTTGTCTCTCCAGTATTTGCGTAAAACAAGTTTAATTATTAAAAGTCTTCTATGCATTATCTAAAATATTCGTCTAGATTATAACATTTTGTATTATTAAAATCATAATAATTGCTTTGTAGTAAAGTATATTAGCATCTTTGCCGGTTCTTGGGAAGCCATTTGGACCTTTTAATTGTGGTATTGACTTTCCATTTTTTTGTATACAACAGGTTATTTGAACCCAATTGTTTACATATTTATAGCTATTGATTCTCTTCACATGTAATAGGTAGCTAGTCTATCGCTATTTTTATGGTCACGTGAATTCTACAAGACCAAAGACAGATTGAAATCATACAAACTGAAATAACATATTTACTTTAAAAAAATATATAAAAACTATAATAATTAAAACAAATATATGTATAAATAAAACTGTTCTATTTTTATGAAAAACTCTTGAAAAACATTGTATATTCATAATTTATGGGGTTTTCATTGTATTTTCAATTTTTTTTTTAAAATTGGGCAAAATGGTTAAACTATTTGATCGAAATGACGTGACTTCGGTGACATGTCAAGTTCCCCTGACATTGACTATCACTAGAGAGTATACGTCTCTGTCCCTGGTAGCTCGATACAGCTTATCGACGTATTTAAGCCAAACTAGTCCCTTATGTTGCGAAACCAGGAGATTCATATCCTGCGAACACCTCGTCGACCCTTTTATTAGCTCTCAATTATCAGGTGCAGCAATCCATATTTATCTCCGCTAAACAAATGATCTAAATAAGACTAACTAACTAACTAACCATCACGCCGTCTCCCCGAAATGGTAGGCAGAAAGAATGGACTGTCACACTTTTACTGATGCGGCACTCCATCCGTCTCTAAATAAGACACCTTACGGTAATTATTATTGGCCAACAATGCCCTAATTTTATTTACAACCCGTAATTAGTTTGAAGGTATTATATCTTCTACGCGTCTTACGAACTGGGTATGGCGTACTTTACTCAACAAAAATAACATTAGGATAACATTTTGTGTGACAAAACTAATTACAGAAGCCTGAGTGACGTCAGACACCTAAGTCCCTATTGTGACGAGGCACTTAGATGTGAGAAAAGCTTAAATTCGTGCAAGTTCTTACAGGCTCCATTAGAGAAAATGACTCTATCTTTTAACACCGACAAATATAAAAAAAATTATTAACACAATCAAATAAATTTATTTATATACTAGCCACTAGTACCCAGTCACGAGTTGGTGTGTCTTAGTCTGGTTAAATCGAAAATAGTCCCAAACGATGGTTCAATGTATCCCACCCAAGACACCCAAAGCCACTCTTGTACCTCTCGGTTCGGTATCCAGGTCTAGACGACCCCCATCCATGGCCACTTACTGTCACCGTCTATCGGTTTAAGCGTCGGCTGCGACCTTTTCCAAAGCCACCCCCAACCCCTCAACACTCCCATCTACCTGAATAGTCAGGTTGACCAAAAGTCAAATGTCGGACCCAACCCACCACATCCTCCAAGAAACCCTCCTCTCACCATACAACAATATCCAACTTCAACATCCAAGAAATAATTTTACAAAATGTGGGGAAGAATAGCTTCCTGGCTGAAACTCCGGAGAAGACGATATCCAGAGTAAATAAATACAAGCGCGTATTTGAATGTAATGTTGTGTCAAAATGTCAAAGCAGTCGAATAACTTTCGGAGATTAAAATTTTTAACACGAACATGTACATTTTTATTTACATAGATAGATTTAAGGAACCTTAGAAAAAATATCACCAATTATTATAAATCTTAACAACAATAACTTTTCACGTATTTATGACATTTTTATAGATTCAATAACAACAAACCATCACGCCGTTTCACCACAATGTTAAGCAAACATAATGAACCGCCGCACCACTCTATCCTGTCATACCTCTGGATTCCTACACATTCATACAGTGAGCCATACACGCACATCGATTCTACCGACTTTCAATATAGCCGACCGTAAAAATTTGATTAATTTAGCCATGCAATGTTTTCGTATACTTTCCTAACCATTATTTATTCATCCATATGCTCTATTTGTCCGAGCCAATGCAGTGATACTTTAATAATACTTTATTCCGCTCTATATTTCTTCATTATATCAGCATTTGAAATTCTGTCGCACATCGTTCTATCACAAATACGTCTTAGGGATATCACCTCTACCCCATTTATTTTATTCTCTATATTCTTCTACCAGTTCCATCCTTTACTTTCAGCCCACAAGGATTAAAACGAGAACTCCGTTGTAAATGTTTTTTACAGATTTATTATTATATGTTACTGAATTTTATAAAGGATCAACTATATACAATTATCAAATGCCTTAAATAGGCGAAACATGTCATTCCCATAAATTATAATAAAACTTCTAGAAAACAGACGTTTCCATTCGTACTAATTATTGAATATGGAGTTTTACAACATTGTTCAAGCTACAACAAAAATGTAAATATTACATTTACGTGTGTACAATAATTTTAAGGCACAGGTAGTATGGAATGATGTATCGTACTAATTATTCACAGCGACATTGTACTCGAACGGATATTATTCCGGAAGAACGCGACTCCTCGAGTCCGCCGCATAGAAATTAATTTAACTAAATTTAACTGCTGCATGAGAGTTCCAGGTCAGCAGTCGCGCCTGCACCCCGCCGCTCTCCACCGATACCCCCGAGGGATGTGGTAACACATGCCGCCTACCACTTTATATCTATTACATTATCCCACAGGTTCCCAAAGTGGCGGTACCGCACCCCGGTGGGCACCGAAATGATCAGAAGCATTCGTAAGTCGTTTAGGTGTTCTAGGAGAACTAGGGGTCAGCCTCTTATACAATAAATATTTCAATATGTTTTGTTTTTTTGAATGTATACAAATACTTGTAGACAAATGTTTATGTTTTGTTTTTTTGAATGTATACAAATACTTGTAGACAAATACTGGATTTTACCCATTACGGGTCTGTTGGTAGAACGATGTGCGACAGAATTTCAAATGCTGATATAAGGAAGAAGTATAGAGCGGAATAAAGTATTAGTAAAGGATCGCTGCATTGGTTCGGACAAATGGAGCAAATGGATGAATAATAATGGTTAAGAAAGAATTACATTTATTTCAAAAAAAATTCTCAGACGTGGTGTTCGTAAGAAGGGCGGAATGGGGAATGTTGTAATACATAAAACAATCGCTTAACCCAACCAATGACAGGCCTCGACCACCATATTCCGTTTCCAAATAATTTACATCTTCGTCTCTATTGAGATACAATTTCAATATGTATTTATTCCTTATTAAACAATGATGTGAATCCCATACTATATAATTAATACGAATGAAATCGTCAGTTTTATTAGAAGTTTTACTATAATATTATTTTATTTTTAGACGACCTTCGTGGCCAAGTGGGAAGAGTTACGACTGCCACAATGAAGATCCTAGGTTCAATTCCTGGCGATGGCAGTATGATTGTCATACTGTCATCGGTCTGGTATAGAATTCACGTGAAAATAAAGTGGCGTTAGATAAGCTACATACATCGATTTTATTCGCGCTGTAATGGAGTAAAGAGCGATTCAACAAAATAATTAATAAATAAATTTGTATTCATTATTTCATTATGAATTATTTTCATCTGAAATTTTAGCTGGCATTTTAATTCTTCTTACGCTCATTTTGCTTTCGTATTTTTTTCTATTTTCAATTTTAATTGTTTCATTTCATTTAATCGCGTCAGTCAGAAAGAGCCACGGGTAATAACCGCACTCCCCGAGGCAAATAAAGCTTAGAGGTTTTTTTTCTGCATTCGCTCCACCATTAGAGAATATCGGATCTCATACGGTATCCAAATAATCTAACTATTATATATTCCAGCTGACTTCTTACCAGGGAATTATACAGCACTCGAAGTACCCGAGTGCTTGAAAATATCTTAGCATTTTAAATCATCACAAAATATTAGGTCCTTACATATGAAATGGCGTTTTGCCGTACTGGCAACTTTGATCTCAAATATCTTCTCTTTGGTTAGGAATTCCAAATTCAAATTTATACAGCTATTTACTCAAGTATTTGTGTTTCGAAAATTATAATTCATTTGTTTTTTCCTCAATTGTTTTTTTTCTTTGCGTCACTCAGTTTACAAAATGGAAAACTTGAAATATCGCGTTATTTACGAGTACGAGTTCCACCGTGGCACCAGTGCTGCAGAAACGGCTCGAAGGATTAATGATGTGTATGGCGACGGTGCCGCAAAAGAAAACACAGTGCGTTTTTGGTTCCAACGTTTTCGTTCTGGAAATTTCGACCTGCAGAACAAGCCCCGTGGACGGCCGGAGACCAAAGTTGATAATGAAGAATTGAAGGCTATTGTGGAAGCGGATCCATCGCAAACCACGTCCGAGTTAGCTGCAGGCTGCGGTGTTAGTGATAAAACTGTTTTAATACACTTGAAGCAAATTGGGAAGGTGAAAAAGCTTGAAAGGTGGGTACCTCACGAATTGAGTGAAGCAAATCAACAAACGCGCGTTGACTGCTGCGTTGCATTACTCAACCGGCACAATAATGAAGGGATTTTGAATCGAATCATTACCTGTGATGAAAAGTGGATCCTGTATGATAATCGGAAGCGCTCATCGCAATGGCTGAACCCTGCCGAACCAGCCAAACCATGCCCCAAGCGAAAATTGACTCCAAAAAAGTTACTTGTGAGCGTTTGGTGGACTAGTGCTGGTGTCGTTCACTACAGCTTTCTTAAATCTGGCCAGACGATTACGGCAGATGTTTATTGTCAGCAACTGCAAACCATGATGGAAAAGCTAGCTGCTAAACAATCGAGGCTGGTTAATCGCTCTAGGCCACTGCTGCTTCATGATAACGCTAGACCACACACTGCACAACAGACGGCTACCAAATTAGAAGATCTTCAATTGGAATGTCTAAGACATCCACCGTACTCTCCGGACCTTGCCCCAACAGATTACTATTTTTTTCGAAATTTGGATAACTTCTTGCAAGGGAAAAAATTCAACTCCGATGGGGCAGTCCAAACCGACTTCAAAGATTTTATTGATTCCCGTCCGAATGGTTTTTTTAGTAAAGGGATCGATGAACTACCTATGAGATGGCAAAAGTGCATAGATAGCAATGGTACATACTTTGATTAAATAAATATATTATATTTAAAAAAATCAACTTTATGTTCCTCCCATACAAAACGCCAACTTCATATGTAAGGACCTAATAATAGGAAATGTGAAAATTGTATTTCGTTAGAAATATCATTTTGCACGCGCGCGTATGTGTGTAATTGGTCAAAGGTTTTGCTTACAATAACAAATATGTCATTTTAATTACATTAGAAAATATACTAGAAATATATGAGTCGGTGTTTTACAAACCTCACACGTGCGTTACATTTTATCATAATCGGTTTAACAATAACTTAGTACGAGATGGAAGACACACTCATACATATTTTTTCAATTATTTAACGGCATTAATAGTTAGATATCAATTGTTGCTATTTATGATGACAAAATCAAATTATTTATGTCTTGCAAATTAGGCGGTGGTCCAATAAAATTTGGGAATCTATGTATGAATTATCCGTATGCATGTTCAGTCGAATATGGTTCAACTCGTTTTTTTTATATTTTAAAATCATAAATTCTAAGTACGTTAGAATGATTTTAACTCTTCTACTACTTCCGGTGCCCTGTCAAGTCCCCCCCAACGTTGGCGATCACTGCAGCAAAGGCATCTCTGTCTTGCGTGACTTGGAACAGGTTCTGGACTCTGGTCATTCCTATCCAATATTTTATGTTCGGCAACCAGGACAACTGCCTTCTACCAACTCCCCAACGTCCCTTTACTTTAAGATTTAAAAATAATTATTTGCCAAAGTTCCAAACTGTAATTGTTCAACATTTGAAATTCTATTAGATTTCAATTATTTATTATAGTTTTGACAATCAAGTAAAACTCCATATTCAGTTTAAATAATAATTATCAAAACATGTCACTTTAATAAAATATAATGAAACTTCATGTTATTTTATGTTTCCCTCTATATCAAATCGAATAAACTTTGAATTTTTTTATAGTGTTAATAGAATACATTGCTCAGAGCATTCAAGAATAAAGCTTTTGATGAACTGCAAATATTACGAGGGAAGCTTATTTCAACAACTAATAAAAAATTGTTGCTTATGTGCTAAAGAAATGGATAAAAAACACGACAGAGTGTAGAAAAAAAGGTTGTTTACTTAGAATTCTAGATGTATAATAATAGGAACCTGTCGAAAATGGGATCGAAGTTAAATTCATCTGGTTATAAATTTTATTATTGTATCTTTATTGATCAATCGCAGTTTTATAACGCTTTACAATACAATGTGAAAGCGAATGTGGAAGAGATTTGTACACTAGTAGTTTAATTTTTAATCTATAAAATAAATTGTTTAATACCGGGGCCACAAGATTACAGTTTGTATGGAAAACTTAGTAAATAAATTCACAGTACTGAATGTTATCATCCTGTACCATTTGAATCAAGTTTCTTGGGTATTTAAATTAGTCTAAGAAAGAAAATTAAAGGGAAATCGTTACAGCAATGGCGACCTTCAAAACCCGTTTCTCCGAGAACTCATATATCTCTAAGATTAATAATGCTCGTTTATTTGGTTTCAAAGGCTTTTTAAAAACACTTTTTTTTATTAAACTTTTCACTTCTGTTAATTATTTATTAACCCCGAGTTTGATAATATAATTATGACATGATTTAAATTGTCTTAATAAAGTAGAAACGCAAACAGGTTTTTGAAAAATAATTAGTTTTGAAGCTTATGTTAACACAAATAAAATCAAAACTTTGGTAATGAATATTATTGGGCGGTACTAAACTTATGATTATTACATTTGTACTAAAGTTTCAAGTTCATATTGTTTTGATAGAAGTAATTTTATTAATAAATCGATTCACTGCTTCCTGTAAAAGACTTTCCGTCTAAGAATAATTCAAATAAACGATTAGTATCGCTAGATATTTACAAAAATTTTTATACAAAAAAAATATTATTTAAGAAAATTTAATAATGAACTTTTTTTAGTATCCTAATATGGTAAACGAATTTAAAAAATATATATAATAATTCATCATCGATGACATGTGACCTATATAAAACAATGAAACATTGAAACTCGTATAAAATAATTGATTTTTATTATATTTTATGGAAATTACATGTTTTACCTCGCCAATAAATGATCAAACGCTCGCCTAGATTTTCTTTGCAAAACTTCGCCTTTCTATGGCATAATCAAATGATATTTGATAATGCATTCGCATGGCGATAAATGTTATTCCCGTAAAATATAACAAAATTTCTAGAAAACGAACGTCTCAATTAAATGTATTAATTTATGTATTGTAAAATAGAGGTTTACATCACATTTACAACACCAAGGGCTTAAGTCAATGGTATTAGAATTTATTATACAATCTCCGATACGAGCGGAAAATAGCTCATTAATATAACGAAGGAATCTGGTCGTGTCCCAAGTCAACAGGATTAGGGACCAAATATTCTAAATAATAGCATTGGAGATATCTTATTTTAAAATGTAGATATGTGGAACGATTGTTTTAAACGAAATAATATTTTAAATTTTGAAATAAAGAATAGAGTGCATTGCACCTTACTAGTTGTAACCCGTGTAAAATTCAAGAAAAGATTTTCAACCCTTTAAGAACTTGGTTCAATAAGCTTTAGATTTAAATCTTTTTTTTTCACAGACGTTAAAATTTTCTTATTAAATAACACCAAATTAAGTAGTCCATTGTTTTGGCCGAAACACTATGATACTTTCATCTGATGATGTCAACATTGGTTGATGAAACAGCTGTCGTAAAATAAATACAATTGTGATATAAAAACAAAGTGTTTTCATTAACAGTTATAACACCAAATTATACTACTGTCATACAACAATCAGAAGAAATTTCAAAATAATCCAGAATCGATCTCGGGCATGCGGATCGTGTGCATTTCAAATTACTTTCGGAGAGAATCGAAGTATTCCTCTCTCGCTCTCTTGTATTTAAAATACTCTCGTACTCTCTCTTGAGAACATTTGGATTTGCCTATATATGATATAAAACTAATATTATATATACTTTATTCTAAATTTCAATTAAAGGGAAAAGTCGCAGAAAGATAAAGAAATAATTTCATTACAAGTACGTCCATTCTCTCAAGTACCCTGTCACATTCCTTTTATCTCCCACGTCACGACTAAGTTTAAAATGATGTGGGTTAAATTGTAATTATTTCGCGTTTTATCTAGTACCGGTCCATTGTTAAACGATTTAAATTTGTCGCAGAATGGGACGGTGGAGATCTATAGAACCACGAGAGCGTTAACACATTGTTATATCCGGCCAAAGTTATATGCATAATTTGGTTATTTATCCTTACCACATACTAGTACGGATATATCCGTGATACCTGTCCGTTACATTATGCAATAAACTAGTTGGATACACTTGTTTTTACATTGAAAACACAACAAATGATGTTTTCGAGGGCTTATATTTGAACGATATCATTTTTATAAATAACATCATATCATTAATTAATTATCTTTTTATCAAAATGCTAAAGAGAGAAAAAAAATATTTATCTACTTTTGAGAGACACAAAAAAACATATTATCAAAGTGAATTAAATTAATTTTAATCACAATATCACGTATTTTTTCATTTTATCCACATTTCATTGATTGACATTTTGACAGTGCCTTAGAAATTCAAAATATTATAATTTCCCTACAATGTAATACAACATTGTTAATTAAATATTTATTAACGGTGTCGAGCTGCCAAACTGGTAAAAATAAATCAAATGGAATAAAACTTAAAACATTTTTATTTTCATTATTTATATTTCAATGATCCGTAATGCTGACAGCCTCAATTCAAATAAAATCCACACTTCGGTCGGCACTCGGCAATAGGGTAGATTAGTTGAGCTAAAACGTTGCCCTAACACAAAATTCGGGGATCAAGACTTTGCGGTAGCTGGATCAACTCAAGCTTAGAACAACCTTCCTTCAAACTTTAGGTGTATTAAGGATCCGACAGATTGTAGATCTATATTGAATACCCCTCTTTTTCATCTTTCGTATCCAATCAAAGTTAAATTGCCATGTGAGTATATTTTTATCCAATCGTTTTCCGATTCAATATCATCGATTCAATATCCTTTAAATGGGTCCCTTAAAGTGATAACATCACAAAAATAGCGCTTTTAAAATAAGCATATTATTATTTGTTTATGAGCAATTCACTTCCTACTTATTTCAATTTTAACATTCG
This sequence comes from Lepidostoma basale, assembly GCA_022606425.2. Classification (NCBI taxonomy): domain Eukaryota; kingdom Metazoa; phylum Arthropoda; class Insecta; order Trichoptera; family Lepidostomatidae; genus Lepidostoma; species Lepidostoma basale. The sequence goes on along the minus strand of JAHDVF020000282.1, from coordinate 428,825 downwards.
ATGTATATTATACTTATAACATTCCGATGAAAAATAATAACATTTATATTGTTTATTGAAAAATTTAGAAGAATTTCAATGTCAATAAAGAAAACAAAAATGAAAATGAAAAAAAAAATTATTTATTGAAAGTATTTTCCACTATATATTTTCCACTTTAGTTTATTCAACATCTTTATAAAATAATAATAATAAAAATATTTAAACACGACAGTGTTTCGGAGGTAACCTCCATCTTCAGTTATCAGTATATAACTATATACATACTAACACCTGAAGATGGCGGTTACCTCCAAAACATTGTCGTGTTTGAATATATTTTTTTGTTATTATTTTAGAAAAATATTTAATAAACTTAAATAAAAAATAGTGCTGTGTTTCAAATTCCAATTTTTTATTATATACTAAGTTTATGCCGCTTGTTGTTTTAATTTATTCCGGTTTCAACAGCTCGCTGCCATCTTCTGAGTTCGAATATTATAATCATAATTATAATAATAAAGGACTAATATAAAACTATTGCTTTTTGTGTTTTATAAAATTAACGTTTTATTTGGGAATACTTTTTTGAAATAGACGAATTTTATTCATCATATTTGGCAAAAAGTCAATTTAATTATTAAATATTACGCATAAAATCTATGCATAAAAACTGTTTATTCGATACCTACTCTAAAATATTACGTGCGTGTATTTTAACTTTATCAAATATTATTTAAGTACAAGGTTTTATGTGACAAAGAACATGTCCATAACAAATTTGTCTCGCTTTAAGCGTCGTTTTATACGATCTCCCCTCTCAAAATGATAAATTGCGAAACGTTTTTCTGTACCAAAATTTTATTTTTCGAAGGACAAAACATCTTATTGATTTTTCCAATAAAGGATTATTTGTGGTGTCTGGGGTGCTGCAAGACAAACTTTCGTAATAATTTTCCAAACAATGATGTTTTTTCTTTTACCACGTTAAATAAAACCTTCGAAACTCTCTCGTGTGTTTATTTTGTACTTTCCAATTTGTGGCTTCTAAGAAAAACAACATTTTATTTTAAAATTTCAATTTTAATGTTTGGCGCGTCTTTTCTGTTTAGTTTTCGACATAATACGATATTTGATAATTAACTTTTTATTTCTATTAAAGTAGTGTTGATGAGCTTATTACTACAGATGAAACATGGAATCGTTTTAGTAAAAGAGAATCTTACATGTATGGTAGTTTAACTAACTAACAAATCAACCATCACGCTTCCCGGAGGGGAGAGATCGAGGATGGACCGCCATGGTGCTCTGTCCTGACATATCTCTCGAGATTCCTCTACATTTAATACACGTGTCGATTTTTCTGACTTCGAATGTGGCCGCCTTTAAGTATTTTGGTCCTTTCCTTGGTCTTCCGCGACTTCGTCTTCCACTCGGACTGCTTGTATACAACATTTAAACCGTTTTCTCTCGCACATTCAATATGTCCAAAGCATCTCGAGGATACTTTTTTTTTCTTATTTTGTTGTTCAGCATTCTATCATAAATCAGTTTCTCACTCATTATTCTCAGTGATTTCTTTTCTACACGGCATTTATTCTACTTTCACCCATTATTTTACTAGCTTCAAGCTTCACTTCTATAAAATAATTATTTGCATATTCTTTATTAGATAATTGTAATCATAGCATAAATGCACCCAAACTTTGTATATATTAAAATAAATCAAATTTTACGAAATATTCATGTTTAAACAGGCGTGAGATAATTAATTCCCTTAAAACGTGATAAGAACGTTATCTGAGAAGATATTTGTTTGTAGAAACGGGTGATATCAAGGGTATATTTGAAAATTGTTCAAATGATGAATACTGATCAAACGCTTTCAGCAATAAGTCATGCCCAACCCAGCCCCGTGTCAATATTTAAATAGGATTACTCGCTACCCTTCTGCGCCAACCTTTCTAATGTCATAAGCACAATTACTGCGCCTCGTGAATACATAATGATTTTTCCGTGTGAACAGAACATCGTTATGTTACGTGGTGATGTAAAGGTAGAGATATAACCTTATATCTTAAGGTGAAATCTTAAGACGAGATGAGAAAACATTGCTTGAAACTATTTTCCATTTTCCACCATTTTATTTTATTAAATATGATTCCTTTTCGTAATATTTTGCAGCGTTAAGTTGCAAAAAATAACCTAAATTGTATGTATTAAAAATATAGTAAGAAAAAAAAACAGATATGTCACATATTTATAATTAAATGTACCAGATGCGGTTTAAAAATAATGCGTTGTTAATAAACTTTTTTTTAATAAATGCGAGTAAAAATGGCTGGTTTCTAGAAGTTTTATTATATTTTATGTAAATGATATGTTTCACCTAACTAAGGCATTAATTTTCGTAAATGAGATGATCCCTTAGACAGGCGAAACATAGCATTCAAATAAAATATAATAAAACTTCTAGAAAATAGATGCTTTGTGTATTAATTATTTAATTTGGAGTTTTTACATCATTGTTCAAGAAACAATAAATTCCTGTTATTTTCTTTATGAATTAACATTGGGTTTTTTTTACTATTGTATATTAAGAACTATATTATGTGTTACGTTACTTGAATCTTGTTATTTTATTTTATTTTATATCATTGCATTTATTTTTTGGACGATTTAGTTACTAACTGTGCGCGTCAGTAGATATGTATTAAGAGGAAAGGACCGACATTCAGCCCATCATATATCTTTCAGTTATCTTAATGTGAGTATCTCATTCCGTAATAATTGGATCGAGTCCCCCGTATTTGCGCTAGGACTAACATTGTGGAAAGTAACTGAAATTATTCCCGAAATCACACGAAATGCTCATTACTTTTAGATTATCAATATTGATGGGATACTCATGATTCAATAATCGAATTAATTGTTCTAAATAACTTACATTAATGGACTCTCAAGGATTGTTATATTACGCATTTCCGCCATTAGAGTAATTGAAAATATATAATAATATGAAAGGATCGCAAAGTTTGGTCATGTGTGAAGTCGGAGGAGTCGACGTGCGTGTATGACTCGTTGTATGAATGTGGAGGAAACTAGAGAGGTTTGCCAGGATAGAGTAGTGTGGCGGTTCATTCTATCTGCCTACCTCTGCGGGGAAACGGCGTGATGGTTTGTTTGTTTGTTTGTTTGATAATATATACATACAAATTTGATAACGTGAAAAAATATTTGATAACAATAATTTCACCCTTCGTGAACTATAATAACTAACTGACAATCACGCCGTCTCTCAGAAAAGGAAGGCAGATATATTGGACTCTCAAAAGTTTCTTTCTTGGCATAATTTTCTCGCTTCCTCAGCATTCATACATCGTGACGTGCACGCACATCGATTTCTCCAACTCCTCGCGTGGTCGACATTCAATATTTGATGTATTTAATCGTGTCACGTTTTTCTCGTTCTTCCTCTATATCTAGTTCCATATACATCGTTAACTTATACTTTTTAACCATTCTTTCTTTATTCATTATTTCCGTGTGTCAAAACCGTCTTAATGGAAATGTTGAAAATTCATTCGCACTGCGTTCACTTTTTATATTTTCATTTGACACTCTACCATACACAAATTTTGCACACATTCGTCTAAAAGATCTATTTTCTATTGCATACATTCTACTTTCATCCTTCTTTTGGAAATTCCATGCTTCGCTTCCTTACATAAGGGTCGGTACAAGAACACCATTGAGCACTGCCATTTTAGCTTTTTTGAATAGGTTTTTATTTGCGATGACAACTTTGAGTACACCAATCACTTTATTGCCTGCCCTTAACCCTTTTTTCTATATTCCTCTCCACTCGCCCATTCTTTGTAGTCATACTTATAAAATGTACAAATTCATCTACTTGTTCCAGATTTTCACCGTATTTGAGCGTATTTATTAATAACAAAATGCTTTATTATGACATATTATGAATTATCTATTTATATAAGTTATTTCAGATTTGTGAAGTGAATATAATTTATTTTATATAAACCACATATCGACCATTAATTTATAATATAATAAAATCAAAAAGCAAAATTTCATTATTTGTGTGCTACTTTCCCCATAAAACATAGTTAACCAAATGTATCTTAAAAGCTTTTTATTTTAATGCTTTTGTGTATTCCAGCCTAAATAGAATCAGTCTACAAGATAGTTAAAGAAATTCCAATAAAAAAGTAATACAGAAATATATTTTTTGTAAGCACCTAAACCACGATATCTTGTATCCTACCTAATTAGAAAAATAAAAGACGCAAGGATTACACCACGCCTTTAAAGAAACAAACACAAAAGGAAAATTAATAAAACATGATGTTTTATACTCAAACAAGCATGTCCTTGTACGTCAGCATTAAGGGTGGATATTTTTCCGACGACTTTCCGTTTACAAAAGTTGTTTTCCCCATCAGACGTTTCTCCATCTTTATACTTTGATCCTAGTAAAATTTTATACGTGATTTCATTTTACATTTCGTCGGCTTTTACGAAACCAAAGGCCTGTCGGGAATAGCAGTCTAAAAGTTGAAACAAATGAAAATGGCGGATGTGGCGATGGGGAAATATTATGTTGATGGTGTGCTCAGTACTTGCCCACGCTACAAATAGTAAGAATATTATTTTTCATAAAATACCTACATTTAATAGAAAGAATATAAAGATGAACATCTACATGTTTATTGGAATATTACGTATATACCACAGAAGAAAACTTTATATTTTCCGTATAAATATGCCCGGCCTATTTCATATTAACAATAAACAATATTTTTCTTAGCGAAATTGATTATTATTATTATTATTGTTGTTATTATTATTTTTATTATTAATATGTATGAATTAACGATAGCTTTCAAGGAGTTTTATTATGATATTTATGTATGACATGTTTCACCTGTCTAAGGCTAATGTAGCTATATCACCTTATACAGGCGAAACATATCATTCTCATATAATATAATAAATCTTCTAGAAAACAAACGTTTTCATTCATATTAAATATTAAATAGGGAGTTTTACATCATCAATAAGGATATAAATAAGTTTTTTTTTATTTAAAAAGTAGGGTTGAATATTTTTAATGCGCAATTTTATGTTGTTTCCGCATAACACATATACTTTTATGTAGAAGGCAGTTTTATTTTCACGTTTCCATTTATTTAATGCAATGAGCTTTCCTTTTATATCTTTGAGTAATGCCTCCGACTTACAAATAACCCCTAACTCGGTCGAAAAATTTATACGCCGTCGTAAAAAAAATACATCAAATGCTCAAGATATGCTTATTTCTTTATGCCTATGATATCAAATCTTCCGTTTTGTATGTCGGCATCCACAGCACAACTGAATGGATCTCGAACCCGGCGCGCGGCCAAAATACACATAATAATACTCCAACACGAAAGAATACTTTTTACAGGCGAACAATGATGTAAAGCTTACTATCAAATAATTAATACGAATAAAAACGTATGTTTTCTAGAAGTTTTATTATATTTTATTATATATTAATGACATGTTTCGCCAGTATAAAGCATTTGATAATGCTTTAGAAGGGCGAAACATGTCATTCCCATAAAATTTAATATTACATCTAGAAAACTGACGTTTTCATTGGTATTATTTTTTTTGGAGTTTTACATCATTGTTCGAGAAACGAAAAAATACGTTTTATGCTTATTTATAAACAAAAATATATTTCTTCTATGTTCGCCATACTTTGTGTTGTAGATGTTTTGTTTTTCTTTTTCTTTTTTATATACTTTGTATACACAACACAAACTTTTTTTTAAATTAAATTTAAATATCAGAAATGTTTCGGACATGTTCCGAAACGTGTCTGATATTCAATTTTAATGTATTAAAGGTAGTGTTGTATATACAAAGTATATAAAAAAGAAAAAGACGAAAGTAATGATTTACCTAACGTTTTCATTTTATGACTAAAACAGTATATTTAGATTAGTGTCAATATATTTGATGTTCTTATATTCACGTTCAATTTCATTACTTTTATATTAAATTCATCTTTACGATGGGCATGAGCTACGTCTATCATGCCTCTCAAATTATTACAAATATATAAAAAATTTAGCTCATAAGGTTGCTCGCTTTTTTGTCGACGGTTCTATTACAATGTGAAGTACCAGCATGATCAATCAAGTTTTTGTACAGTTCAATTATTTCTATTGGAAAAACACTGGTTCAATATTTCTATACAAAATATACAATATGATCCGAAAGTTACTGTACTCTTAATATAATATATAGTATAATAATCCTATATCCGTTGGACTATAGAAAGATTTTAATAACTTTTATCAGCATCTCTTTCCCTAGAGTGTACATTTAAAAGCCGAATCTTATTGCAGTACACAATGGTGTTCTTGTATCGACCCCTATGAATGGAAGTGAAGAATAAATTTGGCAAAAGAATGACGAATGTATTAAAGAATTAAAATAATACAGGTTAACTGATATTAAATGCAGTAGAAATGAAATCTCTAAGACAAATGTGTTAAAATCTGGGTTTCGAATGAAAATATACAAAGTAAATTCAGTGCGAATGGAAGTGTTATGAACAAAATAATGAAAGGATCGTTGAGATAGTTTGGACAAATGGAAATAATGAATGAAGAAAGAATGGTACAGAAAATATATGTTTACGGTGTAAACGAACTAGAAATAGAGGAACACCGAGGAAAATGCGGTACGATTAAATAAATCAAATATTGATTGTCAGCCACGTGAGGACTCGGAAAAATCGACGTCCGTGCATGACACGATTTATGAATGTTCAAAAATCGAGAGAATTATGTCGGGGAATAACAGTTTGGCGGTTCAGTATTTCTGCCAACCCCTTCGGGGAGACATCGTATTGGTTAGTTAATTCATTAAATCTCATGATCTAAAGTAGCTAAAGTTTCTTTATTCTGAGAAAATAGTGAACCAATACTTCTATACGGAATATAAAATACAATTTAATCATCTTCTTCTTCTTCTTCTTCCTCAGCCTATTCCCGTCCACTCCTGGACAAAGGCCTCCTCCATTCGCTTCCATGTCACTCTGTATTGTGCAGACTATATCTAGTTTATTCCGAGGAAGGATGATCTGAACAGACATGTCGGAAATTAATCATAAAGTTGCTATTCTCATAAATTGTTGAAATGGCGCTGCCATATATGTTTTGATAACTCTATATCCGTTGGACTGTAGAAATTAGTAGAAATTAGTAGAAATTTTCATAAATTTTATCAGCATTTCCCTAGAGTGTATTTATGAAACCAAAAAGCATGACCATGCTTTACAAAATCAAGTATAAAGTCTCAAATAATTATACAAGGTTACTAGAAAACCAAAATGTAACATATAACTTAATAATACCCAGGACTTAAAATTTACAAAGTCTTAATAAGGGATAATAAGATTATAGCTCTGAAAGAAGCAAGCTGTAATCGACCTAAACAACATCAAGAAAACGAGAAAGTCTATGAACACTGTCAAGAGATATCTGAAATGTTTGTGCGTGAAATACCTTAGGGAAACATGATCAGTAGTTACGTATTACTCATATCTGTCCCCACGCAAGATGTCACCCAGATATTCAATTTTACTGTTTAAGGTAGAATTGGTTTCTACAATTCCCTGGTTCAATTAACTTTCCTGGGGATTTCGGAATTATTGACCAAACTGTTCACAATATGCGAAGCATTCTTCTGTATCACCAAATTCCGAATCCCTTTAACCAGTTAATAATATGTGCCACGTTTTCCTCGGTCTTCCTCTATTTCTGGTTCCATTTACATTATTAACATATATTTTTTTTACCATTCTTTCTTCATTCATTCTTTCCATATGTCCAAACCATATTAATGATCCTTTCATTATTTTGTTCATGACACCATCATTCGCATCGCATTCACTTCTTATATTTTCATTCGACACTCTATCATACACAGAGTATCCACACATTCGTCTAAGAGATCTCATTTCTACTGCATTTATTCTACTTTCATCATTCTTTTGCCAGTTCCATGCTTCGCTTCCATACATAAGGGTCGGTAGAAGAACACCATTGTGCACCGCCATTCTAGCTTTTTTGATAGGTTTTTGTTTGCGATGACAACTTTAAGTGCACCATTCACTTTGTTGCCTGCCCCAACCCTTCTTTCAATATCCCTCTCCACTCGCCCATCTCTTGTAAACATACTACCTAAATACACTAATAATTTTAATATAATACTATTATATAAAAATAAATTTGACGATTTATAGAGCATAATTTTTTTTAATTTAACGTCTCAATGGCGTAGGAGAATGTGCTCCATTTCATGTACCAGTAACAATTAAATACATTTATTATGAGAGCTGCAGCTGACGCAGTCGATCAACATTTACGTCAGAAGATTGTTCCGGGCTGAAATTCTCTCTGTCTAGGTTTCAAATTTAGTTAATATTAGCAGAAATTTGTTTTGTTGTTGCATTTTTCCCGTGGTGTCAATTCTATCTCCGTCATTTATCGTTAGCTTAGATGTATGCTAGCTGGACCACTTTGCTGGACGTCCGAGGAAAATCAGTTTTCATTTATTTATCTATACACAGAGCAGCAAGGACACTCCGTTAAGCGGCCCATGAATTATCCCATGCCTCAGAAGTATATTTTCGTATCGCCTTGAATAATACCCCCATCACCATGTTTTCTTAGGAACTATCAACATATGTCAGCCTTTGCTTCATGGTTGTCCAGGTTCTCCGTTGAAAATAGTCAATATGTATAGTAGTTGTTGAAATTTATATGTAAAAATGAACATTGCTGAAGGTCTATTGGACACATTTAAAAACAATTCCCCTTCCACTTCTTCTTCTTTTAGTAGATCTGACGATCTGTTGCAAAGAAATCGTGTTTCTTGGAATGATGAGGACCAGCTGTGCTTCCATCTCTTAGGTGATCTTCCAGGTGGAAGGTGTTAGGAGTGGAATTTGTAAGCGGCTATATATGCGAGTCTGTCACTATCCATTCTGGCTACATGGTCCCTCCAGTATCTTCTTCTAGATTAACGACACTGAACGATATCCTCTATTTCGCAAGTTTTTTTTTATGGCTGCGTTACGGACACGATCTCGGAGAGTTTTTTCAGTAATGGATCTTAGAACCTTCATCTTAGATGTTCTTAGCAGACTAACAAAACTTATCTAGTAATACAATGTTGTGTTCTCATGTCTATGACTGAGGTGAATGTTGGATTCCTTTGTCTATCAGTTATAAAGTTTCTTTGTTCTTCTGTGGAAATTGTAATATAATATTATTTATGTTTACTTTCACGTCAAAATGTCTTGTATTGACGTATCATGAATAAGGTTTCCCTTTCAACAATCATAATCCCATTTTCATTTTCATTGTACAATAGGCAAGCCCTACACATTCGCGGTAAATATTTTCGACATTTTTTGTATGAGTGTTATTGAATCGAAAATTTCCTATGTGAAATATAAAGAATCTTTGATGGAATACAAAGATTTTTTGTATATGAAAATAATTTTAAGTTGTATAATATCTGTACCTTAGAGCCAGACGGATGCAAAGACCATTTTTCGTAAAATGACTTTTTTATTGAATAATAATGACAAAAACGTTATCTTTTATTGGTAAAAAGATGGAAGAGCTACTTGCTATGGTTTAAAATTTAAAAAATAAAAAGGATGCAAAGACCAAAATGATCATAGAGCCAGAAGGATGCAACTCCATATACATGGATTTGCATCCATTTGTAATATCGGCGAAAAGACTCAAATCCATTTGCACCCTCCTGCCTCTAAAATCTGTGGATTTGCATCTTTTTTTGTCTATGGGTGACGCGCTTATACTCTATTCTCACGACGCTGCAATTCTGTACCTTAGAGCCAGACGGATGCAAATCCAAATAGTGAGTTTTTCAGCAGAGCCAAAAACAAAGGTATGTTTTTATTTATGCCTTTTAATTCATTGAAATGAATTATTTGAGATGTGTATTTTTTATTTTATGTTGTAGTTCACTTCAAGTACTTTCATTTTATGTAAAAAAACATTTTTTTTTATTATTTCTGGACCTTAAAAAATACAAATAAAAATAGTTTTGTGGATTTGCATCCTTCTGCCTCTAAAGTATGTGGGAGTTGGTGCCAAATTATAAAATTATACTTAACTTGATTTAAATGATTTGAATTGAATTTTTTTTAAATAAATAGAGATTGCGTGTTTTTATTGTTTATTTTAAAGTTCCGTCATAAAAAATATAAAAAAATTCATACATAGAGGGAAAAATGAGTTTTATTTGAAAAAATGATAGTCATTTATTTTTTAATTATTAGTTTTATCTGTTTCTGGATCTTCTGGAGGATATTCAGGAACTGGTAAATTCAGGTGGGGTAAATTATTATAAAAAATGTGAAGAGGTTTCGGTATCCACTTCAATTTTTATTCACTTATTATTTTTGCAATTTCTAATGAATTGTTCCCAGTCATGGGATATAAAGAAGGCATTCGACACGGTGGAATGGAGAGAGTTGTTCGGGATGATGGACAGAATTGGAGTTAAACACAGAGACAAACGAATTATCCAAGCAATATATAAGGAAGAAGCCGCCATCCTCAGACTGGGCAAGGATGAAAAGGAAGCAAGGATAAGACAAGGGGTGAGACAGGGCTGCTCTCTTTCCCCTGTCCTCTTCAATGGCTATATACAATGTGCGATAGATGAAATAAGAGAGGAAATGGAACATACAAGAGGAGTAAGATTTCACGGACGGAAAGTAGATATGACAAGATTTGCAGACGATATCGCCATTGTTGCCAACGATGAAATTGAACTAAAAGATACCTTAGATACCACGGAAAAAATACTAAGTACAACGTATAACATGAAAATAAACAAAGGTAAAACTAAGGTAATGACTGTGGGTGAGCGCCAAATAAATGTAGAGATGGTTGGAACTGCGATCAAGAATGTAAAGACTTTTGTTTACCTGGGGAGCAGTATTACATGGGATGGTCGATTCAAGAAAGACGTCGATAGTCGTATCCACCAGGCTGAACTTGCCTTCAATAAAAAGTCTAAAATATTCGAGTCCAACAATATAGACCTGAACCTCCGAAAACAACTTTAAAAAACATTGGTGTGGAGTGTTTTACTGTACGGCTGCGAGACTTGATGCCTGGGCGAAAGAGAGCGCAAAAGGCTGGAGGCATTTAAGATGTGGACCTACCGACGAGTTGCCCATGTTTCATGGAGGGACCACATTACAAATGAAGTTCTCAGCAGAGTTGAAGAGAGTAGACACGTGTTGAACACCATAGTGGAGAAGCGCGCAAGATGGATTGGTCATGTGTTGCGACACGAATGTTTCCTGCATAATGTATTGGAGGGAATGGTCGAGGGATCGATTGGCAGAGGACGACCTCGCCAGGAGTACCTAGACCAGATTTACCGAGATATGTGCTGCACCTCTTATGCGGAGTTGAAGAGAGTTGCCGAGGATCGAGCGGAGTGGAAGAGGAGATGCTTCGTCTTGCTGCAGACCAATCGCTAGATTGAAACCGGAGAGAGAGAATGTTTTATATATGGTTACTGATGCAAAACATTTCCAAATTAAAAATTGTAAATCACAAATTTCTTCTTCGAGGTCACACTCATCTGGAAGTAGATTCTGTGCATTCAGTAATTGAACGGGCCAAGAAAAAGATTCGAAATTCATATGTAAAATTCATATAAAATGTTCATACCCCATGACTGGGAACAATTCATTAGAAATTGCAAAAATAATAAGTGGATAAAAATTGAAGTAGATACCGAAACCTCTTCACAATTTTTATAATAATTTACCCCACCTGAAGTTACTAGTTTCTAATAACCTCCAGAAGATCCAGAAACAGATAAAACTAATAATTAAAAAATAAATGACTATCATTTTTTCAAATAAAACTCATTTTTCCCTCTATGTATGAATTTTTTTATATTTTTTATGACGGAATTTTAAAATAAACAATAAAAACACGCAATCTCTATTTATTTAAAAAAATTCAATTCAAATCATTTAAATCAAGTTAAGTATAATTTTATAATTTGGCACCAACTCCCACATACTTTAGAGGCAGAAGGATGCAAATCCACAAGACTGTTTTTATTTGTATGTTTTAAGGTCCAGAAATAAAATAAAATAATGTTTTTTTTACATAAAATGAAAGTACTTGAAGTGAACTACAATATAAAATAAAAAAACACATCTCAAATAGTTCATTTCAATGAATTAAAAGGCATAAATAAAAACATACTTTTGTTTTTGGCTCTACTGAAAAACTCACTATTTGGATTTGCATCCGTCTGGCTCTAAGGTACAGATATATTCTGGATAAAGGAGGAGATTCAATCGTGTGGCTTATCACTCCGCATGGTAAAATAATGCATTATTACGAACATTAGCACAATCGCCTCGGAACTTGGACTCCCTCAGTATAAACTATCTAGCAAAAATATAAGGACCAACTGATTTAACTGAAATCTCTTAATGGAAGTTCATTTTAAATAATAATTATATAAAACGATGTTTTTTAACTACTTCCACATTTGTCTATATTTCGACAGTGGCCGGTTTCACCAGGCTCGCTGGCATCGACAGATTGGTGACACAATTGCAAACCAAGTCCTTTATATACATTCAGATCAGGGGTGATAAACATGATTATATACAAAATAAAAATTAATAAAATATTTTTTTTTTTAATTCTTCAAATATTTATGTAAAATTTACTAAATTTAAATATTGGTATTACAGGTATTCAAAAAGATTCATATTCAATACAATAGATTTTAAATTTTATTATAGTTGACATATTTATATATAACATTGGAAAAAAATGTGCTTTTGTTTTTATTATTACTGAATTTAAATATAATATTTTATAGTTCTTGAATACCTGTAATACCTATATTTAAATGTAGCAAATTTTACGTAAATATTTTAAGATGATTTTTGTATAGAATTATGTTTACCACCCCTGATCTGTATGTATAAAAAAGGCTCGGTTTGCAATAGTGTCACCAGTCTGTCGATGCCAGCGAGCCTGGCGAAACCGGTCGCTGTCAAGATAAAGACAAAAGTGGAAGTAGTTAAAAAACATCGTTTTTTATTATTATTACAAGGACCAACGATTGGAGGAAACTAAAATGACCTGGAGAATGGAGAGGGATAGCAAGGAACAGAATCCAGTGGAGGACTGTTGAGGAAGAGGCCAAATCCCACACCGGCGGTAGCGCCTAGTAGAAGAAGTTTTTATCTATAACTGACACACCTCTTTAGATTCCTCCACATTTATACAGCGAGGCATACACGCAAAACGAATCGTCAATTTTAAATGTATTTGTTCATCCATGCGTTCCATGTGTCATTAACGCTATGATCCTTGTCAGTATTTAAAATTCTGTACTGCATCGTTTTACTATCAATTTGTCTTAGGGATCTCATTTCTATAGCAATTTTTCTGCTCTCATCCTTACTCTGCCATTTACAAACTTCGCTTCCATACATAAGAGCTGGAACCAGAACTCCATTGTGAATTTTGCTTTCATTAATATCTATGTTATTGTTTTACTTAACAACATCATTCTTACGACAGACGATGACTTATTACTTTCTTATTGTAGGGACAAATCTGTTCCCTGGTGAGCAAAGCGCCCTTGTGGTGATGAATTCATTAAACAGCGCTTTATAATTTAGTCAAACTTATTATCAAGACAAAAAAATTGATCCTCCTTTTTTCCATTCATATTTAGATTTTCTTAAATTTAAATATACGAATATGTATAAATTTAAATAATAATAGCTTTTCTTTTACTCCCAATGGTTTTCAAGGATGAGCGATTTTATTTAAATTATTAGACGCGGTAAGCCACCATTACACAGTATTTGTTCTAAAATATGTAAATATTGGTATTTAAGTTTGAACCGTTCGTTTCCCTGAAGGCTCGGCGATATTTGCTCGCCGCCTTTATTCTGCTTCTCCCCTTGACCTACAAACAAGGGAGGAACAGTCTCCAAAATATCTACGCACAAGCAAGAATTCAATTGTTTTCGAATGATAAACAGAAGTGTCGAGTTAATCAAAAAGCAATCTTGAATTCCTTCTAGTTATTTATTAGATCTCGACATTTAACATCCTCTGATATAAAGCAAGAGAAATCGGAGAATCAAAAGTTTTCATCGAACAATCGTGTAGTGATTTGTTCTATTCTACATACATGTATAATTATTATTTTTGAATATTATTATTTAAATAGTCCGTTGTTTTGGCCTAAACACTATGATACTTCAACATTATTATTGTTAAAATTTAAAACACTGTTATATATCACAATTTCTCTTTATTTACTGAGTGTCGCGACAGCTGTTTCGCCAACCGATGTTGGCATCATCATCATTAGTTTATTGTAACACCTGATGTTGCCAACATCGGTTGGCGAAACAGCTGTCACGACACTCAGTAAATAAAAAAGAAATTGTCATATAACAGTGTTTTAAATTTTAACAGTTATATTACTCGTACTATTAAGTGTAATTTTCAGGGGCAGCGTTGTTCAATTTTTAGTAATGAAGAAAAAATATAGAAGAAGCTCGAGATGTATGTCAGAATATGGCTGTGTGGCTGTCCATTCTATATATTTACCCTTCTAGGGGAAACGACAAGATGGTTAGTTTGATTTTTGTATTTGTTGAGAAGCTCTTAAATCATTTCAGCGCGAGCTAAATCGATGTAAAGGGTATATCTATCATCAATCATATTGAGTCTCATGAAATTTGATAGCTAGCTTATCTATCGCCATTTTATTGTCACGTAAATACTTCACCAGACCTTTGACAGTGTAAGAAAACGAAACAAAAAGTATTATCGATAACAACAGAAAATATAATATAATTGATACGAACATGAATTTATACGTACTATTGTAAAATACATGAAATCTTCAACTATTGACATTAAATATTCTTAGAAAGAGAAATATAGTAACAAGGGTTTCAATGTACTGCTCATGTATAGCTTATGTTACGTCAATTCTACATACTTGTGTACAATAACTACGTGTATTATGTGAAATCTGATTCGATTCATCCACTTCCTAAATTGATACAATTGTTCTTGAAATTCATACTGTTCGACTTGATAACAATAGTACTAGTTTTGATATCAATTGAATTATAAATTAATAAAATGAAAACTTCAATAGTAACATTTTCAGGTACCTATATATATTTTACAATAATATAGTTATATAAGTTATTTCAAATTTTTGTTTATTTATTTACACATTTATACTTTTATATAGAGTAATTTTTTTATTTAAGTTTAGGCAGAATTTTTTTTATTTTCGGTATCGTTTTGTATTTGATATTCATATCTGATAATTTTTTTGAAGTCGTTTTTTTTAATGAATTACGCCAAGGGCGCACAACTAAAGACTGGCCGAACAGTGCAGTCTTTAGTTGTTTCTTAAATCTTACGTCGCTATCATCATACTAACAAGGAAATTATTATATATCAAATAACCGTAACGCTGAAAGGACGACCGTCAAAAAACTTGCATTCTCTTCCTATAATTACTATGTTATTTGCATTGTTTTACATTGATCGATGTGAACGTTGCCTTTACATTTGTATGGGTATCATGCAAGGTCCATAATTTACGCTGACGATGTCTGCTGTCAACCCTTATGTACATGTTTCGTTGGTAAACTCTTTGACGACAACAGGTTTAAAAATATTTAAACACGACAATATTTTGGAGGTACCTATATCTTCAGGTGTAAGTATATAATAAAGTTAGTTATATACTTACACCTAAAAATGGAGGTCACCTCCTAAACATTGTGGTGTTAAAAACCATATTTTTTTTTATTTTATAAAGATATGGAATAAACTAAGTGGAAAATATACAGTGCTGTATTTCAAATTCCAATTTATATAGAAATTCATTGTAAGCGATGAAAATAAATTAAAAATTAAGAAATGTTTTTAAAATGTATTTTTAATACCAAACTAAAAATAGTTTAACTTCAAAAAATAATATAAATAATATGAATATTAGTAATGTTGTTCGAACTTTTGAATACCATTAGATTATATAGAATCGTTTAACTTCAACCTCCCACCATTTTCGTTTCATATACAACCCTAACGAAATTTGATATAGGTACCAAAAGATGGCAGCAAGCTGCCGAAACCGGTCGAAGACACAAACACTAGTAGATTTAAACTAAATTAACATTTTAAAAAGATTTCTTTTAATTAATTTTATAATTTAATGATATTTATTGACATGGATAAACGTATGATTTCAGTTCGATCTCTCCTTTAACAATATTTTTTTGCAAGCTATATGTGCATTCATTCCTTTTAAATCAAAACTTATGAAATTATTGATTATACTGTTTCCACGAGTAACTCCGTACTTAAGAAGAATATCATGTGACACAATACAAATTTCTTCCCTAGAGATAACGATTTTGTGTCAAAGATTGATTTCAAGTAATAAATAGTAGTCCCTACAATTAACCAACTAAAACCATCACCGCTACATGTAACGATATAATCAATTGTATTCTGAGAAGTTTGTTCATTCATAAACGTTATGATATTACCCAATTTGAAAATTATTTCGAAGGAAAAACTAACTAACTAACTAACCATCACGCCATTTCCCCGGAGGGGTAGGCAGAGAGGATGGATCGCCACACTGGCCTGTCCTGGCATACTCTCGAGCTTCCTCTACATCCATACATCGTACATGCACGCACGTCGATTGTTCCGATTTCGAATGTGGCCGCCTGTATTCGAAGGAATATTTATCAAAACCCTTACTTGTATACGAGTACATAATGTTGAATCCCAGAAGATTGAAAATGGGAAGGATTTATTATTAGACGTTTGGAGGAGGAGATAATGAAGCAGTTTTCGTGAAACGGCACTTGACATGTATATCACAAGGCTTATAATATCCATCATTAATGAAGATATTGTTTTAACGGGCAACATTGAGTCAAAATACCTTCAATAAAAATATATTGTTAAATATGTTATTAGTTGTTCATACATCCATCAAATATTATTAAGTAATGTTTAAAAAAAGTATCAAAATACACAAAAATATATAAAAGTACAAAATATTTTAAATTATTATATAATAAATTTATTAATATACTCCCCCCCCCCTCAAAGTTAGCGACCACTGTAGCGAAAGCATTTATGCCCTGCGCTACTTAGAACAACAGTCAACTCTCTTATATTTCGCAACCAGGACAATTGCCGTGTGCAACTGAAAAGTGCAAATAAAAATGTTATGAATAAAATAATTTAAGTCTTTTTAAGTAGTTAGTATTAATGGAAATAATGGATGAAGAAAGAATAGTATAGGAAGTATGCTTCTGTTAACAACGTAATCGTTAACGTTAACGATGTAAATGAAAGTAGAAATAGAGGAACACCGAGGCAAACGCGGCACGCCCAAATAAATCAAATATTAAATGTCGACCAAGTGAGGCCTCGACTTGCGTGCATAACACGGTGGATGAATATTGAGAAAGCGAAAGAAGTCTGTCAGGAAAGAGCAGGAGCACCGAAGAGGTAGGCAGAAATAATGGTCCGCCACTATTTCTGCCTACCTCTTCGGTGAAACGGCGTAATACGAAGTTAATTAGTTTAGATAAATCGAAAAAAAACATTACATCATCCCTTAGAAGCGAATATTAAATCTACCTGCCAGTGTACTGTATTAGTGTTTATCTAAAAAAAATCTAATGAGAAACAAACTGTGACGTGAATTTTTTTTTCTGAAAATTATTTTCGTTTCTTTGTTACTCCGGTAGGTGGCGGCCGGGCTTTGTGTACTTGTAAATTACTTTTCAACGGCGGGCTTTGATAAAATCATATTCCTGTTACTCCAATTTTTAAAGCAATTAGCTGTCACTTTTAATTTTGTTATAAATGGCTATTCTGCGTCAAATTACCCGTAGACAGCTTTGGAATAATGGTGGGCGCTAAAACCAAGTTCCCGAACTTTTTATTACGTTCACGTATACGTAAGTCAAAAATCTTTTATTCCTTCCAATAAACGAGCCGATTGTTTTAATATCTTTTTATATTCAAATTAAATCCTTATTCCATAAACGTATCGTTTTGGCTGAATACACATTTTTTCAAGCTGATTCGGGACTCTTTGAGAATCCCTGTATTATGGAACAAAAAAACCTGTGGCAAAGCCGACATCAATTGTTTCACACTCCTTTCCCAGAATCAACCTGCCTTTGGTGATGCCAATATTAAAACCAATTTGGACATTTTTATAGATATTTTTCGTCAATAATATATAATCATTTCGGGAAAGAGTATCTTACTGATGTCGACATATTTGAGATCCTGAAAAATGTTGTTATTGAAAGCTACTTGTTATATTTTTCTTATTATGTTGTAAACGTTTATTTTACGTATAAATGAGTCACCTCAATATTGTTCGTTTGACCGTCTCATTTGTGTACTATAATGTTAATTAATATATGTCTAATGTTAATTAATGTTAATTAATATATGTCTAATTCAATATACTCACTCGGTAAATGCTAGAAATTTGACGAAAAATGTGTTAGGAATGAAATGGCTTAGAGTTGAATGAGTTTTAATAATGTAAGCTTTAAGCACATACAAAGCTTATTTAGATTAAAGCATGATAGTTTTTATGTTAGTTTAGAATTGTCGGCTGTTTTCATAACGTTTAATAAAATAACTTTTAATAAAATAAAATGTACCAGGTCAAGTAAGAGCAGTAAGATGGGCCTTGTGATGATAACATCAGGATCTATTATTTCTTTCTTTTTTTTTAGGTTGCATTATATCATTATTTCGTCATACGCCACCCTTCTGGGTTCATAAAATTTATATAAATGGTTTTCCAAGTTTTATCAAAGCATTGTAAACACAAGATATTTTGCAATACTAATTAATCAACAAAATAATTGCTACAGCCGTAAGCGCAAAAACATTAACGCGATTTATGTAGCACGCACAGTAAAATTGTAAAGTTGCGTGTGACAGACCATAAACAATTACAACATGAATAATAGCACATAGGTACACGAAGAAGGGAAAAGATTAAGGTATCGCGTATATTACTCATTAAGAGCAGCGGCGAATTCGTGATAAATAACGTGAGTTCTAATTTTAAGTATGTTTTATATGGAGAGGCAGTAAGACACGTAAGACACACTCGTGTATTATTTTCTCAAGGTAAATGCCTCAACAAGTAGCTCAGCGTGAATACTCTCCACTTTGTCGACTGTCATATCAAACGCACGCAGGAATTTTCTTCGCTGAAACGCTTATATGAACCACGTTTTTTCTACGCATTAGTTTTGTTCTGCGAGTTTTTGCTGCCGAACTAATTACACACAAACTCTTTAATCATTATCTATAGAAAAGTGTGCAGATACCAATAAGAACATATTTCTTATTTTATAATCCTCTAAATGAAACCATAATATTTTCTTATATAAAACTATTTTCCGATTCATATTGTAGAAAAATACTATTCAAATGAAAGTTTCATAAAGACTATCATCTTCTTCTTCTTCTCTTCTTCCTCAACCTATTCCCGTCCACTCCTGGACAAAGGCCTCTTCCATTTGCTTCCATGTCATTCTGTCCTGTGCAGACTGCATCCAGGTTATTCCGACATGTCTGTTTAGATCATCCTTTCACCGTAGTTGTGGTCGCCCTGCACTTCTCTTCGCCGTCCACGGTCTCAGTCGTCTTGTCCACTTTTCATCTGAGCTTCTGCCTACGTGACCTGCCCATTGCCATTTTAAAGTCGCCACCCAGTGGATGATGTCAGTGACCTTTGTTTTTTCTCTCACCGTATCGTTTTTGACTCCGTCTCTTAGGCTTATTCCTAACATGGCTCTTTCCATAGCTCTTTGGGTCACTCGTAGTTTCTCGGCGCTTTGTTTGGACAATGTAACAGTTTCAAGACCATAAGTACCAACTGGCAGAACGCAGGCTTCATAGACTTTTCGTTTCAGGTTGATCGGTATTTTCCAGTTTTTAAGGATGTAACTCATGTGTCCGAAAGCTGCCCAGCTTAGTCCAATTCTTATTTTCAGCTCTGCGGTTTGGTTGTTTCGGCTCAATCGAATATTGTGTCCCAGGTATATATATTTTTGGACATTCTCAATTCTGTTGCCGTCCACGTTGATTTCAAGCCTTTCCGTACCCATCACCTTAGTCTTTGCCAGGTTCATATTCGAACCTTCATATTTGGATACATCGTTTAGTTCTTTCAGCATTTCAGCTAGTTCCTCCGGAGTGTTGCTCACGAGTTCGATGTCGTCGGCAAAGATGTCGCCTTTAATGTTCTTTTTTCCGCATAGACCTATTAAACAATATAATATTAAATGAACCATCATATCCTTAATTTGGTATATACTCATATTTTAACATTGCAATATTTACACCAGCGAGCATTTACAAAACGAATAAATTGTAAGCTTGTAAACACACGTCGTCTTTTGTGGGTCCCAAAGCAACAAAAAGCTTATCCTAAAAGATTACTCCGCTATCGCTCATAACCTCTGAGGTTAATTGGGTTTGCATACTTTAAATTGGGGTTATGTTTCTACTTCAAAATTAACATCAAGCGGCCACGTGGTTGCGCCATTTTCATTAAAATTAAATATCTATTTACCACCAGTCCTTGGTCAAATTACGAGGGGTCCGGCCTCCGAGTATCAAATAGATTTTCGAATGTAAAATACAAAGTACTCGTATAATACGTCGATCAGTACATTCAGGCTTCGTATATTTACCGAAAGGAATATAGAGTGTTGAAAGATTAACATGATTATTAGTTTCATGTTTCGATTCGAATGTGTTATAAATCTGTATGTAATAGAGTTTCGAATTCAAATGTGTATAAGAAGTGAATTCAGTACGAATGAAAGTATTATGAACAAAATAATGAAAGCATCTTTCAGATGGATTGGGCACATCGAAAGAATAAATGAAGGCAGAATTATGAATGTACGTATACGAGTATACGTACTCTACATATTAAACAAATAGGGTTCCAGTTTATAAATTAAAGCTTTAACGCAATTTGAATTAATATTTAAACGAAGATAATACTCGAATATATTTATATATATAATTCTTCAGTAGGGGCGTGTAGAGTTGAACTCGTCTAAAACGGCTGGAACGATTTATATGTTTGTTTATGTGTGCATTTGTGTGGGTCTGTGGATGGTTTAGATTTACAATTGGACCCGGTAGGTGACCGTTAAAACCTTCTGGGAAGTTCATGAATAATTGACCTTCTGAGAATAATTCACAGTTATGTTTGTTTAGATATTGATGTCGCTGATATCGAATTTTGTGTTTAAGCATGCGCGAATCATTTGCGCTGTAGCGTGGCGTAGATTTAAAATTCTGTCCGTTGTGTTCAATTGTCCATGAATGGCATGTAACACAATTTCGTGCGTATTAAGTACATTATTCATCGACAAAACATATCGAAATAATGTTTTAAAATATAAATGGAATGTACTTAATACATACATAGTCCAAATGAGTGTATCGAAAAAACGTTTACTGAACCAGCTAATAGCAGGTAAGTCAACGTTCGAGTAGGAGAACGTCTGCGGGTCCACTAGTATTAATGTAATTTATTACACGTGATTTTTTTCAACCCAAGCGTTTCGATAAGCATTTCAGTGTACATATTTTCATGTCATGAAGAATGTTATAATAGATATGATTTGTGCATCTATTTCCAAGCTTATCATTAATTTTAAAACAACAAACATTCGTTTAGATGACAACGGGCTGTACCGTGTCGTCAGTAGCATGCGAAGCAACCAGTGCTTAGAAGAGCTTGCAGTTCTAAATACTAAACAGGTTCTAGTTTAGAAGAGATAATATTTATTATGAAGAATATTTAATATAAAAAAGCTTCAGAATTAATCAGAAAAGATAGTAATTATATATATTTTTCATCCCTTTACTTTACAAAAAAATAATATTCAAATTTTTCAAACAATATTTATTGCTATTTTGAGATTGGTTCCTTCCTTGACGATTTAATTGAAAAATACATTTTGATGAAAACGTACTCTCAAGTTTGAGCACGTTTTATAAAAAACCTAAGCTCCTTGAATTTCGTATAAATGTCCCGACCTAAGAGGTACTTTCGTTAAAAAATATTTACTTCCACTAACTAGGCTGGCAGCTGAATAATATTTGCTTTTTATCGAAAAACAAGTAGGCGCTTCAAATTTTTCAAGGACCTGTGAAATCATACTTCACTTTTACAGAAACTAATCAAATAAGCTTTCTTTTCAGAATACTCCCTATTAGGACCTTTTTATGGTAATTTACCCAAGAAAAAATAGTTTCATGTTGTGTACAATATATTCATCATAAAAAAACGCATGACCAGGGATTGGAACCGGAGACCAGTCGGCCAAAATAATACGATCTAACCGATTAGCCACCTAGCTATTGATACTGGTGGCCAAATTTCTAATATTTTTTTCTTGTGTACAGCAAATCGTTTGAACCCAATTAGTGTATACAATTTAAATTAGTTATTTTAGCTATCATATTGATACTCGTGACATGTGAGAGGTAGCCAATCTATCACCATTTTATTATCACGTGAATTCTACACCAGACCAAAGACAGTGTGACAATCACAAACGCCATCGCCGGGAATCGAATCCGGGACCTCCGGCATGGAAGTCAGAGCTCTTACCATTCTGCTACGAAGGTCGTTATAGCGCGAGCCAAAACGATGTAAAGGGTGTAGCTACCATATTGATTTTCGTTACATGTGATAGGTAGCTAATCTATCGCCATTGTATTATCACGTGAATTCTACATCAAATCAAAGACAGTGTGACAATCGCACTGCCATCGCCGGGAATCGAACCCGGAGCTTTAGGTGTGCAGTCATAGCACTTACCACTCGGCCACAAAGGTCGTATGGCCCTAGATCCATCACGAATCGGTAATTACTACCCGCCGAAACAAAACGTAATCAAGTTCAAGGAATGTTTAACTAACTACTAACTCTCGGAACAAAAACACTTAATTACAACATACGTAAAAGGTGAGAGCATCCCTCGGCCGTAAACTGTAGATCAATATGAACTAATCTCAGATGCTTTGTTACCGCGATGGCTGGAATTAAAACCATCAATTAAGCGTTTTTGTTATATACAAAAAGGTTAATACGCCACCGTAGTGTATGGAGGCCATTTGTCTGCTGGCGTGTAGACAAACTTTACCTATGAGCGCTCGTAGATAGAACATTTTTCTTTAAACGAACTCATCAAAATTCCTCGGGAGAGTAATTGAATACTCTGCTAAGGGGACGAATACTTTGACAAAATGGATACCGAGACTATAACCATGCAAACAGAGAAACTGTTTTCCATATTTTTCATACAAAAAACATTTTATGGTTGAAAGATATTTGAAGACAAAATGTGTGTTTTTTTATCTAGTGTATTGGTTACTAACGGGGGCGTTAGCGTCCCCTAGTGAGGGCTGGAGCTTTCCGGGGGGCGATAACGGGTTCAGCTGTAAAAATAGGGGGCGTACGCCGGGGGTGGCCGTGGCGTATGTTTAGGTATATAAAATAATTTTAAAGTTTTAAAATACTTTTTTCGTAAATAAATAATTTATTTAAATACAAACATTATTGATATATTTGATAATACTCGTATTCATAAATTAAACATTGTTATCATTTTTTAATGTATATACAATATATGGGCAACAATATTTAAATTCTGTGCGTTTGTCGACTTACAAAAAGCATATGATTACGTTAATAGAGAAAAGTTGTGGAAAATATTGTCTGAATATGGAACAAGTACAAAACTGATCACGGCCATTAAGTCGCTATACGAGTACACGAAAAGCACTGCTAGTGTCAGAGTAAATGGAGATCTTACAGCCTGATTTGATATCAATAAAGGTGTCAAACAAGGTTGCGTAATGTCCCCGTGGTTATTTAATCTGTATATGGACAATTGTATGAAAGAGCTGAAAGGGTTGGATGTAGGTGCCAAAATGAGCGGAGTGTCAGTAAGCTGTCTCTTGTATGCGGATGACGCTGTCCTACTTACTGACAACGAGCATGAACTACAAGTCCTGGTGAATTGTATGTATGAGGTATGCATGCGAAATGATCTGATAATGAATGATTTTTGAAAAGGAAGAAACCACGACAGTCTGCAACATTAGCGTGAATGGTGAAAACTTGGAGCAAGTAGTTGAGTTTGTGTATTTAGGTAGTATGTTTACAAGAGATGGGAAAGTGGAGAGGGATATTGAAAGAAGGGTTGGGGCAGGCAACAAAGTGAATGGTGCACTTAAAGTTGTCATCGCAAACAAAAAACCTATCCAAAAAAGCTAGAATGGCAGTGCACAATGGTGTTCTTCTACCGACCCTTATGTATGGAAGCGAAGCATGGAACTGGCAAAAGAAGGATGAAAGTAGAATAAATGCAGTAGAAATGAGATCTCTTAGACGAATGTGTGGATACTCTGTGTATGATAGAGTGTCGAATGAAAATATAAGAAGTGAATGCGGTGCGAATGATGGTGTCATGAACAAAATAATGAAAGGATCATTAAGATGGTTTGGAAATATGGAAAGAATGAATGAAGAAAGAATGGTAAAAAAATTATATGTTAATGATGTAAATGGTACCAGAAATAGAGGAAGACCAAGGAAAACGTGGCACGATCAAATAATACAAATATTGAATGTCGGCCATGTAAGGAGTCAGAGAAATCGACGCGCGTGCATGACACGATGTATGAATGTTGAGGAAGCAAGAGAAATATGTCAGGAAAGAAAGGTGTGGCAGTCCATTCTTTCTGCCTACCCCTTCGGGGAGACGGCGTGATGGTTAGTTAGTTAGTTAGTTAGTTTTATTTAAATATTTGGTATAACTATAATGGAAGAAGGGCGTGGGAATTTTTTTTTTAGGGGGCGGTGGTCCCGAAAAGATGGAAACCTTTATATGATCTAGTGAGATTAACAGATTCTCAAAAATTATAATAATAATAGTTTTTTATCTCATATAAAATATCTATTGTTTCTTGACGGTGTAAATACTCCATACTAAATAATTAATACAATAACGCATGTTTTCTAAAAGTTTTATTATATTTCATGGGAATGGCGCGTTTTGCCTTGCTAGTTCATTTTCAAATATTAATATATCATCAAGGAAGAACGTCTATCAAAAATTGTTGCAAAAATACAATGATTTTCAAAGTTATTCGATTTTTTTTATATTGATCAGTAAGAATTAAAATAAAATATATATTCTTTCAAAGATATTATAACAAAAATTAACTTGAATATCATTTATACTGTTTTACGTTATAAAATTCAATTAATAAAGCCGTAATTTTAGATTATTGTAAGTCGATGTTGAAATATTTTTTATCGTGGAAAAATACTGTCACTTATTTATGATGCTAAACATATAACCCCATCGTACTTCGTTATCTTCGCTTATCTCTCCCGAGGGGTTGCTCTTTCTCACCCTCCAAACTTTTTCTTTCCCCCCCCTCGTTACAATCTTCTTCGTGTCACTCTCAATGATATCAATCTAGAAAATGCCTTTAACCATTACCCCACATTCAAAGAGCAACCAAAATCTTGGTTGTATTCAATGTGCCCTCACAATACCAGAGAAATCCCTCGAATTTCTTTGTGCGACTCAATCGTAATGTGGCTCGTTGAAAAGGGCGTAGATAAAATTACGTTTTGAATTTGATCTCCTAAGTCGAATCTTATTTATATACTTTCATCCTGGTTCTTGGGTTTCTTTATCTCATTTAAAAAAAGTTTACATTACATTTTTCTATTCATAAATGCACAAGAATCAATTTAATTATCGTGATCCATCACGCCGTTTCACCAAAGGGGTTGGCATAAAGAATGGACAGTTTCACGTTTTCACGCCATTTTAATGAACCTTTCACACGAAAATAATATTAATGGTAAATTCGTAAACTACTAATGAAAAGTAAAACTGTAAAAAATGTGCAAAAAAAATGTGCATGTAAATATACAAGTTTTATAAAATAGTAGTATTTTTGCGTATTTCATCTAGCACATTAATAAAGGGATCAACTGATATGTCAGAAGACGGTTGAATGGAATAACCTAAGAAGGGAATGAAAGGCATGTAAAAGCATTAGGATTAGTATTTTTTAGATCGCTGGAAAGGTTATCAACATAGAGAAATCCCATACAACGTGTGACCTATTTAAGCCATAATTATTGTTTTGTTTCAAAATTAATTATTTACGAATACCTTGATGTGTTTGTTTAAGGAATAAGGAAGTTTATTTTGAACACCATGTAGAGTTCATATTATCGAAAGAAAGTTTGTATTGACGCCTTTAAGGCCGTGCCACACTGTTTGAAACAAGCTTTTCACAGGGGTGACCTTGGTGGAGAGCTGTGGAGCCCATGGTTGGTGTAGCGTCCACACTTGGTTTAAAACAAGCTCTCCAAGGGGTCACCTTTGTGGAGCGATGTGGAGCTCACGGTTGGTGTGGCGTCCACACTATTTAAAACAAGGCTCCCCACCTCAGTGTGTTGTCAACTAGGTCCCAAAGACAGGGCATGTCCCTATACAGTTCAATAAATTCACTGATCACTTTTTTTTCTCGCGTAGACACCATTTTCGTTCATACATCCGCACTCCACCGACGCCGCTATGCCCGCTATGCATCTGACCTTGACTGGTGGAATGCGTGTTTAAACTGTGGATCCACACGCATTCTATGCGCGTCCGTCCACAAATTTTGGTTTCAAACATGTGTCCACACAGTTTTAAATCGGTGGAGACCGATGTAGAGAGCTTGTTTAAAACAGTGTGGCACGCCTTTTAATTGAAAAAGTTATTTGTACGTTGTTCCGAATGTGTATTTAATTAGTACAGGCTAATTTCATATTTAAGACTTAAATAACATACCATAAAGAAAAAAGCTTTCATTGTAATTCATAAGAGTACATTTTTCATAAAACATTTTACTTGTGTTTAATATTTTCAAATAACACTGTGTAATTCCCTAACGACGATTTTTTTTATTAAAACAATGTTTTTTCGACGATTTATTTTATTAAAAATATATATATATTATTTTTTTATATTATTTTAAAAAGAAAAGTAAGAAGCTGAAGATGTAAAATCTTTGTCATGTTTTGATTTTTTTTTAATTAATTTGCTTTTAATGTCGTAGTTTCCCTTTGTTTTCCACATTCTTGTATACAACAGGTTATTTGAACTCAATTACTGTATACATTTTTAAGATATTGATTCTCATGACATGTGATAGTCAGCTATTCTATCGCCTGTTTTAATGCCACGTGAATTCTACTAGACTAAAGATTGCATGAGAATTTTCTTCTTCTTCTTCTGCTTTATCTAGGACTGTGTCCTGTTGTTTCTAGGAGCCTTTTCCTGGGATGTAGATGTCCAACTGTCTCGCCATTATTTGGATGGTCATCCTGGAGTACGATTTCCTGTTGGTACTTTATTTGCTGCTGTACTTATCAATCTTTCAGAACATGCTCTCTCCACATCATCATCTCTCTACTCTAGTAGCTTCTTTTCAGTCTTTCCCATCGCACGACACTTCCACCGCAGCGGATCGTAGAGTTCAAATTTCTGTGGTTCTTGGGAGACTTTCTATTCGAAGGGTGTCAGCCCTCGTTTCGATTCCATATGTCATTACTCATTACAGAATCTCCAAGACATACGTTCGTCCTATAATAATGACATGGGAATTTTATTTTATTCAAATCAAACTTAATATAATGTTGATTAATGTATAAAATTAATATTTTTCTACTAAATACCTAATTCTCTTCGTTTTCTAGGTAAAATGTACTTGTAAATATAATATAAGTCTGTTTACAAAATCAAGTTATTCTGAAGGACACGTCGTGTGCAGACATTTTGTGCTCCGTTGACTCGATGAATTTTAATAACAACAATAAACACGTGTTCATAATAGAGTCGTGTATAGCAATCAAGGTCATGAGAATCGCTTTTGTAATTTTTTTGTAACTCATATTTTTTTTCGAAATAAATATATTTTAACAATAAAAAATATACAATGCAAACAGTTAGTAAAATAAACCAAAACCATAATAAGACTTCATATATTTACAATTGATTTAATTGGACATATTTGGGTTCCAACAATTTTATTAGTTGAACGTTTTGAAGGAATCCTCACGAATATATTATAATATACAATACAAGCGCAAAATGAAAGCCATTATCTTAAAAAAAATAAACTTGTTTTCATCACAACTATTTACTATTTTAACAGACATAAAATGAATGATGTCATTTATTGTTTCTTGTACCAATATGTAAAGCTCAGTATTAAATATAATATATTGAATATGAATTAAACGTCTGTATTCTAGAAGTTTTACGTATTTTATGATAATTACATATGTTATCTGTTAAGGCATTATCACATGTTTGATTTGATAATGCCTTAGCACGGTGAAAATGGTATTCCCATAATATAAAATAATACTTCTATAAAAAAAGAAGTTTTCATTCATTAATAGAAATGAAAAATACAAAAAAATCATAAATAGAAATGATATTTTATATTATTTCTACGAGAAAAACAATGATAATAAACTCCATATTTAAACTTGAATATTGATGAAAACTTCTGTTTTCTAGAAGTCTTAGTTATTTTTATGGGAGTGACATTACACATTTAACAATGGTAAAGTAAAGCCATGTGAAACAAGTCACTTTTATAGAAACATTTAAACTTCTAGAACACATATGTTTTCATGATTATTTAATGTTTCATATAAGTTTTATATAATTTTATAAGAATGAAACGTTTCTCCTTACTGAGGCATTATCAAGTGTGATAAAATCTTAATCATTTCCATAAAATAGGATAAAACTTCTAGAAATGTCGTCGAAAAAACGTCTATATTCGTATTAATTACCAAATATGATTTTTTTTTTATAATTATTCTAGAAACTACAATATAAATTAATTGTACTGTTGATTACGGAACTACGCCTTGCGTTTTATGAAATGTCAAATGATTTATCAAGGTGCAACATGCCATTCCATTAGATGTAAAAAAACTTCTATAAAACGGACGTTATCATTAATGTTGATAAATTATGTGGTTTTAAATGGCCTAAGTATAATTAATTCATTAGCTGAAGCCAAAGATTGTCATTCATTGCTTTTCGACTCTGCGGCAAATGTTAATGGAGAATATGAAACATGAAATCACCCCGCAACATTATAACAAAGCGGAATACTTTGAAATTGGGTGGGCAGAATTCCAGGCAGAGGACAAAGGTTAGGGGTTAAATTCTTTGCCCACGCCGGTGACGAGTGATGCCTTTATTAAATACACCTACGCTATATAACTGATTATCAAAGTAAAGTAAAGGTTATATTTTTTGTATTGAAATACAACAATCAATTTTCAGTTTTAAAATTCTTGTGCAGAAACAAGAGTTTCTCTTCCAATTTTCTTCTAACCGGGTTGAAGGAAAAACGTGACGAGCAGGAATTAATTACTTAATCACTGAAATTCCAGGCCTTGAAATATTTAATACAGCGTATAATCATAAGTCCTAATCCAGGGAATATCAGTCCAATCCAGGGGCCGACCCAAGTATTCACATTGTTTTTAATCACGTGACGGATTATTAAAAAAAAATATGCTCCAGTTATTTTTTGGTGAAGATAAATGAATTTTTAATGAATTCATTTTGTTCAAATATTCAAAATCGTTAATCTTGTTAAATACATTTTCTTGGTGCAAAAACTAACTAACTAACCATCAAGCCGTCTCCCCGAAGGGGTAGGCAGAAAGAATGGACTGCCACACTTTTCTTTCCTGACATAATTCTCTCGCTTCCTCAACATTCATACATCGTGTCATGCACGCGCGTCGATTTCTATGACTCCTCACATGGCCGACATTCTTGGTGCATTAAGCATAAAATAAAGTTTTTAAAACATTCCTACCGAGCGAGCTGCCGAAACTGGTTGAAACTAAAAATCAGGTGGAATTAAACTAAATACATGTTATAAATAATGTTTTCATTAAAATAACTACTCTTCATTATTTAAAATGTTTTTTTTTTTAATCGCGACAAACAAATTATTTTTTCATCACCGGGGATTGAATCCGGGCCTTTTGGTATGGCAGTCATAGCTGTTGCCGCACTGCCACGAAGGCCATCATATTATTTATAAATTGCCTTCAATGCTCAACTCTCATGCCTTAACATGGCGAAACATATCGTTATCATAAAATATAATAAAACTTCTTGAAAACAGACGTTTTCATTCATATTATTCATGTATCTTTTTAAGAATTATTAGAACTAAATGATGTATACTTAAAGCGAGTCGACACTGTTTTTCCGCTTTTGATATGGATTCAAAAATATATAATAACAAATTATGTTTTAATTTATGCAAAAAAATCATCATAATGGAATTCCAGTCTTAGTGCCTTAGGATTATAAAAATATAGCTTACTGTTACTGTGAACTAATGTCAC
Organism: Lepidostoma basale; assembly: GCA_022606425.2. NCBI lineage: Eukaryota > Metazoa > Arthropoda > Insecta > Trichoptera > Lepidostomatidae > Lepidostoma > Lepidostoma basale. The sequence goes on along the minus strand of JAHDVF020000282.1, from coordinate 398,108 downwards.
GTGTCGTTTTCTGTCGTTGGGTCCCAGTGGTATATTGTTAAGATGTTTACAAAGTTTGCTTTGTTCACCGGGTATTATCATAAACACATATTTATCACGTCACCTGGATGATGGATATCTAATGTGTTCCATAAAGTTAGTAAACACGGTCGAAGACAATCATTATACAATTCGCAGTATTCATACAATATTAACCGAAAACATTACTACGCAGAACGACTTCGGTCCAAGCCGACGGAAGATAAATTATGTATTTATCTCGTGACAGCGAGCTTAGGAACCTTGAATGTGCTGGGAAGGTCGCACTGCTATATAAGTACCACTATTTAAAATCAGATTAGGTAGGTACCTAAAATACTGAAACGGCTTTCATTCCGAACTAGCAAAGGGATATTAGCCCATTTACGTCAGAGTCGTAAGGAATAAAGCGGTACGTTCAGCGCTTATATGAATATTAAATGACCTGTTTTCTTTACTCAAAGACACGCGTGGGGATACTCTATCGCAGGAGTGTTAGAGCAGTTATCGTGAAAATTTAAAAACTACTAAAATTATCATCGTAGCATCTCTCTCCAAAAGCAAAACAAAGGGGAGAACAAAATGCGAATCTAACATATCTGCGTTTGACCTATAATTGCGTATGACATTGAGATGAGGGTTAACATCACTAGAACAAAAGTTTCCTAAGAACCACATAAATGAGAGCTCTCCGATCCATTGCGGGAACGACATTCCGAGAGGAATTTTGAAATTTCGAAATAAGTAAGATTTGCGATGTCTAAGATGTTGTGTGATGCGAAAGACTAAAAAAACGTTACTGGAGAGGCAATATAGAAAGTGAGTTCAGAAAAAAATTATAGAAAAGCGGCAGATAAAGTACCAACGGGCAACTGATCTAGAAGAAAGACTACCCATAAGATGATGACACATTGGGAATCTATTATATATTTCAGAAACAGGCACCGTAATATGACAGGATACAGTCCTAAAGATAGCAGAAGAAGAAAATTGTAGAATCAATATGATTCATAGACCCATGATGATATGACGTCATATTCTATATGTATACAGAAGACCATTTCGTCCCAAAAGAATTTCTCCGTGATACGTTATGTCTTTCATGTTTTTTCTACTTGTCATATGCCATATACTCAACAGGACGATTCCAGTGTATTTTCAGTGATAAAGCTAGTATATGGAACTGGCCAAATAAAGATGAGAACCGGAAAAATGTAATAGAGATAAGATTCCTTAGACGTATGTGTGTACTAAGACGATGTTTGAGTTCATTTCAAACACCATTAAGAAGGAATGTAGAGAGGAAGAAAGTATATTGAATAAATTTATTAAAGAATCACTGCATTGGTTTGGACATATGGAACGCAAGGATGGAGAAAGAATTGTTAAAAATAAGTATACGCTAACGATGTGAATGGATTGCGGAGTTGAGGAAGATCGAGGAAACATGGCATGACCAAATTAATCTTCTTCTTCTCCTTCTTTTAATAGATCTGACGATCTGTGACACAGAAATCATGTCTCGTGAGATGATGAGGTCCAGCTGTCCCTCCATATTTTAAGCGGTTTTCCAGGTTGACGGTGTCCAGAAGGAATTTCATAAGCGGCTACATATGCGAGTCTGTTACCTTCCATTCAGGCTATATGATCCCTCCAGTATCTATCTTCTTCTGAAATTACTTCACCGAACGATATCCTCTGTTTCGCAAATGTTTCTTATGTCTGCATTGCGGACATGATCTCGAAGAGTTTTTCCAGTAATTGATTTTAGGCCCTTCATCTCGGACTTAGTAGACCCTTGATTCGCACAGTATCGGCCCGCGTCTCTACCAGCGTACGTCATGATAGGTTAATCCAAATTTAACAAATATCAAATATCTGCCTTATTTGTTGTAGAAAGAATCATCCTACTTGTATGAATATGAAGCAACCTAGAGAGGTGTGTTAGAATAGAGTAGTGTGTGTGTGTCCATTCTTTTTGCCTATCTTTCTGGGGAAACGCCGTGATGTTTTGTTGTTGTTGTTGTTGTCAGTATGGACTCCGCCAAAGACCTGTCATATCGTATTAATCGCCATTTTCGTTAAGCACTCGGTTCATTTATTTCCTATAAATTTGCTTCAAACCAGAGATCGATAATATAATAGTTATTTTAGGACTGAAAACACTTTTTTGTAAACAATTTACAAGAATTTCATTAAAAAAAGTAAATTAAAAAAACATAATAACAACAATAATAGCGCTGCCATCACAAACTAAGCATACCAAAAAAGCTAAGACAGCAATGCACAATGGTGTTCTTATTATAACCCTGATTTATGGAAATGAAACATAAACGAACCATAGAACTGGCAAAAGAAGGATGAAAGTAGAATAAATGCAGTAGAAATAAGATCTTCTAGACGAATGTGTGAAAAATCTGTGTGTGATAGTGTGAAATGAAAACATAAGAAGTAAATGCGGTGCGAATGAATAAAATAATGAAAGGAAATTAAGATGGTTTGGACACACGGAAAGAATGAATGAAGAAAGAATGGTTAAAAAAGTATATATTAATGATGTAAACAGAGGAAGACCGAGGAAAACGTGGCACTATCAAATCAATCAAATATGAAAAGTCGACTACGCGAGGAATCGGAGAAATCGACACGCGTGCATGACACGATATGTATGAATGATTATTCTGGAGATGACGTGATGGTTAGTTAGTTCGTTTTTTTAGTCAATTTAATGTCGTAATAATATTAATAATTGTGCATTTTTTCCGTGAACCTGGAATAAATATTGAACTATATCCTTTCGTTTTTTTGGGAAATGTTATTCAGATATGTATGTATAAGCCCTGGTTGTTTTATTGATTACAAATCAAACACACGCTATATTGACAACACATTGATTTTTTTAAATCATATTAAGACGAGTTATCTTATTTTATTGTCGTTAATGAAATAACTATTCAACCAAAATTTACATCTGTGCTTTTCGAGTTTTACCTCAAAATACGTATCTATTTTATTTATGAGATAAATATACGTATGCAATATGTGCTCTTATTTTGTTAACTGTTAATTTTAAACATTGTCATTATACGTATCACAATTTATTTTTTATGAAAGTCTTGCGACAGTTGTTTTGCCAATCTATATTGGCATCATCAGGTATTGCAAACAAATCATAAAAATTCTTTGTGGTACGTATAACAATGTTTCAAATTTAAACATTGTAATGGTACATCATTACGATTTCTTCGGCCACTGTATTCGCCCCAATTCTCCCCAGTTAAGTACCTCTTCGAAATTTATTTCCAACTTCTCCTGTTTCCGCCCTGTGAGCCACCGCCGCCTTCCCAATTGGTATCACTGCTTTTTCGGTACTCTATGCTTCGAGGCCAGAAGCCCGCCACTTCCCTCTAGTCAGCCGTTGCGGGTAGGCCGCCATCTTGTGTTCTTTCGCCAGTGCCCAGTTACCACCACGATGTAGGAGAAACGTTAATCCGTTTGCATCCGGCTGGACCAGCAATGGTTCAGCCTTTCTCCCATCATATCAGGTAGAATACTAATAATAATATCCATATCGAAGACCGCACATTGGTTCCACATGTGCGTCATGTGTCCGCGTGTCTGCGATTGATTCCCTCCGCCACGGTCCGAGCCATCCTCTGCTCCCGAAATTGCCGCCCACGTGTTGTCGCACATCATGTCCCGACAACGTGGTTGACCTCACCAGCCAGCGGAACTGCGAGGACCACTTCTTCACGCCGCTTCAGACAGCACCAACAGGTTAGGGAACCTCGTGTCTGCCAGGTGACGCTCTAAATATTGAATTGCTGACCCACCATCTTCTGGTCAGCGTCGCTGATAACGTCTACGGACGACGTCGCCGGTCGATGTCCTGACGAGCACGCCATCGAGGAATCACCTCAAACAGCCTCTTCATTATTTCATCATGTGCCTTTTTATTATGTATTCGTACGACATCCCTAGCCTCTGGATTATTGTTATAATGTTAACTAGATAATAAACCTTAATGTGTCCCATGTAACTGTCTTTATATTTACACCCGTCCCTGAATCGAATAATATACCGAAAAGAATCTCACGATTACCACCCTGAGGATTAAAAACCATGCTCTCCGTGCTAACCGAGGAGGTACGTTTCACTGGCGCCCAACGTGGGGCGCGTTGGGCGCGTCACCTGGCAGACACGAGGTTCCCTAACCTGTTGGTGCTGTCTGAAGCGGCGTGAAGAAGTGGTCCTCGCAGTTCCGCTGGCTGGTGAGGTCAACCACGTTGTCGGGACATGATGTGCGACAACACGTGGGCGGCAATTTCGGGTACAGAGGATGGCTCGGACCGTGGCGGAGGGAATCAATCGCAGACACGCGGACACATGACGCACATGTGGAACCAATGTGCGGTCTTCGATATGGATATTATTATTAGTATTCTACCTGATATGATGGGAGAAAGGCTGAACCATTGCTGGTCCAGCCGGATGCAAACGGATTAACGTTTCTCCTACATCGTGGTGGTAACTGGGCACTGGCGAAAGAACACAAGATGGCGGCCTACCCGCAACGGCTGACTAGAGGGAAGTGGCGGGCTTCTGGCCTCGAAGCATAGAGTACCGAAAAAGCAGTGATACCAATTGGGAAGGCGGCGGTGGCTCACAGGGCGGAAACAGGAGAAGTTGGAAATAAATTTCGAAGAGGTACTTAACTGGGGAGAATTGGGGCGAATACAGTGGCCGAAGAAATCGTAATGATGTACCATTACAACATATAATAATCATAGTGTTTCAACCAAAGCAATGGATAATCGAATACAAATATTAATATTATATGTCACAATTTTATGAAAAAATCATATCAAAACTCATACGATATACCATTTATCATTACATAATTTATTTTATTTATTTTATTTGCCACACATTTTCGTCGGAAATAAATTTCCTTCTAAAACAAACATATTTTTCCAGAAGAAGCTTAGCATTTTACGTCTTCAAAATACGATACTTCTCCGTAGTTAACCCTTAATTGCAAGGTGTAGCAAATTTGCTACAAACTGAAAAATCTACTAATATTTGTACATAATATTTTAACTTCATACATTTACTTGTACGCTATAATATATAATAAATAAATAATAATAAATTGGATAATTTATAGAGCGCCATTTTTATGAATTACTCATCTCAAGGGCGCTGTAGAAGATGCTCCGTTTTATCAACTAGATAATAATAATAATAATAATAATGATACCAAAAATAATAAACATATTTAGTATGAGGGCTGCCCCTGACGAAGTCGATCAACCCTTTCTGTCAGGAAATGATAATTTGAAAAGGTGCGTTTTGAGTCTCGATCTAAACTTTGATTGATTCTCAATGCACTTAAGGTCTGCTGGAAGACTGTTCCAGGCTGAAGGGCCAGCTACCGCGAAGGCTCGGTCGCCAAAGTTTGTGCTTGGACAGCGTTTTGGCACAGTCGATCTACCGATCGCAGAAAACTTAGCTGATCGCAATGTAGACTGTCTAGCACTCAGGTTCTCGTTGATGCAGAGTTCAGATATATACGCTGGTTCCATTCCATGCAACGCCTTGATATACTCTATATTATCATCTACCTACAAAGGTACACAAGCCATCGCTTGTAGCGCTAATTTAAAGACAATTTACCTTGATATCTCGTTGACGGTTGACCAGTTTCGACTACTTTCAGATTATTGGAAACATTTAGGATTTCATTTTATTTTTATTTTTAAATAAATATTAATATGATATTCAATCATTTATTGTTATAAAATAATTATAAAATATTATCTAATTTAGCTTTCTAATAAATTTGCTACAAAAACATTTTGTGTCCGGAAAGCAATGCCAGTGAGTCGATTAAAAAGAATTTATTGAACTTTTCGTTACAACACGTCAAAATTCTTAAAAATAAGCTCCTCCTACGTTGATATATCGGCTCCAGCAATTTTTCCAGGCATCGAATGCGCCACGGTAGGTACATTCCTCCGGAATGCTCCTTAAGGCCGCGTTGCAACCTGCATGGATTCCCTTGATATTCTTGAAATTCTTTCTTTTCATTGGTCCTTTCAGGCGTGGAAACAAAAAGAAGTCCGGGGAGCCAGGGGGGACGTTGTTAAAAAATCGGGATCACTTTCGCCCATGTTTAGATTTTCTTTGGATATTTCAACGCGGCGCGATTTTGGTCGTCGGTGAGCACTTTTGGGACCATCTTTGCACACACCTTCCGCATGTTCAAATTGTTCATAACGATCTCATGAACGAGAATAGTTTTCGGAATGTTTAACTCCTGTGACAGTCAACAGACACTCATTCGTCGGTCGTTGCTCAACAGTTATTTCACTCGCGTCACATTGTCGATCGTCGTGCTCGTTGATGACCTGTCTTAATTCTCCGGATGTTCATTAACTCTATTCCCCCACTATCATTCACAATCGGTCCACGCGCGCTCCGACGTACAGTCGCGCCAAAAAAAACGCTGACGTTACTTTACGGATACACCATGTAGGTATATAAATAAACAAAATCTGTTTTTTTCTAACTAACTAACTAACTAACCATCACGCCGTCTCCCCTAAAAGGTAGGCAGAAAGAATGGACTGTCACACTTTTACTGATGCGGCACTCCATCCTTCTCTTTTCGCTCCGCGGGAGACGCGGTGTGATGGTTTGCGAACCTCATCGCCACCAATAGGCATCTCCCGCGCACACTTCGATCGTCCAACACCCACAAAATAAATCTAAAACAAATAATATAAAATACAATGATATAAAATAAAATAACAAAATAAAAATAATTTAACACAAAATGTTCTTTTTAGATGGTGCACATATTGTCTATTTAATTTATGTTCCACGAATCCACCGTTTTTTAATTTAGCACATAATGTAATAACACATAATGTTTTTTTCGATGTTGCACATGTTGACATGGACGATCCGGACTTTTGTGTTTATTTAATTTATGTTACACGTATCCACCGTTTTTTTTAATTAGCTGTAATTAGGCACTTAACCAGCAAGAACTTGAAAATAATATTGAAGAAATTTTTCAAATTGTCATTGGAACAAATGAAAAATTTGTTTTTACACCTGTCAAAATTCTTTATAAAAATGATAAAACTAATATAATTTTAACAACAAAACGATACAAACGTATTACGTGTCACAATTAACTATTATAAAGTGCGGCAACAGTTAAATTGACCAAAACAATTCCTCGTATACGCGAAATATCTCCAAATTTACAGGACACCACATGAACCAAACCAAATTTTCAAAATCAGAATCTGTTTTTTTCCAATTTCTTATTTTGCAATAGATAACTAAATTATCATTTATGATAATATTTTTATAAAATAAAGCAATGAAGGGTTAAACAAGGGTTAACCCAAATTTCTTTTTCGTTCCTACCTCATACTTTATGTATAACATTTTTTTTATATCAATTAGGATCAAATAACAGTAACAGAAAAAAGGTCGGCAGGAAACATTCAGGGCTTAATTAATTTCTAGGAATCCATTTCATGTCTGAATTGATCAATGTCACGTGTGTAAAAGTACGAGTATGTACTTATAAATAATATCAAAATTCACGTCAATTTATATGGAGATGAAAGGCTGATTGATACCCTCGTAAAAGGAACTTTGGGTACGTTTTAACACAGCTTTCCAAATGGCACTAAAATGATACGCAATTTATTTTCAGTGTACGTATTTACAAAAAAAAATTCTGAATATTCATAAAATCGTTCAAATATTTCATGCGTTCATAATTTGAGTTTCGAATCCGACGACGATTCATGTTTTTAAGCTAGTGAATAATGTTATCTATTCATTTATTTTATACTACTGTTTGCTCTAAGATCTTTCAATAACATAGCTTTATATAGTTTTCCAGTTAGTATTTTTTTTTCAATTAACCAACTCCATTTATTCTTTTGAAGCTGATTCTCTTTCGCGGTTCGTTTCTAGAATTAAATATTTGATATTTTTTAAAGTATCATAAAGCAAAAATTATTAACAATAAATTTAAACCAAATCTGTCTGTTTAACCCCAAAGGTTTGATGATAAGGCATGAAAACTTCTGCAAGTGAACTTAAGCAAGTTGTATTCATTATGTCAACATCCACTGCAAGATACACAGACAGGTTGTGACCAGTTATCGACTTGAAGTAGGTGTTAAGATAGTATAAGGGTACTAACGTAAGTCCAGTTTACATATGGCGCTGAATCGTGAACCTTAATTGGTATTGTATTGCGTTTGAAATGTGGCTGCGCATACCTTGGACCAATATGGTCAGCAATATAAATGTTTTCCAGAGAGCTAGAGCTAAGAGTTGTTGACCATTGTTAAAGCCCGTAAAGTGTCACGTTTAGGTCACGTGATTAGCGGATAAAAATATAAATGTTGCACCTGATCACGACTTGACTTGACTTGACTTGACTTGACTTATTGAGGGCAAACTAGAGGGTCGACGAGGTGTTGGCAGGAAGCGAAACTCCTGGCTCCACAACATAAGGAACTGGATTGGCTTAAAGAGTGTTGTCAAGCTCCCAGGGACAGAGACGCCTTCTCACAAGTGATAATAAATGTTGAGGGGACCCAGACCATGATACAGAAGAGAATAATAAAAACGGAAGCCCACTTATGAAAGGGTTTTTTGCTAATTAAAGCTTCTTAAAATGATATCAATAATCTTTATCCCTACAGATTTTCGAGTTTGACCTCTATTGATATTGCTGACAATTACAAATCATAATTTTGTCAGTATGTAAAACATGTAGCCGATAACATATGTAATTTTGTGTACACCAATATATATATATATATATATATATATATATATATATATATATATATATATATATAGCTGATAGCCCAAATTTTGATATATTCTGGGAATATTCAAAAAATTATAAATGAGTCCCAAGTATGGGGCCATACACTATCTATCTATCAATGGCCCCACGGTTGGAGCGATACGCACGAAGAAGTTAAGTAAATTAAATATGTTCTTGTTTTTTGTTTCAGGTCCGGCCCGAGTGATTCAAGTGATGTTGCCGCTGATCCGTCGCGCCCGCGGTCGCATCATTAACGTGAGCTCCGGCCTCGCGCGCGTGGCCTCCCCCGTGCGCGGCGTGCACTGCGCCCTGCTCGCCGGCCTCGAGGGGCTGTCTTCCTGCCTGCGCCAGGAGCTGCGCCCCCGTGGCGTGGAGGTCGTGGTCGTAGCGCCCGGCGAGTACACGACAGGAAATGCTTGGCTTTCGGAAGATTCGCTCCTCATCCAAGCAAAGGAAATGTGGCACCAACTAAGCGATGAGCAGAAGGGAACATATGGAGAGGAATACTTCGAACAGACCATCAGATCACTTGAGAAATATACTAAAGATGTAAGTACCATTGATTTGCTTTTATATTTCTCCATTCTTCAACTATGAGATGGACATTTGAATGGTTGAAGTAAAAAAAAATCAAATTTATCAAATATTAATGATCGGTCATGTTAGAAGTCGAAAATATCGACGTACGTGTATGATTCGCTTATTATATTTCATATTATATTTTATTTCAATACATATCAAGTAAATATTTAACTATTGTATCTTGAACAATGGTGTAAAACTCCATATTAAATAATTAATATGGATATTTGACAATGCCTTCGAAAGGCAAAGCATGTCATTCGAATAAAATATTGAATAATAAAACTTCTAGAAAACATACATTTTCATTCATATCAATGCGCATTTGCCCTTCTTTAGCGTAAATATTCAATAGATTCTAATATTTTCAATTAGCTAGTTAGTTAATGTATACAACTATATATAACTTATTTAGTGTAAAAATAATGGTGTAAAACTCCATTTTAAATCAGTTATCCAAATGAAAATATCTGTTTTCTAGAAGTTTGATTATATTTTCTTTGAATGACATATTTAGCCTGTCTATTACACACATTTGATAATGCTTCAGGGAGGCATATTGAACATAATAAAACTTCTATAAAACAAAGGTTTTCATTCAAATGCATTTTGTTAAAAGACTAACATCAAGGATTGAAGCCAATGGTATTAGAATACAATCACCAATATGAGCAGAAAATAACTCATTATTGTGAAGAAGGAATCTGGTCGAGTCCAGGCTTGAACCCAAGTACCCTGGATCAGGAGCCAAGCCATTTACTATATTAATTACTCAAGTGTGGTTATTGTACTGTTGAAGGTAATTTCACAACCAGTTCGCAATAAAATCAATCCATGGTCTTCTAAATAATCAAAAAAATCTAAATATTTTCCCAATACAAGCAATAATAATTTCACATTGCACTACACATAAATTTCACGAAGCATATGATTTGTAATTTCCATCTACCTGGAAGGTATTCCATTACGAAAGCTGGACCATTTCAGATATCTCGGCTCTATTTTTAACAATGATAGCACGATTGAAACTGACGTAAAGCATAGAATAAACGTAGGATGGCTTAAATGGCGTGCCTTTTCAGGAGTATTTTGCGACAGCAAAGTACCCATGCTAATAAAAGGAAAGGTGTACCGAGCCCCCGTAAGACCTGCTATGCTCTATGGATCGGAATGCTGGGCCACAAGGCGACAAGAAGAACAGAGGCTACACGTAGCAGAAATGAAGATGCTGGGGTGAGCTGCCGGGGTTACGATGCTGGATAAAGCTAGAAATGAGCTCATGAGAGGTAGCCTAAAAGTTGCCCCCATAGCAGAAAAAACTAGGGATCGTCGGCTGCGTTGGTACGGCCATGTGAGCAGGAGGGACAATGAATACATTGTTTACAAGATCCTGCAACTGGAATACGAAAGGAGGGGACCAGGTCGGCATCCTGCAACGTGGATATCCACAGTTAGGAACGACTATAAAGCGCTGTGACTGGATAGCCAGATGACCCTGGATCGTGACACTTGGCGGAGCCGTATTAGAAGAGCCGACCCCAAATAACGGGAAATGGCAAGGCAAAAGACGAAAGAAAATTGAATTCACAACTTCAATATAAATTAATTAAAAGTATCGTAATAACGTACGGTCACTATTTATTTGTAAACAATATATTTTATTCAATTACACTTAATAGAGTCCCAAGAGTCAAATGAAGTGAAATAAACATCAGACCCAAGAGATATTTTAATGTGTAACAAGTTTTTCCTTACAATGCGAGACGTAGAAGATTTATCGTGTTACTGGAAGACCACTTAACTTTTAACTGTTTCGACACTTGAGTTTTCTTATTTTAGAAGACAAAATGGTGAAGAAGGTATATGAAAACGACGTAAACGAAGCTAGAAAAAGAGGTAGATTGAGGAAAACTTACCACGATCAAATTAACCAAATATCAAATGTCGATCACGTGAGGAGTCGGAGAAATTGATGTGCGTGCATGACACGATGTATGAGTTTAGGGGAAGCAAGAGATGTATGTCAGAACAGAACAGTGTGATGGTCTATTCTTTCTGCCTACCCCTTCGGGGAGACGGCGTGATGTTTAGTTAGTTATTTTGTTAATGAAATATCGTTTTAATAGTGAATTTTGATCAAAATGCGCCTTCGGAGAATGTGCTTATGCATAGTGATGACCGATAGAATTACGTTTTCTAAACGGTCTAAAGGTTAATAAATCTGTTTTGGGAAACCCATCTCTTCGAATCTGCAGAGAAATTATTTTTCTGAACCCTCTCCAGCATCGGTTCATCCTCTTTGCCTACCTCTTCAGCGAATCAGCGTGTTGATTGAATTTTTATTTGATTCGCAACGCACATGTTTATGAATAAATTTAATCTTTCAAACTCCGTGGGATGTCGCTTTACAGATTGAAAATTAAAAACATGGAGATATGAAAATGTTTTATAATGGAAATGTACGAAAGTTTAGAAACACCATTACGCTGTATCTCGGCGGAGCAAGGGAAGACGGAGTGTCATAAATCTCTGTTTCTGACGACCTGGAACGTCCAGCGGCGTAGTGTATTTCGGGTTGACCATCAAATGACCGCTGCCACTGTTGAAAAAGTGTCCCGAAAACGTGACTACACGTAATACCCTTGGGACAAAATAAATAATTCGGCACAAAGCAAAAATATGTACAATTTTACCTAAGAAATGCGAAATCAGCTGTGAATGTCATGTCCCTTCTCAACTTTTTTTTAAAGTTTCAATCCTAGGAATTGGTTTGCCACAAATTGTTATTATTATGTTTGTTCAATATTATTTTTGTTCGTGGGATGCCGCTTTGGCATTTTTTAATGTGGGAGTTTCTCGTTTATTCCACATTTTTGTATAGGTACAACATGCTATTTGAGCCCAATTATTATATACATTTTTTTTATATTTCTCATAAAATGTAGGTAGCTAGTAAATCGGTATTTTTACTATCGAAATTCTATCAGACCAAAGACAGTGTGATAATTTTTTCACACTGTCATCGCCAGGAATCGAACCCGGCATCTTCGGTGTGGCATCCGTGGCTGTTGCCACTCTCCAACAAGGGTAGTCAGTTAAAAAAATATGTAAAATAAAATAAACACTGTATATTAACCATGATATCGTAAATATATTTGACGCGAACTAGTTTCGCTTGCACCCAAGCTTCTTTAAAACAATATAAAAACTTATATTGCCCTGATGAAACTTGGGCACAAGCGATACTTGTAAGCGTCAAATATAATAACAATATGATAGATAATATTCAAATTCCTTATTTTATTTTATAGATTTATTAATCAAAAAATATCTAACCACAAAGTGAGCGCTAGATATAAAACTTTAATTAATTTATAATTAACATTAAGTTTTAGCTCTTTTTTAAGAATTAAATCTTAGGTTTTATCACTTTCGACTTCAATTGGTGTTTATTTGAAACAATCGCCTGCGAATGTTTAATTTTAAATCTCTTATTTCAAAATGTGTAGTGATTACACAGCACCGTATCGTAAGGACCTTTTTAGCACAATAAGGACAAGGTTAATGGATGGTTATTTGTATGTTTGACTCACTTGAAATCCCTTCGATTCTCTAGAGAGGTAGGCAAAAAAAATGGATTGTTACACTGCCAGACTAACCAGACGTACCTACCTTTCGAACCTTCCTATAGTAATACAAAGTAACACACACGCGTGCCGTTTTATTTGTATTTCGAACATTACTGCTTAAAATACAATAACGTGATGATTTTTTATATATTTTTAAGAATATATAGGTATATTAAAGTTAACAAAACTTTATTTGAATGACAATGGCAGTATAGATGGTGAAACCGGTCAATAAATAATACAATTAAACACTTTTTTTAATGAAAAACATTTCTGCTTTTCAGTTTGCTTGTTCTTTCTCGTGGTTTAGGTCGTTTGTTTGATGACCTTTTTTTTACATCTTCGCTAGTGTTAATCCAAGAGATTGGTTTGAAACAAAGTGTAATTTTTTGCTGATTCTAAGGATGCCAATTGGACCTTTAATGTTGTAGTTTCCTGTTGCTTTTCACAATTGTAAACAGCAGATTATTTGAACACTTTTCTTATTATTTTTCTTCATCTAAGTGTAGGCCTTGTGGCCTGTTTATTAAGAAGAAATGGCCTCCTACGAGGTCGACTCCCAGTTGTCGATCCTTCACATTTAAACACAATTATTGTATACAGCTTTTTAGCCTCATGACGTGTGATAGATAGCGTCTCATTTTATTATCACGTGAATTCTACCAGACCAAAGATAGAATGACAATCACACTCTTATCGCTGGGGAATCGAACCCGGGACCTTCGGTGTGGTGGTCATAGATCTTGGCACTCTGCCATGAAAATAGTATTTTAACTCATTACTTACTTTATTTCATTAAGTATTATATTTTTTACTCAAACAAGTACAATTAATTAACGAAAAATTTATATTGTTACCGCATTATCAACTCTATCCGAGGATCCCAAGTAATTAGTAACTAAATCAAAACGATGTCACGCTTAGACGAAAATCAGGGTTTTCGTGTAAGTCTTGGATTAACTTAAACTCAAACTAGATGAAAGGAGACAAAATTGGGTTTGAGTTCCATTCGGAAGTTAGTAACTACTTCACTCTTTCTCTCTCCTCCTAATTATAATAGTTGTGGCGGGACTTGGGAACTGCGTAGGTCTACACATCTGTACGTGATTTCGCGCTCCCATCAGTACCCGGGAAGAGCAAATAATATTTATGTAAGGTACGAAATTAGTAAGCAAAGCCGATATCTCCACGAAGGTAATATTACATATTAAATAGAATTTATTTGCATATCATACTTTCAAGCACGTTCATATTTTCTTAGTTACATTTAAATAAGAATAAACAAATGAACTTTTCGAAGTATAATTTATTTACATTCAATGTATTCAAGCGTATAGAATGTGGAAACTATTGAGCTATTAGTAGTTCGAGAAATGGCGAAATTGTTACGAGTGTTAGATTGGAGGGTCGAAACGGAGGACAGGAGGAGTTGGAGGCGAAGAATACTGGAGGGTATGGCTCGATATGGGCTTAAGGACCATCGAATAAGAAGAAGAAGAAGTATTTCGAGTATCGTTGGTAAAGTTTATCACGGAATTTTAATAGAAAGAATAAAAAAAGTTGACGAGTGACAGAGTTTGGGATGTCCAATGGCAAAGGATGTATGAATCAAATTTTTGCATTTTGTACAGTGACAGAGAAGCTTCTGGCCAAAAACCGGAACTCTTCAGCGCGTGTGTCGATTTGCAAAAAGCGTATGTTCGTGTAGATAGAGTTAATTTGTGGGAAATATTGAATATGGAATGAGAATAAAACTGATTACAGCAATCACATTGCTGTACACGGAAAGCACTAGGAGTGTCAGAGTAAATAGAGATCTTACAGGCTGATAAGGTATTTGGAGATATTTTATATATAAGATATATATAAGATATTTTATATCTATATTTGGAGTGTATGAGAGATCTGATGGGGTTGGATGCAGGTGCAAAAATTAACGGAGTGTCAGTAAGCTGTCCGTTGTATGCGGACGACGCTGTGCTACTTGCAGACAACGAGCATGAACTACAAGCTCTGGTGTCTAGTATACTCGTATATGAAGTTATGTAAGCGATACGATTTGTTGATGAATGTGAATAAGTCCAAAGTAATGATTTTCGAAAAAGAAAAAAGCATGACAGTCTGCAGCATTGGCTAAAACGGTGAAAATACGAAACAAGTGGATGAATTTGTTTATTTTTGAAGTGTGTTTACAAAGGATGGAAGAATGAAGAAGAATATTGAAAGAGGGGTTGGTTTGTGAACAGTGCAACTTTTGTAAACCAAAGCAAATGGTTCACAAAAGTTGTCATCGGAAACGAATGCCTATTCAAAAAAGCTATGATGGCAGTGCACAATGGTGTTCTTTTCCACCCATTATTTTTGAAGTGAAGCATGGAACTGCTAAAAGAAGGATGAAAGTAGAAGAAATGAGATCTCTTAGATGAATGTACAGAAAATCTTTGTGCGAGTGTTCAATGAAAACATAAAAAGTGAATGCAGTACGAATAAAGTGTTATGAACAAAATAATGAGAGGATCATTAAGATGGTTTAGACACATGGAAAAAATTAATAAAGAAATAATGGTAAAGAAAGTATATGTTAACGATGTAAACGGAACCTGAAATAGAGAAAGACCGAGGGAAATAAATTTAATGTTGAAAGTCGGCCACGTGCGTAGTCGGAAAAATCGACGAGCGTGCATGACACGTTGTATGAATGTTGAGGAATCGAGAGAAGTATGTCAGGGAATGACAGTGGTGGTTCATTTTTTCTGCCCACCCCTTCCGGGAAACGGTGTAATGGTTAGTCAGTAAGTTGTATTTTTAAGGAGAAGAAACAAATGAACCTTTCAACGTATAATTATTTGTTTAAGAAATATAATGAATTCAATATATTTTACTGATATGGGAGACAGAAATTTCTAGGTAAAATTTGAAATCATCCAGCAATGGCTTTTGTACTTTAATAGTCTTAATAACTTTAACCTGTCTTCTCGAAAATATAAAATTCAATGTACCCACCCGGAATCTAAGGCAAATTAAACTTTTTCACGAAAATCTCCATAAAACAAACTACGGATATAATGCACCTATACCTAGAATGACTAGACTTGTAAACTGTTGTCAAGACTTAGATTTTTTTGGATTAAATCTAAATTCTTTTTTGTCTAAACTTAAAAAATATCGACCTCCATCAAACCCTTAAATTGTCTAAACCAGATTCAGTTTTTACTATTTGTTTGTCACTGAGACTACTTGTACCTTGTAATCCTTCCACAATATAATCAAATATGTCGTTAGCTAATTGCAGTCGTGTTCTTGTTGCTCATCTCTGGTATACATATCTATGAAACTTTCTTCTTTACTCTCTTCCAGATCATCCTCTTAACTTGTCCTAGGCTAATTGTTTACTGTTACTGTTTTAAAATGTTCCTAGATTTAAGTAACTTATCTGTATTATGAATAATGTATTGGAATTAATTCCGTCAACAACAAAAATAAATAAATAAATAAATAAATAAATAGAAAGATGGAAATGTAGAGTGTAGCGTTCAATAAGAATATATATAAAATTAAAAGATTCTCTACAAATTTTGATAGATTTTTTGGTTTGTAGCAAATTTGCTACGCCATGCAATAAAGGGTTTAATAATGAATGGAAATATTTATTGTTTATTCCAGGAAGCCGACCTTACCCCAGTGACCAAGGCCCTGACTGACGCCGTGACGCGCTCCTTCCCCTTATCCCGCTACACGCCGGTCACGCGCAAGGAGAAGCTGCAATCCTTCATCGCCGACCACTTCCCGACTGCCGTATACGACCTGATCTTTGCCGAATAAACACCCCCGAGAGTAGCATCAATCTTCACCCCCGGCAGTACAGATAATCCCTACGAATGTCGCGATTGATGACGTCCGTGTATCAAGACTTTTGACACAAGAGAGACGGTAAAGGTCATTTTACCGCGTTTGATACATAAAACGACTGCACTGGAATAAATAATGCTATTATCAAATTATAGTGAAGACAATAATAATAAATTAAAATTGACGCATTTTATTGTTTCTTGAAAAATTATGTTAAACAAAGATTTTAAAACTTTGTGTACAATACGAGCATCATTAAAAAAAAAATTTAATAAACAAACATGCTTCGGACATAGGAACCCTTTATCAGTGTTATAAATATTTTAACAATTTTTTCACGAATGTGGCTATTTTTGACAAAAATATCGGTCAAAATAGACATGAAAATTTTAAAGACATTGTTCTATGAATCCGCAACACAAAGTAATGGCGAAGAAATTATGTTAATGGAGTTTAACATTAAACAATTGAAATGAAAAAAAACTGTTTTCGAAAAGTTTTAGTATGTTTTTTGGGAAATTACATGTTTCGCCTTTCTAAGGCATTATCAAATGCTTTATAACAGTTGCTAATGCCTTTGATAGTCGAAACATGCGATTCCCAAAAAAATAATATATATATAACTTCTAGAAAACAAACGTTTTCGTTCGTATTTATTAAGATTATTGCTTTTAAAATAACATTTCTTCAAAACTATAAAGCTTTCATTGCCAAATGATCTACATAGAAATAATTAATACGAATGAAAACATCTGCTTTATAGAAGTTTTATTATATTTTTTAGAATGACATTGTTCGCCATGTAAAGGCATTATCAAATGTTTAATAATGCCTTTTTTATTATTATGCGCATATGATTATGGCTTAGAAAGGCAAAATATGTCATTCCCATAAAATATTATAAAACTTCTATAAAATAGACGTTTTCATTCTTATAATTTTTAATATTGGGTTTTACATTATTGTTCAAGAAACAATAAGAACATATAAAAAAAACTTAAAAAACTAACTAAAACAGTAAGTGAGGCACGTTTTTCAACAATTAATTACATATTTTAGGAGTGCTTTTAACAACACACATCACATTAAACAATTAAACAAACTCTTCATGCTTAGGTAATCTCAAACGAAGCATGAAAGATGTGTATTTATTCATTTGTAATAGTCTTATGGCTGCTAAGTGTCGTCTTTAAAAGATTCCCGTCTCTTGAGTGTTACATTGTTTAGAGAGAAGAGAAACTTGCTTTTCTGTACTCAAGTAAAATCAAGATTACAGTGACAGTTATAATAGAAAATAAACAGAAAGTAGATGATTTAAATCTGGAATGGAGATAGTAAATGCTTTCGTAAGTAAGATAGGTGAAATTCGAGTTTTTAAAGAATACAATATAAAACAAATATATACATTATTTTATATAAGTAAATCTGACAGAAACATTGAAATATATTTCTTTAAATTTTATCTTGCTTTCTACTGGTATTGCTGTTTTTATATGTTCTTCATTCTCAATTTGAGTCATCTCACAAATGTATGTCTTACGTCAGAAAAAGTTTTTCAATATTTGAATACGAAATCATTTTTCGTTAAAAGTTCTGGGTCGCAAGTCGAAAGTTGCCGAAATAAAATAAAATAACAAAATGTCTTGACCTTCGAATCTCATTCTGCGAAGTACATAATATAACTTTGTGTTTTATCTCTATCTATTCTGGTTCTCCCTAAATAAATCTTGTATCGATCGACATTTTTTTCTTAACTCACCGGTTTTATCGGTGGATTTAGAAACGTGTTCAATTTTTCTAATGCGTGTGAAGATTGTCTGCTGGTGTATCTAATATATCAAAGTTAATGTAAATATGTATCTACATATACAATAGATAAAGCAATTTACTCAAAATCATTTTATTTGCCGACAAATAATGTTCTGCGTAGGTGTATTTAACAAAATAATCACTTAAATCCTTTACGTCCTTTGAAAACCGATTTAATATTGTCGTTTAACTGTCCAAAATACCAATTTTGTATCGTAAATACGTGAATTTAATTTGCGTAAAACATTTTCCTGGTTTTGACAGTTGATTGGCGTAATAACCTAGTTTTGATTATATAATTCATCACAAAAAAAAGGTCATAAGCTCTTAAATATTCGACACATTTTTTACATCAATTTCGACATCACATTTATATATTTGTTTGTTAAGATATAAATGAACTCAGTGTTAATTATTCTGAAAATTTTGTAAATACTGTGTAACCTATATTTAAATTAAATTTCTTTGCGATATTTCACAACTGAATATTAAGGGTACTCTATGGCTCAACAATATAAAAATTATTTATTGTTTATAAGTAATCACGGCTATTTTTTAATAGGTACTAGTTTATGCAACTACGTAATTTCAATAAATAATTATTGTTTCAAAATAACAACATAAACAATTGAATACAAAGTTTAAACAAAAAAAAGCAACATCTGTATTATCAAAAATTTAACTATTACAGTTGTTTCACCAACCGATGTTGGCATTATCAGGTGTTGCATATAAAATTTTTATATTATGACAGTGTTATAAATTTAATAGTTAATAATGCTGAATTATCTTAGTGTTTTGGCCAAAAAATGGAATATTATATTTTTATTTACTTAAATAATAGATTGAGAATCTCGATTAGAATTCATATTCCTATTTTGAATTCCCGAAACAAGTTGAATAATGATAATTACGTAAAAATCTATAAATTCAATTGTAAAAATAACAACATCAATGTTTATATTTTCTAATGTTTTTTTAATAGTTAGCTGGTTGGTTTACGAGCTTATTATAATGCTTTTCCCATTTCATCAGTCAAACAAACGCTATTTTTTTCATGTAATTTTGTGAATAGTGTATAGTATTATAATTATTAGGCATGTACGATGTATAAAAATGTTTAGTGTATGTGTACGTTTGTTTATTAAATGTTAATTTAAACTTAATTTTATCATTCATCACTTCATCGAAAATAATATTTACTTTTCAATTCGTCTGCTTACATCGTTTTAACCCTTGCCAGTTTAAAAAAATAAAGTTTCGCCAAATTTCAATTTTATACAATATTATAAGATAAGAACATTTGTTGGTTATATAATACATGACAAGCAAAAATA
This sequence comes from Lepidostoma basale, assembly GCA_022606425.2. Classification (NCBI taxonomy): domain Eukaryota; kingdom Metazoa; phylum Arthropoda; class Insecta; order Trichoptera; family Lepidostomatidae; genus Lepidostoma; species Lepidostoma basale. The sequence continues at coordinate 378,009 of JAHDVF020000282.1, read as the reverse complement.
TACGTTTTTTTTTAAATTAGCTTAAATCATGTTATAAAAAAGACAAATCATAATCGAAATGAGTTTGAAAGGAACAAATTTGTTTTAACTATTTCAAGTTCCCGATCATATAATAGTATGATACATTATTAAATAAACTGATGCATTTTTATTATCAATATTCAATAAAACTTACATATCAAAGCGTATGATTATTATTATAATTATAAAAATAGATCATCATCATTATTTTTAAGTCAATCATATATGTGTTCATGTTCATTTTGATTACTTTATACTCAAAGCGATAATTGACCAGTACTTAAATTAATGTTCTTTTTTTCTTAAATTTTGCGTTTCTCCTATGTATGTGCTGCATTTCAATATTTTTGTTAAGTCCTCTTAAGAATAAATAAAACGAATAAAATGAGAGTTGTTATTTGTTTGTTTAATGATTATATTAAAAATAATAATCATTAATAAAATACACCCCACACCACCTTAAATTTTTTTCTCGATTATCTGATTAAAAAAAAATATTTACAAAAAAATAGATATTACTATTATTTTTTGTGATGAATATTTAAATTTAAATAAAAGTGTTTTAAAAAAGTTTATAAATTTTGAAAAATTAAATTTTACAATTAGGTTAACAAATAGTTTTGACTTGAGTATTTTGATCCGTTAGAACAATAGATAAATATAAATAATAATACATGGCGAAACCTGTTTATTTTTTTAATGTAAATAAAACTATTACACTTATTATTTCTTAATCAATCATGTAAAACTGCTTATAAAATATTCAATCAATAATGAAAACGTCTGTTTTCTTGAAGTTTCATCGTATTTTATGGGAATGGCATATTTTATTTTGTGTAAAGACATGTGATTATGCCTTTGAAAGGAATTATTATAAAATATGCTTTTCTGATACACATATTTGCGTTAACATTTTAAAAATATATACGAGTATATAGAGCATATCAGAGGAAGTCTAAAAGTCGCCCCTATAGCGGAAAAGGCTAGGGAATGTAATGTGCGGTGGCACAGCTATATGAGCAGGAGGGATGATGAACACATCGTCCACATGGCCCTGCAACTAGAAGATGGAAGTATGATAAAGATTCGGCCTCCTGCAACTTGGATGTCCACACTTCGGAGGAATTATCTGAGGGCGCTGGGACCTGAACAGTCAGATGACGCAGGATCGGGAAACTTGGAGCTATTTTAGGAGAGCCAACTCCAAATAACGCGAAAAGGCTTAGCGAAAGAAGAAGTTTTAAAAAATATTTTTTGCAATATACATACATATATCGTTCTCTCGATGACAAAGATAAACTAAGAAGTGAAGTGAAACGCGTGGCGTTTTGATTCATATAAAAAAAAGTGGATTATGAGATTCTATGTTATTTCACTTTGAAGTTCTTGCTAGAGTTGGATTGTTTTAAGTGCCTAATTACAGTTATTAAAAAGAACAGTAGATGCGTGGAATATAAATTAAACAAACACAAAAGTCCAGATCGTCCAGCTGACAACATTTGCCCCATCTAAAAGAACATAATGTGTTATATAATTTTAATTTTGTTATTTTATTTTATGTCATTGTATTTTATATGATTTATTTTAGATTTATTTTGTGGATGTTGGATGATCGAAGTGTGCGCGGGAGATACCTATTGGTGGCGATGAGGTTCGCAACCCATCATACCGTGTCTCCCGCACGGGCGAAAATAGAAGGATGGAGTGCCGCATCGGTAAAAGTGTGGCAGTCCGTTCTTTCTGCCTACCCCTTCGGGGAGACGGCGTAATGGTCAGTTAGTTAGTTATGTTATTGCCGTCAGTTTATCCAAAAGTTAATTATATGTATTATAATTTCACATGTTATGTTTTGAAAATATATCTCCAGGGTATTTTAATGTTTAGTAATGTCAACATTCCTTAACTTTTGCTGGAGTACGTTGACACATCTCCCGAGACTCCGTATATTTTTAATGAGACTAAGTTTTGCTTCTACACATTCGAAGTCCATGATATATTTTTAGTTGAATTGTTTGCTATCTTTGAGAGATTGTGCCTATCCTACGATGACAGAGTAGCTTACATCAGTAGTAAAGTTTGTTCTTGATATTGAAAAATGTTAATTTTTCGGATTGATCATTGTCAAGGTAAAAATATGAAAATCACCCTTTTTAACCCTCTGCTGCTGGTGAATACTTAATTTTAAAAATCGGAAACAATAATAATATTAATTTCTTAATAAAATTAAACAAAAAAATATTCTATAAGGATTACTCTATATTCAAAATCGTAATACACCTAGATGGGAATGCGATTAAGAATGTTCTTTGTTGTTATTTAAACCTTAAATGGCAGTGCACAATGGTGTTCTTGTACTGACTCTTATATGTGGAAACGAAGCATGGAACTAGCAAAAGAAAGATGAAAGAAGAATAAATGCAGGAAAAATGAGATCTCTTAGACAAATGTGCTGGAAAATCTGTGTATGATAGAGTGTCGAATGAAAATATGTATGCGGTAGTGAATGCGGTGCAAATCAAAGTGTTCCGAACAAAATAATAAAAGGATCAGATAGTTTGGACACATGGAATGAATGAATGAAAAAATAATGTTAAAGAAAATATATATTAACGATGTAAACGGGACTAGAAAATGAGGAAGACCGAGGAAAACGAGTCAAATTCAAATAAATTTATTTTTGAATGTGGGCCTCGTGAGGAGTCGGAGAAATCGACGTGCGTGCATGACACGATGTATAAATGTTGAAACAGCGAAAAAAGTATGTCAGAAAAGAAAAGCGTGGCAGTCCATTCTTTTTGCTTAGCCCTTCGGTGAGTCGTGACGGCTTGTGGCAAAAATTTAACCTTAAACTAATTAACCATCACGCCGTCTCCTCAAAGGGGTATTTTTTTAAAGGAACATAGAAGTTCCCGCCACATTCCCGAGGCTGTTATAGGGCGTAGCGACGCCCTTCCGTCAGCCTCGCTCGTACATTCTCTGGGCCTGTCCCCTGTCCGTTTGGGACTTACATTTAAAGACGGCAACAGTAAAGGGGAGCCAAACCACATTTAATCTACCCTATTTTACTTCTATGTTCCGTTGTACTTTATTGAATAAATAAGCATAATAAATAATACATGAACATTTCAAAAACGTTATGCAAAGATTGAAAGAAAAATACACCACTGGTATATACAGCGGGAAGCACAGGCGAGGTAGAGAAGATAATTGCGGGATGGGAAAAATTGGGAAGTACAGTTTAAGACATGAAGGACAAAGGACGAGGCTAAGGAAGCATTTCAACATAGAAGTTCCCGCCACATACCCGAGGCTGTTATAGGGCGTAGCGGCGCCCTTTTATCAGCCTCGCTCGTACACTCCCTGGGCCTGTCCCCGGTCCATCCGGGACTTACATTTAAAGACGGCAACAACAAGGGGGTGCCAGACCACATTTAATCTACTCAATCCTACTTCTATGCTTCCATGTACTTTATTGAATAAATAAACATAATATATAATACATGAACATTTTAGGAACATTATATAAAAGATAAAAATAATGAAACACCGCAGGAATATACATCGGGAAGAACAGGAGAGGCAGAGGAGACAAATGCGAGATGGGAAAAAAATGTAGAGTTCAGTTTTTGGCATGTAGGACAAAGGACGAGGTTTAAGAAGCATTTCATTATATTAAATAAATAAATAAAACCACTGCACAAATTATTATAATGGCCAAGAGGGAGAGGAACGAGGCCCGTCACAGAGGGGCAACCTCCTCCTCCCAGCTGGAAAACAGCTCATCCTCTAAGGGCAAGAAACAGCACAAATTACGGTGAATTCCGGTGGGGTAAACAACCGTAGAAACCCCTCTATCGGCTAAGTGTCGGCCTCGGCAAATGCATTAATCCACGGTCTCACGAACACTTTCAAACACCCAAAGTTATGTTGACTATCCGTCAGATCTGAGTTCCAGACTGGACGGACAGCCACTTTTACATCATCTATCATCCGATTCCGCGCGCTCACCAGTAGACTACACTCCCAGAGGATGTGGAAGGCCGTCTGGGGCCCCCCGCCGCACGTACACTCCGGGTCCGGCACCAGACCAAAATCGGATCGGAAATTGGATTCGTCGTTGAATAGCCACCCATTGGCCAGGCGACACACCGACGCCAAAAGGAGAAAGAAGAAGAAGAGCGGCCCGTCTGCGTCGGTGATGGTGCCGACGACTGTGGAGCTTCCTGCGACCCAGTCTGGCCCTGCACAGAGTGAACCTGAGGTGATCCCCGAGACACTTGACTTGGGGGACGTGGAGGCAGCTGTGGCCTCCATGATGGGGATTGTCTCAACTGGGCCTGGAACCGCGGGGACGCCTCTCAGCACAGCAAGAGAGGATCCGATGCAGCGTTAGGGTCGCTGAGGACCGTTTCAGGATATCAAATGCGGGGCTCAAGTCTGTTTTGGCTGAAGTGATTCGAGGAGCTACGAGAAAGGGCGTACTTGAAACCATGGAGGAACGTAGTGGGGCCCCTGTTCTGGGTTCGGGAGTACCTCCCTCTCTGGGAGGCACTAGTTTATCTTATGCTGGAGCTGTATCCGGTGTCCCCAAGCTGCGTATTGGAGGAGTGGACCGATTGTTTAGGCCCGCGAGACCAGCCGTCCTGGTATAACCGGCCAAGCCTGAGGGAGCCTCATCCGAGGAAACAACGAAGACACTGATGGAGACCCTCGATCCCAAACGGGACGGCTTCCAGCCTGTTTGCACTCGCAAGATTAGGGAGGGCTGGCTTACTGGTCGAAACCTCTTCGCGCGAAGGAGTTACTAAAATTGGAGAAAAAAAGGAGCAGCTTATGAAGAGGAGGCTCACGCAAGTCGAGCCGAGGGGAAAGTTGCCGAGGATCGTTACTTACGATGTCTCCTCGGCTCTCAAGGACGACGCCCTAGCAGCAGAGGTGTATGCGTCGAACCTTGCTGGCTCGACTGCCCCCGCCCTCAGTGAAGAAGAGTTCAAGAAGACCTTCAGAAAGGTTAACCTGTTTAGAAACAAGAGATCTGGGCATGAAAACGGTGTATACACCGTTCACCCGGCGGCTAGATTCATCTTCGTCACCGCTGGATACGTCTGCTTGGGGTGGGAGGCTTGCCGCTGCCGCGACTATGTGGGAGCTGTTAGGTATTTTAAGTGCCACCTGTATGGCCATATGTCCGGGCGGTGCACGCGCGAACAAGAAACATGCAGACACTGCACCGCCGACGGCCACTCTGAGAAGGACTGTCCTTGTAAAGACTCCCCACCAAAATGTGTGACCTGCGCGCAATTTAAGCGGCGGTCGGACCATCCCACGGGGGACGCTAAGTGTCCGGCTTACCTAGCGGCCATAAATCTAGCTGTGAAAACTACCGACTATGGCGATGATGACGCAGGCACAGACTATGTCCTCTCCCCAGAAGAGTGCGCGTATCGTTGGATTAGCGACAACCATCCCTGCCCTCGGGAAGGTTCCTCCCTCAAAGACAAATCGACGGCCCATCGACGTCACGTATCCTGGCCCCCCAGGTTTACTGCTCCTGGATCAAAGCCAGGTCATGATCTCGTTCGCGGAGTATACGCTGCAACACCAGTGTTGTAGCGCGAGACCTCCCGAGGTTGATCTGACCTTCCCTAATGTATGGCCTAGCTGCCTTAGTCGGCAGTTTTTACACCCAGATTTAAGATTACCGCTAGGTAAGTCGGACACTTGTCATCATCCGTGGGATGGTCAGACCACGCAGGTCGCACATTTTAATGGGAAGTCTTTACTAGGACTGTCCTTCTTGGAGTGGCCGTCGACGGCGCAGTGTCTGCATGTTTCCTGCTCGCGCGTGCAACATACAATGTCGCATACAAGTGGCACATGAAACATTTAACAGCTTACATATAGTTGCAGCAGTGTCAAGCCTCCCATCTCAAGCCAACGTAGCCCGCGGTGACGAAGACGAATCTAGCCGCCGAGTGAACGGTGTATACACCATTTTCACGGCCAGATCCCGTTTCCAAACAGGCTTACCCTTCTAAAGGTCTTCCTGAACTCCCCTTTACTGAGGGAGGGGGCGGTCAAGCCAGCCAGGTTTGACGCATACAAAGGGCGTCATCCTTGAGAGCCGAGGGAACATCGTAGATAACGATCCTCGGCAACTTTCCTCTCGGCTTGACTAGCGTGACCCCTTTCATCAGGAGCTACTCTTTCTTTTCACCAATTTTAGAGACTTTTTCACACAAAGAGGTTTCGACCAATAAACCAGCCCCCCAGATCTTACGAGTGCGTACAGGCTAGAAGCCGTTCCGTTTGGGATCGAGGGCCTCCATCAGGGTCTTCATAGTTTCCTCGGATGAGGCTCCCTCGATAAACGAGGATAGCCGGCCTGGCAGGTCCCACTGGTCGGTCCACTCCTCCGATGTACAGTTTGGGAGCAGCGGACGCAACCCCGGCGTAAGAGCGCACGCGCGAGTTCTGCAACACGGGGGGCACCCCAGCTGCCACAGAAGGGACGCTTCACTCCTCCATAGCGTCTAGGACGCCCTACCTTGCAGCCTCCCGGCGACTTCGGCGAGCATGCTCTTGAGGCCCTCTGTCGTCCCTCTGAAGCGGTTCTCAGAAACTCTCACACTGCACTTAATCTTCTCGTGAACTTAATCTGAGAGGCGTCCCAGCAGCTCCAGGTTGAGCTTATTGGGCCCGACAAACACTACCTCCATCATTGCATTAACAGCCGCTTCCACGTCTGCCAAGTCCAGGGTTCCAAAACATTCTCCTGTCTTATTCCATTCAGGAAAGGGTTCATCCGAGAGCGACCCCACTGTCGCTACAACAGGCGCAGATGTTGGGACGCTCCTCTTCTTCTTCTTTCTTCTGCCGTCAGTGGCTCGTCCAGTTTACGAACGACTCTCAGCTGACAAGTCGAGCTCCTCGCATTTCTTCATCGTTGCGTTTTTGGCAGTCAGTCTCGGTGGGCTTGCGTTCTCCCCTTCGCCGGCCGCCCTTATGTTGGGCAGCGAAGCACTGGTCGTCACTGGAGGAGGGGATCTGGCTAGGAACCTCCTAGGTTTAAACGGACCTGGAACGGTCCCCGAGGCAGTTGGCGGCGCCAAGGGTGCGTCCGACATCATGAGGCACAACACAATTTTCAGCAAACTCAGAGAGTCCAATTGCCTACTTAACTAGAATTACAGTAATAAATGTTTTTGAACAACTGAGAAACTTAATAAGTACGGCATGGTAATGGTAAAATGAAAGTAAACAAAATAAGCATTAAGAGAAACAGAACAGTTTAAAGTCAAAGTAATAAAATAGAGCAAAAAAATATACTCGTATATATATATATATATATATATATATAATACATAATAAAAGTAAGTAGGTATTATTATAATATGCACTGTGCACCATTGCAGAGTTTGTTATTTGCTGCAAGACGATTTCATCTGTGTCCTCTATAGAAACCATAGACAAAAGTAAAACATGTTCCTTTATTCATTCTTTCCGCGTTCATTTAAGCTTCGTTTCCCCTAAAATAACAATATTGCGACGAAACTAAGTTTTTTTAGAAGTTTCATTATATTTCATGGAAGTGACGTGTGTCGCAGGCATTTTAAGGCAGGCATTTTAGGCAGTCTAAGGCATTTTCAAAACGAAACATCTCACCTTACTTTCAGGGAATGGACGTTTTCATCAATATTGAATATTTAATAAGGGGTTTTTCATTGTTATGTCCAGAATATAAGAGATTGAACGAAGGACAGAGATCCTTTCGTAGCAGTGATTGCCTACGTTGGGTTGGACACGGCACCAAAAGAAGAAGATTTAAGATACAAAAAATAAAGAAACATGTAAAAACGTATTAAATTGTCGCACAGAAGCATTCCAAAACTCTTGTTTATTGAACGCGATTCTCATTCTCAAGGAAGTTTTAAAATAAACACTTTTATAGTGAGAAGAACAAAAAGGTGAGTATCTAATTTACGTACCTGTATTTTTATTATTTAATATTTATATCAATTTGGTCAATGCCGTTATGTAATGGTAAAGATATTATATTTTATTTAATATTTTTATTCTTATGGTGCCGTGTCAAGTCCTCCAACTTTGACGATCACTGCAGCGAAAGCAACTCTGTCCTTCAGCACTTTAAACAAGTTCTCCATTCTATATTCTATCTCTTACTCCGCAGTCAGGACAACTGCCTGCTGTCAACTTGGACTAATTTTCTAATCCATAATTACTTAGTACATGTGTCATAGAATGAGATTATATATTATATATTACATAAATTTATGTCTAGCATAACTATTACAAACTTATGTGGAATCTTGATCTTTGACATGAATATCCTACAAACTCATCGTTTGTTGTCATTGCCAATTATCTTAAAGAACCTTCCCAACATCCAACTCAGCACAGACCATCTACGAGTATGAAAGTTTCAGCTGTCAATTGACTTCCGACTGTAGATAGAACTATCATACACGTACACAAGATTCATAGTACCAATCATCTTATGTGACCTTATTTGATTTTTCCGATATTATCACGCGAAAAAATAAATTAAAAAATTGGGATACATGTTACAAATAAACGGTACTTTCCACGTATTTATAATTTTAATATCGGTTGTTTTTTTATACCTAAAGCAAAATCAAACGATTTTACTAAAATGGAAGTTCATTTTAAATAATATTAAAATAAAACGATGTTTTTTAATAGATACATTATATTACCATATTTCAACAGCTACCGGTTTCGCCAGGCTCGCTGGCATCGACAAACTGTTAATTCCAGCAATGCAATCAATGTCGATCCTAGTCTGTCGATGCCAGTTTGTCGATGCCAGTCTGTCGATGCCAGTCTGTCGATGCCAGAAAAATCGGTCGCCGTCGAAAAATATACAAAAGCGGAAGCGAATTGTAATTTCGAGTAGTATTGATTTTAATACGAAATAAAAATTCTGTTATTCTTTAATATATTTTTATAGGAAAAAATTCTTTAATATATTTTATAGGAATGATATGTTTCGCCTTTCAAACATTTAGTAATGTCTTAGAAAGGAGAAATACGTCATTCATATAAAATATAATAATACAATAATTTACGATGTTATTTATTAACTACTTCCACTTTTGTCTTTATTTCGACCACAACCGATTTTTTTTCGGCATTGATAGACTGGTCTGAAACATATGAACCAAAATGAACTTCCATCAAGAGATTTCATTAAATTATTAGATTGTATAATAAAACTTTCAGAAAACATACGTTTACATTCATATTAATTATTAAATCAAATCAAAGACATTACAAACAGCATAAATGTTTAAGGCATATATTTAGTGCAGGTAATATATTATATACATTCAACATAATACCAGGAACGCATGAAATATGGTTCGACATTAGGAAGACAAGATTCTTTCCAAAGTCAAGAGTATTTGTCTCCTAAACGTACTTTCACTAAAATGAAAGACGTCGATCTTCGAGGAGACCGCGTTCTGCAGAGTAATATAGACTTTTACACTTTTACATTTATAAAGACTTTTACATTATTGCCAATGAAACAATAAATAATATTGATTTTAATCAATGTATCAATGTGTCTATACACTTTAAATTAAGCTAAGTCCAACACAGGGTTGAAAATGTGGCAGGTTATTTCTCACGTTACTGCGGTACTGGGATAAATAAATTTTCCCTGTATTCGGTTCTCTTCAAAATCTATGTCAAGCGATCCATTAAACTGCCTCCTAAAACCCTTCGCAAATCATTTACTTGAATCCCGGAATCTCTGGCGGGAGATTTAACGCGGAAAGTAATACTGTTAGAAATAAAGTATTACTAAATGAGACATGTTCCTTTTCCATTAGAAATATTGGGTACTCTTTAAATTTAATAGATACATTCGCTTGCGGCCGTGGTAACCGTTTTCCTAGAACGTTTTATAAAGCAGAATGTTCTGGTTTGAAATATAATATATCGCCGGCACAAGTATCTTCATATTACGATCGTAACAATAGTTTACGGTGAGCCCGTATGCTGTTTCTTTATTAAGTTTCGAAATATACTGAGGCAGTTCACGTAGTGAGACAACCGCACTTGGTATAATGGTACTCAAGTGTTTATCACAGCGTTCAAAGTAAACGTGAGATGATTTTTTTTCTACATCTATTCAATAGTTCTATTCTTTTTATCTTAAATGCGTTAAGCATTCATTATAAAATTGATGACGTTATCGAAAAGGATAAGATACATTTATATTTTATCATTCAATCTATAATAGTTAATATTATTTATGAATCAAAACAATGATTTTTTTTCACTTTTGAGTTAATTTTTGTAGATATGCTTCGAAGGTTTTACGCCTTTTTAGAAAGTTTATATCGTTCTCCTAATATTGAAGGTGTAAAACCTTATCTTGTATAAAAAGTATACAGATTTACTCTATCATATTCAGATTAAGCACATATTCGTCAATAAAAAGTATTTATGTTCGTCATGTATATAACAAAACCGTTTATCATTTTGTATATAAATGCATGTATTTATTAAGTTAGACAGCGCGTTATCTTAAAATATCCTGACGATGTTCGTACAAGAACGAACTTGTTTAACATTTAATTCATTTCAGTGGCTGCAAGCTGCCATTCCTATAAGTACTAAAAGATAATGTGAAATCAGGTTACTACAATGTTAATTTTTAGGGGTTTTTTTCACAGAAAACAGGATGGTGTCCGTAGACAACTGTCATGTGGAATTTCTGCATTTTGATTATTGTTTTATAACTTTAAGGTATGAAAGAAAGTTTTTGAAAGTTCAATATACAAGTGTGTGCATCGCCGTGGGTGGCTTATTGTTTTTTAAGTGCTTCGATGTCACACGGTGTTCGCTGTACTTCGCTTTACATGTCTTCCCGCCAGCCAGGTAAAATGCTAACTTCTGCCTTAATAGACTCTTCGCCTCTCGTGACGCTGCCACAGTTCCTGACCATCGCAATGCCTGCTTCATTCTACCGTTATTATCACCATAGAGAACAAGTCGCTAGACGCAAATGGCAGTGGATCGGTCACACTCTGAGACGGAACCCAGCCTGCATCGCTCAGGGTGCACTAGACTGGTCCCCTATGGGGGGAAAGAGAAAGCGAGGCAGACCTAGAGCCACCTGGAGAAAAACCCTGTAGGACGAGGTTAAGGCAGCAGGCCTCACTTGGGATGATGTTAGGCATCAGGCATGCGATAAAGTCGGGTGGAGAAAGTTCCTTGAGGCCCTATGCACCACAGAGGTGTGACAGGACAAAAAGAAGAAGAAAGAAGAAGATCACCCTCCCGACGCGCTGTCATATTCGTGGCTGTGTTTGTTGTTCAAAATGTGGAGGAGCAATATCCTATGGGCTGGCACTCCCGAGTGATATCTTGATCAATCGAATTGAAAAAATCAATTATTTTTCACGAAAGCTTTCTAATAAATATTTTATCACACGTAATAATTCAGGGACTCACGCAACCCGAACGGTAGGAAATCTTTCTTCTTTATTATATTATGAGGACGAATCTTCTTAAAGGAAGAATTTGACTTATTTCTCTGAATGGAATCTGAGAGGCGGGAGCGGCGGGCCAGAATGTCGCGAGGAATAATAAAATTCTCCATTTTTTACTAAGTTCGCCCTTCTGATATCCAACCTCACAACGTGTACAAGTTTATATAGTTCTAACGCGACGTAATGTGATAATCTGTAATGTAAAGCATTTTTATTCAAATATAGACGTACAAAATGATGCGAAGATATTAACATATGAAGAAACATTTCAAAATAACGACACTAATTTATTCAAATGGAATCATTAATACGAATGAAAACGTTTATTTTCTATGAGTTTTTTTACAATTTATGTGAATAACATGTTCCGCCTGTCTAAAGCATTATCAAATGTCATTTGCTAGCTATTGATACTGGTTACCAAATTTCTAATATACTCGTATAATATATAAGCAACGGTGTGCTTTTTTTCGAAATTTTGGCTGACTTATTGCGCTCTCTCACGTTAACGATGGACGACTCTTAGGGGGTACTACAATCCTGCAAAATCCCATCCCGAAGTCATTTTCCAATGTCGTGCCCTCCCCTTGTGAGTGTATATCTACATAAGACAATAAACAATATATAAACTGTTAGTTTGTTTTGTAACCCTAGTGAAGCTCCAGTTGGATCGAAACCCCTTGGTAGTTCGATAAAACAAACTTAAGTGGTAAAGTGATACAACCGGGTGGTGGTCTAGGGGATAGAACGCTGGACATGGGTTCAAGCCCGGACACGACCAGATTCCTTCTTCATAATAATGAGCTATTTTCTGTTGTTTTCACATTGAAAAGTAATTTCTAATATCATTGATATAAATTGTCGAACGAAATCACAAGCGCATTCCTAACAATGATATTTCTCTCTATTTATGGCGGAAGTGATTTATTTTTATATAAATGATTTTTAGAATTACTCACAAATTCTCATGTTTTGAATTCCTACTCTCAGTATTTTCCAATTTTATAAAAGAGCTTTAAATAAATATGCCATGTAATGTTTAAATCCCTGAAAAAGTCGCAGTTCGGTTTCTATTAACCTTTAGGATACATGTAAAAAAATATATGTGAATCCACAACACAAAGTGAAGGGGAATATACCATATACGAATAAGTTTTACGCTGTGAAATAATATGACACCGTCCACAACATAAAAAGTCAACTTATACGTAATAAAACTGAAGGTCAAAGAACTAATGTTAGCCGATTTAAAAAAGAATGTGGCCTATTTTTAAGAAGTTACTATATCAATGGAAAAGCAGAATGAAAGTTTTTTCCTTCTTAAACGGCTGAGTGCAGCCATTCGTCTAAAACAAATGGGTAGCCCCACTTATATAATGAATGGGGTAGTTTGAAGATTCGCGAGAACAGATCCATTAAATTTAATCCTCCTTAATGCGCTACCGACTCGCTATTCTCTCCCCATATCGATGATCTACTCTTAGGCTTTCGTAAGATAGAAGAGGGAAATTTGTTCTATCCACTCAATAGAAATAAAATAAAACTTTTGCATTCACTCAAGCTTTCTATAACAACTCAAGCTTTCAATCTGAGATATGTTTTCTAAATTTCTCCTTTATTCACAATATTTAGAATACAAAATTATATTTTTTATAACTTGAAAGTTAAGCCGTTAACACTGTGGAATTCCATTGTTAAATTTTTTGGAAATGAAAAACATCGCTATTTATGTTCCACTTTTTAGCAAAGATGGTGGTACATAATGGAGTTCTAGTGCCAACCTTCATGTATGGAAGTGAAGCTTGGAGCTGGCAAAAAAGGATGAAAGTAGAATAATTGCCGTAGAAATGAGATCACTGAGGACAATTTCCGGGAAAACGACAAATGATAGAATACCGAAAGACGAAATAAAGAATAAACGTAAGGCAGATGATTAAGGCAAGGCATCATATGTTAAATTAAAAAAAGATCCCTGAGATGGTTTGGATATATGGAACGAATGGACGAGAGAAGAACGGTCAAAATGTTGTATACAAGGAGTATGAGTGGAAAGAGAAGTCGTGGAAGACCAAGGAAAGCATGGCATGACCAAATTAATCAAATACTGAAAGGCGGCCACATTCGAAGTCGGACAAATCGACGAGCGTGCTTGTTACGATATATGAATGTGGAGGATGCTGGCGAGGTATGTCAAACAGAACGGTATGGCGGTCCATACTCTATGCCTACCCCTCCGGAAAACGGTGGAATGGTTAGTTAGTCAGTTTCTTTTTATTTTCTTAAATATCTTTATAAAATAAAAATATTAAACACGACAATGTTTCGGAGGTGACCTCCATCCTCAGGTATAAAATATACAGGGTCGATTATAAAAGTAATGCGCATTTTCTGGCAAAAATAAATTTATTGATCGTAACGGTACAAATGCTTAAAAGTCTTCAAAATACATGCACTTGCGGAAACGTGCCTGCCATGCCTGAAAGGCACCCTGAAACTCCTCGATGGGAATGAAACTCCTCGATGGGGGCTGGGGGATCACCGGGGTGTTGCTCCGGACTAAGAAGTTGGTAACGATGAAGGCCGTGTGGTTAGGGGCATTTGTAGAACCTTTTGCAGATTCTCAGTCACTATCCCATGTACCGCAAATGGGGTACATGTTTAGGGTGTCAGCAATATGCCGGATGCCCTATCGACGGTCGGAACGCAAAACTACGCGCACACCAATCACGTTTACATGTCTGGGCGTTTACATGTCCAACGTCTGGGCGTTGCCGTTGGTTGGCGTCCAGAACGGGGTTCGTCGCCGATCTCCTCCCGGCCCTTCTTGAACGCCTTGTGCCACCTCCCGTACTATGACCTTGAAATGCATTCGTTCTTGAAGGCTTCTTGAAGCATCTGGAATGTTTTGGTTCCAAGCCACACACAAAATTTGATAGAGTATCGCTGTTCAAGCGAACGCAGAGTCGAAAAACACAGTTCACCCGAAGGCACGTCTTTCCACTCAAACTACTCAAAGCAAACTAACAACTAGCTACATTGGAAGGGCAGACCCTCTACCACATTTCCCGACCCATTTTACCCCGCTGCGATGGATAGTCAAGTCACAATAAAATCATGCGCATTACTTTCATAATGGACTTTATTATTCGACATATATATACATTGGCGCAACGGTATCTTTACATGACTTTTTCAACTATTTCATCATCAGATGAAGTAAAACTAATGCTTATTCACGATAATAATGCACTCTCGTTAAAAAAAATTGAAACAAATTTTTTGCACATATTCTTTTTCAAATATTTTTTCTGGTTTTTCTCTGTAAGTCTGTAAATCTGGAGTATTTCTCGGAGCTGTGCAATTACAGCTCGCTTTTCAACCATGTTCCGGTGTTTATACCGCTTTCAATATATTCCTTTGGCTTTGTACCCCCTGAAGTCCTAAACACACAACCCTACATCCGCTGGCCTTGCTGCCATACTTGGCTATAGACAGAAGTTTTTTTTTAACAAGTCGTGAACGGAATAATAAGTTTTATTGTCCGTTTTAAAGCCTAAACATAAGACATTTGTACTTGTATTACATAATAAACGTTTTCCATAGATGGCTGTAGTAACATTTAAACAGTGAGATATAATATAATACATATATTATTTATTGAACAATTATGTGTGTCTGCATATTTAAATTATAATATTTATAAAAAAAACAAGTTACACCCATTTACAGATTTTTTTTATAATATTATCGGAATGGTTGGGATTCTGACAGGCTATAATGGGGTATGGTCTCCCAGAAGTATGCCCGTGTAAAATTTCGTAATTCGCCATGTTGCAATGACACCAGCAACACTACTACCAAGTCCAACTTTATAGCATCATCGAGTGATCTCTTAGACCCCGCGATCCCCGGCTATGTTGACCACTGACCTTCTATCAATGTCATGGCAAAAAAGAGTGGACGAATGGTGCATTCCCAGTGCCATCAAAATTCACCCAGTTAAGGGAAGGCAACACAGCAAAAAATACTCAAAATACAGAAAATACAGTGAAGGCAAGGGAAAATCACTCTGGATCAATCTCCAGGTCATCCCTATGAAGAAGAAGGATTCCATTACTCTCAACTGATAGTCGAAGTGACTACGAGAGAAAATGGGAGCCGTTAATTGGTTAATCAAAGTATTAAATTATGTAACGTAATTTGTTATAATTGATTCCGATGAATCATTAAAAGTCAATCAATTTAATTTCAATTATGTACGCTTGAAATTAATTACGCTTAAGCAGGGTGAATTTCTAATCGAAATGTGATCGAAACAGACAAAGCTCAATAACAAAATAATCGTAAATAAATTTCTGTTTCAGGGCAAAGCAAGATGGACGGGCACGGCGCGGCGTCAAACAAAAGGTATTGCTTTGTAACACGGACAGAAGGCGCTGAAAACAATTTACTGAATTTTCGCACGCCCCTCGTCTCGGACCCTTCGTTCTTAGCCCTGCTAACACCCACAACACCCAGATATCTGTATTTGAGATATTCGCCTAATTATTTCAGGAACTTTTCGTACTTCGTGGAATGATTTCAAAGGCTTTTGTTGAAAGAGTGTGTAAACTTTAAATTTAATATTATTGGATAATCAATTTGTATATTAATCGTTCCGCAACATTAATATATGTTGGTTATAATAACAAGATCCTTGTAGCTATCATTATTAAAAGAGTAAACATTTAATCATATTAAAATCGTTATGTGAATTATCCTTAAAAAACGGTTTGAAAAATGGGGTTTATATTATATAAAACTTACGGACCCGATAGACGCTGTCGCGCCCGAACGTCGGCTTGCCTGATATTAGCTGGTTCAGCAAACGTTTTTTCGATACTCAAATTATCGATAAACTGTATACGAAATGATATTTGACATTAAGTTTAACATTTCAAAAAAGTTTGTTTTGTTTTTATATTAGGTCCTTACATATGAAATTGGCGTTTTGTATGGGAGGAACACTTTTGCCATCTCATAGGTAGTTCATCGATCCCTTTACTAAAAAAACCATTCGGACGGGAATCAATAAAATCTTTGAAATCGGTTTGGACTGCCCCCTCGGAGTTGAATTTTTTCCCTTGCAAGAAGTTATCCAAATTTCGAAAAAAATAGTAATCTGTTGGGGCAAGGTCCGGAGAGTACGGTGGATGTCTTAGACATTCCAATTGAAGCTCTTCTAATTTGGTAGCCGTCTGTTGTGCAGTGTGCGGTCTAGCGTTATCATGAAGCAGCAGTGGCCTAGAGCGATTAACCAGCCTCGGCTGTTTAGCAGCTAGCTTTTCCATCATGGTTTGCAGTTGCTGACAATAGACATCTGCCGTAATCGTCTGGCCAGATTTAAGAAAGCTGTAGTGAACGACACCAGCACTAGTCCACCAAACGCTCACAAGTAACTTTTTTGGAGTCAATTTTCGCTTGGGGCATGGTTTGGCTGGTTCAGCAGGGTTCAGCCATTACGATGAGCGCTTCCGATTATCATACAGGATCCACTTTTCATCACAGGTAATGATTCGATTCAAAATCCCTTCATTATTGTGCCGGTTGAGTAATGCAACGCAGCAGTAAACGCGCGTTTGTTGATTTGCTTCACTCAATTCGTGAGGTACCCACCTTCAAGCTTTTTCACCTTCCCAATTTGCTTCAAGTGGATTAAAACAGTTTTATCACTAACACCGCAGCCTGCAGCTAACTCGGACGTGGTTTGCGATGGATCCGCTTCCACAATAGCCTTCAATTCTTCATTATCAACTTTGGTCTCCGGTCGTCCACGGGGCTTGTTCTGCAGGTCGAAATTTCCAGAATGAAAACGTTGGAACCAAAAACGCACTGTGTTTTCTTTTGCGGCACCGTCGCCATACACATCATTAATCCTTCGAGCCGTTTCTGCAGCACTGGTGCCACGGTGGAACTCGTACTCGTAAATAACGCGATGTTTCAAATTTTCCGTTTTGTAAACTGAATGACGCAAAGAAAAAAAACAATTGAGGAAAAAACAAATGAATTATAATTTTCGAAATACAAATACTTGAGTAAATAGCTGTATAAATTTGAATTTGGAATTCCTAACCAAAGAGAAGATATTTGAGATCAAAGTTGCCAGTACGGCAAAACGCCAATTTCATATGTAAGGACCTAATATTAATGCAAGTAGAAAAACAATGTTGAATTGTTCTTTAATAAATACCTAACACAGATATAAATAAAAATAACTGAAAATTAAAAGTTGCTCGTTAGACTGATTGTCATCCAATGCACATGAATATAATTGGAACTCATGGAAAATCTTGTAAGATATTAACTTCAACATTGCACCTTACACAATTGCACTATGCATGACTTGTATGTGTTTAAGTACACTCCATTTATGATTTAAAACGTGATTTCAATATGTTTTGTCGACGAATAATACACTCAATACGCATGCAATTGTGAAGATACATGCCATAAATGGAATATCGAAAGACAGCGAACAGAATTTTAACATTCTACAAAGAAAGTGATTTGCGCAAGCTTTAACACAGAATTCGACATCCGCGCCATCTATGGTAAACAAACATAACGATGAATTATTTTCAGAAGATATAATATTCATGAACATCTCAAAAGTCCAGACTTTCGTGATTTTGAATCTAAACGATCAAATACACCCAAAAATTTCATCAAAATCGGTCCAGAAATTTAAGAGGAGTTCAACTACATTCACCCGCACAGAAAAAATATAAATATAAAGAAGATATACCTGAATTATTCAAATTTGCAATTGCCAAATGTTTAATTTATTTTATAATATTTAATTTTGTTTTTAATAACTAACTAACTAACTTACCATCACGCCGTCTCCCCGGAGGGGTAGGCAGAAATAATGGAACGCCACACTGTTCTGTCCTGACATACGTCTCTCGCTTCCTCTACATTCATACATCTTGTCATGCACGCACGTCGATTTTTCCGACTCCTCACGTGACCGACATTCAATATTTGATTGATTTGACCGTGCCACGTTTTCCTCGGTCTTCCTCTATTTCTAGCTCCGTTCACGCCGTTTACATATACCTTCTTTACCATTCTGTCTTCACTCATTCTTTCCATGTGTCCAAACCATCTTAATGACCCTTTCCTTATTTTGTTCATAACACTTTCATTCGCACCACATTCACTTCTTATACTTGCATTTGTCACTCTATCATACAGATTTGCCACACATTCTGTCTTAGAGATCTCATTTCTACTGCATTTATTCTACTTTCATCCTTCTTTTGCCAGTTCCATGCTTCACTTCCATACATAAGGGTCGGCACAAGAACACCATTGTGCACTGCCATCTGAGCTTTTTTGGATAGGCTTTTGTTTGCGATGACAACTTTAAGTGCACCATTTATTCTGTTGCCTGCCCCAACCCTTCTTTCAATATCCTTCTCCACCCTCCCATCCTTTGTTAAACTTCCTAAATAAACAAATTCATCCACTTGTTCCAGATTTTCACCGTTTACACTAATGTTGCAGACTGTCATGCTTCCTTCTTTTTCGAAAATCATTACCTTAGACTTATTCACATTCATCATCAAATCGTATCGCTTGCATACCTCATACATACTAGACACCAGGGCTTGCAGTTCATGCTCGTGTTTTTTGTTTTTAATAGTTAACAATTTATCAATTTTTTGTTATTTTTAAACAGACTCTCTTAAAAAAACTTATTAGTACTAAAAGTATCGTTTTCGTCAAAAGATAATTTTCCACAGGAGATGCCATAAAATAAAGCTTTTTATATATTATTTAAGCACTCGTATGTTTAACAAAATTAATTAAAAACTGAACATCAGTTCGATAGGCATCATTTTTAATATTATAAACCGTTAAAGTGGAAAGTGATTATTGTTCGTAAAGTACACATGAAATGAAAGATAAATAAGTGTTTAGTTAACTTACAAAAGCCCGTAAAATATTCCCACCGCTTTTCAAATGGTATTTCCGAATTCTTTATTCAAGGTTGGTACTACGAACAAAATTTTAATTTAACAGAAAATACTCGCAGTTAGCTCCAAGGTCTTGCAAGAAATGCCTAATGTTGAAAGGTCAAATAATTAATGTTGTGGTTTAAAAAAACACAGAAAAATTATTCCATTTTAAATTACGAATTAAATTTAAAACGAAAAATAAATATGAGGATAACGGTTTTGGAAATTTGCATCTTAATAATTACGTTAGTAACTTTGCGATTTTTGAAATTAAAAATAAAAAAGAAGATAATAAACCCGAGACTCTTAACCTTTTTTATCCCGTAGACTCCTTACCAATTTCTTGTATTTTGTGTAGACCCCCTGCTTTCCTAAAATAGCTTTTTTTTCAGGCAAAAAAAATCCGAAACAATGAAGCCGGAATTCGTTGTCGAACTTTTTTTTATTTTTAGCTCTTTGGGGAAAATTTGCCGGTCGAAATCTTCGGCGACCCGTTTTTTTAGCGCATTTTGGGAAATCGGACGACCGAAATCGTTGGCGATCCTTTTTTTATTAAATCAGTAAATCGAATGCCCGGCTTTTGCCGTCTAAAAAAAGATTTCGATCATCCGATTTTCCCAAACGAGCTAAAAAAAGGGACGCCAACGATTTCGATATTCGTTTTGCGTTTCAATATTCGGCTTCAATTTAGTTGAACTATCTCGTAGACCCCCATTTACATCTCATGGACCCCCAATTTCTTGTACAATTGTCGTAGACCCCTTGCAAGTTGTCGTAGACCCTTGAGGGTCTGTATAGACCACTTTAGGAATCACTATTATAAATAATCAACTAAATAAGTAAGTAGATAATAATTATGGGATAAAATATTATAGTCAATTTAAAAATATTACAAAAAAACAGTTTTCAAAGCATTTCTCAATAACTAATTGTATGTTATATCAATAACAATTATAAATATTTAATGGAATTCATATGTCACTTAAAGGTATTTTGATACTCAATTGTGAAATAGAAAATAATCACCAAGTGTATTTATTAAAGAATAACAGTTATTCTTTAATAAAAACACTTGGTGATTATTTTCTGACGTAGAATTCACAAGTCTGATACAGAAATTGCAAAAAAATAAAAATATTTTAAAATGTCACTTAATGAGTTTTACCTTTGAACCGACGATATCATGTGTCCTTACAATTTCTTTTATTTTATACGCACGAACAGCGCTCAGAAATCCGTATACTGAAACCCCTATTCCGCCCCGTGGAACCAAAATAAATCAAAATTGACAATCGATTTCTGAAAGTTCTGTATCTCTCGCTTCCGTGCGCTTCTAACACTGATATTATTATATTTAGTGTCACTCAAGCCCTCTCTGTGAAAATATATTATGAATCCCGAAACGAAAATTATAACATTAAAATGAGGCTAAAACTCTTTAACTTGACATTGAATACGTTTGTGATGGTTTCTATTTTAGCATAAATTCCATTCGCTTGTTAAGACTCCTTATGAATGAAGCGTAGTTCTGTTTTTTCTTCTTTCCTTTCTGATTTCTAATTTCATTTAATGTAAGTTCCCCGTTGCGAAATGTTTGCCTGGCATAATAAAATGATATAAATTACACAACTCGCGTTGTTTGTTCGATTCGTTAATAAATATTACTCCATTAAATTTTCATTTCCTTCAAAAAATTTAAATATTTATGAAGAAACGAAAATAAATACAAGCGACGATTTAAATAAATACATAAGTAACGATCTACATGTCATGATGCATATTATTGGAAATAATTTAACCAATACATATTGATGTGGCGGAAGTGTAATAACGACGAATGTGACAATTATCACCTGTAAAACTTCTGTTCTGATCTCCAGTCAGCTAGTCGCGGAGAGCGGACCTTTCCTCTCGAGGGATTACAAGCAGGATTCCTTCATGGCTGCTGTCATTCGATAAGGTACACGTGTAAATTCAAACAACTCTGTTGTTTATTGAATAGTGGATTATTATTTTATGCAGGTACAGGCTTAATTATGATACTTAGACAACGGTTTTTAAAGCTAGAGATGTTATTTAAACAATAATTTACTAACAGTCGAGAATCTTTTAATTCTATGATTTACGAATTTATGAATTTATGAATTAACGAATTTATGAAATTATGAATTTATCCAACTAACTAACTAACCATCACGCCGTCTCTCCGAAAGGGTAGGCAGAAATAATTGACTGTCTTGAGACGCGGTGTGATGGGTTGCGAACCTCATCCCCAAAATTTATGAAATTATGTATTTATTAATTAATGAATTTATGATACTAAGAATTATGATTTATGAATTTAATAATTTAAGGATATACGAAGAATTTCACCCCCGCGGAAGACGCGGTGTGATGGGTTACGAACTTCATCGCCACCACATATAGTTAGTAACTAAAACGTTCACAAAATATTTCAAATAAATACAATGATATAAAAAATAAAAAACAATACAAAATATTACAATAACATGACATTACTTTTTCCCATATGGGAATACTATTTCCAAAATTTACTTACAAGCACGGGTGTAAACGTGACCCTAAAAATTATGAGGTTATTTCTGCTAGAAAAAGACAAGAATCGAAAATCCGATGGAGATGACGAAATACCAAACGAATTGATAAAATATGGAGGCACGAAGGCGACATTAAAATTTTCAAAATGACTTAACAAAATTTTGAAACAATCAGAAATACCAAATGAGTGAAGGCTCAGCATTAACCATCCCTATTTTTAAGATAGACATCAAAAGAAATCCTATAAATTACAGAGGAATCTCACTTATATCTGCTTCCCAAAATGTATTCACAAGTATCTTGAGTGAGAAACTGAAAGAAAGGTCAATTTTCAAGGTTGTTGCTATGTGTATGGTGACTTAATTACGCTTAGCTTCACTGAACAGTGCCATGTCGCCGGGAATATCTGAATAAATTACAAGCGCTTAGCAAATTACGAAAATAAAATTATGTGTAAAAAATTTAATTTTTCTCGCCGTGTTCTTTAGTTTTGGCCGGTTTCGGCAGCTAGCAGCTGTATTTTTGCAACTTAACAAATAATTAAACAAACTAACTAACTAACCATCACGCCGTCTTCCCGAAAGGATAAGCAGAAAGAATGGACTGCCACACTTTAACCGATGCGGCACTCCATTCTTCTCTTTTCGCCCCAGCGAGAGACGCGGTGTGATGGGTTGCGAACCTCATCGCCACCAATAGACATCTCCCGCGCAAACTTCGATCGTCCAACATCCACAAAATAAATCTAAAACAAATAATATAAAATGCGATGATACAAAATAACAAAATAAAAATAATTTAACACATAATGGATATGTTTGGACATGTTGTTTCTCCGCACATGTTATCAGACTTTTGTGTTTATTTCATTATATTCCACCTTTATCCACTTGTTTTTAAATTAACTGTAATTAAGCACTTAAAACAATCCAACACCAGCAATAATTTAAAAATAATTTAATTCAAGGATTAATTTTATCTCAATAGAGACGAAGAAGCAAACTGGAAACTGAATATGGTGATCGAGGTGTTTACAGGACTTATGACCTGTTATTGGTTGGGTTAAGTGCACGCTTTATGTAATTACAACATTTCCCATTCCACCTTTCTTATGACCACCATGTCTGACAAATTTTTGGAAGTTGTATATATGTTAATATCCAACACCACAATTCACATGTCAGTTTCAATTTACAGACCAGCGCCATCTATGAAGATTAGTTTTAAAATATATCTAATCTTCATAGATGGCATTATCAAATGTAGCGATTGAGCTTTAGACAGGCAAAACATATCATTCACATGAAATATAGTAAAACTTTTAGAAATCAGACGTTTTTATTCGTAATATGGAGTTTTGTTCAAGAAACTTTTAAAAATAAATCAACAAAGTATTTAAAGTTTATAAACAGAATACTAATGGTAAGGGATAATATTTAATGATACCATAAAATCCAATATAGTTTGTGTCAAATGATCCATAAGTATTTTTATGTAAATGGAAAGTAATTGAGATTTTGTATATAATGAAAATTCAAACAAGTATGTGACTAATGATGTCCAAAATTGAAAAAGATTCGTTGATTTTAAGCACATAGCAGGCCAACAAACACGAACGGTGGTAATAAGAATAATATCTTCTTCTTATTCTTTTTTAATTGATCTGACGATCTGTGACACAAAAATCATGTCTCGTGGGATGATGAAGTGATGATGAAGTCCAGCTGTCCCTCCATCTCTTAGCCGGTCTTCCAGGTGGGCGGTGTCTGAAGGGGATTTCATAAGCGGCGGTGTATTGGAGTCTGTCACTATCCATTCGGGCTACATGGTCCCTTCAGTATCTTCTTCTGGATCTAATCCACCAAACGATATCCCCTATTTCGCAAGTTTGTCTACGTTGCGGACACGATCTCGGAGAGTTTTTCCAGTAATTGATCTTAGGAATTCCATCCCAGATGTTCTTAGTAATATGCTCTTATTTAAAGGATATACCCAGGAATAGAATAAACATTCAATAATTAGTTATAATCTCAGAAAACATTAAATTCTATATAAATAATCACCAATAGAGGTTTATACTTGTACATCCATTTGGGAAAAGCACTTTAAAAATTAAAAACATTATAAAATTATTTTTAGCTGAATATTGTTTTGTTTAATAATCATGCAAAATACGCCGTAAGGAAACGTTATTTAAATACTTATTTCTCTTCGAAGCATTTAAGTTAAAACTGAAATGCTTAAAAGGTTTCTTACATATTTAATCGTTTACAAATATAATATACGAGCAACAAAGTGTACTTCTATTGTAATAAAAAATATAATACAGCTAATGTTTTTTGAGTAAAGCAGTCCTAATGGTGTATTTTTTATGTAAACACGATCCCAGTAAGATAAAACCTTCCTTTATTCATGAATATTAAATTTTCCCTAAAGCCGTAAAAACATTCCTCTACCTTAGGTCGTGTTATTCGGTTAATATAATTTATGTTTTTAAATAACGCTATGTGGGTCATATTTTTTCATGTGCTGTTTATATTTTGTAACGAGTAGATTATTTGTATATTTCTTACGATAACATAAGCCAATAATTATGAGAAAAAAAAATATTAAGTGTGTAGATTTGACTACAATATATGTATTGACACTCTTAATATTTTAATAAAACTTTTATAAATTTAAAAAAAATAGCAATAGATTATAAATAATGACTTTTATTTAATTACTAAGAATTTTCTAGAATATATTATTATATTATATGGGAAGGGCATGTTTTGTCTGGTTAATGCAATAATAATTGCATAAGCTAGGTGAAATATGTAATATTGATGGTTAAGGTATTAGTTTTTTAAACTCCATTATTAATTTTTAATAGTAAACACGATTGTCAAGTGGTTTTACTCGGATTTTATTTATATAAATTATATAAATTGTGACAAATTTGTTTCACCTTGCGAGGATTACTAGGAAATAAATTTGTCACAATTTACATAATTATATATATTATATAGGCGGTCCAGGTCGCAGGTGAAGTGTCCCCCTTTCTCATAGTCGAAACTGGAGTTCCCCAGGGATCTGTGCTGGGACCCCTTCTATTCGTAATGTTCATGAACGATGTAGCCAATAATATAAAATCATTCAGCCTGTTGTCGCATTGCTATGCTGACGACCAGCAAATATACTCTTTCTGTGACCCCACTGATACAAGTCATCTCAAATCTTTGACAGTCAACTGCATTGACGCTGTATCAAATTGGATGGCTTCGAACAAACTCAAACTAAACCCATCAAAAACAGAATTTCTTTGGACTGCTTCTACGAAGCGCCAAAACTTAATTGATCGCTCCCCAGTATCTACATCCGACACAGATATCTCTCCTAAAAAAGCAATAAAACTTCTTGGCGTCCATCTAGAGACTGATTTTTCATTGAAAACTCAAATCAATAAAACAGTCAGCAATTGCTTCTTTCATCTAAGGCAATTAAGATCCATTAAAAGAAATATTCCCATTGACAGTTTTAAAACATTGATCAATTCCTTCGTCGTATCCCGACTAGATTACTGCAATGGTGTCTACGGCAACATCCCCAAACAGCAAATAAATAAACTCCACTCTGCATTCAATGCAGCAGCAAGACTGATAAGGGGTGTGCCAAAGAGTTGTCACATAACACAGCATCTCAAGGAGCTCCACTGGCTGAAATGTCCAGAAAGGATACAATACAAGCTCTGCTGGACGTTCTATAAGGCGTTGCATGGAATGGCACCAGCTTATATATCTGAACTCTGCATCAACGAGAACCTGAATGCTAGACAGTCTACATTGCGATCAGCTAAGTCTTCTGCAATCGGTAGATTGACTGTGCCAAAATGCTGTCCAAGCACAAACTTTGGCGACCGAGCCTTCGCGGTAGCCGGCCCTTCAGCCTGGAACAGTCTTCTAGCAGACCTTAAGTGTATTGAGAATCAATCAGAGTTTAGATCGAGACTCAAAACGCACCTTTTCAAATTATCATTTCCTGATAGGAAGGGCTGATCGATTTCGTCGGGTGCAGCCCTCATACTAAATATTTATATATATTTTTTTATCATTATTATTATTATTATTATCTAGTTGATAAAACGGAGCATCTTCTACAGCGCCCTTGAGATGAGCAATTCATAAAAATGGCGCTTTATAAATTATCCAATTTATTATTATTATATTATTATTATTATTATTATAAATTGAATCCAAGTAAAACCACTAAACAACCCTGTTTACTATTATAAATTAAATTAAATATGTCATGGCCATAAAATATAATAAATGGACATAAAATAACAAAAACAGACGTTTTCATGCTCAATATGCACCACCTACCAAAAGGCTTTCGATACCATCGAAACATGAGCTATTATGGCGGCGATGGATCAAGCGGGTATAGACCCGAGATATACGTCCCTAATCCAAAATATATACAACAACGCAACTATCCAAGTAATATTCAATGAGGAATGGTCGACAGACAAGATACAAATAAAAAGGGGAATCCGACAGGGAGACACAATATCCCCAAAACTTAACATTAGCCCTCGAATACATGGGACTGAACTGGGAAACTAAAGGAATCCGTGTTGATGGGAAGTATTTAAACCATCTACGCTTTGCCGAGGACATCGTACCCGTGAACAACACTCCGGAGGAACTAGCTGAAATACTGAAAGAACTAAACGATGTATCCAAATATGTAGGTTTGAATATGAACCTGGCAAAGACCAAGATGATGGGCACGGAAAGGCTTGAAATCAACGTAGATAGCAACAGAATTGAGAATGTCCAAGAATATACCTGTATACTCGTATACCTGGGACACAATATTCGATTGGGCCGAGATAACCAAACCGCAGAGCTAAAAAGAAGATTGGACTAAGCTGGGCAGCTTTCGGAAACATGAGTTACATCCTTAAAAACCGGAAAATACCGATCAACCTGAAACGAAAAGTCTATGAAGCCTGCATTCTGCCAGTTGGTACTTATGGTCTTGAAACTGTTACATTGTCCAAACAAAGTGCCGAAAAACTACTAGTGACCCAAAGAGCCATCGAAAGAGCCATGTTAGGAATAAGCCTAAGAGACAGAGTCAGAAACGATACGGTGAGAGAAAAAACAAAGGTCACAGACATCATCCACCGAGTGGCGACTTTAAAATGGCAATGGGCAGGTCACGTAGCCAGAAGCTCAGATGAAAAGTGGACAAGAAGACTGCTGACTTGGAGACCGTGGACGGCGAAGAGAGGTGCAGGGCGACCGCAACTACGGTGGAAGGATGATCTTAACAGACACGTCAGAATAACCTAGATGCAGTCTGCACAGGACAGAAAGACTTGGAAGCAAATGGAGGAGGCCTTTGTCCAGGAGTGGACGGGAATAGGCTGAGGAAGAAGAAGAAGAAGAAGATGCAACATTACATCATTGTTCAATAAACAATAATTTTAAAAGTGTTTATAAACAAAAATATTATAATTATCCACGGTACAATTTTTTTTTATAAAACTAACTAACCATCGCGCCGTCTCTCTGAAAGGGTAGGCAGAAAGAATGGACTGTCACACTTTAACCGATGCGGCACTCCATCCTTCTCTTTTCGTCCCGCGGGAGATGCGGTGTGATGGGTTGCGAACCTCATCGCCACCAATAGGCATCTCCCACGCACACTTCGATCGTCCAACATCCACAAAAAAACTAAAACAAATAATATAAAATACATTGATATAAAATAAAATAACAAAATAAAAATAATTTAAAACAAAATGTTATTTTTAGATGGTGCACATATTGTTTATTTAATTTATGATCCGCGTATCCACAGTTTTTTTTTTTTATTACAAGTATTATTAAGAATTCATATTCATCAGAAATATTTATTTAACATTAAGGATTATTTTTAAAAGAATTTTTACTTGAATAACATTTTCAATATTGTTTCACAGATAATTTACAATATGAAGCTCCAAATTATTGTTCAAAGAATGCAATATAATTACTTAATAGATTTGGTAATCGATTTCGAACACAACGGAATTTTCCGGAAATTTATATAATTTGATATATTAATTAACTCATAACGGAATAAACTTTCTGTACAACGTATATAACCTTGAATATCGTGTTTCATATAACGAGGCGTAGTTATGTTGCTAGGCAACGAACATCAGGTAATTTGGGGAAGCGGTTGGGAAATCAAATTTACTACTTCCATTTTTTGAGTTGTAATCAAATTCCGTTCTTGATTT
Source organism: Lepidostoma basale (assembly GCA_022606425.2). Classification (NCBI taxonomy): domain Eukaryota; kingdom Metazoa; phylum Arthropoda; class Insecta; order Trichoptera; family Lepidostomatidae; genus Lepidostoma; species Lepidostoma basale. Next base: position 349,603 of record JAHDVF020000282.1, on the reverse strand, counting down.
CTTTCAAGGTCCTCCAACCCTATATTGCCACTTAACCCTTTTTCCAAATTAAACGATAATGTCCATTTTACTTCGCTACAAAAAATATTCACGATATTTTTCAAGATTTATTTTGTTACGCTCTTTCAAGATCCGTGCTCCATTCACATCGTCAACGAATACTTTTTTATCCACTGTTTATTCCTACGATTTTTTAATAAATTAGGACACCGTTTTTTTTTCAATTTTGAGTTTATTTCTTTCGACATGTTTCGAAGGATTTACACCTTCGTCATCGGGAAAATGATATAAAATAGTTTGAGCAACGAAAGATACAAGGATTATCATTCTCCCGATGATGAAGGTGTTAAACCTTTGAAACATATCGAGAACATAAACTGAAAAGTTGAAAAAAATCACAAAGTCACTATCGAATCCAACAGTGTTAACACCTTAAGTTTATCTAAAATTCATAATTTTTTTTTTTTAATGCGCAAAACAAAAATAAAACGATTAAAAAGATAGACAGAATGAAGGCACACTGTTCTCTCCTGACATACTTTTCTCGCTTTCTTAACATTCATACATCTTGACATGCACACCCGTCTATATCTTCAAAAACGATTATTTATATATAATTTCATGGAAGTAGTAATATTTTCACTCTCTTGTGAAAACTAGTTGAATCAGTATCTACAAAAAATTAGACCAAAAAAATGTATTTCATTATTTAATTTTCACAGTGACTTTTATTTAACTTTTCATTCCAATTAACTCCTATTCAATAATTTACACAGTGATAAATGTTTGGTATATTTCTTGTCTTTTCTTGTCGTGCTATACAATGTCTTAAAATATATACATTATTTCTTGCACAGAAATAAAAACACATGTATGCCTAAAAACCGGCACACATACATTGAACAATCCTCACATTATGTAAGAGTTCTAACGGAGTTTAAAAATCTCACAGTGATTGTATTTGTTTTACAAAAAAAGGACTAAAATAGTGCCTACTTATACCCTTTAAAGGTGTTTGTATTCGATTTATAATTAATTAAATTGCTCACTTACTTTTCACCATCAAAACCCCGAGTACGTAAACATTTTAAATTAAAATTTATTTTTCGTTTACTTAGGTACTTTGCTACATTAACTGGAAATCTTTTAGAGAAAATTTAAGTAAATTTTCCCCTGAATTCTAGCTCCGAGTATATTTATTTAAATTTTAAGCGTAATTATGTGTTATTCAAATATCAACACCACAAGTATCTTAATTCTAATTTGTGATGAACACCAAGGATTTAGAAGAAATCGCGTTACCACTGATGCAACATTCGTGGTGAGATAAATTCAAAGAAAAATCCATAGAATATAGCAAGCAAAAAAGGAAAAACAAGGATTCGAAATACATTTAATAACTGCACCGGCAATCAAAGGACAATGACAGGACAAGAGATTTGTATATAAACATAAGAACCAATAAGATGACCCAAAATGAGGTCACCAAAAACGACGCTGTTGAAGATATGCCGCAAATGATACCTTTGGAAAGAGAAAAACCAAAGATATTGTAAAACGCAACATAAAACAAAGATAGAGCGAGGAGGTCTAAACACTGGCAAAGGAATAAAGAGACAGTTACCTGTTGTGCAGAAGAAATCCCCTACTCCAGAAGAATACAGAAAATACAAATCGATGCGTAACAGGATCTGTAGCGAGATTGACAAAAAAAAGAGATCATTGGTTGAAGTTCACCAAAGATACGGGGAAAGATATTTACGGAGCCCAAAGAATATATACATAAGAGTATGTATGAGTTCACAGAAAAATTAAATTTCTATATCAGCGTTGCCAAATTTTATTTGCAAGCACGACGCAGACAAGAATTGTAGAGTTGTGCAATGACACGGGTGTAGATGGGACTCAAATTTATTATAAGGTAATTTCTGCTTCAGAAAAATTTAAGAATCAAAAATTCCCTGGAAAGGACGATATACCGAACGAATTGATAAAATATGGAGGCACAAAGGGACTTTGGAAATTTCAAAATTATTTAATAATTATCGGTAACAATCAGAATTAGCACATGAATGGAAGCAGGCACTTCTATCCCTATTTATAGGGAAAAAAAATCAAATCAAATCCGATAAATAGGAGAGGGATTTCGCTTATATCTGCTTCCCAAAAAATATTGACAAGTATATTGAGAGTGAAAATGAAAGAAAACATAATTTCAAATATGTGATGAACAGCAAGGATTAAGAAGAAATCGCTTTACCACATATGCAACATTCGTAGTGAGACAAATTAAAGAAAAATCCATAGAATATAACATATGGTCTATATGTGTATTATTGACCTTACTTGAGCTTTCGGCAGATTGCTCCTGGAAGATGTTATTGACACGCATGTGGAAAAGAACGCATCAGAACAAAACGTCTCCAAGGGCCACAGAAATGATAACTCTCCGATCCGCTTCGGGAACGACACTCCGAAGCAGAGTAAGAAATTCCGATACAAAAAACATAAGCAATTTGGAAGATGTCGTGCGAAGGGGAAAACTGAAAAAACGCCACTCCATGTGGAGAGAGCATGTTCTGAAAGAGTGATAAGTAAAATGGCAAATAAAATACCAACAGGAAATCGAACTACAGGATAACAATCAAACTACAGGATAACCAGCCAAAAGATTTCGAGACATTGAGACATCTTCATCACATAAAAAGGCACCGTTATGATATTTAACAGGACACAGTCATATTAAAGTAGAAGAAGAAGGCGAAATTCTGAATTTATAGATAACGGAATCTATAAACTTTTTATGAACTAACTAACTAACTAAGTAACCATCACGCCGTCTCCCCAAAAGGGTAGGCAGAAAGAATGGACTGCCACCATTTAACTGATGCGGCATTCCATCCTTCTCTTTTCGCCCCGCGGGAGACGCGGTGTGATGGGTTGCGAACCTCATCGCCACCAAAAGGCATCTCCCGCGCTCCCTTCGATCGTAAAACATCCACAAAATAAATCTTACACAAAAAATATATAATACAATGATACAAAATATACTAAAATAAAAGTTTTTGAATTTATGAACTAATGAATTTACGAATTTATGACAAATGAATATATGAATTTATGAACTTATAAACTAACGAATCTTAGAATTAATGATTAAATGAATTAATGAATTTACGAATTTATGACAAATGAATATATGAATTTATGAACTTATAAATTAACAAATTTAAGGACTAACGATTAAATGAATTTAAGAATTTATGAACTTATAAACTAACGAATCTTAGAATTAATGATTAAATGAATTAATGAATTTACGAATTTATGACAAATGAATATATGAATTTATGAACTTATAAATTAACAAATTTAAGGACTAACGATTAAATGAATTTAAGAATTTATGAACTTATAAACTAACGAATCTTAGAATTAATGATTAAATGAATTAATGAATTTACGAATTTATGACAAATGAATATATGAATTTATGAACTTATAAATTAACAAATTTAAGGACTAACGATTAAATGAATTTAAGAATTTATGAACTTATAAACTAACGAATCTTAGAATTAATGATTAAATGAATTAATGGATTTATAAATTTATGAATGCCTCTTCTAGAAGACATCTTCAAGACTCCAAACTGGGAAGACAAAGGAGTAAAAATAGTTGGAGTTTTTCTAAATCACCTCAGATTTGCAGACGATATTGTCATTTTAAGCGAGGACACAGATGAGTAAGAGACAATGATCAGAGAACTACACATTGCATCCAATAAAATTGGACTAGAAATGAATATTGACAAAACAAAGATACTAAGTCCATCAAATGAAAACATTATTATAGAGGGAAATAAGATAGAAAGTGTGAAAGAGTATTTGTATCTCGGTCACAAAATTAGACTCGGAAAATAGAATCAAACCGCAGAGCTACCTCGAAGAGTTGGACTGGGTTGGGCTGCCTTGGTAAACTGAGACATGTCTTTGAAAATGATGAAATACCGGTTTGTCTCAAAAGACATGTGTATACTGCCAATGATGACATACGGACTAGAGACGACAACTCTTACAGCAAAAAGTGTCCACAGGCTCAAGTGTACAAAGAGGTCCATGGAAAGACAGATACATACTTGGTGTGAGCTTGCGTGACCGCATAAGGAATGAAGAAATCAGACCCCGCACCAGGGTTGCTGACGTCATGGACCGAGTGGCAAAATTGAAATGGCAATGGGCTGGATACTTGGCTAGACAGGGTGGCAACAGATGGGCACCCAGGATACTCAGTTGGAGACCATGGGCAAATAGGCGAAGTGTCGGAAGGCCACCAAAGAGATGGACCGATGATATTGTCAAAGGGGTTGGAAAATCTTGGGCACAAAGGAGGCAGGATAGAGACGAGTGGAGGGAAGAAGGCCAGCAAAGAAGAAAGAAGAAGAAGAAGTCGGAAAGAGAAAAATCAATAATAATGTAAAACACAACAAACACAATGGTAGAGCGAGGACATCAAAACACACAAAATACACAAAGGAATAAAGAGACCGTTTCCTGTTGTACAGAAGCAACCCCCTACTTTAGAGAAATACAGAAAATACAAATCAACGCGTAACAGGATCAATAGCAAGATAGACAAAATAAAATGGAATCTTCGATTGAAGTTCACCAAGGATATCTTTACAACGAGACAAGACAGACAAGAATTGTGGAAATGTACAATGGCACGGGTATTAACGTGACCCTCGGTAATTATGAAAAAATTTCTGCTGCAAAAGACTGAAGAATCAAAAATTCCTGGAGTGGACGAAATAACAAACAAATTTATAAAATATGGAGGCCCATTAGAATTTTCGAAATCATTTAACAAAATTCTGGAACAATCAGAATTACCAAATGAATGAAGGCAAAGCACTTCCAGCCCTTTTTGAGGAAATGCATCAAAACAAATCCGATAAATTAGAGAGGAAATTCACTCATATCTGATTCCAAAAAATTATTCACAAGTATCTTGAGAGTGAAACTGGAAGAAAACATTCATTCCAAAAAATGATGAACAGGAAGGATTTAGAAGAAATAGCTTTACCACCAGTGCAATATTCGTCGTGATACAAATCAAAGAAAAATGCATAAAATATAACACACTAGTCTATTTGTGAATTGTTGGCCAGACTAAGGCTTTCGACAAAGTGCTCCTGGAAGATGTGTTGACACTCTTGTAGAAAATAACACATCAGAATAAAACGTCTCCAAGGCCACAGAAATGAAAACTCTCCGATCCGATGCGGGAATGACACTGCGAAGTAGAGTAAGAAATTCCGATACAAAAAATAAGCAATGTGGAAGATGTCGTGCGATGGGGAAGACTGAAAAACGCCGCTAGAGATATCATGTGAAGAGAGCATTTTCTGAAAGAGTGATAAGTAAAATGGCAAATAAAATACCAACAGGAAATCAAACTACAGGATAACCACCCAAAAGATTTCGAGACAGTGAGATATTTTCATTCCAAAAAAGCCACCTGTATGTTACTTAACTGGACACAGTCATTAATAAAGCAGAAGAAGAAGAAGGCGAAATCCTGACTTTATAGATAACGGAATCTATAAATTTATAAATTTATGAGTTTTTGAATTTATGAATTAATGAATTTACGAGTTTATGATAAACGAATATATGATTTAATGAACTTTTAAATTAACGAATTTATGGACTAATGATTCAATTAATTTTAGAATCTATGAATTAATGATTTATGATTAACGAATTTATGAAATTATAAATAAACGAATTTTAGAATTAAAGATTAAATGAATTTATGATTAATGAATTTGTGGATTTATGAACTAATAAACAAACGAATCTTAGAATTAATGATTAAATGAATTTATGACTTTATGAATGCCGTCGGAAAGAGAAAAATCAACAGTAATGTAAAACCCAAAATAAAACAATAGTAGAGCGAGGACATCAAAACACACAAAGGAATGAAGAGACAGTTACCTGTTGTACTGAAGCAACTCCCTACTCCAGAAGAATACTGTAAATACAAATCAACGAGTAACAGGATCAATAGCGAGAGAGACAAAACAAAGAGGGATCACTGGTTGAAGTTCACCATCTTTACGAGATAAGACGGACAAGAATTGTAGAAATGTACAATGGCACGGGTGTTAACGTGACACTCAGTAATTATGAGGAAATTTCTGCTGCAAAAGACTGAAGAATCAAAAATCCTTGGAGTGGACGAAATATCAAAGAAAATAGACTAATGATTAAATGAATTTATGAAATTATAAGTAAACGAATTATAAAATTAATGATTAAATGAATTAATGGATTTATGAAGTTCTGATTAAGGAATTTATGAAATTATAAATAAACGAATTTAAGAATTAAAGATTAAATGAATTTATGATTAATGAATTTGTGAATTTATGAACTTATAAACAAAGAATCTAAAATTAACGATTAAATGAATTAATGGATTTATGAATTTATGAATGCCGTCGGAAAGAGAAAAATCAACAGTAATGTAAAACCCAAAATAAAACAATGATAGAGCGAGGACATCAAAACACACAAAAACACACAAAGGAATTAAGAGACAGTTACCTGTTGTACAGAAGTAACTCCCTACCTCAGAAGAATACAGAAAAAAACCAATCAACGCGTAACAGGATCAATAGCGAGATAGACAAAACAAAGAGGTATCATTGGTTGAAGTTCACCATCTTTACAACGAGATAAGACGGACAAGAATTGTGGAAATGTACAATGGCACGGGTGTTAACGTGACACTCAGTAATTATGAGGAAAATTCTGCTGCAAAAGACTGAAGAATCAAAAATCCTTGGAGTGGACGCAATACCAACGAAAATAGACTAATGATTAAATGAATTTATGAAATTATAAATAAACGAATTATAAAATTAATGATTAAATGAATTAATGGATTTATGAAGTTCTGATTAACGAATTTATGAAATAAGGGAGATGCCGATTGGTGGCGATGAAGTTCGCAACCCATCACACCGCGTCTCCCGCGGGGCGAAAAGAGAAGGATGGAGTGCCGCATCAGTAAAAGTGTGACAGTCCATTCTTTCTGCCTACCCTTTCGGGGAGACGGCGTGATGGTTAGTTAGTTAGTTTGATTAACGAATTTATGAAATTATAAATAAACGAATTTAGGAATTAAAGATTAAATGAATTTATGAATTTATCATTAATGAATTTGTGAATTTATGAACCTGTAAACGAAAAATCTAAAATTAATGATTAAATGAATTAATGGATTTATGAATGCCGCCGGAAAGAGAAAAATCAACAGTAATGTAAAACCCAAAATAAAACAATGGTAGAGCGAGGACATCAAAACACACAAAAACACACAAAGGAATTAAGAGACAGTTACCTGTTGTACAGAAGCAACTCCCTACTCCAGAAGAATACAGTAAATACAAATCAACGAGTAACAGGATCAATAGCGAGATAGACAAAACGAAGAGGGATCATTGGTTGTTGTTCACCATCTTTACAACGAGATAAGACAGACAAGAATTGTAGAAATGTACAATGGCACGGGTGTTAACGTGACACTCAGTAATTGTGAGGAAATTTCTGCTGCAAAAGACTGAAGAATCAAAAATCCTTGGATTGGACGAAATACCAAAGGAGATAACGAGATAAGACAGACAAGATAATCTTTACAACGAGATAAGACAGACAAGAATTGTAGAAATGTACAATGGCACGGGTGTTAACGTAACACTCAGTAATTATGAGGAAATTTCTGCTGCAAAAGACTGAAGAATCAAAAATCCTTTGAGTGAAACAATGAATTTGTGAATTTATGAACTTATAAGGGAGTGTAAGGGGAAAGGGAGTGTAAGGGGAAATATCAGTATACCTGCCCAAATGTCAACCTCACCTGCCCGTGGTGCACCCTGCTTATTAACAAACGAGGCCCTGGCGACCGAAGAGATGGCGGGATAACCATCTAGACAACTACTTGTACAAATGAACACCGGTGACGGGCAGCAGTGCCGCTGGAACAAGTAGGCAAACTCTGCGATCACCAACCCGCCTGCCCAGCGTGGTGATTAGGGCAAAACCTCCCAAACCAAAAATGATGAACACACCAACAAAATGGCCCCTAGTTCCCGGTAGCCCTTCTATTCCTGGTCAAGGTAGCGACCACGGTAACGGTAGGGTAGGGGGTGCGAAGAATCCCCGGGTTACGGCCGGCTACCAACAACGACGACTACATCTGGCAACTTTCAACGGACGAACGCTGAGATTGAATGAACACATTGAGGCACTCGAGGTGGAACTGAGTAAGATAAAGTGGCACGTTCTGGGACTATCAGAAGTCCGTAGAGAAGGAGAAGATACGATAACCCTCGACTCTGGCCATCTACTCTACTATCGAGAGGGAGGCGAACAACTCTCCCAAGGCGGCGTTGGCTTCCTGATCAACAAAGCCCTGATCAATAATGTAGTGGAGGTGAGCAGTGTGTCGGGCCGCGTGGCATACATGATCCTCAAATTAACGGATAGATACTCTCTAAAGATCATACAAGTATATGCACCTCAAAGTAAATATCCGGATGAGGATGTAGAGGCCTTCTATGAAGACGTTACACGGGCCCTAGATAACACCACCAAAACCCACTTCAGTGTTGTTATGGGAGATTTCAACGCCAAAATGGGAATACAGAAGTTTGATGAATCGTGGATCGGACCATACGGTATTGGTAACAGAAATTCGAGGGGACAAATGCTAGCAAATTTCTTGGAGCTACGGAAATAATTTCTGATGAACTCTTTCTTCAAGAAGAAGCCCCAAAGGAGATGGACCTGGCATAGTGCTGACAAAGTTACCAAAAATGAGATCGACTTCATCATTGCGGACAAGAGACACATAGTTGAAGACGTCACGGTTATCAACAGATTTAAAACCGGAAGTGATCACCGTCTAGTAAGAGCCTGCATAAATATCAACTATAAAATCGAGAGAACTCGACTGATGAGATCAACTATCCGCCCAAATCTGCTGGAAGCCAATGTGAGCTCCGATAATTTCCAACTAGAACTTAAAAACCAATTTGACGCGTTGGAAGATACCGAAAATGTTGACGAGGAGAACACATGTATAACAAAAATCCTATACGAAACCGGACGTAAACACTTTCCAACGAAGCGTGATGGAAAGAAGTCCAAACTTTCCAGCGAGACACTGGAACTCATGAAAAGGAGACGAGAAATAGCTGGGTCATATATGGCTTCAATTACTTCCCGAAACTTGAGTAAACAGATCAATTCGGCGATTCGAAGGGATCTTCGAAACGCAAACACACAAATGATCAAGGACGCAATTGAACAGAATAGGGGGTCCAAAGTGTTTACACAAAAACTGGGCAGAAGCCAACTGACTAAACTGAAAAATGAAGACGGCAATATCGTTACCTCCAAACCAGAGTTACTCGCGGAAGTCGAAAAATACTATGGACGTCTCTACTCTAAACACGCTACAAGGCCCGTACTACATGACGAAGATGGTGATCCCAGAGCTAAAATAACCCGCCACCATACTGACGATCTCCCAGAGATAAACATAGATGAAATTGAGATGGCCCTGAGACAGGTGAAAAACAACAAGGCACCAGGAGAAGATGGAATCACCACAGAACTTCTAAAAGAGAGGACTCCCAATTCTATGCGCACTACAAAAAATGTTTAATTCCGTACTGCTTAAGGAATGCACACCGAAAGCGTGGAGCGAAAGTATCGTGGTCCTCTTTTTCAAAAAAGGAGACAAGACTTTGTTAAAAAACTACAGGCCGATCTCACTCCTAAGCCATGTTTATAAGTTGTTCTCAAGGGTCATAACAAACCGTCTTTCCCGCAGATTTGACGATTTTCAGCCTCCGGAGCAGGCTGGGTTCAGAGCAAACTTCAGCACCATAGACCACATCCATACAGTTAGGCAGATTATCCAGAAACAGAAGAATATAATCGACCCCTATGCCTTGCCTTTGTGGACTATGAGAAGGCCTTCGACTCTGTCGAGACCTGGGCTGTTCTGGAGTCTCTGCAGCGAAACCAGATTGATTGGAATTACGTACAGGTGTTGAAATGCCTCTATGATAACGCCACAATGTCCGTTCAAATCCAAAACCAGAAGACCAAACCGATTGAGCTGCAACGGGGAGTCAGACAAGGGGATGTGATATCTCCGAAGTTGTTCACTTGTGCTTTGGAAGATATATTTAAAACTTTGGACTGGTCTGAACGTGGCCTCAACATAAATGGCGAATACATATCTCACCTTCGTTTTGCGGATGACATTGTTATTCTGGCGGAATCTGCTGGGCATCTAGAAGGCATGCTAGATGAACTGAACACTGCATCCAGACGAGTGGGTCTCGGGATGAATTTGGACAAGACGAAAGTCATGTATAATGAACATATTATCCCGGGATCAGTAACCGTCGATGGGTCGGCTCTCGAAGTGGTACAAGAATACCCATATCTTGGCCAAATCATACAATTAGGACGAAACAATTTCGAAAAAGAAGCCAACCGAAGAATTCAGTTGGGTTGGGCAGCCTTTGGGAAATTACGTCATGTTTTCACTTCCAAAATACCACAATGCCTCAAGACTAAAGTCTTCAACCAGTGCGTTTTGCCAGTCATAACATACGGAGCCGAGACGTGGACATTGACAAAAGGTCTAGTCTACAGATTCAAGGTTGCCCAGCGCGCCATGGAAAGAGCCATGCTTGGAATAACCTTGAGGGATAGATTTAGAAACGAATTTATTCGACAACAAACCAAGGTGACTGAGGTGGCTCTACGGATAGGCGGGCTGAAGTGGCGGTGGCTGGCCATATCTGTCGGAGAACCGACAGCCGATGGGGAAGACGGGTTCTGGAGTGGAGACCGCGTACAGGATTCCGTAGAGTTGGACGTCCCCCTGCCCGCTGGACCGACGATCTGAAGAGGATTGCTGGACATGGATGGATGGGAGCGGCAATGGATAGGGGCGGTGGAGGGCTTTGGGAGAGGCCTACATTCAGCAGTGGATGACAGACGGCTGATGATGATGATGAACTTATAAACAAAGAATCTAAAATTAACGATTAAATGAATTAATGGATTTATGAATTTATGAATGCCGCCGGAAAGAGAAAAATCAACAGTAATGTAAAACCCAAAATAAAACAATGGTAGAGCGAGGACATCAAAACACACAAAAACACACAAAGGAATTAAGAGACAGTTACCTGTTGTACAGAAGCAACTCCCTACTCCAGAAGAATACAGTAAATACAAATCAACGAGTAACAGGATCAATAGCGAGATAGACAAAACGAAGAGGGATCATTGGTTGTTGTTCACCATCTTTACAACGAGATAAGACAGACAAGAATTGTAGAAATGTACAATGGCACGGGTGTTAACGTGACACTCAGTAATTGTGAGGAAATTTCTGCTGCAAAAGACTGAAGAATCAAAAATCCTTGGGGTGGACGAAATACCAAAGGAGATAGACTAATGATTAAATGAATTTATGAAATTATAAAAACTAAACTAACTTACCATCACGCCGTCTCCCCGAAAGGGTAGGCAGAAAGAATGGACCGTCACACTTTTACTAATGCGGCACTCCATCCTTCTCTTTTCGCTCCGCGGGAGACGCGGTGTGATGGGTTGCGAACCTCATCGCCACCAATAGGCATCTCCCGCTTATTATAAATTAACGAATTATAAAATTAATGATTAAATGAATTAATGGATTTATGAAGTTCTGATAAACGAATTTATGAAATTATAAATAAACTAATTTAGGAATTAATGATTAAATGAATTTACGAATTTATCATTAATGAATTTGTGAATTTATGAACCTGTAAACAAAAAATCTAAAATTAACGATTAAACGAATTAGTGGCTGTATGAATTTATGAATGCCGTCGGAAAGAGAAAAATCAACAGTAATGTAAAACCCAAAATAAAACAATGGTAGAGCGAGGACATCAAAACACACAAAAACACACAAAGGAATTAAGAGACAGTTACCTGTTGTACAGAAGCAACTCCCTACTATTAAATGAATTTATGAAATTATAAATAAACGAATTATAAAATTAATGATTAAATGAATTAATGGATTTATGAAGTTCTGATTAACGAATTTATGAAATTATAAATAAACGAATTTAGGAATTAAAAATTAAATGAATTTATGAATTTATCATTAATGAATTTGTGAATTTATGAACCTGTAAACGTAAAATCTAAAATTAACGATTAAATGAATTAATGGATTTATGAATTTATGAATGCCGCCGGAAAGAAAAAAATCAACAGTAATGTAAAACCCAAAATAAAACAATGGTAGAGCGAGGACATCAAAACACACAAAAACACACAAAGGAATTAAGAGACAGTTACCTGTTGTACAGAAGCAACTCCCTACTATTAAATGAATTTATGAAATTATAAATAAACGAATTATAAAATTAATGATTAAATGAATTAATGGATTTATGAAGTTCTGATTAACGAATTTATGAAATTATAAATAAACGAATTTAGGAATTAAAGATTAAATGAATTTATGAATTTATCATTAATGAATTTGTGAATTTATGAACCTGTAAACGTAAAATCTAAAATTAACGATTAAATGAATTAATGGATTTATGAATTTATGAATGCCGCCGGAAAGAAAAAAATCAACAGTAATGTAAAACCCAAAATAAAACAACGGTAGAGCGAGGACATCAATACACACAAAAACACACAAAGGAATTAAGAGACAGTTACCTGTTGTACAGAAGTAACTCCCTACCTCAGAAGAATACAGAAAAAAACAAATCAACGCGTAACAGGATCAATAGCGAGATAGACAAAACAATGAGGTATCATTGGTTGAAGTTCAACATCTTTACAACGTGATAAGACAGACAAGAATTGTAGAAATGTACAATGGCACGGGTGTTAACGTGACACTCAGTAATTATGAGGAAATTTCTGCTGCAAAAGACTGAAGAATCAAAAATCCTTTGAGTGAAACAATGAATTTGTGAATTTATGAACTTATAAACGAAAAATCTAAAATTAACGATTAAATGAATTAATGGATTTATGAATTTATGAATGCCGCCGGAAAGAGAAAAATCAACAGTAATGTAAAACCCAAAATAAAACAATGGTAGAGCGAGGACATCAAAACTCACAAAAACACACAAAGGAATTAAGAGACAGTTACCTGTTGTACAGAAGCAACTCCCTACTCCAGAAGAATACAGTAAATACAAATCAACGAGTAACAGGATCAATAGCGAGATAGACAAAACAACGAGGTTTCATTGGTTGAAGTTCACCATCTTTACAACGAGATAAGACAGACAAGAATTGTAGAAATGTACAATGGCACGGGTGTTTACGTGACACTCAGTAATTATGAGGAAGTTCTGCTGCAAAAGACTGAAGAATCAAAAATCCTTGGAGTAGACGAAATACCAACGATAATAGACTAATGATTAAATGAATTTATGAAATTATAAATAAACGAATTATAAAATTAATGATTAAATGAATTAATGGATTTACGAAGTTCTGATTAACGAATTTATGAAATTCGGGAGATGCCTATTGGTGGCGATGAGGTTCGCAACCCATCACACCGCGTCTCCCGCGGGGCGAAAAGAGAAGGATGGAGTGCCGCATCAGTAAAAGTGTGACAGTCCATTCTTTCTGCCTACCCTTTCGGGGAGACGGCGTGATGGTTAGTTAGTTAGTTTAATTAACGAATTTATGAAATTATATATTACACGGCTATCCGCGAGATCTGCAAGGTGGAGGATGTCGTGAGATGGCGCAGACAACGCAGAAGATACTGGAATGCGCACGTGCAGAAGATGGATCCCACCAGAATCCCACACGCTGTGGCGCATCAGATTCCTGCCGGCTGCCGTCCCCCCGGAAGACCGCCGAAGAGATGGAGAGATAGCTGGGAGTCAACCTCCCAAGAGAGGCCAGCCTGATTTCAGGAACAGACCAAAGTTTTATAAGGAGAAGAAGAAGAAGAAGAACAATCATAATTACCACATGAATGGAAGCAGGGCACTTCTATCCCTATTTTTAAGAAAAAATCAAATCAAATCCGATAAATAGGAGAGGAATTTTACTTATACCTGCTTCTTAAAAATTATTCACGAGTATATTGAGAGTGAAAATGAAAGAAAACATAATTTCAAATATGTGATGAAAATCAAGGATTTAGAAGAAATCGCTTTACCACTTATGCAACATCCGTGGAGAGACAAATCAAAAAAAAATCCATAGAATATTACCTACCTTGCCCTGACTTGAGCTTTCGGCAGATTGCTCCTGGAAGATGTTATTGACCCGCTTGTGGAAAAGAACTTGAAGAAAAAAGAATTGACACCGTTGCGGGAACGACACTCCGAGGCAGAGTAAGAAAATACAGTGTGACGATTACACTGCCATCGTTGAATCGAAACCTTCGGGGTGGGAGTTAAAGCAGTTATCACTCGGCCACAAAGGTCGTATATATATTTAACCATTAGAACGCTAAGCGAACGTAACTCCATCTGTCGTCATAACGCGGCACATTCTTCGTCAACGTATTTTGAATAAAATGTCACTTTTAAAACGTTATTCTTTTACAAACCAAGTCATTATAGCATTAATTGATTACCATAGAATCAATAAACAAAATCCTTAATTATTTATGCCACAAAAATAAGTCGTAGGGAGCAAATAGTAATATGAGCCTATTTTTATTTTGGAATATAGCGTAGGGTAAATATCTACTTGTTGACTACAATCTTATTGATCGCCAACGCAAAATATGAATAGCAAAGTTTAATTAAACATTTAACATAATATCTAATCGGTAAGAACGTTTATTAATCGGAATATCTTTTATACCTACAGGAAAACCACCCTATAGATTGCGAGATAGTGAGACATCTTCATCCCAAAAAAGCCACCTATAGTCATTAATAAAGCAGAAGAAGAAGAAGGCGAAATCCTGACTTTATAGATAACGGAATCCATAAATTTTTGAATTTATGGGTTTTTTGAATTTATGAATTAATGAAGTTACGAATTTATGAACTTATAAATAAATGGATTTAAGGACTAATGATTTATGAATTAACGAATTTAAAACATTATTGTAAATGCATCTATGAATTTATGTACTTATAAATTAACGAATTTTAGGACTAAAGATTAAATGAATTAATGAATTAATAATTTATGAACTTATGATTAATGAATTTGGGAATTTATGAATTTATGAATTTATGAACTTATAAATAAACGAAATTTAAAAATAATGATTAAATTAACTAATGAATTTATGAATTTTTGTATGAATGCCGTCGGAAAGAAAAAAATCAGTAGGTAATAATGTAAAACCCAACATAAAACAATGCTAGAGCGAGGACGTCAAAACACACAAAGGAATAAAGAGACAGTTACCTGTTGTACAGAAGCAACTCCCTACTCCAGAAGAATACAGAAAATACAAATCAATGCGTAACAAGATCAATAGCGAGATAGACAAAATGAAGAGGGATCATTGTTTGAAGTTCACCAAGGATATGGAGAATGACAGCACACGGGAACTGTATAACAACAGAATGACCCAAAATGAGGTCACGTAAAATGACGTTACAACCATATGGTACAGCGAGGACGTAAAAAATCTGGCAAAAAAAGAGACAGTTACTGATGTTCAGAAGAAATCCCCTTCTCCAGAAGAACACAGAATATACAAATCAATACGTTTGTTAACAGGATCAAAAGCGAGATAAACAAAATAATGAGGGAACATTAGTTGAAGTTCACCAAGGATGTGGAGAAATATCTTTACGGAGCTCATAGAAGAGTATCGAAAATGCCCAGAAAACAAGAAAAACATAAATGAATATAATATATTATACAGACGAATATTATTTCTATAGCAGAATGGGAATACTATTTCCATTTTTTTTTTCAAGCACGACGTATCTTTACAACGAGATAAGACAGACAAGAATTGTAGATTTGTACAATGACACATGTGTAAACGTGACCCTAAGTAATTATGAGATAATGTCTGCTATAAAATGACTGAAGAATCGAAAATCACCTGGAATTGACGAAACTTGAATGAGTAATTAAATTTAAGAAAATCAAATGCTAGTTATTTAATTGTAAGCGATTCCTTTTTCCTGCATGTTATATCTATTTGTCTACTGAACACCAACCAAACACTGCACACTTGTTACATTAGTTTAAAAAATATGACTGAAATTGAATGATATAGCTGTAAAAATATTGTATAACAAGCATTCCATTTCAATTGTGAGAAAACTATTTCATAATATCGCTGGCTTTGCAAGAAGTATCTGTTACTACTTCATAATATCTCTATTGTATTCAAACTTGCCCCAAAATGTACATTCTCGAGAATGGTCAGGCCGTTAAAGCCCTGTAAGAGAAATTACTTCTTATGGAAATGTTCAATTAACTCTGGAACGGCAATTAAATGGTTGTACAACGGACATTTCGTTCCAAATAACACTTTGCTAGAACTTGGCATACAAAACGCCCGCCTGGTGAATCCTTTTCTCGTTTAAGTGTTTTTCTAAATTTAGAACTGAAACTTTTCGCCTTGTTCAAATATACGTGATTTCATAATGCAAGGGTCTCTCTTGCTTGTTCGTATAAAACATGCAAATATATTCAATTTTGTGAAAAGTGGTCTCATTGAAATTTTACGTTTGCATGAGAATTAAAATTCCAGGAAAAATATCCCACCATTTAAATTTATTAATATCGAAAGTTCCGAGAAATTCCCGAGCTGCCTAATGGGTTCAGTTTATGATCGAAATTTCTGAAATAAGGGAATAACTATTTTGAAAAAATATTCTATAAAAACAATTTTTTTTCTTTAAATGTGCAAAAATTCCCTTTAATAATTATTATGAAATTGAATAAATTCCCGACATCGGCCGCCAGACCTCAATATGACAATATCAGTTACAAAAACTATGACATTCTCAAAGATTATGCATAAATGACAGATTGCTGGGAACAAGCTACTAAATTTATTTATTTGGGGGTGGATCTGCTGTCAAAATGACGGGACAAGTTCACAACGCTTCGACGGTATCACGTTTATCCAAAGAGATCATACGGAAAAATAAATATATGAGAACTGACAGGAAGGTAAAAATATACAAAACCTGCGTAAGGCCCATATTGACATATGGCATTGATACCATAAGAATGAAAGCTAACGCGTGGGTGGCAGAGATGCGAACGCTAAGGACAATAGCGGGCAAGTTTCTCCGAGATAGGGTGAGGAACACGGCTATCCGCGCAATCTGCAAGATGGGGGTATTGTCAGATGGAGCAGACAATGCAGAAGACACTGGAATGCACGCGTTCAGAGGATGGATCCCTCCAGGAACCCACACGTTGTTATGCCTCAGATTGCTTTTGGCTACCCCGGAAGATCACCAAAAAGATATAGGAGTAGTATATACTGAAAATAGGAACAGACCAAGGGTCAAAAGAAGAAGAAGACGAAAAAAAATTATCCCTGTCAATGAAATTATCTGATATTCTATCGAAAACCTACCAGATTTTTTAATAATTGAAACTTCCAACGTACTGAATGAAAATTAAAATTATAAAAAATTATCTTATTATACTCGTATATATCCCAAATTTCAATAAAACCCTGAATATAATATTCCACAACGCTGAATCTAGTCGTTATACATCCAATACATAATTAAATATCTAATATTTACAATATAGGTACTATACATTATAGCATTATTTTGAGCTTATTTATACTATAATATAATATAACACTTTTATTTGTAATTCCTCTTCATTTTAATAATAAATTAGTTTACTTACTTTACTTACTTTTACTTAGACCACTGCTGGACATACACCTCCCCCATCAATTAATTTACTAAATTACATAAATTAGTTTACTTAATAAGAAACATTATATAATATATTAACTCTATCTTTGATAACATGAAGTTATTTTTCTAGAGGTACACATAAATTATATTTTGTAAGAGTAACATGTCACTTTATAATGCCCTAGCAAGGTAAACATGATCATCAATATTAACCATCTAATGTGAAGTTTTACATCACATTACTCAAGTAACAATTAAGAAATCTTTGCGTATTCATTGTTTCATAAGCAATGATTTAATTCAACTTATTAAATATAAATGTTTGATTCATAAAAAAAATCCTATGGAATTCGACACTGTTTATAGCTTCAATGAATATAGTGTTGGTACACTAACAAAACATATAATGTACAATAGTAGTAAGTAATAGAAACTTCCGCCCTGACAAATAAAATGCAGGGCATCAAACAATAGGTTCAACTAAAGTGAAAAAAAAAAGTAATAGAAACTTATATTTAATCAACTTAGACACCTCAGTTAGATGTTCACACCAAGTTCAAAACACTTACAGTACAACTTTCATGCACCACCCCTCGGTGTAAACAATCGTCAGGCAAAACAAGACATTAATGTAAGACAAAGAAACCTACGAATTAAGTAAAACAAGGCAATAGCAAAAGACAAAGAAGAAACATACAAATCAGGTCAAATAAGACAATAACACGAGACAGAAAAAACACACAAATCAAGTAAAGTAAGACAACAGCGCTTGATAAAGAAGAGATGCATGTACCTAACTGAAATTTTAATATCCCGTGATAAAAGATTTTATGTGAATGTAAAAAAAATATACGCTTTTCTATTATATCTATGCATTATATATTCAAATAGTGAGAACAGAAAAATAGCAAAAACACTTTATTCTTGACAATCCAAAATACGTTTTTCGATTTGAATATTTGAAAACACACAAGGTCACGCATATCCTGGGGAATAATAGCAGATGCGAGAACCGAGGACTTTTATATAAAATAAATAAGACTTAGAGAATCCGAGAACTCCCAATTCATAAATATTGAGCAACGTGAGTACGTGGATCGTTACCCACGATATTATACCTTACATTTTTTAACAATCCACAACATTTGAATATCTGTATTAGAATATTTTCTAAGCTAGCATATTCATGTTTGAATGTCAATCTTTAAAAACAAGATTTTGTATTAACATGAAAGTAAATTATTCAATTGGCTTTAATTAAATTGAATATTCTTAAAAAGTAATAATAATGGCTCAACGAATTTTAACCCTTAATCACGATTACACCGAAAGAAAATATTTTCCACTTTATATGATCCATGTTTCTATAGACACAGATTAGCAATATCCACCAAATAGTATATAAATAAAATAAATATATCTGCCTATAGAATGAAAGCAATAATAGAACAGAAGTACGTTTAAAAATTATTTTTTTAATGTTCTTAAATTTATTAATTATGTAAAACTCTACGTTAAGGCATAATTATGAATGAAAACGTCCGTTTTCTAAAAGTTTTATTATATTTTATGAAAATTTAATGTTTCTCCTTGCTAAGTCAATAGCATGCCTTAGCTAGGCGAAACACGTAATTCCCATAAATTGTAATAAAATTTGTAGAATAGGGATCTTTTCATTAATATTATTTAACATTATCATTTTCCTAGCGCCCAATTAAGGGTTGTTGTATCGTAAGCTCTATTTACATATTTTGTATTGTACGAGTAAAAGCTCTCATTGTATTCAGCTGAGTAAAATAACTGTTTCAAGTCACTAATGTTTCAGCGCTTTTGAGACCAAACTATACAGTATAAAACAATATTTTAAATACAGCATATGAAATATAAATTGTAGGTAATGACAAACGTAATAACTATGATGCCATTTCGCAGAAGGGAAAGCCAATGAGGACGGACCACAAATTTATTCTATTCTGACATGCATCTCATCGCTTTTCAACATTCATACACCGTGTCATGCTAGTACTTTGATTTTTTCGACCCCTCACGTTGCCGACGTTAATTTTTTTATTGATTTTTCACGTAACGTTAATGTAATTGTTCATTTAACTCCTTATATTTCCTTTATCTTCAGTACTAATATTCTTTCATCTAGAATTTCCGAACACCTGAAAGATATATTGTTTCTTGAACAATGATATACGAGTATGTTTACGAAAATGTCTGTTTATATAAATTCTATTATAATTTATAAGAATGACTCTCCATCATATTCTACAAGATTTAAAAGATTCAGAACAAATTTGTCTAATACCTAGGTACTCAACGTGGGCGATAACCCCCCCTTTTGGACGTTTGAGACTTTCAGGGGGGCAGTAGAAGACCCAGAAAAAATAGAGAGCGTGGGCAGATAAAAAAATATAGTCTAAAAAGACAACAACAAAAAACACGTTGGTACGTATAAAGCAAATTAAACTTAAATGTTATTTATTTTGTTATTGTATGCATTGTTATCATTTTCCCATATTTCGAATAACTTTTATGTGAGGGGGGGCGTTGAACGTTTATTTTTTCTTGTAAAGGGGGCGGTAGCCCAGAAAAGATTGGAAACCTATGGTCTAATAGATCTCATATCTACTTCATTTATTCTACTTCCATCCTTCTGTTGTCAGTTAAATGTAAAAATTTACTTCCATAGAAAGGGTCGGAACTGTAACATAATTGGCACCGTTCTTTTTTTTAATTCCTCTGTGTTTTAATTCCGTTATGGAGTCTAGGACAATCGAGGAAAATATGACATGA
Source organism: Lepidostoma basale (assembly GCA_022606425.2). Lineage (NCBI taxonomy): Eukaryota > Metazoa > Arthropoda > Insecta > Trichoptera > Lepidostomatidae > Lepidostoma > Lepidostoma basale. The sequence goes on along the minus strand of JAHDVF020000282.1, from coordinate 328,827 downwards.
ACAAATTTAAAAAAAATTACGTCAGCCAGGTTAGAAGCATGCAAGTGCAAGAAGCTAGAGAGACTTGTAAGTAGGTATACATTCTCCCTGCTTTACCCTCCGGTGAAGTAGCGTGATGTTTTTTGTTTATTTTGTTTAAAAATATATACATCAAGTTTATCCAAAGATGAATTTTTATTGAAATACTCGTAATAATATAATTGAAGAATAAATGCGAAACAATTAAATTTTTAATGGTTTGATTTGCGTAGGCAAATAATATTATTTACAAAAGGAGTGTATGAAGGAGAAAAAGTCGTTTACATTCTGTAGGAAAACCGCTATAACATTTGAATGTAGGTTATTAAGAAAGTTTAGTAAGAAATTTAATCAATTTGTTATTCTATTTACAGTTAATGATTACGAAAGTACAAATCATTTCCTATTGAAATGTCACTCAACCAAACTCAAATACGAAGTAACTTATTTTCGTTTTATCGTGCTACCATCAGTCAGTTAAGATCAATAAAATCAAAGTTCTTCTAAGTAAAACCTTAGAAGACTTGCCCTGTCATCACCCATCCTTAATTCATTTGGAAAATCTTTTAATAAAACTTTTACGAATTCAGTTTCGCGTTATTGGAAATTCTCTCAAATAATGGATCGGTATAAAATTTTACTTAAAATTTGTTGCTTTAACTCAATCGATGAATCCTTCCAGGAATAGAACTGATATTTAAAATGTACTCCAACATCTGAAAAGATTTATACCCTAATGGATTCTGTTAATATTTAATTATTTAACAACATATAATATATATTCGTAACTTGATCTATTATAACCCGACATTTCTCCATTTATCATTTTGAAAATGTAATGATAATTTTCTAACCAGAATTTTTTTTATCTATATGAATAAAAATGTAAATGTTCGTTTGTTTCTAATCTTAAATCTTCGAAATTTACGTATATTCACTGATTGCTTTAAAATTTTGACCCAACGTTTCATACAAATACGTGCGTGTTTTTATTTATCTATATAAATAAAAATATAAATGTTCGTTTGCTCATAATCTTAAATCTTCGAAAGTTATGCATGAACATTCGATGTCCAGAACTACCGAACCAGATTAACCCATAACAACGCGTGGTTGGGTACAAAATATATAAATAAATAAAAAACATGTTTTTATTCATTGCAGATATAGAATGAAATAAAACTTAGAAACAGAAACAAAAAACAAAAATCGCAGACCGAGAGTGACGTATCGCCCGGGAATGATGCATCGCCGTGTGCTAACTGGCTCGGAGAGCATAGCGCGCAAAAAAACTCGGAGATGTCCCATTCGATCTCACTTTGCTCGCAACACAGCGTAGAAGGAGTTAAACATACATTATCCACCGCACATTTATAACCACCTTGAAGATGGAGACTCCAACAATCTCCGACACGTCGGTCCAGAAAGACGAGCTACACCGATTTTCCCAAGATCCCAAAAAAATGAATTGCTATCAACCGCGAAAATTTATACAATTATTTTATGCAGATGTTTTAAATTTTATTCATTTTCTGCAATTATCTAATGTGAATATTATAATATATGTTGAGATGATATTATTATTATTATTATCATTTTGTTAAATCGCTCTTTACATCATGACAGCATGAGCCAAATCGATGTAAAGGGTATTATAGCTATCATAGTGATTCTCGTGACATGTGATAGGTAGCTAATCTATCGCCATTTTACTGTCACGTAAATTCTACACCAGACCAATGACGGTGTGACAATCACACTGCCCTCTCCGGGAATCGAACCCGGAACCTTCGGAGTGGCAGTCAATGCACTTACCACTCGGCCACGAAGGTCGTCATAAGGTCGTCGTATAAAATATGTTGAGTGGGATCGGCCTGGACATGTCGCCAGACAGAGAACAGAAAGAGGGGCACCCATTATCTTGACATGGAGACCATGGGAGGGAAAAGGGTCATCGGTCGACTCCAAAAAAGATGAGAGTTGGGGGAAGAAGATGGATGAGAGTCGCGCAGAATAGAGGAAAATGAAAAATGTTTGAATAGGCCTACATCCAGCAGTGGAGACATGGCTAGGGAGAAGAGAAGAGATGGTGTTTAATATTAAATATTCCCACTTCGCAAATCCATCAAACTTTAAGTGATTTTGGTAGTCAAGAGCCTATCGTGAAATAGCGGGAATATTCTGCGAATTATTAAGGTCGTTTTAGTATATTTGTATAGAAAAACAGGTATGCAATATTTTTACGTCACGCGTTACATTTCAACTTTCCAATTAACAACCGTTTTACAGAAATACTTGTATATGAAGTACTGAAATGTTTCAAAATATTACATATACGTACGACACTCAAAGTAAATGCAATTTAAGATTGGCTGCAAATGTTACATATTCGTACAAGAGTTAATAAGAATAAAATCTAACGTTCAGCGTTACGCTTCATATCTCAAATACATGCGACCAAATAATAGCCGTTTTGCGCAAAATCAATTCTTCAGGATTCAAAAAGTTGCGTGATCTACATTGAACGTGGCACGATCAAAAACATCGAATATTGAATGTCGGTCACGTGAAGAGCGTGCATGACACGATGTATGAATGTTGAAGAAGGGAGATAAGTATATCAGGAAAGAACAGTGAGGCGGTCTTGGGGTGAATAACCAAAGAGGTGAAAGATTATACGAGTTTTGCCAGGAAAGGAACATGATAGCAATGAACACCTGGTTCAAACTTCCAAAAAGGAAGTCATATACCTGGAAGTCTCCTCAAGATAAAACTTTATATGATGTCGCAAGAAACCAAATCGATTATATATGAATCAACGATATAAACATTGTGTAAAAGGGGTTACTACATACCCTGGTGCCGATATCGGTTCTGACCATGTGCCATTAGTAGCCGACGTTAAGCTAAGCTTGAAACAAATAAAAAAGCCTAAACCATCAGTTCGAATAGACACGTCCAAAATTCAAAGTGATGTAATCAGAAATACGATCTCGCAAGCAATCAACGATGGAATGAGACAACTCCGTCAGGACCCACCTGTAGAAATACAAACACAGTGGGATGAATTTAAAACAGTAATCAGCGAAAATTGTAAGGCTCATCTGAAAGCTGATGAACATAGAAAGAAAAATAATTGGATGACGGAGATGTGTGCTGTAATAGTCAAGCGAGATTTTCCTTTGACTAGAATTACATGTACTCGTATAATTTTGTGGGTATTATTGACAATTGTAGGGTTAGAATTTGAAGAATTTTACGGTCGCAGAAAATGCGCTCGTCACTTTAGAATGTAATTATAAATTCATCAACTTCTGTGACACTCCATAATTCGGAGTGAGTTCGCCACTTTTATTCCAAATGTAAACTTACTCTTAATAGAAGAACTTTGGCTTTGGAAGGAAACCCAGGAGGGTTTCTAAGAGTAGTTTCTTGTTTGTTCAGCCATTTGTATTAATGATTCAAGGGCCATGCGGAGGCTGGGCTTTGTTCGTGAACTCATTCCTCCTCTAACCAATATCTTCTAATAATCCATAGCAGAAGTTAGTTAGTTCACCAAACTCGCCTTCAATAGAGATACAGAAATTTGATAAAAAAATATCAATTCTCTTACCAACGAGTAAGAACATCTCTTGACTGTAAAATAAGTGTACATTTATGATACATAAAAACTAACTAACTAACCTTCACGCCTTTTCCCCGGAAGGGTACGCATAGAGGATGGACCGCCAAACTGCTCTGTCCTGACATACCTCTCGAGATTCCTCTAGTTTCATACGCCGTAACATACATACTCGTCTATTTTTTCCGAATTTGAAAGTAGCTGCCTTTATAATTTGATTAATTTGGTCTTGCTATGCTTTCCTTGGCTTTCCATGGCTTCTCTTTTCACTTACACTACTTGCTCGTACATATTTTGAACCATCCATTTTTTTTATTAGATAACTTTTAATTAGATATGGAGAAACCTTTTCCTTTTTTGTTGAAAATACTTCTCGAATAATATTTGGAATGTATCTGCATTGTATTTTAATAGAAAATTTAAAGAGACCATGGACCGCAAAAAGATGTGCAGAATGACCATATCTACGATACAAGGATGACCTGAGCCGATACGTCAACATAATCTGGATCCAGTTTGCACGATAGAGTGGCGTGGAAGCAAATGGAGGAGGCCTTTGTCCAGAAGTGGACAGGAATAAAATGAAGAAGAAGAAGAAACCGCTTTCTTCGTGTTAAACGTATAAACTACATTACGTTAGATTATATAATAACAAACTAAGAAACTATTCGTTCATTTAGTTATCGAATACTAAGAGTATCGATTCGGAGCTATAAAGTTGATAGAGAACTTCGTATGTAAGTAGTTCACAAGAGAACTTTACAGCCATTTAGTTCTCCGGATAAAAATAGCTTCCGAAATATCTTCCCCGTATTTCCCAAAGGAAAAGATATTTCTCGTGCACTATACATGTAGCGTATCGATCTGGAGGCCGCAGCAAGAAGGGGCCCACCAAGCCACCTGGCCACGGTTATGTAATACACGATGTAATGGTCTTTTGAGGAGGAGCACTAATAATATATTCCCAATGCGCAAAATAAAACTCTAATGACCATTTCGGAAAAAGAGTTAAATGAAACGGGCGCTTACTTTAACGACTTTATAAGAACAGCCAAAGTATTGTACGACTGCGATGTCTCACCACTGCTCCAACTTTGTATATTTAATGTCGACGATATTACTAAGCTCTACGTTTATTTATATGTCTTCGGTATTTAATTTATTATGAACTGATTCATATACTACACTATAGATTATTTATTGTTTCTTTTAAAATGATTTAAAACTCTTTATTAAATTAGTAACAAAAATGAAAACGTCTGTTTTCTGTAAGTTTTATTATATTTTGTGGGAATGACATGTTTAGCGTTACTAAGGCATTATAAAATATTTTAAAATGCCTTAGCAAAGCAAAACATGTCATTCCCATAAAGTATAATAAAACTTCTAGAACACAGACTTTCTCGTTTGTATTAATTATTTAATATGGATTCCTACATCATTGTTCAAGAAACAATAAATAATTATAATCAACTCATAGAAGTTGCATATAATATGGAATGAAAATGTAATACTGTGTTAGAAATATGATAAATAAGACGGTGGAAAACAAACGTTTTCATTTGTATTAATTACTAACAGTTTACTAATGATAGAATAGAAACGATATTTTCAAACCATCAACCCATACATTATTTATAAATGGCTCGGAATGGACATAAAAAGCTTTTTTTCCTGTCCTTGGCTTTCAAAAAGATGTCGTTTTTTGTGTTTTGTATCTACGGACCCCCTTTAGCCCTTGTTATTAGAGAATATAAGAACATATTTCGAGCGAATTTTTAAGAATATTTCAGGGTTTTCAGAATAAGAGGAATAAAGTGGCTTATTTTTACTTTTCCCATATTGTATTTAGTCTCTCTTTCAAACTTAAATGACGATATAACTGACAAACAAAAAATAAACAACAAACGTGTTGAGTATAGGTGTGTGTAGTTACACAAGTTGTGTGTATATGTGCGTCGCGTCGGCTGTATGTAGAGGTGCGTCACGTTTTGACTTCGGTTTTGGTAATTGTTAAGCAACTTTTAAAAACAATCGTTGGCATGGCCAGGAAAAAGGTAGTACATGTTAGGAAAAATCTGGTAGCTGTGTTGCTACGATATTCCGACTAACAAGAAATTTAAAAAAAAATTATCCATCCAACAGGGAGAACATGTGGATGTCGCCATCATTGATTGCACAATCTACAAGTTCTCACTCATTGTTTCGACTGATGTCGAGAGGTCAATTTACCATCTTAAAAGTTTTTACAAAAGATCAACTGAGTCTTACCCCCGAAAATATAGAATGAAAATGTTAATGTATAATAAGATTCATACTTAAGACCTTGTTTTCTAGTAAACAGTAAATATGAGGTAAGAGAACATAAAATAATACTTTGAACATACAAAAAGAATATTTTTAACTTTTTAGTAAATATATAATAAATCCGAGCCTTAATTGTATACATTTTATACCCCTCCCCAATTTATAACAGTTTTCTGAGTTCAAGCCGTTTGATATTTTTTACATAAATAGCAACTAATGATGCATGAAATAGAAACCTATCACCTATATCTGTCAGACTTGATCGATTTTCAAATTATTAAGTAGTTATTGAAATATAAAATTAGAGTTAAAAACGTGGCACAGATGAAATAAAATACAATTTAAATGATAACATTATCACGAAATCACGAAAATATTCAATTATAAATATGCATTTTTATTTTCTACAATAAATTAGAAATAAACTTACCCCTGGACCACTTGAATGCTTCTCAAATACTTCTGAATCCATTATCACCCCTAGAAGGCTTCCGCGCTCACCGAGGGGCGGCACCGCCTACTTTAAGAACCTATGAAATAATAAATTCATTAACTTATAAATTAATGTACCATTGTGTCAAAAGCGACATGTTTCGAAAACAATGTACTAACAAGTGGAATATAACCACACCTATTATTAATATATAACCTCATGTATGGAAGTGAAGCTTGGAGCTGGCAAAATAAGGATGAAAGTAGGATAAATGCCATTGAAATAATGATCACTGAGAAGAATGTGTTGGAAAACGATATAAGATAAAATTTTGAACAACCATATAAAGAAAACAAGTGAAGCAGATGATTGCATCAAAAATAAAATTTAAAAAAGTTTTCCTGAGATGATTTGGAAATATGAAACGAATGGACGAAAGAAGAATGGTTAAAATGTTGTTTACAAAGAGTGTGAGTGGAAATAGAAGCCGTAGAAGACCAAGGAAGCCATGGCATGACCAAATTAAAATACTAAAAGGCGGCAACATTAAAAGTCGGAAAAATCGACGAGCGTGCATGTTCCGTTGTACGATAGTAAAGGATGCTCGAAAGTTTTTTCAGGACAGAGCAGTATGGCGGACTATTGTCTCTAAAAACCCCTCCGGAGAAACGGCGAGATGGTTTGTTAGTTAGTTAATTCTATTCATATTGAAAGCAAGAATCATAAGTGTGATTAGTCAGTTATATGAAGAACGTACCTACAGATAATGTTATAAACAGGAGAATATAATAATGACAGGGAAAAAAACAGTGATTAGAAATGAACAATTACAAATAACAGAAAATTTAAAACGAAACAGCTGTCGCGAAATACACATAAAAAAATATGATTAGAATATCAGTGTTTTCAAACATTAAAGTTTAATCGTATATTTTTAATACACACAATTAGAAATAAAATGGGGCACAATCAAATAAATCAAATATTGAATGTCGACCACGTGAAGAGTTGAAGAAATCGGCGTGCGTGCATGACACGATGTAAGAATGTTGAGGAATCAAGAGAAGTGTGTAAGAAAAGAAAAGTGTTGCAACCGTACTTTCTGCCTTCGAAAAATCACCAAATTCGGAGAGACGGGGTGAAAGTTAGTTAGTACGTTCAGTTATTAGAAATAAACAACTATACATAACCGAATTTTTAAAGAGGTAGTGAAACAACTGTCTCGATAAATCCATATCAATATATCGTGATACGTAATAACAGTGTTATAAATTTTTAAAAATTATAACGTTAAACATTTATGCCAAAATGAGCGGAGTGTCAGTAAGCTGTCTCTTGTATGACGCTGTCCTACTTCCAGACAACGAGCATGAACTACAAGTCCTGGTGAATAGTATGTATGAGGTATGCATGCGAAATGATCTGATAATGAATGTGAATAAGTCCAAGGTAATGATTTTTGAAAAAGATGAAAACATGACAGTCTCCAACATTAGCATTAATGGTGAAATTTTGGAGCAAGTAGATGAGTTCGTGTATTTAGGTAGTATGTTTACAAAAGACGGGCGAGTGGAGAGGGATATTGAAAGAAGGGTCGGGGCAGGCAACAAAGTGAATGGTGCACTTAAAGTTATCATCGCAAATAAAAACCTATCCAAAAAAGATAAAATGGCAGTGCACAATGGTGTTCTTCTACCGACCCTTATGTATGGAATCGAAGCATTGAACTGGCAAAAGAAGGATGAAAGTAGAATAAATGCAGTAGAAATGAGATTTCTAGACGAATGTGTGGATACTCTGTGAATGATAGTGCCGAATGAAAATATATAATCGTGTTATGAACAAAATAATGAGAGGATCATTAAGATGGTTTGGACATATGGAAAGAATGAATGAAGAAAAAATGGTAAAAAAATTATATGTTTACGACGTAAATGGAACTAGAAATATAGGAAGACTGAGGAAAAGGTGGCACGATCAAATAAATCAATTATTGAATGTCGGCCACGTGAGGAGTCAGAGAATTCGACGTGCGTGCATGACACGATGTATGAATGTTGAGGAAGCGAGAGAAATGTCAGGAAAAAAAGTGTGGCACTCTATTATTTCTGCCTACCCCTTCGGGAAGACGGCGTGATGGTTAGTTAGCTAGTTAGTTTTTAAAGTGTTATATAATGTTTCGGCCAAAACAATGGATATATTTTGTTAATATTCGTAAAAGTGTGTCCTTAGCATCCCTCCCCGCGGCTGGCGACAGACGCCCGGCGCCCCCGAAGCCTACCCTAATAAATTCACCTGACTTTTTATTCCCCCGGCCGGCTGATGGAATTGTATGAATATTTAACCGCCGCATTGTGCGCCGCGCCGCGGCGGGCGTCGCGGCGAGTTATGAGATCTTTTCGAGTCGTTGGCGGCCTGACCGATCGTAAATTTTTCTGTGACGTGTGTCTCAATGGCCAACTCAACATGACATAAAAGACTGGAAGAATCCCAGATGTAGTTTTATGTACAAGGACACAATTTTATACTCACCAAGCACAAACGAAGCTTCTTTTATATGTAAATTGGTTTTCATCGTTTCTTGAACAGTTATGTAAAACTAGTAGTAACCCGTGACATTTTCACAGAAGTAAAGATTTCCTACAAACAAAAACGAACTTAGTTCACTACAGAATCATAATCAGTAATATGTTTAATGTAAATATTGTTTCTACGGACGTGAAAAGTTCACAATTATTGTTGCGAAAACTGTTCACCAATATAATTAAAATGAAATTGAAATCCCAAATTAGCCCCAGAAAAGAACGACAGGGTTTTAGAAAAAATATGTCTACCTCAGATGCCATATTCACCAACATACAAATTAAGGAAAAGACAATTGAAATCCAAACCACTGCATATGTCTGCTTTGTGGACCTCACAAAAGCCTTCGATAGAGTACAATTAAAAGACATAATGAATCTGATTCAAAAGTCTATTATTCCAGAAATGATACAATCAGAGATTCAAATATGAGGAGGCAACACCAGAATTAGATGTGATTACGAACTGAGTAAAATAATCCCAGTACTTACAGGAATACGACAAGGGTACAACCTAAGACCATTTTTGTCCAATCTGATAATGGACGAACTCATAGAAGAGATCCAATCGCTACAACTGGGATAAAGGATAGAAGATCAAATTATCAATGTAGTCTGTTATGTGGACGATGCTATAATCATAGCTGAGAACAATAATGACCTACAACAAATACTAGACAGACTACATAACGCATGTAAGAAATATAACATGACAATTTCTTTCGAAAAGATAAAATTTATGATCTTTTCCAAAACATTTAAAAAACGTGTAACCTGGCTGTAGAAAATCAACCCATAGAACAGGTCAGGACCTTCAAGAATCTAGCCATAGGCCTGGTTGCAGGAGCTGATCTGCGAGAAAAAATACAAGCCCAAGTCAACAAGGCAGCTGCAATCCCTGGTGCTCTAAAATCCACATTATGGTCAAACAAAGACATGGCCATTAAGAGTAAGATGAGAATCTATATAGTATGCGTAAGACCAATAATAACATATGGCGTTGAATCAAGGGCAGACACTTCCGAGATGAAGACACTGAGAACGATAGCAGACAAGATACTGAAAGATCGCGTAAGGAACACCAGAATTAAAGAGATAGATGAAATTGAGGATATTATTAGATGGAGTTGACAGGGAAGGAGAGTATGGTACAGTCATATCCAAAGAAAGGAAACACCACCAAACTTCCTTATATCGCACTACATAATCAGCCTAATGGGACTCGTCCTCGTTGAAGACCTTCTAAAAGATGGAAGGACAGCTGGGAGTCTTCCTCACAGGAGGAGCAACCCTCTGCAGAACAGATAACATAGGTCTACAACAAGGAAGAAGAGGAAGAAGAAAAGTGTTTTTACCAAATTGTTCTTCTTTTGTTTTCTACACCTCTGTCATACAACAATCTTCTTCTTTTTCTTCCTGGCGCTATCCCAACTCATTGTCTGTGTTGAATGTTGGCGTCGATTCTTCTTGATCTCAGGTTGTACTTCTGACGGTTCTGAGTATCGCCTTCACTAAAGTCAAAGAAATTACAAAATTAAAACACAACAAAATTCAATGAACTATTCCTCTCTCGCTCTCTTGTATTCAAAATATTCTCGTACTCTTTCTTGATGGCAACCGGGTTTTTGCCTATTTATATTATGATGTGTTATGTGCGATGATCATTGCTGACAACAACAATGACGTACAAAAAATGCTAGACAGACTACATAACGCCTGTAAGAATTATAACATGACAATTCTAATCGAAAAGACAAAATGTACGACCTTTTCCAAAAGACACAAAAAAATGTAACCTGGCTGTAGAGAATCAACCCATAGAATAGGTCAGGACCTTCAGGTATCTAGACATAGGCCTGGTTGAAGGAGCTGATCTTCGAGAAAAAATACAACCCAATGTCAACAAGGCAGCTACAATGCCTGGTGCTCTAAAATCCACATTATGGAAAAACAAAGAAATGGCCATTAAGAGTAAGATGAGAATCTATAAAGTATGCGTAAGACCAATAATAACATATGGCGTTGAATCAAGGGCAGACACAGTCAGGACCATACAAATTCGAGGACTTCCGAGATGAAGACACTGAGAACGATAGCAGGCAAGATACTGAAAGATCGCGTAAGGAACACCAGAATTAGAGAGATATATGAGGTTGAGGATATTATTAGATGGAGTTGACAGGGAAGGAGAGTATGGTACAGTCATATCCAAAGAATGGACACCACCAGACTTCCTTTTATCGCACTACATAATCAGCCTCATAGGACTCGTCCTCGTGGAAGACCTCCTAAAAGTTGGAAGGACAGCTGGGAGTCTACCTCACAGGAGGAGCAACCCTCTGCAGAACAGATAACATAGGTCTACAACAAGGAAGAAGAGGAGGAAGAAATTTATTTTTACCAAATTGTTCTTCTTTTGTTTTCTACACCTCTGTCATACAATAATCTCCTTCTTCTTCTTCTTCTTCTTCTTCTTCCTAGCGCTATCCCAACTCATTGTCTGTGTTGAATGGTGGCGTCGATTTTTCTCGATCTCAGGTTGTACTTCTGACGGCTCTGAGTATCGCTTTCACTAAAGTCAAAGAAATTACAAAATTAAAACTTGGATTCAGAATCAGAACAAAATTCAATGAACTATTCCTCTCTCGCTCTCTTGTATTCAAAATATTCTCGTACTCTTTCTTGATGACAACCGGGTTTTTGCCTATTTATATTATGATGTGTTATGTGCCGATACTATAATCATTGCTGACAACAACAATGACCTACAAAAAATGCTAGACAGATTACATACCGCCTGTAAGAATTATAACATGACAATTTTAATCGAAAGGACAAAATGTACGACCTATTCCAAAAGACACAAAAAATGTAACCTGGCTGTAGAGAATCAACCCGTAGAACAGGTCAGGACCTTCAGGTATCGAGACATAGGCCTGGTTGGAAGAGCTGATCTGCGGGAAGAAATAAAACTCCAAGTCCAAATATCACGGCAGCTGCAATCTCTGGTATTCTAAAATCCACAATATGGAAAAACAAAGACATGAGCATTTAGAGTAAGATGAGAATTTATAAAGCATGCGTAAGGCCAATAATAACAGCGAATATTTATATTATGATTAAATAAATCTTGTAAATAACATAATCACTTCTTTTTTCTTCTTCTCCTTATAGACCTTTGGTCTGTTCCTGAAATCAGGCTGGCCTCTCTTGGGAGGTTGACTCCCAACTATCTCTCCATCTCTTCGGCGGTCTTCCGGGGGTCGGCAACCGGCAGGAATCTGATGCGCCACAGCGTGTGGGATTCTGGTGGGATCCATCCTCTGCACGTGCACATCCCAGTATCCTCTGCGTTGTCTGCCCCACATCTCACGACATCCTCCACCTTGCAGATCTCATGGATGGCCGTGTTCCTCACCCTATCTCGAATAGTCCTTCCTGCTATCATCCTCAGCGTCCTCATCTCTGCCACCCGTACTTAAGCCTTCGTTAGTTTTTTTTTCACTATTTTAAATTAGAATTTTAACAACACTTCATTAAAATTTTAACACATACAAGTTTCGGGACACAATATTCTTTCAACAGCGTGAATTTTGACAAAATCGTTAAATATATTTATATAAAAAGGTACACTTTACATAAAAACATAAACTTGGTCAGTTTTGACGGATGTGAAAATATTTTTTTCAAACGTGTTATGCATTTGTTTTAGAAAAAAATTTGAATAATTCCAAAATATTATTTTATAGTTCTTGTACTCATGTTCGTAATATAAGTAGGTAGGCGCTAAAAATAAATTAAATATTATAAATAGTCACCTAAAATTAACTTTAATTCTTATAAATAATTTGTTTCCTTTGTCGCAAAATTAAATAACAATTAAAATAACCCGATATCTTCCCTTTTCTACGCGTTAAGTGATTAATGCCTGGACCCAAACAAGAACTTTTTAGTACTATTTTAGATTTATTCAAAAAAATTGGTACAACAAATGCATAGAACGTTCGATAAATTAGTTTTGACATCTGTCCAACCTGACAATATTTATGAATATTTATTTGGCATACATGTAACGATTTTATCAATATTTGCACTGATAAAGATCTTTCATGTTCCGAAAAAATTTCTGCTAAATTATATGAGGCCGCCAGGGCAAGAGTGGTCTAACCCTAAATTTAGACAATGGAGATAAATGCGATTGAAAATTTGACGTTTTTTCCCCATTTTTTTTTAAACTTTATGGGTTGGGGTCTTCTTTAGTGATAAACCTTGTTTATTTGGTGAATGTCTTTAGAATAGTATTTGAAATATTGGGAAATATAAAGTTGAAGGATATTTTTTGATGGTTACTTATAATAGACCACATTTGACTCCATATATTTTGATTTTTTGTCAGAGAAAAAGAAACATTTATGGCGATATCTATGTTTCCACTTGGAAATGGTGGTTAGATTAATTTTTCTTTTATAGTAGGTCACAAATAGGTGTGGGTTAGACCAGTTACTCAATTTTTCAAAAAATTAGAGTTAGACCACTCTTGTCCTAGTGGCCTCATATTAAAGTGATGTGACACAACGTTTTTAAAAATATTTATTCAATAATGATTGCACAACACAAATTGATTGAGAATATGTATATAAGAAATTATAACAAACTCCATACTTAATAATGAATACGAATGAAAAGGGCGGTTTTCTATAAATTTTATTATATTTTATGGGAATGATATATTTCGCCTAAGCATTATCAAATGTGCAAATGCTCTTCTTCATCTTATTCTAGAGCATTGATCTGTACTTAAACGAGGGTTATCCTCTTGGAAAGTGAAACATCAGCTATCTTCCTGGCAGGTGATGTCCCAAGGGTATGTTGTGTGGAACCACTTGGGAAATTCTTGCATCGCCTTTCCTATCTACGTGGGCTCTCCAGTACCGCCGTCTTTTTCTGCCTCATATCACGATGTCTTCTGCTTGATAGGTCTCTCTTATTTCAGAATTTATAACCCTGTCCTCGAGCGTCCTCCCTGCTATAGTTCGCAGTACTCTCATCTCAGACGTCCGAAGAAAGCTTTTGGAAAGAACAATAAAATTTGTTAGTAAATTTATTTCAAATTAAAATATAAGAAGTGAATGCACTGCAAATGAAAGTATTATGAACAAAATAATGAAAGGATCGTTAAGATGGTTTGGACACTTGGAAAAATTAATGAAAAAATAATGGCAAAGAAAATATTTGTAAACAGAACTAGAAATAGAGGAAGACGGAGGAAAACGTAGCACGATCAAATAAATCAAAATTGAATGTCGGTCACACGAGGAGTCGGGAAATGGATGTGCGTCGTATGAATGTTGAGGAGGCAAAAGAAGTATGTCAGGATAGAACAGGGTATCAGTTCATTCTTTCCAACTAACCCCTTGAAGAAACGGCGTGATGTTTAGTTAGTTAATTAGTTTGGTTTAATTTTAGATAAACTTAAGGCGTTAACACGGTGGAATTCCATAATGACGTATTTTTTATGAATTAAAACACTGTTTTTTCTACTTTTAAGATTATTTTTCTCGACATGTTTCGAAGGCTTACACCTTACATCAGTTTATATCGTTCTTCCGATGACGAAGGTGTATGCCTTCGAAACATGTCAAGAAAAATAAACTCAAAAGTGGAAAAAACGGCGTTTTTATTCATAAAAGTTCGTAGTTTAGTATTTGAAAACCTCTAACTTATTCTGTAGATCGCAGCAGACTTACCACCACAACGAAATGAATTTAATATAGTCTGCCTACGTCAACATAAAACCTTTACTCTTTTCACTCTAAATATGTATTTGAACCACTTCAAAATTGCTTTGATTTACAAACAACCTGCCTTTGTACACTTTAAAGAAACCTTCATGTATACACATTCTTCCTCCTCACCCCACCTAGCGTCGTCTTTGTAACTTTATGTACCGTATGTTTATTAAATTTTATTTCACTTTTTGTACATTTCAACACGATACGGCACTCTAATAAATTTCACCCACCGGCTCCATAATACATAGATGCCAGTAGATACAACACCACACACAAATATACTTAGTATACTCGAGGTGAGACATATACAGGGTATTTCCAATCAATAAAAAAACAGAATGCAAAGGTGATTTAGTAACTAAATCCATTATAAATGTTTAGTGCGAATGGATGAGCTGTCAACACACGGTGGACATTTGTAAGACATTTGTAAGAGCGAAGACACAACGTGGGAAGACCGCGACTTCGTTGGTTCGATGGTGTTCAGGATGACCTGCAACTATTGGGAGTCAGACCTGAAGAGTGGAAGTCCAGAGCTCAGGATAGGGTCGGTTGCAGGAACACACAGGACTGTAGAGACAGAGAAGGATGCTTATTTAATTTTTCTCATACGGTCTCACAATATTTACTTCCACAAGAATACTTTACCATCAATCGAAACAAATAGCTCTTCCACAGTTCCAAGACTAATCCATTTATTAAAGTTTAAGAACTAGTCATCCCTAGATACACTTAAAATATTGTAATACCTCTCTCCTTATCGTCCGAGGGATAACAACACGCAGGATTCCTTCTGGCTGCTGTCATTCAATAAGGGACGGGTGTAAATTAAAAAAATATATATAGAATACATTTAAGTTTATTAGAAAAGTTTAAATTATAACAATAATATAGAGGCTAGAGATGTCATTTTCATATTATAATAATATATCAATTAATAAATTCACTACTACGAGGTCCAACTCGAGGGTTAGGGGGGCACAAATATAATGCCAATAGTCACCTGACTTATGAGCTGGTGTCCGGTATGAAGCGGCGAGGTTATCCACGCTGTCTAGATATGGTGGGAGACACGCGGGCGGCCAATACACGGGAACAGGGAAGGATGGCTCGGACCGCAGCGTATGATCTCAGCCGTCGCAAGGTCGAGCGTGACGTACAGCATTGAAGCTGGTATGCGCTTTGGGCATCGCCATTGTGCAGTACAATGTAATACAAGATCTGAAAAAATGCCACAGATTTTATGGGTACGATGGCAAGTACCAGAAATACCTGTCTCAAAGTTATTCCATGCCGGATGTTCCTTAACGCGGAAAATCGCGGGTCGAAGCGGCGA
Organism: Lepidostoma basale; assembly: GCA_022606425.2. Lineage (NCBI taxonomy): Eukaryota > Metazoa > Arthropoda > Insecta > Trichoptera > Lepidostomatidae > Lepidostoma > Lepidostoma basale. Next base: position 312,737 of record JAHDVF020000282.1, on the reverse strand, counting down.
TCCTCCAATCGATGCGGGTATCTGACAGGGGAGACAGAAGTGAAGTGTGTCCGAAAGCCCTGCGCAAAGGGCTGAAAACAGTGAGCGGCAGTGGGCGCGCGCAGAGCGGGAAAATCCGCGATGCGGACAGTAACAGGCGGACGTTAGAAGAAAGTCATGAAAGGCACTCTGGCGGTAAAACCAAGAACTACGGATTTGTATGAAGTTGAGCTGAGCGCGGAATATTTTAATAACCGCCGAAGAAATCTTAATGGTAACTTTGCAATATTGGTTGTTATAACGAGAATTTTTACCCCTTGCTGTATATCATAAGAATACCCCATTTTTCATATATTTCTTGTCCTTACTAGAACTTCTGTGTTACTAATCATGTCTGTCCTGATAATTTCAAGCATTTATCGATATATTTATCGACTCTAAATGGCTCATCTCATAACCTAAGTTTATTTAAGTGTACCTATAAGTACCGACCACATATGTGTATAAGAGGCCCACCATACACCCGAAACTGTTATAGGACGATGTGTATAATAATGTCGAATGAAAATATAAGAAGTGAATTCAGTGCGAATGAAAGTGTTATGAATGACGAAAGGATCATTAAGATGGTTTTGACACATAGAAAGAAAGCATATGTTAACTATGTAAACGGAACTAGAAATAGAGATTGACCGAGGAAAACGTGACACGATCAAATAAATCAAATATTGAATGTCGACAACGTGAGGAGTCAGAGAAATAGACGTGCGTGAATGACACGATGTATGAGAGAAGTATGTCAAGAAAGAACAATGTGGTGGTCTATTATATCTGCCTATCCCTTCGGTGATTAGTTATAAAAACGTTTATGTATTTTGCTTTTAAAGCACTTTATGTGAATTGTTTTAACTATCTAGCAGTTGACTCCAACCGGAGCTTCTTCACTTAAAACTAATCTGAATTTTCATCTCACGTCGTCAAGAGGCTTGAAACCGCCATTTTTTGTAATCCTTTTTTATGAATATTAATTAAAATTATGTAAAGGTCACTCACATACATAAGTACGCCATGTTAAAGTAGACTGGTATATAATTGAATAAATAGATGAAAGATTGGTCCACAATTTTTATACTATATTATATACAATCAGTGTAGTAAATGATATAAAAAAATAATAATCAAATCAAATCAAATCAGTTTATTTTCTCAAAAGATATTACAAACAATTTTTATATTATAGTTTAAGGCATCTATTGAGAACAGGTAAAATATGATAAATATATAATACCAGGAACGCATGAGAGATGGTTCGACATTAGGAATACAAGATACTCTCCAAAGTCAAGAGTCTAGTAGAGTATCAAGAGTATATTCTGAGCGTACTTTCACGAATATGAAAGACATCGATCTCCGAAGCGATCATGTTCAGCAGTTTGATTGCTCTCCCCACCGGCCTCACCAGAGGCAGGTTGGTTCTGCATGCTGGAAGATAAAACAGTATGTGCTGACGCTGTCGAAGATAACCATCCGGAACATAAAGATGGATAGCCTCCAAGATGACGGAATTCTCAAAGAATCCTCTGATAAGTCTGAAGAAATGGGTAAGTCCTTTCATTTCTGTAAATTATTGGTCCCCAACATGCCCAGGAGGAATGCAATGGGATAAAGCCACGGATAGCTACCAAACTCCCTCATGTAGAGATATCTCAGAAATCTTTTCTGAACCCTCTCTAACATGAGCGAGTATCTCGCCTTGTGGGGACTCCATATCACCGAGCCACACTCGACCCGGCTCCGGACCAATGAGTTATACAAATGACATGAATAGATTCAATTAATCGATGTATTTAATTAATTGATGTATTATATAAATATATACGAACAAGGTGTATGGTAAAATATAAAAGTGTACCGGAGTATTTTTCGGTGTGATGATTAGTTAACTAGTTTGTAAGAGATTCGAGAAACTGTTATGTAAGTTTCGAATGTTTCGGTTATGTACGTGGATGGCAGTTAATAATTTAAAGTCCTCTTACCGCGTGCGATTCTATGTCGAGTAAGTACTGGCGCTCGTATATTGGGGTATATCGAGGTCAGAACCCGTGACTCGTGACCTCATACAGGGGCAAGTACCCTTCGCGTGTCCCCCGATCCATCGAGGGCGTTTGAGGTACTTGGCCGCATTTGTCCCTTAAACCAGAGCTGTATTCTGCGCAATATTGTCCAAATATCACCACGTACATAATATATTCCATTTTAGTACCTAACATTTTAATGATAGTTAAGCAATATAATATTTTTATTACATTTAAAAAAATGGATTATATGGATATACTTTCAAATTTTACTTGAAACTGTATTATGTTTTAGATGTATTTTTAATTTGTTTCTAGTAAAACTCCTTGTGTCTTTTGGTAGGTCATTGTAAAATTTCAGTCCATTGTTCAATATCCTAGATTGTCCTGTTTTTGTTCGTGCATTCGGTAAGTGATATCTGTCACAGTTCCTGGTCCAGTATTTTGTTGGTATTAGGTTTAGAAATGGATTAGATTAATTAGGAGTTCTAGAAAAATCGAATGAATCCAATTATTAAGATTAAAAAACAGTAAAGCTGCCTTATTATAAACAAAGGGTTGCTTTTTCTAATAAAAATGTTTATCAAAAATTGTGAAATGTACAATTACAATATGTATAGATTTTTTTAATAAAGGTGAAACTTGCAACTATGTATATAAAAATATTTAACAACTTCCGGAGCAACAAGAGCAACTGTACGTAAAAATACAAAACCAAGTAACATTTTGTAGTTAATATCACACGATTTACAGAAAATTTGATGTTTATCACAGAAATTTTGACAGGTGTTAAAATTATCGATTTTAAATATAATATTTAACATAATATAATCTCTTTTGCTTAAGTTCAACTCTGTCATTCTGGGTGCTGTTGAGAAAAATGATTTTATTTTTAGGTTAAACGCAGAGAGCGTAAAATATCCAAGAGGCATCATTATACGTGCTTCTCGAGTGATAATAAAAGAAAAATAAACCAACCGAAGAACGAAATGTAAATGAAAAAAAATGTCCACATATCAACAATACATACACCGGCTATATAATACATGTAGTATTAAAGTGGAGGGGGTATAATTAGGATAGAGGAGAGGGGAGATGTAACGGGAATTTAAAATTAAATGGTTGTTCGTTATATTTTCATTATTTTTTATGGCTTTTTTAATTTCTAAAATTTCTAACATTTATACATAAATCCACCCGTTTTAGTTTATAAATGACCACTCTGTTTTATTTGATTGCTAAAATTGTTTATGTTGATAAAGGTTACTTGCAACCGAAACACGTTACAAACATGCAAACTCTGAGTTCAGTTTGATTTTGTGCATTGCTTTTTTAGTTAACGTCCATGTCTCGCATCCATAGGTCATCAGAGGTAACACACACTGGTCCAGCACTTTTGTTTCTAAAAATTGTGGCATGTCAGACATGAAGATGTTGCCCAGTCTTCCAAATGCAGACCAATCGAGCTGTATTCTCCTATCAATCTCCTTGACTTGACCCCCTCTTCCAAAAGCCAACAGATGACCAAGGTACACATATTCATCATAAGTGGTAGATGAATATGAGTTCTGCATACTAGGAGATAAAACAATACATTACCATAGTGACGCTCTCGAATATATTCGTTCGTAACATAGAGGGCTCTGCAAAATTGAGATATTCTCGTAGAATATCCTAATAAGTTTGAAGAAAATGGTGACTCCTTTTTACAAACTGTAATTTTATGAACGCATAAAAGCTAGAGACAAATACGGCCTACTGTATTCTCGGAGATGGCGTATTAGTTAGTTTTGTGTTGTGTGTTCTTGTGTACAAGTTTTGCATTCGCATTAACGATAGTTTAACAAAACTTTATTCGGACTACATGAAACTGTTGCACCGTTGAACTTCTAAACTTCTGAAGGAATGCTGTCTCCAAGCCTAAGTCTCTGTGGCCCAATTTAATTATACTGTGAAGATAGATGTTTCGCAAATTTCCCAATGCGATGATAAAATAATATGATATTTACGCAGCATTGCGAGAGAACCCCTAACTCCTCCGTTGTTTCCTTTCATTTTAATTTACCCGAAATTTAATATCCGTTTAGATTAATTTATTTTTAATGGCAATGAGATAAATTTTTCCCAGGATTCACTTAAATTATGAAACAAATGAAAGCTTGCTTTTATTCTACGGTGATTCAAGAAGCTTTTGTACATTTTTAAATATTTTCGGATATTAAAAACAGTTTTTGGAAAATGGACAGCTTCTGGGATTAATTGTAATGGAAAACAGTTATCTATTAAAAATATTTATTAAAGAGCCGATCATTGCTAGACATAAGCAAACACTTATGTTTTGCGCTTTCTACATCCAGTCACCACCAATTCTACTTACATCATCAGAACTTTGTGTGAGGGGTGTCCCATTACTTCTTTTATCTTTACGAAGTCTCCATTTCAACGCTTTTCAATCCAGTCCAGTCCCTTATGTTGTGGAACCAGGAGATTCGTCTCCTGCCAACATCTCGTCCACCCTCTATTTTGCTCTCAATGATCAGGTGTAGCTATTCATATTTTATCCCCTAGAGAACGTGACTTAAATATGACACCTCGTGAGCTTCAATGTTGACCAACAATTCCCTATCAGCTCTGGCTCTCTGGAGTACATTTATGTTGCTGATCATAATGCCCATTACCCGTGAGTACGAGCATAAGGAACACAAAAATATTTAATTCTCTCTTCTGCCCCACCTGGTGTGGCTATATAGTCCTATTTTAGATTGACAGAATTTGTTACACTCCGGACAAGGATATTCTGCCCCCACGACTGAACCCCTCCTCTGTCCCGTCCTCTCCATCTCTCTGACGCCTGGAACGCAGCGACGACTCTTTTCCACTCCGCCCTATCCATATGCTGACCATATGAGTCCAAATAATAGGCAATATTTTGCGATGCAGCCACATCTCAAACGCTTCCAGCCAGTTTATGAAACCAAATTTTAAGTTCCATGATTCAACACCATATAAAATTATCAAATCAAATCAAATCAGTTTATTTCATCAACAGACATTACAAAATTTATTTTTAAGGCATCTATTGAGAACAGGTAAAATAATATATTATATATAGTATACTACCAGAAACGCATAAGAGATGGTTCAACATTAGGAAGACAGGATACTCTCCAGAATTAAGAGTATTTGCCTTCTGAACGTACTTTCACTAACATGAAAGACGTCGATCTCCGAGGAGACCGCGTTCAGCAGACTAATTGCTCTTCCCACCGGTGTCACCAGAGGCAGATTGGTTCTGGCAGCCGGTAGGTAAAACAATCTGTGCTGTCGCTGTCGGAGATATCTATCGGGGACAAAAAGCCGAACACCCTCCAGTACGGCCGAGTTCTCGAAGTATCCCCTAATTAATCTAAAGAAATGGGTAATTAGATGTCCATCTCTTCGAAGCTGTAGAGAATTGGTTCCGAGCATTCCCAAAAGAAATGCCGTGGGATAGAGCCAAGGATAGCTACCATACTCCCTCATGTAGAGATACCTCAGAAATTTTTTCTGAACCCTCTCCAGCATAATGGAATATCTCGCCTCGTGAGGACTCCATATCACAGAACCACTTTCGAGTCTGCTCCGAACCAATGCGTTGTATAGGACTCTGAGCACATTGGGATCCCTGAAAACTCTGCCGGTCCGGACGATGAAGCCCAACATCTTCAGTGCAGTGCCACAAATCCTCTCAACATGTGCACGAAAAGTCAGCCTACTCTCATAGATGATCCCGAGATCTCTCATGGTAGATACATGTGCTAGTTGCTGGTTGTTCATTGTGTATCTATAATACACAGTTCTCAATGCTCTAGTAAAAGATAGCATAACGCATTTAGAGACATTGAATTGCATTTGATTACTGTGACTCCAGTTGACAATATTATTGATGTCCGACTGGAGGCGAAGACAGTCTCCAGGATTTTTAATTTCCAGGAATAATTTCAGATCATTGGCAAATAAAAGAAATCGCGAGAAGTTTATCACCTTCGTAATATGATTTATGAAGATGGTGAAGAGGAGTGGCCCTAAGTTTGAACCTTGTGGCACCCCTGAATTTACAAGAAAAGGTTCCGATTGAAAAATTCCGTATGAGACGTATTGTTTTCTCCCCTCGAGGTAACTAATGAAAAACATAATCAACTGAGAAGAGAATCCAATTTGAGATAGCTTTGGTATCAGAATGTCGTGGTTCACAGTGTCAAAATTATATAGAGTTATCTCTCTTCTTATTTCTATATTTTGTAAACATGCTTCCCAGATAAATAATAAATAAATTCGGAAACTATCTAAGATATCGAAAGAAGGTTTGGAGCTGAACAAAATAAATGGTGCACTCAAAGTGAAGTGTTCAAAGTGATAGAAATATATCGACTGAAGCAAAGATGACAGTGCACAATGGAATTCTAGTGCCTACCCTTACGTATGGAAGTGAAACCTGAAGTTGGCGGGAAAATGATGAAAGTGAGATAAATGCCGTAGAAATGAAGTCACAAAGAAGAATGTGCGGAAAAACAGCGTATGATAGAATACCTAATGATGAAGTAAGAAAGGATTGTAAGACGGATGAATGCATCCCAAATAAAATCACTCCTAAATCGTCCAAAACAAAAATTAATTAGCTAAGATGGTTTGGACATATGGAACGAATGGATGAGAGACGAATGGTTAAAAAGATATATACAAGTAGTCTGAATGAAAAAAGAAGCCGAGGAAAACCTGACATGACCAAATTAATCAATACTGAATGGTGGCCACGTAATTAGGAATAATCGACGAGCGTGCATGTCACGATGTGTGAATGTAGAAGAGGCGCGAAAGTTATTTCAGGATAGAACAATGTGGCATTCCATCCTCTTTGCCTATCTCCCCGGAAAAACGGCGTGATGGTTAGTTAGTTAATTGGTTCAGTTATCTTTAAACTCCTTTTATTGTACTCATTATTTTTTCACCACTTTACATAATACCTTGTTGGTACACCTGCTTTAATGAAATATTATAAACGTTCTAAAGCATGCATAATAATATTAAAAATAAGTAGGTACTTTACATCCTTTCTGGCTAACATACCCAAGGATACACAAAATTTATGTAAAAGGGTAAAACCATTATATTCCATAGCCAAATAAATGCTGCATACGTGTGTTGATATAATAGCGCTTTTTATATCAATTTCGGGATATTTTCCATCGATGGATCATACTCCGCGGTAGTAATCATGCATTTTTCATCCATTGTTCGCGAGCTGTACGTATATTACCCCCTTCCCATTTTGAAAAGGGAGAGAGAACAGGATTTACAAGTAAGCATTTTTCACAATGAAGCCACATAACAATAAGGATACTAGCGTGTGTATGCGTCTCTTGCGAAGGCTTTTCATCGCGGCATAAGAATGTATGAATTACAACAGGGCTCGTACGTAATCCGGAAGCATTTGAAATAGTAGGTTTATGTTAACCCTTTCAGCTCTAATGCCGAGTCACACTCAACATCGATTTTTATCTCGAGTGTCACTCGACATTTAAAAAAAATCCCTATATAATAAAAGTATCAAATGAGATTTGAAATATCATATAATTCATAAATACTATTTATATGGTTACATTATATTAAATAGAACGATATAGGTACGACAGAATCTCAAATGCTGATATAAGAAAGGAGTGTAGAGCGGAAGAAGGTATTATGAACAAAATTATGAAAGGATCGCTGCATGGTTCGGACATATGGAGCGCATGGATGGAGAAAAAATGGTTAAGAAAGTATACGTTAATGATGTAAATGTAGTATGGAGTCGAGGCAGACCAAGGAAAACATGGCATGACCAAATCAATCAAATTTTAAAGGTTGGTCATGTGAGAAGTCGGATGAATCGACGTGCGTGTATGACTCGTTGTATGAATGTGGAGGAAGCTCTGAGAGGTGTGCCAGGATTGATTTGTATGGCGGTCCATTACATCTGCCTACCCCTGCGGAGAAACGACGTGATGGTTTGTTTGCTATTTTCAAAGTATTGTATATTAATTAAGAAGCCAAATATGGACCTATATTATAGGTATTTAATCTAATAAATACAAATTTTAAAAATTAACGGAAAGGGTTAGTAGAATTGCAATCTTAAGGCAATAATATTCAAATTACATAATCACATACTCGTATTTCATGAATCGAATCACCGTTTTTTTTTTTTTTTGAGTTTTTAGTATTTTTTCGAAGGTTTTATACCTTAAGCATCTGGATAATGATATAAACTGTTTCTCCGGATGATGAAGTTATAAAACCTTTGAAATATGCCGAGAAAATTAGACTCAAAAATGGCAAAAAATGTTTTTTAATTCAAAAAAACACTTCATTGCATTATTTTTTATTTATTTTATAAACATACAATATTGTATTCGCATAAGTAGAATGCTCATTATGAGACAAAAATGATAAATTGCATGTGAATTATTATACAAAATTCCGATAATATAATAGTAAAAAAATAGACTTAAATATTTAAACATATTATAAAATTTACATTTTTAGCATACATCACCTTATTATCAATAAATCGACAATTTTTGAAAGACAAAAAAAACATGTTTTCATTGTGAATTCAATTCAATAACCGTATTTTGCGGACAATAAGAAGCATTGAACCATAAGATGCATTCCAATTTTTGTTTGAATTTTCATAGTAACAAAGTGCGTCTTATGGTTAGAAAAATATAGTAATTTTAATCACCATATCATATAATAAAAAATTATACGATCGTAGAAGGTATGAAATATGACAACGCAAAATCGAATACATGTTAAAAAATTATTTCCGAAATATGACTGATATTTCTAATATTGCGACTATTATCCTAATTTTATTTATTTTATATGTTTCATATAAAATAATAATAATTTCAGATATCGCCGGAGAAGTTTACTGCTTCTCCGAGGCATTGGATTCGTCGAGGTTGGGGAATTGTAAAACGAACTCACCTTCTTCCCTTCCGCTTATGATACGAAACCCTTTTTTTCTATTCATTCAAATTCTAAACAATGTACATGTACATCCTCACATTCGCTACCAGAGAGATCTTCCATTTCTCAACACATGTGAGAAACTATTGCATTTTCTCTATTTATTTCTGACATGCATTTATTTCATTTACTAATTACATACTAAAACATAGATTCCCAACCTTTTCCGGACTTATTTATTATTTAAAATAATCTTTAATTCAGTGTAATTTTTTTTTACTCGGATCCTACTTTCGAAATGCCTATGTATAGGGCCTCTGTGTAAGTATTATATTATGCCTGGAGGTATTCGTAGGACATTGTTCTATATATGGATGTATATGTGCTTGGCCAATCCATGACAGAGTTCTTCAACCATTGTTAAATTAAATATTAATTAAATAAAACGATGTTTTTTAACTACTTCCACTTTTGTCTTTATTTAGACAGCGACCGGTTTCACCAGGCTCGCTGGCATCGACAGACTGGTCTTTTCGATGCCAGCGAGCCTGGCGAAACCGGTCGCTGTCTAAATAAAGACAAAAGTGGAAGTAGTTAAAAAACATCGTTTCATTTAATTATTATGTGAAATGAACTTCCATCAAGAGATTTCAGTAGAATCATTTGATTGGTAATTTATTTTTTTCAATATTGTGGTTCAATCATAATTTGCGTTAATCAAATCGAGTAATAAAATGTTTTTCTAGTTCTAAAAAATATTACGGAATTTATAATACATTAAATCATCTGAGGGTTTTTTAGTCGTCCAAATTTTTAGTCACCAATCTCATTAAACTAGAAAACGACATTATCCCAATACATTTTTCAACGCCTTTGATGTGATTTATTCATAAAAACGGCACATTCCAAAAAGAATATTTATATTGTTAATTTAAAAAAAAAAATTACTAGAAATACGTATAAATAATCTGAAAAAATATTGGGTTCATCATACGCGGCGATTGATTCAATCTTTTGGGCCCAATCATAAATCGAAAAGATGAAAGAAAGTGGTCATTCGATCCCGAAACATAACACACTGAATTAAAGACTTATTACGATTAGGACGCATATTAATGCGCTGCCGACATTTTAAATTTCATCACAATCGTCAGTTATATCACCAATCTTTGTGTGGATATAGCGTCTTAAGGATCACTATATGTTATCAAACAGTAAACATAAAAATAATACAAATCCCTAGAAACCTTGAGTACCCAATTTAAACAAAAAATAGTAAGCCTCTTATAAACCAGAGATAGATAATCGAATTGGTTGAATATGTTACAATGGAAAATATTCTAGCTGCTGGTCAAATTCGGGGTGTTGTGATAGATTTTATTAAGCCCTTAAAACGTCTGTCTGTTCTTATCTGTTTTCCATCATTCGGGTCCGTCCCTTACCTATACATATAATACGTAAAATATATCAAGCCGTTCGATACCGGCTCAGTTTCTGTTTGAAACCATTTGTACTTGTAACTTTAATTAATTTTAGGCAATTTAGAGCTTTCTACTAATAAAATATTCACAGTATCCCATCACGCTACCAGTGGGTGTTCTCAGCATCTTGATCCGGCAAAATGCTAGAAACTTTATTTACGACATTTTCATAATCTCGTCTCAAAACATAACTAGAGACTCTCCCTCATAGTTTCTCGCAAACGTAATATAGGCAGTAATACGATAAATACAATTCTTGAAAACCAGCCTGCCTCTAGTGACGCCAGTGGGAATAGCAATCAGCCTGCTGAGTGTGGGAACAACGATCACCTCGGAGATCGATGTTTTTCATTTTAGAGAATGTAGGTATGTCCAGAAGACAATTATTCTTGAATTAAGAGAGTACCTTGTCTTCCTAAAATCGAGCCATCTCTCTTACGTTCCTGGTATTTCACCTGTTCTCAAATAAATGTCTTCAATTCTAAGTATCACTATATATCTTTTGAGAAAATAAACTGATTTGATTTGAAAAAAAGCTTCACAATTCATATAATTTGGGAAATAATACTTAATAACCCAAGTTTTTACTATGATTGTATTCAAAATATTATTAACTAACAAATATTTCCTTCCGAAAGAGTAGGTATCTAATATATATAGGGTAGTGTCTCCTTAAGTCAGCCACCCCCAATAGTCAGCCATGTTTCACAAATCATGTTGAAATAAGAAACCCGTTGAAAAATACATATTTTGAAAGATACCCAGTGGTTAGCCGTCTAATTAAGCTTTTTTTTTTAAATTCGAGAGACGCCTGGTATTAAAATTCGAAACTAATTCCTTCTTACATTCAGTTGAGGCCGAGCGCTCGATGCGAAAACAGCCATTTTGATTATTTTGATGAGTGTGTTGAGTGTTCGAAAATAAGGTTTTTTAAAGCTGCCTGAAGAATCTGCTATTCACCTAAGGTTTGTCTTACTTCAGAATACTTTTTTTTTTAATATTTAGTGTATAAACTGATATTTAATTAATTTTACACGTTTTTTTGAGGTGGCTGACTTCAGGAGTCATATTTATCAAACTTCTCCTATTGTCAGCCATATGGCCGACAATAGGATTTTTCTAGTAAGAGTTAAAAAAAAAGTTTTTTGTTGAATTAGAGAGTTTGTGGCATTCTGCATACGAAATAATCAACAAAAGTGAAAAATATCCTTGGATCCTATGGTCAGCCGCCTTAAAAGTAAAATATTTGTCGGTGGCTGAGAATAGGATTTTTCGACTCCGTATGTCAGCCACCTTATACAACGTACATTTTTATATTGTAGAGCTCATTTTTATTATCGTGAAGAAAATTAGGAAAAATACAAATATATGTATAATAATATCTAGTATTTTTTATGCAGAATGGAACCAAAGAAGCGTTTGTAACGCCAATATGACGAGAATGCAGAATCAACTGCCTTAAAGGCCATCCGCGAAAACAAACTTGGCATTCGAGAGGCAAGTCGAACATTTGGAGTACCCAGAGGAACCCTGCAAGATCGTCTTCACGGTCGTGTTGCAGAGGGACATCAACGTATGGGGCCTGATACTGTCTTGACAGAAAAAGAAAATCTGAAGAAATGTGGTTTCCTTCGTAAGAAAGAAGACGTTTTTAGATACTGTTCAAAACATGATAAAAAAATTCAGTAAGGAAACATCCATTCAAAAACGGTCGGCCCGGTAAAAAGTGGTACGCAGGATTTATTAAAAGAAATCCATCCTTGGTTCATCGTGCACCAGAAGGAATCACGAAGGGGCGGGCGACGGTTACAGAAGAATACATTAGAAAGTGGTTTAGAGAACTGGAAGACTATTTGAAAAAATCTGGAAATGAGGATGTTTTACCTGACCCTGACAGAATTTTTAACGGAAACGAAACATCATTCAGCATGTGCCCCAAATCTGGCAAAGTTATAACTCCAAAAGGTTGGAAGAATGTATTAGAGGTACAGTTGGGATGTGAGAAGGAAACTATTACAGTTCTTTTAGTTTTTTCGGCAAGTGGGAAAACATCATATCCATTAGTGGTATTCCCTTACAAACGCCCCTCCCCAAGAAGTAGTTAATAGCATGCCAAAGAAGTGGTGTTTAGGGTTGTCGGATAGTGGATGAATGAGGAGCGACGTTTGTTTTGAATATGTGGTAAATGATTTTAACAACTGGCTCATAGAAATGAACATCCCAAAACCTATAATTATATTTGTAGATGGACATCGGTCACATTTAACGATGGATTGAGTGATTTTTGTTCTGAAAACGGAATTATTTTATATGCACTTCCCCGAAACACCACTCATCGAATGCAGCCCGCCGATGGAAGTGTTTTTAAGCATTTAAAATCAGAATGGAAGAAAACTGACAGATTTTGGCATATGGAATCAGACAACGCATACAAGGTTCTTTCGAAATCAGCGTTTTGTCCTCTTCGAAAAAAAGTTTTGGAAATTCCTAATTTTCCTGAAACTATTAAAAACGGTTTCAGGAAGTGCGGACTATTTCCATTGAATCCAGACGCCGTAGATTATTCAAAATGTCTTCAACATGCTCTAGAAAATTTAGAATTCAATCGCAAACCGATTGAAATCCTTTCTGTGTCTCACTCTGAAACAAAATACAAACACGCCGAAGAGGTTGTGTCCTTAGCAAAACAGTTACAGCAATATTGCCAGAGATAATATAGCAATATTGTTACGTCATCTTTTTCTGGTCATCTTTTCTGTCCTTCTCCACTCCCAGTCCTTCCACTTCCAAACAGAAACTACCTAGTGTCTGTTATGTCCAGCAAAGAAGAAGAGAAAAAGAAAAAAATTAAAGATGTAAAAAGTAGAAAAAAAGCCCGCCAACAAGCAAAAAACACTTGAAAAAAGAAGAATACATCTAAAAGAAGATCACTACCTCAAACGATCGATAAAGAAAATGAAATCCAAAATCAAACAAAAAAAACTAAAACTACCGGTGAAAAGAAACATTTAAGCCCTAAAAACGATAAAGATTCTGAATGCTCTTACTGCAAGAGAAATTTCTCACAAGATAAATTGGTAGAATAATGGATACAGTGCATGATTTGTAATGGTTGGTATCACGTTGAATGTGCTGGAGCTGAAAAAGATGTATACATTTGTGATTTTTTTTCCTTGCATCTTTAAAAAAATGAATTTATAAAATACTTTTTTCCTTTTGTAATAAAATACACTCTTTTGTATAAAAATTAATGTTATAGTAAATAACATAACAACATATAAGTAATATAACAACCATGTACCAAATAGAGCACTTATTGAAAGCAAGTGGCTGGTTACTGGGGCTGTGGTGGCTGGAATTAGGAACTAGGTGGCTGACCATAGGGGAATTGTGTCTTTTTAAATAAAAGTATTTTTATTTTTAATCCGACGCAAGATATTTTGATAACGAATTTACAATTTCATAGATCATGAATTTAGTTTTGCGTATAAAAAAAACTGTATTATAAAATGTATGATGATATAATTATAAATTGAATTAAGTTTAATCTTTTTCTTAAGTGGCTGAGCACTGGGGCTTTCACCCTACGAGTAATGAATAATAGTAATTCTAAACGTTTCATGCTGTTTGAAGAACACTTCTGATGCCTCGATACCTGTATGCATGCAATGAGAATATAAGAAAGACAATGTATATGTAACTAACTAACCATCACGCCGTCTCTCCGAAAGGGTAGGCTGAAAGAATGAACTGACACACTCTTCATTCCTGAGATACTTTATTCTTCAACATTCATACATTGTGTCATGCACGCACGTCGATTTCTCTGACTCCTCACATGGCTGACATTCAATGTTTGATTTATTTGATCATGCCACGTTTTCCTCGGTCTTCCTCTATTTCTAGTTCCATTTACATACCTATACTTTTTTTTACCTTTTTACTTTTTTACCATTCATTCTTTCCATGGGTCCAAACTTTCTTAATAATCCTTTCATTATTTTGTTGATAACACTTTCATTCGCACTGCATTCACTTTTTATAGTTTCGTCTAAGAGATCTCATTTCTACTGCATTTATTCTATTTTCAACCTTATTTTGCCTATTCCATGATTCACTTCCATACATATGGAGTCAGTACAAGAACACCATTGTACACTGCTATTTTAGCATTTTCTATTATGTACATTATTTATTATATCGGTGTTTTTTTAGGGGTATACAATACATATTCAAAATGAAAAAAACACATTGAAATAATGTTAATATCTATGATATTGGTTTTATTTAAGAGATAATATGATGCCATTATTGTAATGTTGATGCCAATTTGGGCATATGAGCGCCACGGCTAGCTCGAATGAAGCACAATTGTGAAATCCAATTTTCGACAATTGTCGTCTTTGTGGATGCGTATTATCCACTAGAGTGTACGTGGTGCGAAAACGATCCATGATCTTCCGAATAACTTGCTCGGATGGACGATTATGTCGACCGTAAAATGGACGTAATGCACGATAATTTTGGCGAACCGAACCATGATTTTCAAAATAAATTTGCACAATTTTCAAGCGCTGTTCTGACATCAGTCTATTCATGGTAAAATGGCAAAACGTACTGACTACAAATCAACTGTCAACTGTCAAATTGACAGTCTGTAGAAACAATGTTGCCAGTTTAAAATCTAAATCTCTAATATTACATTATATATGAAACGCGAATTTCAATATATTTCGCGGCTGCTTTCATATGGAGTTCTATTATACATATTTATCCAGCTAGAGCCTCCTCATAAGTAGATTAAGATAAGAAAATTATCGTTAAATGTTCCTCCCAAGTATTGTAAACGCAAGCTTTAAGTTATCTGTTTGTGACTCCTGTATAATGCACGTTTCGCCTGGCTGCGACTCCATCGGGCGAACTCCTCTCCCGTTCCATTGCACCCCCATCATCCCCGACTGCACCCACCGGCCCTGTCTCCCTGCCCACCCCTGCACGTCAGCCCGCGGTGCACTATAGTACACCGGATAGTGAAGCTGGTGGGGACAGCCACTATTGATTCACGTGCAAACTACCATGACCGGGAGTGACCCCGCCATCCAGGGACAGCAAAATCATATTAAAGTTTATTGTAACCACGTCGTCTCTCAATTTTGTTCATCAACAAACCTGGACTCTGAAAGTGAATGTTGGTTGGAAGCGTTCGAGATGTGGATATACCGCAGAATGCTCCGTATACCGTGGACCGATAGCGTCAGTAATGTAGACGTACTACAGAGAGCCAGAGCCAATAGAGAGCTGTTGTCGAGTGTGAAAATTAGAAAAGTCTAAGGTCATGTGCTAAGGGGAGAAAAATACCACCTCCTTCGACTGTTATTAATGCGTTAAGTAGAGGGACGTCGAGGAGTTGGTAGAAGGCAGCTGTCCTGGCTGCGGAACATCAAAGAGTGGACAGGAATAACAAGAGTTCAGAATCTGTTCCAAGTGGCGCGGGATAGAGATGCCTTTGCTGCAGTGTTCGCCAACGTTGGGAGGACCGGACACGGCACCGAAAGAAGAAAGAACATAATTTAAAAGATTTTATCAGAAATTTTACGGACGTTAATACATTTCAACAATTTTGTGCTGCAATGAGCTCTCCTCAGGACTTCTGAATTGCTTATCAATTATATTCACGGTATATGAAGTATTCTTCTGTGTAGCCATAATTCGAATACCTCTAACTGGTAAATAGTCTGCAATTTCAGAGACTAAACGAAAACGACACAAAGTTGGCCAAACCTTCTACCACAATGGCAAGAGAAAAATAAGAGATGAGAGCTTGTCATTTACATGAATATGAATATGTTGTAGTACTAAAAACTTTATTAGATTTTATTATTTTAAGCCGCGTACTATTTAGAAAGAAAAAATATTTTGTTCTCATTTTTCATTTGAACCTGCAATACATCAAACCAATTAAATATTAAATCTCGGTCAAGTTAGGAGTTAGAGAAATCGACGTGCTTGCATAATACGATGTATAAATGTAGAGGAAATGAGAGAAGTACGAGTATGTCAGGATAGAACAATGTGGCGTTCAATTATTTCTGTCTACCCTTTTCGGGGAGACGGGGTAATGATTAGTTAATTAGTTATACATGTGTTATTTTTCACATTTTTTTTTTCTACAAATCATATTATATTTAAAATCCATTTAAGATTACTTGTACGTAGAAAATACTTTTAACTTTAAGATTGCAACATTTCGCCTTCTGATTCTGTCTCAATTCATATAAAAATATACGATATTTTGCATATTTGAACATTAGCACAAACATGCGTAATGAATCAATCAATTAATTCCGCTTTGCTTTAACTACCATGTAGATTAAACGAGTTTCTTTTAATTCCTACCAAAAAAAATCAAACACTGATTTTTTAAATGATTCGCGGTGTTATTCAATCCTCAATCCACAAACTTACGCTAATGAATTCATTTCCCGCTGTTTGGGCACTGTATGCTAAACAATAAAACAACTTTTTTACGCGATATTTGAAAATGTTCTGACGTTAAAATATTGATGTTCTCCCAGCCATGATAAAGGTTTGGCAGTGGTGGACCTAAACCCTCCGAGGGGGAGGGGACGCTGTCAAATTTCTTATTGAGCTAAAACTTGCAGTTTTTATTTGTTTAGAAAACTTTATCTCAAGCCAAAGACATTCTGGTTGGTAGCTACGTTCACAAATTATTAATTCGTTTTATTTTTGTGCAGTGGAGGGTATGTTTTTTTTTAACAAATCTCTAAAATAAATTTTGGTGGTTCCGACGAATATTGTAGAAAAGTTGTTTTGTTATTTTATTATATTATCCATGATTGTTTTTCTTCTCTGAAAATTGTGTTTTGAATATAACTTTTACATTTTCTTCCGTTATATTCATAAGACCTCAAAAAATCTTATTTTTTTCAAATTGATAAAACCGATGAACGCTGCGTTAGCTCCCAAATGTAAATTCTCGCCAAAATCTTAATTGTCAATTGTGTAGGTACCTGCGTTATCGAAAACAGGGTACGTGTTCTGAAATATTGAGGCTAAATATTTGCATAAAATTAATGAAATTGCA
Organism: Lepidostoma basale; assembly: GCA_022606425.2. Classification (NCBI taxonomy): domain Eukaryota; kingdom Metazoa; phylum Arthropoda; class Insecta; order Trichoptera; family Lepidostomatidae; genus Lepidostoma; species Lepidostoma basale. The sequence goes on along the minus strand of JAHDVF020000282.1, from coordinate 295,104 downwards.
TAAGTAATTTTCGTTAAACTAGTATTGATTTAGTCAATATGCCCACCCAACGATTACGGAGCGCCTCTGAATAGCGACGCGCGCCGCGTCTAGACAGTTCGTCCTTCCCGCCGCCCGTCCTGCCACGGCAACTGCCGCCCACAGCCAGAGAGCGGGAAGACGCGCGGGTCGTTGGGCGGATCGTATTTGTTTTCATCTCAGTCTGGGAGGCGGTGCCAGACACTTGGTTGCTTGTGAATTCTCCGCAATATCTTCAAATTTTCGTTGAAAGGGGAAAGTGACCATCGAGTTTGAAGTTCGTATAAAGTGAGTAAAATTATTGTCTTTGCTCAAAAAATAATAAGCACGGGCTGTCATTCATGACAGCAGTTCAATTTACTTTTTCAAAATCAAAATATTAATATTTTTCACGTATGTAACTAAAAAAATTGTGTTTTTTTCCTTCGTGACTTAAAAATTAGCTTCTTTAAATTATTTTAAATTCATTTATAAATATTAAACAAAAGAACCAATCTGTAATACGTTATTTTCTTTGTTTTAGTTACCAAAATGGAAAATGACATAAGCAAACCGTATAAACTTTGTGATTTGGAGAGGGAGAAGAGAAAGGGGGTAGTCGCGACTTCCCTCGAGGATTTATTAGCCAAAATTCCTGAAAAGTTAGGATTTCCAGCTGACAACACACCGTTAACGGTTGTTTTGGAATCCGATGGGACGGAAGTGGACGATGAGGAATACTTCGCCACTCTGGAGCCAGACACTAGTCTGATGGCACTGCGCGGCACAGAGCGGTGGTGTCCCAACGTACCCAAGTGCCACATCTCCTTGGACCAAACGGACGACGCCGGCATGGAAGACAAGGGCCAAGTGGCCAGTCTGGTGGGACGCCTTCAGCACAACCTGTGCCACATCTCTTTACTCGGGGGACAGGACCTAGAGCTTCTCTCTGATATGGACCCAGATAGTCTGGCTGATATTGTTTCTGAGAAAGATAACAAGATATTTTTAGAGCAATTAAAGGAAGCTTCTGGAAGGTAAATTCATTTTTTATCGCTTTATAATTATATTGTTTTCACTGTTCATTACTTGAAAATCTAATGTGAATGGCATTCTATAATCTGTATTAATTTAAACTTTGAAACAAAATATATTTTTCATTCTATTGTTTTTTTTTTCAGAATATTAACAATACATTTAGATTGTGCATAGAGTTTATCAACACCATTGATTTTTTAATCATATTTGTTTATATGGTAGACAATCTCGAACACAGACATTCAAATGATATTTTTGAAAAAATTTTCCTTGTAAAATTTCTCAGTACCTACAAAATTCTTTTCTCAATATTATATATACTAACACCACACCTCTGTTAAAAAAATTGTTTTGAACAAAATGCTTTTAATATAATACTTTATCGGTGAGATACTCACTACATATTTTTCAATTATCCTAAATTTATTTCGATGCAGAAACAATTTTTAAAATCCTTTTACAGCAGATAAAAATCTATTTGATTAATTTTTTGGAAATATATTTTATTATCCTTTATTTATTTATGCCTTATCGTGTTGCGGTTAGATGTTTCTGTGTTTTATTATTTCATTTCAACTCAATAACAAAAAAAATATAGTTAGCCCATGGAATAAGGAATTGTATTTTTATAAAATTGTACATCACGTATAGAAAAGTTTCGAAGTGTTTTATTACAACATTGTGCCAGCATTATAAACCACTGTAACTTGTATACAATATGCAGATGTTCTCTTCTGCCACAAAGTAGGTCAGTTCTCCGAGGAATTATTCACAAGTAATGTGCCTCATAATGGAAAGTTATGTTCATAATGTTGTTCTCCGCCATTAACTACACCCAGAAGGTACTTTTCCAGAGTGCTACACTTTATAGCAAAACCACAAATTAAGAAGTTACAAAATTTTACCTGTTAAGATTACTCTTTTTATTTAATATTTTCTTGTGAAATTGCAAATTTAAATCTTATGTTTGACTTTATTTTAGTATGAATAATCATCTTATATTGACAACTCTATTAGTATTCCGCATATTTTATTACAATTCTTGTTTTTTTTAATGTACTTTCTTTATTATACCTTTATTTTTATTTTTTTATAAACTTAAGACGCTGACACTGGAATTCCATAATGAAGAATTTTTATGAATTAAAACACTGTTTTTCGAGTTTATTTACCGATAATGAAAGTGAAAACCTTTGAAATATGATGACATAAATAAACTCGAAAGTGGAAAAAAGTGTTTTAATTTTTAAAAAAAATCATCACATAGTTTTTTTTGTATTGTATTTATGTATCGGGGAAACTGTCAATCTTTTCTCATAGAATTTATCTACATTATTTAATTCTGTATTTACTTTGAAAATCTTGCCCAGCAATTTATTTTTTTCATTTCAGGATCCTTCTAGAGAAACGACAAGCGCATGATGCGATGGAACTGCTCAAATTGTACCATCAAAGTGTTTCTAATGGAACCGACGAACTATCAGCGAAGCAAGAAAGAGTTTAGACTCCTAAATCCTTTCACTAATCAACACAACAGAACCCCTCTACCCATGTGTTGTTTTTTCTAAAATGAACTGATTGTTATAATATTCCTCAGTGGTTTATTGGATGTGTTATACAACAGTGTTATGGTTTATGTTGAATTCCTCGTACCCCATCTTAAAATGCACATTAAAATTAAAACTTAGCATTTTTGACACAAATTTTTTTTTAAGTGTATATTGTAAGGGCCCTTGAAGTTACAATTTTTAAAATAGTTATTTACATCTTCCCTGAATAACACAGACCCAAAAATTTAATACATGCAATGCTGGTGAAAGAAGTATGTTATGGCAACAAAATACACACTGAAATATGCTCTTATCACTGTAATTACAGAAGTAGAAAAACAATTGCATAACATAAATACTTACACACTTCATCCATATTTTAATTGTTAAGTTAGGAGAGAATCTTGTCATTGTATTTTTTTTAGTATTACATTAATTATAATCTTTGTAACTAAATGTGTTGTGGTTGAGTTTTTTGAAGTTGGAAACCTAAGCTTATCAATATTATTGTTATTCTTATCTATGTATATTTAGCAACTGTTCTCCTTTAATTTGATATTTAAGTCTTCATTGTTATACGTAGATTTGATTGTGAGATTATTGTGAATCAATATGTTTTGTGTATTTAGTGTCAGGCCATAAACGAAAATTCAAAATTATATTTACTGGCCTCAACGAATCATCATCATTTTGCATCATCCAGTAAGCCATCGGGGAGAATGATAATGAAGAAATTTTTGTATTTGAAAGTGTTTATTAATTTTTGAAGACTGATAGTTGTTAAAATGTTTTCTTTAAGTTCTCTCATTAGACATTAGTAATCATTACAAGTTAACCCTCAAATAATTAAAGAAAAATTGCTCAACCGTAAGGTAAACATAGTAAGTACATAGGTAAGAGCCATCTGTACTTTCTGACATCCAAATCTGGAACTTGTAATAGAAAGTTGTAGAACCCACTCTGGGTGGACAGTGAAGAACTACACACCACCGACATTCGTTTTAGAGACAGTATGATAGTGAGTAAAATTTGTTTTCTTACAGGTTCCTCATTCTTTAGACATGTACACTGATATGTCACGCATATGGTAGTATATGGATATGTACATGTTGCTTATTTCATTTTGGGTGAAAATTAGTGAATGATGAATGGATTGTAATTGAGTATTTTATATAGAATTATAGTTGATCCCCCTATATCATGTGTAGTGTATGTGGACCCGAGTAAAGTTGACCGTATCGGCTTGTAGGAGCTTTAAAAACCAAACGGGTAATATTTAAGGTGAGCGGAAAATACAGAGACATCATTCCTCATCATAACCATCACCCATTCCATAACATAAGTTTAAAGTTGTTTGGTAGGATTTTTAATTATCACGAATATTTGACACCAAAATAATAAGAAATTCTTATGCTATTATATATTTACATACACATAGTAATTATTATAAAAGTACTAATCCTATACGAATATCCCTAGTCGTTAAACCCTTTAATACCATGTTACTAAGAATAAATTAATCATTTGTATGCACATCTATAATAGTAAGATCCCCAAAAATATTGTCACAATTCCGACATTTTATGTAACACCGAATGGCTTTTAATAAAGAAAGGAATTGATCCATTTTTTTATTTACCTAACTATATTCCTACAGAATCCTTAAAATTCAAACAAAATTTATGTGTGATTTTTTCGAATGTATAGGAAAGGCTTGAATTTGAAACTTTTTTAAAGTTTTAACCTAGGGATTCATTTGCAGCTAAGTCAAACATCTTTGCTGGATCTTGGGATGCTACTTGGAGCTTTAACGTGGATGTTTCTTGTTGCTTTTAGCTTTGTTGTGTACAAAAGGTTATTTGAACCCAATTACTGTATGCAATATTTTAACCGTTGATTCTCATGACGTGTGATAGACATCTAGTCTATCGCCATTTTTATTGTCATCTGAATTCTACCTGACCAAAGACAGTGTGAGAATTTTTTTTCCACTTTCACATCTCCAGGAATCGGCCCCGGGCCTGGGACCGGTATGGCAGTCGTATCTGTTGCCACTCTCATCTCAGCCAATTCAATGCTAGATATTTATTCAATTATTTATATAAAAGCAAATCATATTGTCTTTGTAGCTTTGTATATATTATTAGTTGAACTCAAAGCTTTAAAGTGTTCCCACTCTGCCACGAAGGCCAATGTCTTTTGAAACTATTTGTATAATTAAATTGAATAAGCTTTGTCCAAACATTTTAACTATACAAGTCCATATAGCTATATTAATTGGCCTGATTCAGAACTGATCACTAGGAAAAATGACCAATTGTTAAATGTTGGAAATACAATTTAATAAACTATAATATTACTTGAATGAGTGCTTGATCAAGATACTTTCTTCCTCGTCGAAATGTGGATATGTCTCTCCAACCACTTCTAGCTGATGATTCAAGTACCTAAAACACGCATGAAAGCAATACAGATCTTGTTTTTATTTTGTTTAGATAAAACTTTTTTTTTTTTAAAAACTGTATACATACATTTTCACAATAAAACAAGGAGTAGTTAGTAAACACCTTTATTGATAGTAAAATAAAATTGAGATACATATTATAAATTTGTTATCATATTTGTAAAGAGCAAACATTCGGGAGGAGCACAACATTCATTATATATTTTTTTCTTTTTTAAACCTTCTATGCCATTCACACAAACAATAATTTAATAATTTATTACAATACGGTACAGGAGCTCTTTTCGCGGAAAGGATTCACCTTTTGACTGGTAAAGCCGACAAGGAGACAATCTTCCTGCTCGTGATCCGTAATGAATTTGACGATGTCGGCGACGGCTTGAGAGACCGGGATACGTTTTATCGCGGCCTCCCTCCGTAGTTGTTCGGTTACAGCACGCTGCTGCTGCAGCGTAGACACCATCATATCCATTACGGCGGTATCTGATAGGCCTATGTTGAAGGAAAATCCTCAAAGTTGCACAAGGAGAATAGGGTGGGGCGAGGATCTAATGTCCTTCGCAGCTGATTGTTACTGCAAGAAATGACACACAACAATAAGCATTCGAATTTGAACATTATCGACGCAGAAAATGACCATTCATTCTAAAATATTACTTACATGACAATCGTAATTGTGCAAAATTAAGCAATGATATCTCAGATAATATACTGGGTCCAGAAAAGTCAAAAAACATTAATGGCCGCCGATTTCAGAAAACCAACATTACCGTAATACAACTGTCAAATTGGACGTGACAACAGACAGCGTGATATAGCCATGTTTCATGGCATAATAGGTGAGATTGCACTAGACAAATTTTACATGACCGAAAAGGCGTTTTCTCTCTGGAGGCTTGTTTGATCTTAGTTAAGTTTAATTTTAATTAGTGATAAGATTATGAAAGACAATTTAAAAACATTAATAGTGATAGTGACAATTCTGTAAGTGAAAAAAAATAGCGTTCTGCCCCGGTACCGCAAAGCAGTTAGGTACTGCCGGCCGGATGCAGAGAGTGGCCACACTCTGAGAGGGGATGATCTAACCCCCCACCCTGCAGAGTTCCGGGCAGCTCTCGAGCGAGTCACTCTACCACCGGCCTCCGGTGAAAGGAACATCTCTCCCTCGGCGGACGCGCGCCGGGGGAGATAGTCTCAAAAGATTGCGAAGTGTTATACCGGACTTCGGGGAGATATTCTAAAAAGTTCGCGATACGTGCCGCATGGCGCCAGCTAATCACCATTGGGGCTTGATGCTGGCCACCGCTGTCGCTGTGAAGAAGACCCGTGCCCTCCGCGTTCCATCATCTGCGTGATGCCCCTCAGCCCGGGAGATAGAAGTGGACGCCGGGCATCCTTCTGTGCCATGCAGCCTCCGGAAGTCCTCGTGCTGGCCACGACAGCGTCAGCGTCGACTTCGCGGATCAGATCAAGTAGTGTTATTCAGTGACGGAGTAGTTTTAAGTCGTTCCAACGGATAGCAAGTAAGTCATCTTTAGTTTATAAGTGATCTTGTTTCTTTCTTTTTGTATATTGTATGTTTGTGTGTTTAAATATAATTGTAAATAGTAAATATTGGTTTCAATCTCATATCACTATACCTCCCGGAGCAGTCTCAATTAACATAATAGTAATGAGTCTTTAGCGAATCACATGGGCATCAATACGTTGTGAGGAGTTGATTCGAGATCGGGAGTGGAGAACGACTAATCTTCATGTTTCACCCCGTGTCGACAGCATCTTCATAACAAGCGTTAACTTAAAAATTGATAAAAGATAATAAAAATCATACTTTTACAGTCATCTTTTGAAATTCAATTAATAGTTATTTTTAATTAGCCGCCAAGAATAGTTGTTTTACTTTCCTCGGCAAAAGAAGTTAAACACAATTATTCTTTTTAAGTACTTGTGTAGTTGCTGAATTTCCCTAGGATGTTAACACTGTCATTCTATAGTCACGGAGTTATTAATCTCGTGGGCCGGTATTCGAATGTTCTTGAACACAACGTGGTTTCTTGCTAAATAATTCTGTTTATTTTTAAAATCCGCATTTTAAGATGGCTCTTCACGTCCCAAAGGCGCCAGGAGTGGCCCAAATGTTAAAAGATGGAGCACGCGTAAGTTTAATTCAATATTTTGATCTACTGTTTTTATATGATGGGTTTACAGACTAACAAAAATTGTTTGGTTTTCAGATGTTTTCTGGGTTAGAAGAAGCCGTGTACAGAAATATCAATGCTTGTAAACAATTTTCACAGAGCGTTCGTTCTGCATACGGTCCTAATGGTATGAACAAGATGATAATAAATCACATTGACAAGCAATTCGTTACTAGCGATGCAGGAACAATCATTCGCGAGTTGGATGTAGAACACCCTGCCGCCAAGTTAATGGTCCTCGCTAGCCAGATGCAGGATGCCGAGATCGGCGATGGGACAAATTTCGTGATTGTTTTAGCAGGTGCCTTGCTTGAAGCCGCTGAAGATCTCCTCCGTCTAGGTATTACGACATCCGAAATCGCAGATGGCTATGAACGCGCCCTAAACAAGTGTTTAGAGATTCTGCCTGAACTCGTATGTTACGAGGTTAAAGATTGCAAGGATGTTGAGGCCGTAAAAATTGGATTGAAAGCATCCATTATGTCTAAACAGTATGGACAAGAAGATTTCCTAAGTGATTTGATATCCAAAGCTTGTGTTTCCATCATCCCGGAAAAGACCACATTCAACGTGGATAACATAAGAGTATGCAAGGTAATATATATAATTTTTTCTTATCTTAATTACACATTTCTGATTAATTTAGCTTCTGTGGTTTTAATACCACCACCCACTTGTTATTTTTATGTATAAAAAAATACTATATTCAAACAGCTTAATAAAATCAGTACACAAATACATAATAACTAACCATCACGCCGTCTCTGAAGGGGTAGGCAGAACGAATGGATTGCCACACTTTTCTTTCCTGACATACTTATCTCGCATCCTCAACATTCATACACTGTGTCCTGCATGCACGTCGATTTCTCGTCGACTCCTCACGTTGCGGACATTCAATATTTGATTTATTTGATCGTGCTATGTTTTCCTCGGTCTTCCTCTATTTCTAGTTCCATTTACATCTTTAACATATACTTTTTTTCGCCATTCTTTCTATAATGTATGTCCAAACCAACTTTATTTTCTTTTCATTATTTTGTAACACTATCATACACAGGTTTTTTCACACAGTCTTCTAAAAGATCTCTTCTCATAAAAAGGATGAAATTAGAATAAATATAAATATATGCGTTCCTGAATACTTGTTTTTTATTAAACTGTAAAAATTTTAGATTCTCGGTTCTGGACTCCTCCAATCCAGTGTTGTGCAAGGTATGGTGTTCAAGCGACAAGTAGAAGGTGATGTCACCACCCTTACAGATGCTAAAGTGGCGCTGTTCTCGTGCCCGGTGGACATAAGCCAGACTGAGACTAAGGGGACGGTGCTCATCAAGTCCGCCGATGAGCTTCTGAACTTCAGCCGCGGTGAAGAGACTCTCCTAGAGGAGCAGATCAAGGCCATAGCGGATACCGGAGCTAAAGTCATTGTGGCTGGCTCCAAGTTTGGTGACATGGCGCTTCACTTCATCAATAAGTACAAGTTGATGGCTGTGAGGCTTAATTCCAAATTTGATCTCAGAAGACTGAGCAAAGCAGTTAGTGGAACTGTAAGTTTTTCCTTATTATTTTCGGGTGTGTGGCGGGTTACCTCAAACCCTTTTCCAGTGTTAACATTTTTTATCAACAGAACAAAATGTAAATGTTTATCTCTTTATTATTGTGAATTATAAAATAAATGTGCCTATTGTGAAGATACTACCTGTATTATATAATTTAGCTGATTGGTGGCCGTATACATAACTCAGATGTCCTGAGTGATATAGTTCTATTTGTCCCTGTTAATTATCTTTGTCAAAGACATGACAGATTTTTTATGTACCATGCTCCAGAACCAATCTGCCAATGGTTGTGCCTGTTAGTAAAGCAATCTCTTTACTTAATGGGGTCATCTCGGAGGTCAACATATTTTATGATGGTAGGAGTTGCCTCGGATCCAATATTATTGATACGATTATTCTCTGTGATTTGTAATATTGGTTATTTTAAATTAAATTCTTATTATGTAATTGCAAATGACTTAGATTAATACATCTGTAATGTTTGTGATTTTTATTTTAAATTGAAATGACCTTTATTGTTAATGCCAACTAAACAAACAGGCCTGCTCTTTGTCTTTCTATTTTCTATTGTATTTTATAATTTAATTTCCCTTTAGGTGCTCCCCGGCCTTACTGCGCCATCACCCCAGGAACTTGGTTACTGCGATCACATTTCGGTACAAGAGTTCGGAGACACCACCACTGTCGTGTTCCGGCTGGAAGGTGCCAATTCGAGAATCGCCACCATTGTGGTCCGAGGTGCCACTGACAACTACATGGATGACATTGAGAGAGCCATTGATGATGGCGTTAACACTTTTAAGGGAATAGCCAATGATGGAAGGTAACATATAAACCTTTTTTTTCTACATTACAGTCGTGTAAGTTGTTGACACTCTATAGACAGTGTCAATCAGTCAAGGCAGTATCAATAATGATTTGTAATTTTGATTGTCGAGTATGTGAATGGTGCACTTGTTGGCATCGCAAACAAAGGCCTATCAAAAAAAGCTTGATGAAAGTAGAATAAATAATGGAGAAATGAGATCTCTTAGAAGAATGTCTTGTAAATCTGAAGATGATAGATTGTCAAATGTCGTAAGAAATGAATGCAGTGCAAATGAAAGTGTGAACAAAATAATGAATGGGTTATTAAGACGAATTGGACACATGGAATGAAAGAATGGTAGAGTTTATGTAAATGATATAAACAGGCCAAGAAATAGAGTAAGAACAAGGAAAATGTGTCACGATCAATTCTATCATAAAATAAAGTCGAGAAATCGACATGCATGCATGACATGGTGTATGAATGTTGAGGAAGTGAGAGAAGTTTGTCAGGAAAGAACAGTGGCTATCCATTATTTCTGCTTACCCCTTCGGGAGACAGCATGATAGTTAGATTGTCGAATATGTACACTTAATAATACTCGTCTCATTTTGACTCACAAATCAGTTGTACGGATTTAATGTAGTAATTGCTTTACTTAAACTTACATGTTCTGGCATCAAATTTTTCCTCTCATATCACCTTATATATGGACACGATCCTTGATGTTGTTTAGGTTTGTCCCTGGAGCTGGTGCAGTGGAGCTGGAGTTGGCACACCACTTGACGAAATTTGCTGACACCCTCCCCGGCCTGGAGCAGTATGCAGTGCGCCGGTTCGCCATCGCATTGGAGGCCTTCCCCAAGGCAATCGCCGACAATTCAGGCACAAATGCCACCAAAGTATTAGCCAACCTACATGTGGCACACCAGGTATATAAACACACCTTTGTCGTGTCTATGACTTAAACTGAAACCTTTTTTTTTATAGACTCAAAATACATACTTCTTTTCAAATAACTATTTTGAGCCTTGTGTTTTGCTGATTTTATCTCTGAATTTATTTTTTGAACTCCAGATTTTTTTATTACTATTGACTACAAAAGATTATTAGCAAATTTAAGAAAAATATATATATAATTCTTATTTTTCTTTCCATCTATAAAGAAAAATTCCCATATGCATTCTTAAAAACAAAGTTATTTTATTATATGTCATCTATTTTTTTTTTTTTTCAAATACCTATTTTATTAGGTTGCAAAGCATTAAATTATTTTACACATTCTTAAAATTGTGTGTTCTAAAATGAATATATCAGGAATGATGAATATAGGTTAAATTTAGAATATAAAAATGTACACAACCAAACGGCTATACTACCCTTACCACTCTATTGTCGGGTGTGACTCGAAATCGTATTTCTTACATCAACTCCTAACACACTACACTTTCCGAATATGACATTTTATTGAGACTTCTTATTTATATATTTTTTTTTTGTAAATTAAGCATTTGGTGGTACGTACAATTAATAAAATTGAAACGTGCAAAGGGTTAAAAAATGCTGTTTCTTTCGGAGTTGATGATAAAATTGTATGACACAACTGAGGTGCCAACAAGGTGCAAGGATCTGAAATGTTAATGTTAGAAGTTCATCGTATCCAATGTAAATTAATTTTATTTTGTATCATAATGTTTCTTGCAGATGTATTGTATTTATTAAAATTAATTAATCAGTGTTTGTTGAAATCAAAGTTAAAAATTACTCACATTAAGTCACATTAATTGAGTCCATTAAGAGTTTAGATCATATTGCAATTATAATAGTTTATTATTTAAATAAATAAAAACATTCTTATAGACCAGGTAAAAATTTTACAAAGAATAATTGCCTTCTTTTTTTCAGGAGGGCAAGAAGACAGCCGGCATCGACATTGACTCGGAGTCCGACACTTACTGTGATGCCAAGGAGAAAAATATTTATGACCTTTACCTCTCGAAGATGTGGGGCCTGAAATATGGTGTGGGGGCAGCTAGCACCATCCTCAAGATTGACCAGATCATAATGGCCAAGAGGGCAGGAGGACCCAAGGCCAAGGCTGCAGCCAATAGCGATGATGAATCTTAATTTTGCAATTAATATGTATTAACTTAATTTATCTAATTTTCTCACTGTGGGTAGATCCCTCAGTTTTGAAGCTTTACTTTTTTTTTTTACAAATTTCCACCGGGATAGCGTAAAAAATATTTTATTCAACACGCTTTCATAAATATTCACATCATCTAACAAGTATTCCATAAGAAGCATCGATCAAAATCGCATTTCATTCCAAAGTAATGAATGAAGAATTGAATGTATATCTATCATAATAAAACACGTAACACACTAATGAATTTTTTTTATTATAAATTAAGGTGTTCAATAAATAAAAAAACAATATCATTAGCGCACATTTACGCCTTTCAGGGTTTGAGAAACAATCTTGCCTTTTCCTACGACAGAAAGAGGAACCCCTTTGAAACAAGCTTCCATACTTTCATTGGTAAGAAGGTCAGGAGCGCAGGTCTCGAAAATCTTTTTCTTGGGATTGAGCTGAGCATCTGGTACTCGTGGGAAACCTTCGCAGTGCACTAGGTCACCTGGCACGGCTCCAGGGGGAGGATTTAGTACTTCCACTTTATCGGGTGACGAGGCACACATCACCATTGCTTCGGATGTTACTCCTCGCATCTAAAAACGGATTTAAAGCATTCAAACCGGAGAAGAGACATGCATTCAACAGGGCAACAGCAGGACTATTATAAAAATGAACTTAATATTCAAAGTAAAATTACAAACAAACCTCGCGCCTTTTATCGGAAAGTGTCGGCAGAGAGAATGGACCGCCGCATTATTCTATCCTAACACACCTCTATCTTCCTCCACATTCATTCAAAGGCAAGTCATACTCATGACGATTAGAATGGCCAATCTTTAAAATTTTATTGATACGGCCATGCCGTATCTTCATGGATTTTCCTGTACTCCGTTCACATAATTAATTATACTTTCTTCATCCATGCGTTCCATAAGTCCAAACCAATGCAGTGATTTTTTCATAATACTTTCTTCCATTATATTCCTTTCTGGTATCAGCATTAGAATTTTTGTCGTACATCATTCACCACACATTAAGGTATCTCATATATTACAGTAAAATTATTGAATCAATTATGAGATCACTTTTCAAATTTGCAATATTAAAAAAAACATTAATGTAAATCATTTAATGTATTCATTGTTTTATGATAGAATAAATCTTAACAAACTTACCTTAACTGGCTTTAAATTGCATAGAACTACAACGATTCGATTTTGCATCTCTTCAATGGGGATATGGTTAACCAAACCGGAGACAACGGTTCTAGGGACAGGCTCACCGCAATCTATTTTCTCCAAGTACAAACTGTCGGCGTCTGGATGCTTTTGAACTTCAACAATTTTTCCAATCCTCAAATCTAACCTTCCTACATCAATGGGAGCTTCAGCAACAGGCGCGGGAGGAGTTTTTTCAGGTTTGGCTTTCTTCTGTTTCTGTTCTTTTTCAGGTTTACTCTCGGGTGCCTTCTGAGATTCATTTTTATTTTGAAATGAAGGTTCGCTAGATTTAACATGAACATCCTGTTTGGATTGTACCGTAACACCTTGATTAGGAAGAGGAATTTGTTTCACACCATTCAATGTTTCAAGTTTTACTAACTCCTTCAGTGCATCATTCACCTGTTGCTGTAACAGTGCATTATCCTTTTCTAATAATTTTGCTTGTTCTTGAACTTTTAATTTCTTTAGGTCTTCAAACTGCAACAAATGTTTAAGTATATTTAAAACCAACCCAAAAAAATATTATAATTGCACATCTGTCAGCCCCAGAAGTGTGATTTAAATATGTTATAATATGAATATACCTCTTGCTTGACGATTGCGAGGAGTTTTTCTGCATTTGCGGAATTTGATTCCAGTTTTTCAATTGAAACCGTTGGTGACATATTGGTAATTTTTTTTAATAATCTCGGAAATGCTTCAAAACGTCGACCGTGAAACGTAAAAAAATATTTTAAAGTAAAATGATGATGTCTAGCCCACATGTCAGTCAGAAGAACTGCTACAACTAGATAATCGAATCTTATATATATGTTACTAAGATAATCCTTACGCGGTTGGCATAAAGACTATTTTCGCATAAACCCAAAATATTTTTTATTTTGCAATTTTGAATTATTTGAAATGAAAATGGCACAATTGTGTTACAAACAATAAAGACTTATTTATTTTGTTAGAAATGAAGAATTGCGTGAATGCGTGTAGCCACTATTTACATTTAAGATAACTTGTTTGCCATATCAAATAATATTGTCACACTCTAAATTATTTATTCCTTGTAAACATATTCCTTTTAGGTTTCATGCGTTTCTTCTCAATGAGTATGAACCGACTTTATGTCAGTGCGTACTTTGCGTGCAGGAGTATGGGCGTACTTTCTTATCAGCTGGCGTTTTTCTATGTATGCGTGTAAACAAAATCAAATAGCTTATAAAATGACTGGTTGACTAATGGCTGTACAAACTTCTCAACCAATGAAGAGAAGAGCGGTTATCATGCCTTTATACAAGGGTTAAGGATCTTGGTTAGTCTGCGGAAACCACAGGGTAATTAGTTTGTTGAACTTTGTTGGTAATCTGTATGGTAGGATATTGATAGAAAGAGTGAGAAAGATGACTTCCAGAAAGATTTAGGATGTGCAGGGAGCTTTTATGAATGGACGTGAATTCATGGACCAGATTTTTGTACTCCGCAATCTAACAGAAGTTTCTGGCAAAAGATCGGAAACTTTTCTGTATGATCGAGTTGACAGAGAAAAGCTATGGAAGATTTTGGCCGAGTATGGAGTTAGCACAAATCTGATACAAGCGGTTGTTTCCATTTTTAAAGGAAGCACTGCGTATGTCAGGATAAACTTCTTGATTTGATATCACAAAAGGTTGTCAAACAGGGTTGTCTAATATCCCCGTAGTTGTTTAATCTATACATGGACAAGTGTATGAAAGAATTAACATAGATGGCATAAGCGCTGGTGCGAAAATGAACGAAGTGTCCATCAGCTGTTTGATATAATAATGCAGACGACGCTTTTTTAATCGCCGACAGCGTGGATGATCTACAACTCGTAGTGTCAAGAATGTATGAAGCATGACCTTGTGATGAACTCGTCAAAGTCTAAAGTTATGGTATTTGAAAAGGAAGAATGTATGATGGATTGTGACATAAGTGTGTAGTGGTGCCCTCTCGTAGACCTTAGTTATTCCCGAACACCATTCAGTCAATAAATGCACTAGCTACAGAACTGACGTGTCATTAATATAAATCCCGTAATACCGCGCATCCCTAAAAGTGCGAACGGTGAGAAATTAGAGCAAGTTACCGAATTTATATATCTGGGAAGCATGTTTAAAAGCGATGGAAAAATGGAGAAAGACATCGGAAGAAGTGTTGGAGCTGGAAAAAAAATCGTGCACTCAAAGTCATAACGGCCAACAACGGAAATGAGGCCAATAAGAAGAATGTGCGGAAAAACAAAGTACGATAAAAAATCTAATGAGGAAGTAAGAAAGGAATGTAAGGCGAATGAATGCGTGATAAATAAAATTAAGAAAGAGTCACTAAGAAGGTTTGGACATTTGGAACGAATGGGGAGAGATGTTCCTTCCTCCGAAGGCCGGTGACTGACTAACTCGCTGCTCGAGAGCTCTCGGAGTTCAAAACATTGCAGGGTGGGGGTTAGGTCACGCCCCCCCAAAGTGTTGTCACTCACGAAAATTGTCACTTAAACTATTATTGTTTTTCCTATCCACTATTATTGTTTTTCATAGTCTTATCACTAATTAAAATTAAACTTAACTAAGATCAAACAAGCCTCCAGAGAGAAAACGTATTTTCTGCCATGTAAAAATTGTTCAGTGCAATCTCACCGAGTATGCCATGAAACATGGCTATATCAAATAGGATACTTCTTTACCAGAAGATGGCGACGAGCTGCCAAAACCGTTCAAAACCATGAAACTAAGTGGAATTAAACTAAATATACAGTATAAAGGAATTTTCAAATTGAAAGTGTTAGTTAGTCTAGTGCAATCTCACCTAATATGCCATGATCAAAAGGCCGTTAGAACCACTTTTTAATTAATATAATAAGAATTCTCTGTTTATTTATTTATTTCTGTGTGTTTATTTTCTACACGTAACCTATGTGTAGTCCGAAGTAATCCGATTTAGGTAAGTCTGCGTAGAGGGTTTCTTATCTCTAGGGAAAGCATTCTGGTTTATGGCAACACGTCGTATATGGTTTTTGACACATCGAAAATAATTTTGGCATCTGGAAAGTATGTTTCAAATATAATATCAATCTTTTCACCGGCAATTGACGTGCTTAAAAAATAACATTAATCAAAATGGCAGCAGATTGGGAAGAAGTTAAAAGACTTGCAGCTGATTTCCAAAAAGCTCAATTAAGTTCCACACTGCAAAGGTATGTTGCTCTTACCTTACGTTTTCAACCAAAAAGTTTTGTTGGAACTTTATAATAATTTATTATTCATTTATTTAATTTATTTTTCAGACTTTCCGATAGAAATTGCATCGAAATAGTCACAAAGTTAATCGAATTGAATTTATTAGAGGTAATTTTTACCAATGACGGTAAGGAATACTTGACTCCTCAGCAGGTTTGCAGAGAGATAAAGGACGAACTCTATGTGAGAGGGGGGAGAGTAAATCTTGTTGATTTAGCCAAAGAATTAAACATCGAGTTCTCTCAAGTGGCAGCTCGTGTGGGAGATGTCTGTCAAACAAACAAGAACATTCGTCTGGTTCTGGGACAGTTATTAGACGATAGCTACATAACTAGGATAGCTAGGGAAATCAACGAGAAATTGATTCAAAGTGGTCAAATAAATGTTAGCGAGTTGACTCTTTTTTATGATTTACCTGCTGACTTTTTGTTGCACTCCGTTCTCGAGAAACAGCTCGGAAAATTAATCCACGCCAAACAAGATCCAGTCGATTCTAGAGTCTTCTTCACTGAGGCTTTTGTCGCGAGGTCAAAGGCTAAAATTCGCGGTGCTCTTGCTGCTTTGTCTAAACCCACTCCGATTGCTGCCATTATCAACCAGTGTGACATATCGGAAAGGCTGTTCTTTGCTCTGATGAAGGAAGTCACTACTGCAGGAATGGTGACAGGAAAACAAGCCAGTGCGCAGTACATTCCTCACGTGTACAGCAAATCCCAGACAGAGTGGGTGGTCAACTCTTACAAGCAGAGCGGCTACTTGGACTATGATTCTCTCGTTCGAATGGGAATTTCCGATGCCAAAGCTTTCATCAAGCGCACACTTCCAGGAGAAGACATGAGTTTTCTCCAGTGTTGCGCCATCGGTAATCAGATAGTGGAGCAAGTGTCAACAGCTGTTGAAGAATGCAATACTAGTAAAAGTTTCGTGGATATTACCCCTCTCTTGCCTTCTGTAATTGGAGAGCAAGACGTTGAAAAGTTAATTTCCAGGGCATTAACTCCAGCCTTGCAGAAGTCTTTGGTGGTGTTTGGTTCTACAGGTTTGGCCATTTGCATTGTATTTTATAAATTGTTTATTGGACAATGATTTAAAACATAAAATATTTAATATTGATAATAACTTCCGTTTTCTAGAAGTCACATTTTGTTTTATACAAGTGACATGTTTCCCCTTGCTAAGACATCAAATATAACATAGCAAAGTGAATCATGTCACTCCCATAAATTATATGAAATCTGATGTTTTCATCAATAAAAATATTTAAATATTCTTGAGAGAGACTACTCTAGAGACTTACTATTGTTTATGTAATTTTATATTGTTATACATAATAGCTTCAAATTACTTTGCATTTATATTAATGATTTTTATTCTTTTTAGTTGTTAGTATTCACTATATTGAAAAAATATCTCTCCCTTGTTTCACAACGGTGAAAGAAAAAGCGAAGCATTTTGTTGAATCTGGAGGGTACCAGAGATTGTACACTGAAAAGCAGCTTACGTCCTCTAAGCAGGTTGATTCTGAACACCCGACACATGTTGATATGAAAGCGGAGAGAAGAGAAGAAAGGAGAAGGAAGGCAGCAGGGGGAAAGGGAGGTGGTGGAACACAAGGAAGAGAGACCAAAACCAAATCGGTGAAGAAACATCAGAGATCTAAACAAGCCAATCAAGATTCTGACTCAGATGATGGCGCAACTGCGAACACAAAACGAACAAACCCATCTTCTATTGAACTACTCTCCACCAAGGAAATCAAGAAGTGTCTGAATTCAGCTCTTGAAGTGGATGGAATAGAGTATTTAGGCTCTGATATTGCTGGACATCTGCATTTGTAAGTTTTATTTTCAAATAAAATACCACATCTATTTTAAAAGATTCATCACTTAAACCGTAACAAACTTAACGTGTGAATTTTTTTTTCTTGTTTTTACTTTATATTGAAGCAGGTCATTTGATCCAGGTATCGGGTAAACCGATGCGTTAAGTATTGTTTGTTAAGGTATCAACCCTCTGATTAATTATTACAGCACATTCTTTTGTACAAATTTCCACTGACATTTTATTTATATTTTACATAAAATTAATTTTATCTCAATTTTTAATTTGGTAAGCATCTCTTTAAACTATATTGTATTTTTTTTTAATTTTTATTATTTTCAGATCGATCAATAAAACTGGATTAGTGGAAGCACAAAAAATTTATGAGACCACTGTTGAGAACACTTCTCAAATCAGGAGGCAAACTCACTCGTCTCTACAAGACAAACTCAATACTCTGATCAATGACATTAAACACTACGAGAAAGGAATAAAAATGTTCCCCACTGAACAACAATCCCAATTTATCAAATACTTACTCAAAACCCAAGGCTGTGATATTGCCTCAGAATTTTTCAAGTACATTGCCAATGAATGCAGTCTTCAAGTGTCGGAGGAAGTTTTGACCACCGACCAGAGAAACAAGATGGTGAATGAGGTACCGGACGAATACAAGGGTGTGTTAATAGCCCTAAATAAAAGCTTGATTGGTACGAGTATCGAGGAGTTTTTACAATGCGCCGATAATTGCATGGAAGTTTGCAGCATGGTTATGAAGAAGATTGATAAGAAGAAAGACAAGTAATTTATTATTATAATTATTAGTAGCAATTTTTTTTTTACCCAATTCTGTCGTTTATTATTATAGTTTTTTTTTTTTTGATAAACTTAATATTATGAGTTTATTTATAAATAACGCTGTGGATTTCCATAATGAGAATTTTTTATTTTTCCACTTTTAAGTTTATTTTTCTCGACATCTTTCAAATGTTTTACATCTTTATCATCTGGAGAACAATATAAAATGATTCGAATTTGAAACACAGCACTGTATACTTTCCACTTTAGTTTATTCAATATCTTTAATAAATAATAATAAAAATATTAAAACATGACAATGTTTCGGAGGTGATCTCCATCTTCAGGTGTAAGTATATAACTTATATACTCAGTTATATACTTACACTTGTGAAAGTGGAGGTCACTTCCGAAACATTGTCGTGTTTTAATATTTTTATTATTTGGGAGTATGCATTAATTCGTGCGTTTTTTTTTTCGAAAATTAAGGCTTTATTGTGAAAAAATGGTTATACATTCAATGTTCAAAGTATTGTACATGGAAAGCTACGACATTTGCCCATCTTTCTGGCAGTTTGTGGATTCTATCCCAAAAGAACTTCTCCGGCTTGGCGGCCAAGAACGAATCGAGCCAATTTTTGATACCCTGTTCTGAAGTGAAGCGTATTCCGGTGAGGGCATTATTCATAGATCTGAACAAGTAGTAATCAGAAGGGGCCATATCTGGGCTATAAAGCGGGTGAAGTAGAACTTCCCACCCACTGTTTTCCAAATAGTTTTTAACCGGTCTTGCAACATGTGGCCGAGCGTTGTCATGATGGAGAATTATGGATTCGTGTCTAGTCGCATATTCTGGGCGTTTTTCCACGATCGCTCTCTTCAAACGAATCAATTGTGTTTGGTAGAGGTCCCTTTTGATCGTCTGACCCGATTTCAACAGCTCATAATACAACACACCCTTGTGATCCCACCAAATACAGAGCATTACCTTGGCGCCATGGATATTCGGCTTTGCTGTGGATGTTTGTGGTTGGCTGGGCTTTGCATACGATTTATTGCGCTTGGGCTTATCGTATTGAATCCATTTTTCATCACCAGTGACAATCCGATGCAAAAATGACTTCTATTTGTGGCGTTCAAGCAACATTTCCGACATGCAGAATCGGCGTTCGACGTCTCTTGGCTTCAATTCATACGGCACCCAATTTCCAAGCTTTTGGATGAATCCCTATGCTTTTAAACGTCTGAAAATGGTTGCTTGATCAACTCCCAATGATTTTGCATGTTCTTCTTGCGTTTGGCACGCGACTTCATCGAGCAATGTCTCCAATTCTTCATCTTCAAATTTTTTGGCTGCCGGGTCGTTCTTCGTCTTCTAAGTTAAAATTGCCACTTTTAAACCGTGCAAACCACTTTTGGCACGTTCGATCAGCTAGAACATGGTCACCATAAACCTCCACTAAAATAAGATGACATTCGGTAGCTCTTTTCTTCATGTTAAAGTAATGAAGAAGAACTCCCTACAATAACACTTTTCTGGCACAAAGTTCGACATTTTCAAATGAATAGAAAAAATTGTTGTTTACGCTTCAACCAAATGACATATACTGAAAAAGACGCGCAATGACAGTAGCTTTCAAATGAATATAGTCACGGATGAACACGACGCGAAATAATACTAGTAACGTCCTCACTTAGAAAACCGCACGAATTAATGCATACTCCTTATATAAAATTATAAAGATATTGAATAAACTAAAGTGGAAAATATACAGTGTGTTTCAAATCCAATTTACAATAGGATTCGACAGTGTTAACGCCTTAACTTTCAAGAAATTAAATATAATATGATTTTATATAGTTGAGTTTATATCATTCTCCCAGTGATGAAGGTGTAAAACCTTCAACACATGCTGAGAAAAATAAACTCTTGATTGGAAAAAATAATGTTTTAATTCATTAAAAAAAATTTCATTATAAATTTTGCTGAAAACAAAATTCATGTATTCTTAAATTTATCTTTATAATATTCGCTATTAAGTATATATTAAAATATGAATTAGTGTATCATCGGTCATTTTGTATATTGTTTCTCTAACTTTTGCTCAGTAATATTGAATTATTTTATTTATTTTGCAGATCCTTGGTTCTATCTCACAAGCATGGTCTGCTAGAACAACTGGAATCTGTGACTGACTCGGCCTTGGTGCTGCACCTCGCTGTATTGGCTATTTTCACCATCGCCACACAGACCATGCTCCATGCGTCGGGTCGCCACGTTGCTGTCATCCTAACATTCCTAAAACCTCATTTAAGTGAGGAACAAAAGAAGGAATTGTCGTTGTTTCATGGTATGATTCTATAATTTTATATATTAACTCATTGTCTACAAGAAGGGAAGGGAAGGGAAAAATTGTGTAAAAATACACTTGGAAGTGTATTTTTGCACAAATTTAGTGACATTTTTAACACATTTTAAATTATATATTAGGGGTACAGATAAGTCTCGCTGTTTTTTTCTTAAATTTGAAATTTTATTAAAAAAACTGATAAAGAATACCTTAATCAAAGTATTGTCTCTGCACGTTGTTTCTGATAGAGCATGATTGCCGTAAGGCCGGTTACCTTACGACAGTTCAATATATACTAACGTTTTGAGGTTAAAGGTTTAGCTTTAAAATAAAATTGGTTTCATTATTGCCATATGTGTACTTAAAAAATTACAATTTCAATAAGGAAAACAGCGAGAACTTATCTGTACCCCTGGTAAAAATTAATATTATAAAATTTGCGCACTTATTAACATGCATAGCTTGTTACTGAGTGATAAGCGTAACCGATATCACAACAGCAAAGCTAAAATGGCGGAGCTTGTGGCGAGTCAGGATGAGGTCAGCTGGTCACTTAGAATCCTGAAATGGAGGCCTTTGAACAACTGAAGAGGAATAGGAAGATCACAAAAAAGGTGGATAGGTGATGTAATCCAACTTGTGGATCGTAGGTGGCAACAGATAGCCCGAGATAGAATATATTGGTAGAGTTTAGAAGAGGCCTATATCCAGCAGTGGAGTAAAATTGGCTAAAAAGAAGAAGAAGAAGCTTGTATTTTAATTTTAAGCTACGTATGTTAATAAGAGCACTTTTTAATACAGATTTATTAAACTACTAACAAAATATGTTTTTAGCATGAAGAAACTATTCTCTGTTAATTGAGCCACACATTTTGTTCACGGATAACCATTTTTTTTTTCTTTTTAGTTCTTTTCTATCTCATCTGTTGCCATTGTAGTGGTATTTGACTCATTGAAGAGGGTCATTTTAATGCTCTATGAATGAATTTATGAATTTCTCATGAGTTTCATGAATTGTTTAAATTTATTTAATTTTTCTGTGTTTATTTCAGATTTAGTAATGAAGTTTCTTAATCTGGAGGAAGACAAACCTGAAAGAAGCGAAGTATTAGCCTCTTTGGAAGAAAACATTCCGAAGATTAAACAAATTGCCATTAACTATAAAAAATCAAGTACTCAGTCTAACTCGACTACTGAAACATAATATGTTAACAAGTAAACGTGCATTATATTGTTTATGTATATAATGTTTTAAGTTCATAGGGTTAAACATTTCTTTTGATTCAAGGATTTGGTTGTTTATTTTCATATTAAATTGACCAATTAGGATTGAATTATTATATATAAACTATTTTTACTTCATAGTTCATCGCATAGTTTCAAATTCATCTTTTTCTCATTCATCAAAATTTTATTGGACTTTATGTCGGGGTGCTTATTCTGATATATCTTATAGTATATTTTTAAAATATCAAGAACATAATTTGTCTTGTTTAAATTGCTTTATTTCAAATATATTGTGTATTAAAGTAAGTCCATGTCAAGCTTCCAAAACATCAAAGATTTTTTCTATCGTTCAAACTACCTATAGCTAAAGAATTGTTTCATGAATACTTTCCAATCTTATAATATTATTAAAAAGTGTACTGTCTTGTTATACATAACTTACAAAAAATACTCACATTTGATAATGCATTAGCAAGGCATAACACACAAGGTAAAAAAATTTCTAGAAAACTTATGTTTTCACCAAGATTAAATAATAAAATAGTACATAGTTAAAAATAGTAAGATTTATCAGCCACTGTGTATTTGTATATGTATGTTCATTCATATTTTTATAAAGTAAGTACTATATGTTCACGAATTTATTTAAAATATAAACGTGTTTTTTTCTTCTTATATTGTGGATTCTGGTAAATAAATATAACATTATTTTTATATGGAAATGCTTTTTTTTCATTTGAGTTATACTATAATATATAATCAGATATTTATATCAAATAATACGATAAAATAGTGAAAAGGCCTATGCTAAGTTTTGCACCTGGTTAAACAAACATCATATCCAAATTTAGCTAATTATACAGGCATAAATTTTCTCTCTCTTTTATTCTAATACCATTGCTATAGCGGCAATGAAATTTATGATATTCCGTGAATATCATTGCAGTTATGGATTAGTAGTCAAAATACCTTTCTTTAAATTGAGATTAGAAAATTTTAAATAACTAATAACATTACAAATGCAATTGAAATAATTTGTGGCCAAGGTTGCGGTTTTTGATTAGTATGCCAAATTACATGTTACTGAAGCGGTGGCATTTAAATGCTAAGCCTTCATTACTTACTATACTCCAAGTATTTTAAGGTGAAAGTAGGTACATTTCACCGTAAAGTAACATTTATTCAAGTTGCTCCAACATAATAGTTATTATATTCAGCGTTAACTTATTTTATTTGTAAATAGGTAAGAACTGATCAAAAGTACTTTTATTTATATTTCTTACATTTTATGGTAATACTGACAGCTGACTTACCTTCCATCTGATTGGTTAAAATATTTGAAGGTTAAGGTCGTATACAATTTTCGCGATCGATTTGAATTTTTCACCTGTGCTAAATGTAGAAATTTAAAAACATTGACATATTTTTGTATATATATGAACCTACACAAGTTTTTCTGTTTGTAAAAGTGTAAAAGTATCACATATAGCATTGTCATTATTTGCTCTCGACAGTGTGTCAATAAATCCTTTAATTCTGCAATATTCTCGTATCTACAAGTCTCACGAGATTAGATTTACGTATTTTTATTATTAAGTGAATAAAGCGGGTGCTGACATTAATTTATACGCAGTTTTTTTAAATTAATATGTTCTTCGAAAAAACAAATCAATAGATTTGCAACGAAATTACATTTAGTACGTTATAAGTTTGTAATTATAAACGGAATAAGTTTTTGTTTTGTTTCCAATATTTGACAATACTGTGAAACAATAATATTTGTTCTAACTGCGCGTTGTGAAAATGATGTTGACCAGGACTGTTCGAATATCGTTACCCAATAAAGACTGGGGAACAAAGTTGTTTAATTTTGACCACGTGCCGATATAACATGGTAAAACACGAGCGAGAATAAGATTAGTCGTATTTCGCCGGTCGTGGAGTGTGGTCCGTCGCTATTTTAGTTCATTATTTTATACGACAATCGCTTCGAAATAATATTGAAACTCAATCCGAAACGAACGTTGTACGAAGTGCTCATTGAATATAATAGTAATCTTTTTTTGATTTTATTGGTGTACCACACAAAATTTTATTCCACTGTATAAAATGGTGCTATTAAAATATTCCGAAAAACATAAACGGTGTGATCAATTTGGAATCTTTTAATTGATTCAAGTTGAACTTTAAGTATTTGTACATTTTAATTATTTAGACGTTTGTATTCGATCCTATTTATAAAAAAAGCTATAAAACAAATGCTTAAAAAAGGATATTTGATATTTGAAAGTTATTGATAACCATGGAAAATTCGGATTTAATCAGTGGGGAAAGTGTCACGGTTCGGGCCAAGGCTGTGGAAAATGGACTACCCTCAACCGATACGGACCAAGACGCGAGCTATCAACCCTCCGATGGAGGATTACGAGCATGGCTGGTGATGCTCGGATCATTTCTCTGCAATGGAATCCTTTTTGGAGTCATCAACACATTCGGAGTCATCCATTTCCACCTCCACAAAAAGTTAGAAGAAGAAGGCGATACTGAAGCATCTAGTAAAGCTGGTAAGATAATTTTACTATGTCGTACTGAATTAATCTCATATATATATAACGATGTAAACAGAACAAGATATTGGAGAAGACCGAGGAAAACGTGGAACGATCAAATCAATCATATTTTGAATGTTGGCCACACACGAGGAGTCAGAGAAATCGACATGATTCCTGCTTATCGCATCAAACACGTTCAAAGCGCGGTTATAGTGATATAATAACATCGATGTTCTCCAACTTAATGAATGTAATTTAAAAACTGATTGGAGCAACCTCTCAGCGTGAATGAATCCATAATGTTACTTTAGTTTTTGTATTACTGAACTTTTAACAATTTTACTGTATTGTCTGAATTAAGTTTTATTTTGATTTCGATTGATTAGTTTAATTTTTACAATTAATTTATTATTACATACTATTAATTCTTCTAATCAATTATTTGTGGTAGCATGTAATTGGCCTTAGTAGCATGTATTACAATCACTGTTTGTATCTGTAATCTAAATAAATGATGTATGATTGTCGAGGAAGCGAGAGAAGTATATCAGAAAAGAACAATGTGCCGGTCCATTATTTCTACCTACCCGGTAAGATGATTATTCTATTTTTTTCGTAAACACATAGTATAGATTTTATGTGAATATATTTTTTATATTTTTGCATTCACATTATATCATTACACTTTTTTGGAAATAAATTAATGAATTTTATATACATAACATACCACTTACTTTCGAGAAACAAGAATAGTTTCTAAATACTGTATGTAAAAATCATTTCTAAATGTATACAATTTACGAGGTAGGTACTTAAATTTGCGATTGCACTTTAATTGTATTATTTGAATGGTTGAAGTTAAGTAGACACTTAATCCTAAAAAAGTGAGTATGCAGTTTCGTTCTATATGACACATAGAACGAAACTTCATATTTGTGTTTTGCCTATTTTACTAATAAAACTTCATTCATCTGCATTACACGAAGTTTTATTAGCACTCGTGAATATAAATTCAATATATTTCCAAACAAAATATAACGAGCATATACGATTTTAGTAATTCTCAGTCATAATTGATATAATATTACATTATATCGGTGAGAGGAGAGGGAAATACAATTGTCACACAAGTCATATGAAATTTGCGAATTGATAGAATTTTGTGTACGCACTTTGTAATATGCCTATGGATGTCGTTATCATTGTTTTGTTTGTGTTTATTTACCACCAACTAATCACACTTAATGAAATATTGCTCTATTAATTAATGCATGCGACATTGTATTGTGCATATGTCCATTCAAATATGCTAGTACCAACATACGTGTTTACAACGGGTATTACATTATTTAATAGATTCTTTTGTGTTTGAATGATGGAAAGAAAGATAATGCATTATTAGCTTCATAAGAGTAGGTACTCGCTATAATAAACAGCGGCGATAGCCCTCGAAGGGGTAGGGTGAAAGAATGGACTGCCATAATTTAACCGATGCGGCACTCCATCCCCTATTAATAATTAAAAAAATCAGAAATAAATAATTGGCAAAAAATATTTCTTTTCTTCTGGAAATTCAAGTTAACTTTCACTGATACATCTTAAATATCAAATGAAATAAAAAAGGTACCTATACTCAAAGATCACTTGAGAATTCTGTATAGCCGGTTTAAGTGGCCCACATGTATTATTCGGAAGATGTTTAAATATTAGATGTTATAATAAAATAATACGTTTCGATTAATTTATTATCTTCATTCCAATAAGCTAAACTTCCCGGTGGTAAGAGAAATTTGTTAATAATCACCAGGGATTTGGACATTTTCAATTTCAGTTGATTTTTGTTTAGTCACAATATTTCATCATTAATTGAAATAATCTACCTTACCTACTTATTTAAAAAAATATATATTATGTTTTAAAATGTTTTACATAAAAAAAACAATTATTTAATGCATAATAGTTGGTAGACTATTTTTTTGGAAAATTCTAAAATGTCTCTCCTTAATTGTTTGAGACTTTATGTATTACTAGAATCTAAATAATTAAAGATGTTTTATTTCTTTGACATATTTATATATTTTTAAGTTATAAAATGACTTTGTAAAACTATATTGTTGTAGATGTTGATTTTTAGTAATAATAATTTCATAAAACACGGTCTAAAGTGATCCATTTTTATCCGGAAGTATTGTACGATGACAAACGAAACACAGTATATAATTTATTTCTTTTACTATCTTTGTGATTTTTATAATCATTTGTTTTTGTTCATTCACGTTCCCAGGACGTGATTGTGCAAACGTTTGAACTGGGAACAATAATCTATAAAAAAATATATACATTTTGACCAGAATTCTGTATGAAAGAAAAACAAATTATAGAAGGTCGGTATTCAGCCTTTTCGATTATACGAATGTCATAACATAAGATAAAACAATATTTTTGGGATGCAATAATAATCGTTTATATTAGTGAACTAAACGAGAAAATTCACTGATATGTTTCTAGATATTTTTGTTATATTTTAAACTGATTATAACTAAAGTGTAAGTTAAGTAAGAGTAGAATAAATACCGTAGAAATGAGATCTCTAAGGAGAGTATGCGGAAAAACAATTGTTTAGGCTATTTTTGTAATCAAACAAAGATGTTAGCAACTAGACATTTAGACTTTAAATAATTACAGATGTTATTTATGTAGATATAATTTTTACCTTTGTTTGCCGACTTGTAAAGGTTTTGAATATTATCGCGGGTATTTTTAAAAGGTCAATAAACATAATTGCAGTTTTCCCCGTATTCTTCAAACAATGCATTTAGGTCGTTTGTTTAGGTCAAATAGTTAAAATGGGTTAGTCCCAAACATTAAAATTAGTTTACTTAAAGTTTATGTAAACAGTAAATTCTATAGAGCGCTCATAAAGGATAATCCTAGCAGTAGGTACAATGATAAGAAACCATCATGCCGTTTCCCCGAGAGGGTAGGCAGATAGAAAATTATTATTTAAAAAATTTATTATTATAAATAAAAAGAGTTGGTTAGTTACAGTACATTTTAGATATATGTTAGTTATACCTAACATTATTGCAGTATTTAAATTTTGTAATGTTTTGTGTGTCTTTGTTTGTCTTTGCATCTTTGTTATATGAATAGATATGTAACGACTTAGTATTTTATGTAAATTGATCTAATTGGCCTACACGGTAAAAGGTAAAGCCTTACGGTGTGGTTAGGTTAAGATTATAATTAGTTAAATATTAAGTTTTAATTTTGTAATTAATGTGCATAAATATGTCACGGAACGGAATGGACTTGAGGTAACGGGAAAACCAGCCACCCTTTGTCAGGGTTGGCTTTATATTCAGTACCCTTTTAGAGAAGGCAGAAGTCACCACTTGTCAGTGCTAGAGTAAGGAACATCCTTACGCTCCCGCGACCTCACGTCAGTTTTCCGTTCCGTCGAAGAAGTGGACATTTGCTAGGAATGTCGTAATGCTTTGGGCGGAATTAAATAGTTCGATCCGAGACCGGTGTTATTATTTTGGAAAAGTGCCGTGGGGGTATGTGTGCTGCACCACCAGGAAGCCGTGCTTCCGCTTAGCCGAGTGCCAGGACCGAAAGTAAGTTACAGCTGAAGTGTCAAAGTGACAAGTGACCTAATTAGGCGGAAACAACAATGTATGATAAAATACCTATAGATATACGGCTATTCGCGAAATCTGCAAGGTAGAAGATGTCGTGAGATGGGGCAGACAACGCAGAAGATATTGGAATGCGCACGTGCAGATCCACCAGAATCCCTCACGCTGTGGCGCATCAGATTCTTCTTGGCTACCGTCCCCCCGGAAGACCATCAAAGATATAGAGGGATAGCTGAAAGTCGACCTCCCAAGAGAGGCCAGCCTGATTTCAGGAACAGACCAAAGGTCTAAAAGAAGATGAAGAAGATAAAATTCCCAACGAAAAAATAAAAAAAGTAATGTAGGGGAAGGGGGGGCTAGTTGTTACGGGGGCAAGTTGTTACATTCTAAATAACTCCCCCACCACTAGGTTCTGTGGCGTATGTGTCGCACAGTATGTCTAGGTATCGTGTCCGCGGTGCTCAACGGAACGTCGCTCTTGCCGGTCGTGCGTAATTCAAATAAAACCGATTATAGTGCATTTCGTATCTGAAAGTAACTTTCGTTAACTGATTTTGAAGTTTAATTGTTCACTTACTATAAGAGGTAAGTTGATTCTAAGTAAATTGTTAAAACTCTACATGTCTCTGCTTACATTCAGATAATATATCGAAATAATAACACTTTCCGTGTAAATGTTATAACAATTTATTTGTATTTTGGGTCAGGGGGGCTAGTTGTTACAACAATGGGGGGGCAAGTTGTTACAGTAAAAATTAGCCCCAATACGTTTCCCTTTTACTTCAAATGGCATATTTGTATAAAATTATTAAACTATTTATTATTATTGTTCTAGATTTTATATAACAATGGTACGGACATATAATTAAAAAAATAATAGAGGTAAAATTTCCGAGGAGACCTACAAAAGAGCAGCTAAAGAAGTAACAAAAAAAAAAGTATCTATTCAAAGAGTTGCCGAAGCATATAAAGTAAATTTTATGACATTACATCGTTACATAAAACGTCAAGAGTCCAAACGTCCAACTACATCTAACTTAGTGGGTGTAACAACAAGCCTCGGCAAATATTTTCTGTCGATCAGGAAAAGGAGCTTACAGTATATACTAGGAGCTTACTACATGGCCATATAATCGAGATGTCTTTTCAGAGGAAGACTTCGAGCCTTCCGAAATAACTGATCGTCCAATGCCTGAGAACGTTACCACTGAAAGTGTATCTATAGATAATACCAACGAAACCATGGCAAAAACCGTTTCTGTGGTCAATGAATCACATTCATCTTCTCCTTAATAACCTGCAACCTCCAGTTGTGAAGCTCTACCTCAAAATCAAGTAGAGCAATTATCTATTTTCACGGAACCATCGAAGCCATCAACAAGTGGCATCAATAAAATACAGCATACCACGCCTGAACAAATAAGGCCATCCTAAATCTGGAACAAGAAAGGGAGTTAATTATTCCAGAAAAAAAAATTCATCAACAATATTGACTGACACTCCGGTTAAGAACCAAATCGAACTGGAAGAGAGCTCGAGAAAACAAAAACAGACCGCCAAATCAATTAAAAAAAACATTTCGATGTGTGCATTTAAAAATAAAAAACAGTAGAAGAAACTGAAGAAGAAGCAAGTACTGGATTCTTCTTCAGACTCGGAACATGAAGAATGCCTGTGTTTGGTATGTACGGAGAGTTTTGATTGCTCTAAACCTAGACGGGAATGGATCCAGTGCCTCGCATGCAATAAATGGGCTCACATTTCCTGCATTCGTGGCGATAAAGTTAATTTTACATGCCGAAATTGTGATTCGGACATAGATTTAAATTTAAATTTAATTTTACATGTTATTATATATATTCCAGATATTATTGTTAACAATTACATACATGTTTAATTTTTGTTTTAGTTCGTAACAACATGCCCCCACCCTGTAACAACTTGCCCCCCCGTGGGGCACATTGTTACACTTTGATTTTTTTTTTATAAATGCTATAATTATTTTTGTGGACTATCTATGAACACGTGTAAATTGTTTTATTATATTTTAATACATGTACTTTAGGATATAATCAATAAGATATCTCTCAAAATGAACAGTTATCAGATATTCAACTTTTTATTTTTTTGTAACAACTAGCCCCCCCTTCCCCTAAAGCAGATGAATGCATCCTAAATTTTTTAAAGAAAGGGTCACTAAGATGGTTTTGACATATGGAACGAATGGATGAGAGAAGAAAGGTTAAAATTTACATACAAGTAGTGTGAATGAAAAAATAAGTCGAAAAATTTGAAGTCAAAAACATCGACGAGTGAACTTGTCACGGTGCATGAATGTACTCTTACCATCCAACTTCTCTAGGGAAATATCGTAATGGTTAGTTAGTTGATAGTATTATACGAGTATGAGTCGTATGCGATCATATGTTATTGTACCATTTATGATTTTACCATACATCGGTGTGAATACCACAATAAATTACTTAAACATATTACCACAATAAATTTCTCAACGAATAACTGTAAATCTAGGAACGCAAAATGCATGTTGACAATAAACTGAATATAACATACAATGCGCTATTCAAAACAAGCATTTGTATAGGTGAAATGGTCTTTAATACATAATATGTACTATATTTAAGAATTTGTATATGCATTCAAGGTAGAAAAAATAATAGTTCAGATGAATTAGATTATTTTAAATAAATAAAAATAAACTGTAAAGTTAAATAATTGTTAAATTTCGAAACCGGTCGTACATGGCTAGTAATATCCGTAGAAATAAATTAAAACACTTATATACTGTGGGTGAAAAGCAACGGAAGACTACCACATTAAAAGGCCCAAGTGGCAATCCCAAGAATCAGCAAAAAATTTACACTTTGTGGCAAACCAATCCTTGGATTGAAACTAGAGAAGCGATATTTTATTTTAACGACACATTTTTTATCTTTTTGTTTTGACAACACTCCCAACCGGTTTCGCATCAGGCGGAATTTCATTAGAGTCTTCTTCTTCTTCTTCTCCTCCTTATAGACCTTTGGTCTGTTCCTGAAATCAGGCTGACCTCTCTTTGGAGGGTGACTCCCAGCTATCTCTCCATCTCTTCGGCGGTCTTCCGGGGGGACGGCAGCCAGCAGGAATCTGATGCGCCACAGCGTGTGGCATTCTGGTGGGATCCATCCTCTACACGCGCGCATTCCAGTATCTTCTGCGTTCTCTGCCCCATCTCACGACATCCTCCACCTTGCAGATCTCGCGGTAATAATAAATAGAGTAATAAAATATAACTCCATACCACGCTACTAATGTCAAATAAATTAATGAACCACACACAATTTGTTTAGTTTTGTCACCCTGGTGAAGCTCTGCTTGGAGCGAAAACAGTTAGCAGTGTTAAAAAAGAGGTATAAAAACAAAGTATAGAAGTGTTTTAATTCATTCATTAAAAATGTCATAACACAAATTAAGCGTTACTTACGCTACTCGTACAAAAGTATATAAATAATTGTAATTATTTTCACAGATAATATAACGTGTTTAAAACACGTTGTAAACACGTGTAAAATTTATTTGAACATTCTTTACAAATTTTGATTAATATTTTTTAAATTTTAAATTATATAAGTTATTTATATCTAATGCTCTAACAACTTGGCTTCGGCGTCTTCAGTTATGTTTTTACGTATTTTTCGATTCCAGCACCTTATTTTTCTAGACACCCTTTTCTCTCATCATATCCAGATTAGCTAGTACAGTGTCTATGTAACGCTGACATATTTTGTATACATTACAAAATTAACCTTTTTATTTTTTCGAATACTTACATTCAGTAGCCAGTTGAACGAATTAAATGAGATTTTCTTTGCATTTAGAACCGACACATTTACAAAAATAGAACGTTTCGTGAATGCGGCTGTAGTTAAAAATATAGGTCAGTAGTTTGAGGATATTTTTTTCATAATTTTTAAACAAAGATCTTTTTATTTCCCGTTTTTATTTTTATGTACGAGTTTGGTTTAACATGCTGCTTTCCGAAAACCATCGCGTTTCCTGACTTTCTTCAGCGGCAGTAAATTCCAGTTGGATTACAATATATAATACAAAGATTATAAATAACATCAAAATAAATTAAGAAAGAATTAGATGAATCGTTCTGGGAGTTGTTATTTGAAAATTATGTTTAAACTCCATTTAACTTTTTAAACGAGAGAACATTGGACTTTTATATTTAGGCTTCCTAATCTACCAAATTCATAATATTATTCGGAATTTGTATTTAAATTTTTTTAAATATAACTTTATGCATTTTTTACAAAATATAAAATTTTCACGTTTTTAGAAAATTAGATAAAAAATATTTTAATGTTTTTTTTAACAGAAAACTAATATTATTTTTTTTGGTTTCTGCTACATTTTTAGTTTGTAGGTATATCTATTTATTATTTTATGTTACATTTTTCAGTTTTCTTTCGGTTTATTTTTATTTGATTTTTATTATTGTTATTTGATTTGTTTTCTCTAACGAATATTAATATAATATGCTTTAATTTTTTTTTGGTTGCTACCCACGTACTCGTAGATATACGCATATATGTTTTCATCTTTTATAAACGTGATACGCAGATTAGCGCAAGTAAAGAAATAATTATATTATATAATATGTATTTCTATAAAACATTAAATTATTTAACTCTGATTCGATATTATAAACGTATTCACCCCTTATCGATAAATTAACAACCGATCAAATCACCTTTCCAAGAATGTCTCCACTAGAAATAAGAGCAATAGTTACAAGAGCTTAACCTCAGTATGCTGAAGATCCAATTGTATGTTCAATTGCTCAAATTTATTACGCGTTACTCGTTTACTTTCTTTGAGCAAATGTGCTCGTAACGTAATAGGATCATTTAAACTATTTTGTATTTTTATGTAGTTAATAAATAATGAGTTTGATTGTATTATAGAAGGCGTGTGGTAACTTTAATAAATATTACATTCTGGGAGAGCCTTGAACTTCCGTCACTCGCTGTGTGAACCGTGAATAATTTAATTTATTTGAGAGTAAAATATTATTATATTTTCCAAATTCGTCGGTAGCTTTGACCACGGATTCTTTCCATATCTGTATATATATATAATTATTCTGTACGGGCGTATGTAGTTGAACTCCTCCCAAACGGCTGGACCGATTTTGATTAAAAAAAATTGTGTGTTTGAGTGGGTCCCTGGATGGTTTAGATATGTTTCACCTATTCAAGGCATTATCAAATTTATTTATTCAATATAATAAAACTTCTAGAAAATTAACATGTAGTTTTACATCATTGTTCAAAAAACAATAAAAAAGTTTTGTTAAATTTTTTTTAAAATTGTTTAAATTTAAAAAAAAGTTTAAATTTTCCGTTTTAAACCAACTATTAAATAGGCGTTGAGAGTTGTATTATCCAGAATAAATTATTTTATTAATTACACACAGTAAATAAATATTTGATTTACGAGTAATAAAATAATTATTGAAAATTATTTATGAAATCTTCTCTTCTACATCTAGTTATTTAAATCCTTAAAAAAAGTATCGTATTAAAAATAATAATATTATTCACATTGTTAAGGCATTATCAAACGTCATCCATGCCATTCCCATAAACATGCCACCCTTATAAAATTTAATAAAACTTCTAGAAAATAAATGTTATAATTCACATTCAGTATTTAATTTAGAGTTATTATATGCCTCAATAAATATGCATCAACAATTGAAAAATGACATTTATACAATTTATGTACGAGCTTTGTGAATACATTTTTCTCGTTATATTTCCTCAAGACAAAATTAATAGATCCCATTGTTTATATTGAATTATATTACATACTTATCAATAATATTTATTATTTAGGTATTTCCAGATAGAGTTGTTTATTACAGTATTCAAAATATCATCATTGATTCTCACATAATCAGTTTAAATGTGATAAATTGCGATTTTAATACGAAGCTGTGATCATTTACTTCAAATGTGTATTTTCATTTATTGAATATTAAATATAGTAAGATTAAAAATATTGTCTTGAATTATAATATACTATTTTTGAAAGTGTAAATGTTAATAAAATTCTTAAAAATCTCTATAAGGTATTAAACCTTTATTTGCCGGCACTTCTAGGATTACTATGTCAAAATAGCCGCGTTTTTAGAGAAAGTAATTCAAAAGTAAAATGTACTATAGGTATAATTTATAAACAGTCTGTAAAATAAATCTTTAAATGTAGGTTATATTCTATAAATTAAAACAAATATTTTTTTTATTTTGTGGGCTTCTTTGAGGTGCAGGTGTTCATAGGTGCAGTTGTTCATACATTTCTGGGCCGAGAGCGACAAAAAACTTACCACTGTAGTTTCGCATGCACGGTGTAAAAAAAGTGCACAGCCAGCAGCCACCGTTCTTACGACCGTCGTCAACTTTGTAAGCCGTGCCATTAATTTAGCTTAAAAAAATCCCAACCGAGTCCAGATTATGGCTTCTTTCCGTCGGATTCGATACTTCTCGCTAGTGTAGCGAAATCCGATATATCAGATTTCGGCAACCAAAGGGTTAAATATTTTGAATGGATATTGAACCCGGAATATAATTCTTTCCGGGCCACCGCTTTAACCACCAAGTCATGCCACAGCATTGGCTGTTTGAAATGAACGGTTTATCTTTGTTTTGCGGGAATAAGTTTTATCGTTGTCAGTTTTGCAAATACACTCCGAGGAATTAGTCAGCATGGTCACAGAATTTTATCTTTACTGTGTATTTCAATAGTGTTGATTCATTTGCTGCGTAAATCTGTTGCAATCTTTGTTATCCTGCACAAAGGAAACGACGATAGCTGGCGCGGTGCTCCTCTTTATTCGCTCAGGCATTTAACTCCTTTGAAATATAAACAAAGCGACAGTGAGGTGGCGCAAATATCTTCAGATCTCGTATAGAAGATATATTTAGACTCGCCATTCCGTGCGGTAGTTTGACCGCTCTGAAATAGACTCGATTGGAGTCCAGTCTAACTGAAACGCTACGAATGAAATCTCTAATCTGTGATGCGACTCTTTTATAAGATGATAGATTTCCCGGCAAGGATCTCGATATTTTTCCTGTATAACGAAATGCTATCTTTAATTATGTTTTGCTTTTCTTTTACATCAGCATTTCATAATTATAAAAAATATTGTAAATATAAAATTATATGATAATTAAAGAATGATCCACCCTAACCCGGTGGATACCCGAACACTCCTAGCGACCACAAGCGCCCAAAATCGATCCTCCTTCAGATAAAAGCTCCGCGCTACATATATCAAACCCCTGCATTAAGACAACATACAAAATACCTTTTTAAATCATCAAACTTAAGAGGAATAAGAATAACCACAAGAGCTGAAACTTCGTTTGCCAGAAGATCTAAGCCCACGTATAATACATTTGGCTTTTATCAAAGGCTTTGGGCTTCAAGTTTTTTTTAATTTTTTCCCACGTTCCTGATGACAAAGGAATGGTCAGATAATAAGACAGTATTTCTAGAGTATTCATTTGATTCTTACATTTAAAAAAATAGCAAAACCCAATTTGAAGTTCATAAAAAATGGCTGAGAAAAAAATGGCCAAACGTAGTGGACATAGGAGTTGGTGGGAAAAACCCAATGGCCACAACGTGTGGACATAGGAGCTGTAAGGGTTAATACTAGAGATATTTGGATATTACACCACCTTCTCCCCCTTCGTCGCGTTAATGGCAACTAGATCATTTATCGCCGGGCCAGAAATCCACACTGTTGAATGCTCGAACCAGATCATCTTCCATGGATGTCACAGGGCAGCAAGGGCACTGTGGGTTCTTACATATTTATATAGTCCGTGAGTATCTTTTTACTTCGTATTTTGATCTGGCAAAAGCTAACGGCAGATATGTCGACCTTTTCTTATGCGTATTTAATTTCACACCGAATTGATACACGATACATTCACCACATAAAGTAATGCCCATAATAAAGATATATGATTATGATATAGGTATGTCATATTCAGGTATGAGAAATAACATTTGGTTTTTCCAAATAACGGTATTTATCCAAAGATAATAATTAGCCATAGAAATAGGTGAATAATACATACTTATACATACTTATACGAGCCATAGAAATAGGTGAATAATACATACTCGTATGAGTTAATGTTTATTTTAAAAACCGAAATTTATTCTACAAATAATTTTACTGCGATCGGCTCGTTATTTATTTTACGTGTGTACGAGTACATACTAAATCATCGTGTTTTCGTTTAATTTCAATAAATTATATTTCAGTACTAAATTAAAAATAATAGTATGCATTCAAGTACTATATAAATAATAAATAAATAAAGAATCAACTCAGACGAATTAATGTAAAAGGTTTATAATAATAGTATATAATAGTTCGAATATCGTTTTTTTGATAATTCATAACGGGTACACAAATATCATGTGAAAACAACTGGACTACTTGACCAAAGTATTATACTCGTACTTTTATGCATTTATTATATATTCTGATAAAAAACAATGTTTATTTTTTATTGATCACCCTTATTGAAAATATCAATTATTTTTCTGAAATATTTTATAGTGGCATTAATTTTCCTTTATACGTTTCCCGTGTTGGAAAATCTGCGTTTATGGTTTTTATTCCAGTCGTTAAATTAAAACAAAAGTATAGAATTAAAAAAAAAATGTGCTCGTAAACGTGCGATTGTGATTTCAATCGTTCTGGTAAAATTTTCCACTCGTTATTTACGAGACTTAAGTACCTTCAATGAAAAATACGCATTGAAAATATTTTATTATTATCGTGCACTTAATGTCCATCTAGACTCCCTCACATAGTGTTGGACAGTCATCAGACGACTCCTGAAATCACCAAAAAAGTGAATCGACAGCTGGAAATTGACTTCTCAGGAGACCAATCCCTCTTTAAAACAGGTCACAAGGCCTGCAATAAGAAAAAGAAGAAACTATATGTGGTGGGGATACTTTTATAATAATATATCTCTAACAATTATTATTCCATTTTCATTGTAACAACGTTGAACTGATACACGATATCACAGCGATGTTATTAATTTGTTGTGTACTTAACTTGAAATGTTATCCGATATTCAGCAATCAATTTGTGGTTTGTTCTACCACGTGAAAACTCTCCCGATGGTATCTCTCTGAAGGGAGAAGGGTAAACAGTGAGGTCGCTCAAACATCCGCGGGTGACGCGCCGTCCTATGAAATATGATATTTCCGATGGAGTATACTACTTATCGTAATTGGCTTCTCTGACGTCCGTAATATCTACTGGGGATACTTAACACGATCAAAATATCACACCTCTCCTTTTACACGTGACGTTTCTAAGTAATAGACGTTTTAATTATATATTATCGTTGCATGAAAGGAACATTAAGATGGTTTGGACACATGGAAATAATGAATGAAGAAAGAATGGTAAAAAAGTATACGTTAACGATGTAAATGGAACTAGAGAGAGAGGAGTCGGAGAAATCGACGCGCGTGCATGACATACAGGTATGAATGAATGTTCAGGTAGCGTGAGATGTATATCAGGAAATAAAAGTGTGGCAGTCCATTATTTCTGCCAACCCATTTGCAAAGACGACGTGATGGTTAGTTATTATAGTTTTTTATCGTTGTATTTTTAGACTTTTTCGAAATGTACGATATATTTTTTCGTTTTTTCATTCATGGCTTAAAGCAGATCAAACTCGACGAAATTGATAACCGAGTACCAAGATAAATAAACGTAAATTTTTTATTGTGTTTTAGATAAGGTAATTTTTCCTCGGTATTAGTCAATAACGCTTGCTACGGTATGAAACCGTTTAGAACCTGTTTAGAATTAATTTCAAATCAAAATTGAATTATTTTGTTACAAAGTACTTGACGACATCGGAATTGTTATCGAGCAAAAATTCATTAATGTGCTACAGGCATTTAAACATACGGACAATACCAAAACATCATACAGTGACTATTTGTGAATAAAGGAGGGTTCATCGCAGGGTTAATCACCCTGCATGGTAAAAAAAGAACACGATTACGAACACTAACACAATGGCCTTTACAGTCAGTGGAGAACCGTTGTGGAGGAGGCCAAGTCCCACACCGGGATGTAACACCGAGAAGTAGTAGAAGTATGGTAACAGTTACAAATGTTTCAATTATACATCGATATAGGTACTCCAGTTGGATGGTTAGACACAAGGGACCGTAATTGCAAAAGGGAAGTAATTAATAACGAAGAGCGCAAATTTTAATTTTATAAATGAAACCTTTTGATAGCCTGACCGCGTTTTATCCTGAAAAAAAAAACGAATTAAGGGTCCATACTGGAGTGGTGGAGCAGAAGGGAGGTGAGAGTAGACAAAAAGTCGAAACAGTTGGGATTGTTTCACGAAGAGGGTGAGACAGACCGAGTGTATTAAATTCGGTTTTTAAATTATTGCTCCTATTGCAAGAACATTTTATTTTGAGTGTTGGGTAGTAAATGTGTATTCTAGTTTGAGGGCTGCTGCATTTGCAAATTAAAATAAATATAAGATAATTTTAGATTCATTAAAAGATATTTGTGGTTCCTGCCCTGATCTTCGAAAAGCTAAGTGAAACGCTGATGGCCTATTTCTGGTTTCGTTCGTCTGCTTTTTTCTTTAAATAAACTCATAAGTTGAGTAATGATAACTAATATTATTTTGTTTTTCGTAAAATA
Source organism: Lepidostoma basale (assembly GCA_022606425.2). Classification (NCBI taxonomy): domain Eukaryota; kingdom Metazoa; phylum Arthropoda; class Insecta; order Trichoptera; family Lepidostomatidae; genus Lepidostoma; species Lepidostoma basale. The sequence continues at coordinate 255,694 of JAHDVF020000282.1, read as the reverse complement.
TACGAAATTAAGCTAATAACAATATTATGAATATAAATAATTGAGCATCGATTTTTATATTAAAAATAAATCATTTACTAAGTAACTCATAAACTTCCGCATTTTGGTATATTCTATGATCCCTAAAGCACCTTCTGTAATCCTGAAGCCATACATCCGTCGGGTAAATATTTAATCCGAGGCTCGGCAATTGAATACTTACTCCCAGTCAGTGAAAACTTTGCACAAGTACTAACCGTCTATCGGTTACTCTTCAGGTCGTCTACAGTCTGATGTACACCTGTAGGTGTATATACGCCTGTTAAGCTCCCTACCCGTTAGTATGTGCTAAGGGAAAACTGAAATCGGAAACACGCTATCCGCAATGTCGGCGCCGACGCCGCCGTTTTGGCGCGACTTCGGTGTCTGGTCGAAAGGCTTAACGTAGAAACCCCTACTGCATTTATGACGCAACTATGAAATATAAGAATAAAACAAAATACTCAAAAACATATATCATAAAATAAGTCTAAAACACATTACAATTTTTTGTAAATTCAATTGTTTTTTCCATGGATCAAAATGAACTTTATGGTGTCCCGTGAGAGAGCTTCTGTGTTCCTGGTACGTATAGTATGTGCTGCGGCACCTTTTTATTTTTTAGAGTTGGAATATATCAGAGTAGCATCGATGGTAACTGCAGCAACGGCTTCATTTTTAAAGCAAAACTGATCATTCAAATAAAATCTTTTTTTTTCCTCAACATACTCGTATATTACAAATAACAATTATAGTTTAAGGCGTCTATTGAGACAAGATAAAATATAATATATAATACCAGGAACGCATGAGAGATGGTTCGACTTTAGGAACACAAGATACTTTCCAAAATCAAGAGTATTTGTCTTTTGAACGTACTTTCCCAAATGAGCTAAAAAAAAGGTCGCCAACGATTTCGATATTCGTTTCAATATTCGGCTTCAATTTAGTTGAACCATCTCTTAGACCCCTATTTACATCTCGTGGATCCCCATTTACATCTTGTGGACCCCCAATTTTTTTTGCAACTCTCGTGGACCCCTTGCAAGGTGTCGTAAACCCCTGGGGGTCTATGTATGGTAGACCACTTTGGAAATCACTGGTCTATACGGTTTACATGCTCTCACCAGAAACCTCTCCTCGTTCTGCTCCATCTCACAATGTCCTCAGTATTACAGAGTTTTTGAGTCGCGAAGAGTTTACATCACTGAGGTTCTGAGAAGATTTTTAGCTGTATCTGTTCTTGTCTCCACACCGTAGGTTATTATCGGTCCGACACAAGTTTTATAAATTCTTTTTTTTTCTGTCTGTTCGCAAATGTTTGTTCCTCCATATGATATTATTTATTTATGTAACGTACATACATATATTTTAAACCTGTGAGTAATACGACAGAAGAATATTTGTCGATTATCACAGTTCCCGAGACTTGGGATATGCGAATGGTAGTACTGGGCTACGTATGAATCTGAGTAATTCTGTTAGTAGCCGATTATTATTTTATCTGCCGTCGGTGACCATTCGCGACAGTGAACCGTGATTAACAATGGTTTATCTCGCCGCATATTCTGGTCAACGTTCCTTTGTTTTATAACTCGAAAATATATATTATATAGTTGGTATATTAGAAATGATAAACAAAGATATTTCACCATAGTTTATTGTAAAGTGAAAAATACACGCATTGGGACACTTAGGTCGGGTAGGGCAGTAGTGTCGGGACGTGTGTAGGAAATGCCCCGACACGATTTGTGGGGTAGGGCAGTCGTGTCAGGACATATTTAGGGCCTTTAAAGCAATTATTTTGTGAAACATCGGAGTTTAAAGTGTCAATTTACTAAAAAGTTTCGAATTGTCTATTTTGAGGTGTATAATTTTGTGAAGCAACAATTATACCATTAAATGTTCAAATTATTGATGTTGTTGATTGAACCAGAAGATGGCAGCGAGCTGCCGAAACCGTTCGAAGACGAAAATTAATAAGTAGATTTTACACTAAAAATAAACATAGAAAAAATCTTAATAATTTTATTTTTATTTTCAGTATCATTAAATGTTCGCCAATTTTCAAGAGAGTCCAATGAGTGAAAAGTAAGGGCATGTATTGTATAAAATTATATATAAATTGATATAAAATAAATGTTTTTTTTATTTTTACACTTGAGTCGATTGCCTTATTTGTTTGTAAATCAACATTTAACACAAAGCTACCACAATGTAAATATTTTGGTATCGATGTTTGGAAACACGATTATGTAAAAATACAACAATGCCGTATTTAAGTTACATATTGGTCAAATTAATAATATAATAATATTGCATAATACAATATATAAACTCTGTTTCTCCGAAGGAATAGGCATAATTGATGGATTGATACAAACTTCTACACACCCCTTTCTGTCATCCATTCAACATTCGTACATTGCTTTACACACACAAGTAGATTTCTTCGACTTTTCCCACATAAAAAAATGATCGATTTGATCGTATCAAGTTTTCTTCGGTGTGCCTCGATTTCATGTTTTATTCGCATCGTTAACTTCTGCCAACATAATTATTCAGATTCATTCTTCATTTATTATTTCCATGTGTCCAAACCAATCGTTTTATTATTTTGTTCAAGACGCTTTCGTTCGCAGTCCATTAACTTCTTTTATTTCTATTTGTGAAATGTATACTTACGTCTGTATACGAATCCTGGATTTTCACCTGTGGGTGGTTAATTTAAATTTTTAATTGTATCTCAATAGAGACGAAGAAACAAACTGGAAACTGAATATGGATGATCAAGGTGTTTACAGGACTTATGACCTGTCATTGGTTGGGTTAAGCGCACGCTTTATGTAATTACAACATTCCCCATTCCACCATTGTTATTATGATCATGTATGATACATTTTTTTTGGAAGTTGTATATATACTCCAAATTCATACTTATCTTCACGTGGCAGTTCCAGTTAGCCATCTATCTAATGCTAAACAATCATTCTTCATAGATGGCGTTAGTGGATGGATTGTATAGATTAATCTTAAAAAATTAATTAGTACAATCAAATCTACATAGATGGCTAACTGGAACTGCCACGTGAAGATAAGTATGAATTTGGAGTATATATACAACTTCCAAAAAAAAAATGTATCATACATGATCATAATAACAATGGTGGAATGGGGAATGTTGTAATTACATAAAGCGTGCGCTTAACCCAACCAATGACAGGTCATAAGTCCTGTAAACACCTTGATCATCCATATTCAGTTTCCAGTTTGTTTCTTCGTCTCTATTGAGATACAATTAAAAATTCTTTTATTTCGTTTAACACTATCACATAAAGAATTACTACACATTTGTCTAAGAGATCCCATTTTTAGGATGCTTCATATATTTTTCTTCTTCTTGGTTACAATCCTGAGGATTGGTCTGCAACAAGCCTCACCCGTTCCATCCACTCAGTCCTGTCTCCAGTCAGTCTTTTCATCTCTGTGTAGCTACCACAGCGCATGTTTCTAATCACCTGGTCCATATACGAGTAGGCGTCTCTTGGGCAGCCGGTGGATGTTATGTATAGCTTATCCAGTTTGCTCGTTGCTGGGCTAACCTAGTAGATGTAATTAAAATAAATATTTGGTTACGATATATAATATGAACTAGTTGCAACCCATGGAATATTCACGGAAGTAATGATTTTCTACCATTTAAAAACTTGGTTCACCGTACAATCGTAATCAGTAATAATTTTTAACATTTAATGTAATTAATTTTTTCTACTCGTACACACGTTAAATTTTCTGAATTAATAATATCAAATTGTTCTCATTTTGTTTTCTACACTTCTGTCATACAAAAAAAATAAGAACAAAATTCAAAATTAGATTCAAAATCAGAACAAAATTCAATTGCTCTCATGTATTCAAAATATGCTAGTACCTACCCTTTCTTCATGACATCTGTATTTTGCCTATTTATATGATGATTAATGATGTGTATGACACATGTTTATTCTATGTGCTGTTGAATATGGTTTTATGTTACCACAACCGGTTTCAGATAACGACCGTTTATAACGTCAGGCAGAGTAAATCTCACAATAAGCTAGTTCGCAAAAAATAGGTATATTTATAAATATTTACGTTTTAAACGGGCACAGAGTAAACACTCAAAAACATCGTGTTATCTGTGATATTTTTAATACCAGGAATATTATGTAATTTATGTACTACATATACAAATGAACAAACATACAGTTAAATAAAGACATAAAGTTACCCGCCGATTACCCAAAGCCGTTATAAGACGCAGCGACACCCTTTCGTCAGCTTCGCTCATACAATCCCTAAGCTCGCCTCCCGTCCACACGGGACTTACGGGGAAAAAAAAGCAAAGGGCAGATTTATCAACAACAACAAACGATCACGTTGTTTCCCCGGAAGGGAAGGCAGAGAGAATGGCCTGCCCACTAATCTATCCTGGCATACTTCTCTAGCTTCCTTCATACACGCAGGTCGATTCTTCCTACTTGTAGCATTATCTGGTCACGCCATGTTTTCCTCGGTCTTCCTCGACTCCGTACTCTATTCACATCGTTAACGTATACTTTGTTAATCATAATTTTTTCATCCATGCGTTCTATGTGTCCAAAACAACGCAGTGATCCTTTTATAATTTTGTTCATGATACTTTCTTCCGCTCTACAATTTCTTCTTGATATCAGCATTAGAAATTCTATCGTACATCGTTTTACCACGCAAACGTCTAAAGGATCTCGTCTCTATTATATTTATTCTGTTCTCATCATTCTTCTGCCAGTTCCATGTTTCGCCATTTTTGCTTTCATGGTTAAATTCTTGATTTCAATAAACGTTCTTAAAGCTCTATTCACACTGTTACCTACACCAACCCTTCTTTCGATATCACTATCCGTTTGGTCGAGTTTATGCAAAAATTAAGTAAATAAATAAATAAATAAAGGGTTGTGGTAGTTTTGTATATTGAATATTATGAATTTCAATTATTTTATTGATTACCACAAGTGCGCTTCTTATCTCGAAAGCAACAATTACACATTGTTTATGGTAAGGTATTTCCGATAACTGAATTCATTATGTACACACTTCTATATCTATTTACATGATGTGTGATTAGGTATTTTAATTACTAATGTATCGATAACGACAAGTGTGTACACCACTGCAAAAGGTTTATATTTTAACTACACTTGATATGTCAATGTATGGCCACAAAGTTCATTTGAACCCTTAGAATGCTAAAGAATATGGTGTATTGTTTTTTTGTAAAACAATCGAGAAATGCTGACAACAATCGCCGCTAATTTAAAGATAGACTCATAAATGTTCGAATTAAAATACTTTCAGTGCGATAAATGCGACCAATGTGACCTTGATACACCGAAGATTCCGGGTTCGATTCCCGGCGATGGCAGTGTAATTGTCACACTGTCTTTGGTCTGGTGTAGAATTCACGCGACAATAAAATGGCGTTAGATTAGCTACCTATCACATGTCACAAGAATCATTATAATAGCTTTACCCTTTAAATCAAATCAGTTTATTTTCTCAAAAGATATTAGAAACAACAATTATAGTTTAAGGCATCTATTGAGAACAGTAAAAATATAATAAATATATAGTACTCGTACCAGGAACGCATTAGAGATGGTTCGAAATCAGGAATACAAGATACTCTCCAAAGTCAAGAGTATTTGTTTTTTAAACGTACTTTCACGAATATGAAAGACGTCGATCTCCGAAGTGATCATGTTCAGCAGTTTGATTGCTCTCCCCACCGAAATCACCAGAGGCAGGTTGGTTCTCCATGCTGGGAGATAAAACAGTCTGTGCTGACGCTGTCGAAGATTACCATCCGGAACATAAAGATGGATAGCCTCCAAGATGACGGAGTTCTCAAATAATCCCCTGATAAGTCTGAAGAAATGCGCAAGTGTGCACCCTTCCCTCTTTATCTGCAAACTATTGGTCCCCAGCATGCCTAAGAGGAATGCAGTGGGATTATAGCCACGGATAGCTACCAAACTCCCTCACGTAGAGATTTCTCAGAAATTTTACATCGATTTGGCTCGCGCTGTAAAGAGCGATTCAACAAAAAAAAATTATAGAAAAGGGCATCTCGCTCGAACGCTGGCGCTGCGCTGGTATGAATATGCAGGAGTGAAATGGTTAACCCACACCCGGTAGATGTTCCGCGCGCTTTTTCTTTCGCGAAGGATCAATGAAGTTTTTTTTCAAAATTAATTATGAAGGTGGAATTTCTCGTTAGTATTTCGAAAAAAAAAATCGTAACAGCCAAAGGATTTAAAAAAAAGCGTTTTTTAATTTAAAAAATTAAGATTTAATATTTGATTCATTTGATCGTGCCACGTTTACCTCTATTTCGAGTTTCGTTTAAATCCTTAATATATTATTTCTTTATCATTCTTTCTTAATTATCTAATCTATTTATTCCAATAAAAACCTTCTTTGGCCAGTACTATCCTCCACTTCCATATTTCATTATAAACTAAATAATTTCTTAATATCAGCGAACGCACGAAGCACTAATTAATTAAATTGATTGGTTATAGCCAAAATAAACATAGGTCATGGAATATTAAAATTACATTACGAGATAAAGCAATATATTTTATTATACATAAATTATTATCTACATACATACATGCGCTTGCATACTAAACTATGACGTGTTTTACTTGCATCGATGATACATTTTTTTGAAAACATTTATAATTAATTCCGTGTATAACCATAATTAACAAATAGAAGAACAACAACAACAACCGTCACGCCGTTTCACCGAAAGGGTAGGCTGTGAGAATGGACCGCCACAATCTCTCTAGTCTCCTCCACATTCACAAAGTGAGTCATACACGCACGCCGATTCTTCCGACATCATTATCTGGTCATGCCATGTTTTCCTCGCTCCTTCTCGACTCCGTACTCTACTCACATCGTTTAAATATACTTTCTTAACCATTCTTCCATCACCCATGTGTTCCTTGTTATTTATTTTCTCCGTTCCATGGTTATTTATTTTCTCACAAATAGAACGACAAAATTAAACATTAATTATTTATACTTGTAATTATTTACTATAATTGATAAGTAGATGATCTTTAGAATAATAATAATAATAATAAATTGGGTGATTTATTTTTCTTCCATTTTAACTTATAAATCGGGTGGTGGTCTACGGGGGAGAACGGTTGGCTCATGATCCAGGGGACTTGGGTTAAAACCTGGACACGACCAGATTCAGGCGAGATTCTCGCTCATGTTAGAGAGGGTTCAGAAAAGATTTCTGAGATATCTCTACATGAGGGGGTTTGGTAGCTATCCGTGGCTTTATCCCACTGCATTCCTCTTGGGCATGCTGGGAACCAATAGTCTACAGATACGGAGGGATGGGTTCACACTTACCCATTTCTTCAGACTTATCAAGGGAGTCTTTGAAAATTCTGCCATCTTGGAGGGTATGCATCTTTATTTTCCGGGTGGTTATCTTCGACACCGTCAGCACAGACTATTTTATGTCCCAACATGCAGAACCAACCTGCCTCTGGTGATGCCGGTGGGGAGAGCAATCAAACTGCTGAACATGATCGCTTCGGAAATCGACGTCTTTCATATTAGTGAAAGCACGTTCGAGTATCTTGTATTCCTAAAGTAGAACCATCTCTCATGCGTTTCTGGTATTATATATTTTATTTTTACCTGTTCTCAATAGATGCCTTAAATTATAATTGTTGTTTGTAATATATTTTGAGAAAATAAACTGATTTGATTTGATTTGATTTGATTAATTCTTCATATTTAATCATCTTTTATATTAATCTGTATTACTCTGGAAGTGATCTGCAAGATCGAAACCGCAGAAATGGAGTTGCAGTACTGGTCACCGCAGAATACATAAAATATGTCAAAAACTTTGTTCCCATCTCGGACAGGATTGTATTGTTACAACTTCATAGTCAGCCGTGTGACATCAACATCATACAGGTGTATGCACCAACGGCTGAGGCGAGGTATGATGATGAGGTTGAAAAGTTTTATGAATCACTGTCCAACACGGTTAACAGTTTGAAAGGAGGTGAAATTAATATGATAATTGGTGACTTCAATGCCAAGATAGGCGAAGGACGTCGCTCAAACATTGTTGGGGAATACGGGCTGGGACAAAGTAATGAGAGGGGAGAAAGACTTTACGAATTCTGCCAAGAGAATGATATGATAATAATGAACACATGGTTTAAATTACCTAAGCGCAGACTTTACACGTGGAGGTCACCTCAAGACGGAACTGCACATAATATTGTTAGAAATCAAATTGATTACATTCTAATTAACCACAGATTTAGAAATTGTATTCAGAGAGTTACCACCTATCCGGGAGCTGATGTTGGATCCGACCACAATCCACTTGTCGCGAATCTCATTCTAAAACTGAAAACGGTGCCCAAGAGAAAATTCGTTAAGAGAATAGATACAGGAAAACTGGAATCCATAACTGTGAAGGAAAAAGTATCCGGAGAACTTAATAGCAAATTACGGGAACTAGCAGTCGCAGACGAGACGGTCCATGAACATTGGGATAATTTGAAATCGGTATTTACAGATGTCTGCACTAATCATTTAAAGGCCGAGAGAACGGCTAAAAAGAAAAATTGGATGACGGATCACATTCTCTCTCTTATGGAGGAAAGAAGGAAGGCTATGAAAAATGATACACATTATAGAAACCTGCAACGTACCATAAGACGGGAAATCAAAAAGGCCAAAGAGGAATGGATGAAGCGTCAATGTGAAGAACTTGAAAGTCTCAATCATGCCCACAATGCATTCGGGCTTCACAAAAAAGTAAAGGAAATATCTGGGACAAAAAGGAAGGCTACACCCACATGTCTGATGGACGATTCCAATAAATTAATATTGGATGAAAAAGAAATCCTTAAGACATGGGAAGATCACATTGAAAAGTTATTCAAAGATAATAGAACTGACTTCACAATTGACGGTGAATTAGAGGGACCCTCCATCCTCAGATCTGAAGTTATACATGCCATCAAAACTTCTCCTAACAGAAAAGCATGTGGTCCTGACGAAATCCCTGCGGAATTATTGAAATTGATTAATGAAGAAAATATTCACTACCTGCTGAGGCTATTTAATAAGATTTATGACACAGGGATTATCCCCCAAGAATGGCTGAAATCGATATTTGTCACCTTACCTAAGAAGCAGCACCCAAAGAATTGTAATGACTATCGCATGATTAGCCTAATGAGTCATGTACTAAAACTGTTTCTTAAAATTATACATGCCCGAATAAGAAACAAGTGCGAGCAAGATCTAGATGACACACAATTCGGATTCCGAAATGCATTCGGAACCAGAGAAGCGCTACTGGCAGTCAATGTCCTGCTACAGAAGTGTCGAGATCAACGCAAAGAGGTGTTTGCATGCTTCATCGATTATGAAAAAGCGTTCGACAGGGTAAGGCACACGACACTCATGGAGATGCTCAAAGACTGTAACATTGACTCCAAAGACCTGAATTTCATAAGAAACCTCTACTGGTGTCAAACGGCAAAGATCAGATATGGAAGTGGAAATACAGAGGCTATAGCTATACAAAGAGGAGTTCGACAAGGTTGTATTCTGTCACCTCTATTGTTTAATCTGTACTCCAATAAAGTTTTCGAAAGAACTCTAGAAAACTCTAGCCTTGGAGTGAAGATCAATGGAGTCGTTATAAATAATATCAGATATGCTGACGATACAGTCATATTGGCTGAAAGTATACCTGATCTCCAAGAGCTCCTAAATAAGATTGACACGGCTGGAGAAGAATTGGGTCTGACAATAAATGTCGCTAAGACCAAGTGGATGTCGTTTGGAAGACTTGATTATTCTGGATCATCTTTGCGACTAAAAGGAGTAAATATCGAAATGGTTGACCAGTTTAAATACCTCGGCAGTGTCATTACTAAAACACTCGACCCAGATACAGAAGTGAGATGTAGAGTGGAGGTTGCGCGTGCTGCATTTAATAGGATGAGACCCTTCTTCTGTGACGATAATTTAAATCTTAAACTTCGACAAAGAATGATAAAAGCTTACATATGGTCAGCTCTATTATACGGAAGTGAAACATGGACTCTAAAAGTGAACGTAATGAATCGGTTAGAAGCATTCGAAATGTGGATACACAGAAGAATGCTTCGTATACCTTGGACCGAAAAGGTCAGTAACGTCGAAGTACTTAGGAGAGCCGGAGCCAAGAGAGAGCTGTTGTCGAATGTCAAAGTGAAAAAGGTCTCATATTTGGGTCACGTGCTGCGTGGAGAAAAGTACCGCCTCCTCCGACTTATATTGGAGGGCAAGATAGAGGGAAGACGGGGAGTTGGCAGAAAACAGATGTCCTGGCTGCGCAACATTAGAGAGTGGACCGGAAGGAGGACGGTGGATGACCTGTTTCGGGCAGCGCAGGACAGGGAGGTTTTCGCCGGAGTGATCGCCAACGTCGGGGGGACCTGACACGGCACAGGAAGAAGAAGAAGAATTCTTCATAATAATGAGCTATTCTACTCATATTGAAGATTGTGAAATAAATTCTAATGCCATTGATTCAAATCTTTAAGAATTAGTCTTTAAAAAAAATGGCACCTAGAAAACGTTCCATTTCATGAACTAGTTCAAAATAAACATATTTAATAGGGCTGCCCCTAACGCAGTCGGCCAAAATTTACATCCCGATAGGATAATTTGAAAAGGTGCGTTTTGATCTAAAATCTGAGGGTTCTCAGTGCACTTAAGGTTTGCAGGAAGATTGTTCTAGATTGAAGGGCCTACTACTGCGAAGGCTGAACTATTAACTAACTAACTTTCTGCTACAATCTGTGCGATAAGGCACAGACAATTTATCAATCGCAATGTAGACTGCATCGCATTCAGATTCTTGGTGCCGCAGAGTTCAGATTTATAAGCTGATGCCATTCCATATTTATAAAATGATTCCGTTGCCTTAAATACCGTCCAACAGAGCTTGTATTGTATTCTTTCTGGACATTTCAACCAATCTAACTCCTTAAGTTGTTGCATTATACGACAACGTAGTTGCTGACAAGGAATGTGTTTAGTAATTACGTAACTTTAGTTTTTGCGGTTTTTATGTTGAATGTGGAAAGCAACGACAAACTACCACATTAAAAAGGCAACCCATGGAAAGATTCTTGTTGGGTATCTCACTTAGAGACCGTATACCCAACGTGGAGATTAGAACACGCATCAGGGTCACCGATGTAGGGATACGCATTGCGAGGATGAAGTGGCAGAGGGCTGGTCATGTGTGTCGACGGGATGATGGAAGATGGAGCCAGAGGGTTACTGAATGGAGGCCAAGGTTGGGCTGGAGAAGTGTCGGGAGACAGCCAACCAGGTGGAGCGATGATATTGTGCGGACGGCGGGAAGGGCCTGGAGGACACTGGTGAGAGACCGAGAGAGATGGCGTTGGGGTGGAGAGGCTTATGTCCAGCAGTGGATGGAGACAAGCTGACGAAGAAGTGGCAACCCAAGAACCAGCAAAGATGTTAATAGAATTTGCTCCAAACTAATCTCTAGGGTTGACACTAAAAAATTGAAATAAAAATGTCGAAAAATGTTAATGTATTTAATCTATACAAATAAATATTTACATGACGATTTCATGGATCTTTGATCATTAAATTTCTCCTGAAATACCGATGATAAATTAATTTACATTTATTACGGATGACAGATTACATCTTAAATGATTCCGTATGTTGAAAGGCCTTTGTACAGATCATAACTATACAATAAGAAGACTACAAACCTACAAACAAAACAGGCGAATTGAGGAAAAAATACTTTGATGCATATTGTATAACTTACCACGAGATTTCAGTAGAATCAGATTTTGGAAAGATTGAATTAAATTAATAAGATCTCTAAGACGAATGTATGATAACTCTTTATAGGATACAAACGGACGAAAATAATGAAAGGATCATTAAGATAATTTGGACACACGAAAATAATTTATGAAGAAATAATGGTAAAGAAAGTATGTATATGATGTAAACGGAACTAGAGATAAGAGTAGACCGAGGAAAACGTGGCACGATTAAATTAATCAAATATTAAATGTCGGCTACGTGAGGCGAAATCGACGTGCGTTGTAATGTTACATACCATTACGATTTCTTCGGCCGCTGTATTCGCGCCTAACTCTGTAGCTCCCAGTTAAGTACCTCTTCGAAATTTATTTCCAACTTCTCCTGTTTCCGCCGTGTGAGCAACCCAACCAATGGCAGGTCATAAGTCCTGTAAACACCTTGATCAACCATATTCAGGTTCCAGTTTGCATCTTCGTCTCTATTGAGATACAATTAAATTTCATGAATTAATGGGTGAAATCCAGTATTCGTATACAAGTATAAGTATACATTCACAATTTTTTTTTGTAATCATTCTGGTTAATTCTTTGGCATATAGATAGGAGTGATATCTGCAGGCGGCTTCTAAACAATGCGCTAATGGCGATAACCTTCACATTGTGTTAATAAAGTAGTTTGCTAAATGCTAAAAATTAATCTCCATAGATGGCGTTAGTGTGTGGATTATATAGATTAATCTTAAAAAGATTAACATATGTAATCAAATCTACATAGATGGCGTATTGAAACTGACATGTGAAAGATAAGCATAGATTTGTAACATATATACAACCTTCAAAAGCTGTCTTTAAATTTACACCCATTCCCGAATCGAATGATAACCCGAAAAGAATCTCACGATTACCACCTTGAGAAAAAAAAAACATGCTCTCTGCGCCAGCCGAGAGAGAGAAACATTTCAGCGTGCATGATACGATGCACGAATATTGAGGAATCGAAAGAAGAATGTCAGGAACGAACAGTGTGGCGATCAAATATATCTGCCCACCCCTTCGGCGAGACAGCGTTATAAATTGGTTAGTTTGAATTAAAATTAAAATGTCGATTTTCTTTATATCGCCAACGAATTGAATAATTGTGTAAAAGGACCCCTTGCTTTCGGAGCTCTTGAATAAAGATAAGGTTTATTGCTAGCTCAGAGTTCAATGAATAAATATTTAATTATCTCAATCGAACTTGGAATGAGGCAGGCTGCATACTTGCAATATAATGATTTTTGTTTTGATATCATGTGTTATTAATATTATACGTGACTAAGTATTAAGTTATTTCCTATATCGTTATCACCACAACAGCGGGTCCGTATGGTGGCATCAACAGACTCTTCCAATACTCTATTTAGCGCGTTATTTAAAAATGTATTTTTTTTCAATATAATATTGCCGTAATCATCGGCATCTTAATATTCCGGATGGTTATCTTCGACAGCGTCAGCACATACTGTTTTATCTACCAACATGCAGTACCAACCTACCTCTGGTGATGCCGGAGGGGTGAGCAATCAAACTGCTGAACATGATCGCTTCGGAATCGACATTTTTCATATTGATGAAACAATATTCTAAAGAAAAATAATCTAAATATGGAAAGCCTCATTAGCGTCGTAATGTCGATACATTCTACCAAATCTGCGACTAAGTTTTTAATATTTGTATTGTCTATTTGGTTAAATTAATAAATTCGATTTGATAATTAGTACGAATGAAAATGATTATCTATCTTTAGAAGTTTTATTTTCTTTTATACCCATTCCCGTGAAATGGTTCGTCTTGCTATCACATTTGATAATGCCTTAATAAGGTGAAACATGTCATTCATATAAAACAAAGTAAAACTTTTATAGAACAGACGTTTTCGTTCGTAAAAAATAATCAGTCGAATGTTTCATTTTAATGAATTATGGGCAACAAAACAAACTATCACACCGTTTTCTCGAAGGGATATGCTGTGAGAATGAACACTACGTTATCCTGACAAACCTCTTAGTTCCTCTACGTTCATAGGGCGAGACATCAAGCACGTCTATCCTTCCGATGTTTAACACGGCCGACCATTAAACATGTTTTTGGTCGTACCATATTTTTTCCGGTCTTCCTCGATTTCGTACAACGTTCACATCGTTAAAGTATACTTTCTTAAGATTATTCCTTTATCCATCTATTCCATATGTCCAAATCAACGCAATAACCCTATTATAATTTTGTCAAAAATACTTAACTTTCGCTCTAAATTCCTTCCTGATATTTCACTAATAACCATGTAGTTTGTAATACCCGATGATGCTAATTTACGTTGGTGAAACAGCTGTCGCGACGATCTCATAAAAAGATGTGACAGTATAATAACAGTGTTTCAAAATTAAAACATTTAATAATGTTGAAGTATAGTGTTTCAACCAAAACAATGGAAAATAACTAACTAACCATCACGCCGTCTCTCTGAATGGGTAGGCATAAATAATGAACGATCGCACATTTATTTCCTGACATAGTTCTCTCGCTTCCTCAACATTCATACATAGTGTCATGCACGCACGTCGCCGACGTATAATATTTGATTTATTTGATCGTGCTACGCTTTTGGATGATTTATAGATTTCCTTGGTCGTCTTCTATTTATAGTTCCAGTTATATTATCAACATAATTAGAGTTTTTTACCATTCTTTCTTCATTCATTTTTTCCATGTGTCCAAACCATCTTATTATTGATCCTTTAATTATTTTGTTAATAACACTTTCATTCGCACCGCATTCATTTCTTAATTTTTTTATTAGACACTAGCATACACAATTTTTACACATTCGTCTAAGAGATCTCATTTGAAAATAATGGATTAACTGAAATAATATCCAATACGGTTTATGAAGTGTATGCTATTGTTAATAATAGTAATACTTTATCATTGAATAATTAATACGAATGAAAATGTCAGTTTTCTAGAAGTTTTATTATATTTTATGGGAATGACATGTTTCCCCCTTCTAAGACATTATTAAATGTCTCATCTATCAAAATCGAGGACGAGACATGTCATTCCCATAAAATATAATAAAGCTTCTAGAAAACTGACATTTTCATTCTTATTATTTATTTAATATGGAGTTTTACATCATTGTTCAAGAAACAATAAACTTTATCATTGTTTCAAACTATGGGATGCGCTGTATTCTACCGATTCGTCAAGGCGAACGACCATCATCAGAAATTTGTACGGCCGCTGTAATTCTTCAATAAGTTCGTTCATCATCGTTCATCATCGCCGTCTGATCAATTGTCTTAAATTGGCGGCTCTTCTTAAAATTTCCCTTCGCCGATTCATTCGGCAGGATTGGCAAATTGTGACAAATTGACGATATTTGAATGGACGCATGAGTCGCACAGGATGGATGCCGAACTGTGTGGCTTCTGCCATATACTCGTAGTATCTATTATTACAAACGTAATAGATTCTGTGTAGTTGAGGGATAATTCTGATTGTGTCTACAATGGAATTCGATTGTGATGAAATTATTTGCCCTATTGCGTAATGTTAGTGCACAACAAATGGTCGTACTATTGACCCAAATAATTAATTATGCTTGCGGGTATTTAACTTAAACATGCTGGTATAGGTCAAAGACGCATTGTTGTGTTGCATATAAAGCTATTTTCGTCTAATGAGAATCGATACCCCTTGAAATACCCCTTGAAATCGAAGGGTCCAACAAGCACATATACTTTTTATTTTTAAATACATATATATTTTTTAATTTGCACGTTTCTATTGAAACATTTAAATACTAGGTAAGCTCTCACTGCCGAGACAATTAAAAATAACATCTAGGTATCTACCTATACAAAACATTGGTTTGACTATTCGGCAGTGGAATAAATATAAATTATTATGATAATTAAATTATAGACAGGAAGATGGCAGCGAGCTGCCGAAACCGGTTTAAGCCATAAACCTTCATAGAATCGAACTAAATACATAATATAAAGAAATTTGTGTTATATATTTTTATTTTCATTGTAATTATGATTATACTCGTATGTTAAAGAAAATGAATACTAATTAGTCTTGATATTTTATGAATCAAAACATTGTTTTTCACTTTAACAAAATGATTTATCTTGACAACTTTCGATTATTTAGTAAACATTTCAGTATTATGGAAATCCGGTGTTAATTTCAAATTTAAAATCAAATGAAAAACCCCACAGTTAAACTAATTTTTTTAAACATGTTTTCTTTGTTTATTGTTTTTTGAACAATGATGCAAAACTCCATATTAAATATCTATTACGAATGAAACCGTCGAAGCCAGAAGATCCAAGTCCAAGTCCAGTTTTCTAAAAGTTTTATTATAGTTGAAGGGAAATATGTATGTTTTCCTTAGAAAGGTGAAACATGCTATTCCCATAAACTACGAGTAAAACAAAACTTCCAGAAAACAGAAGTTTTCATTCAATTTAATGATAAATAATTTACCATTAATCTTGGTGAAGAAAGATTCGATGTTAAATTTTGTAGTAGTATTTTCTGCTGGAGCTGTTGTGCACCTCTCATTCTGTAGGATTTATTGTTTTCTTTTTCGAGGGATTCAGATCGTAGTTTTTGCATCATCCAATTGCTATGCAAACCCCTTTGTTCGTTGCGTCAGCGGTCCAGCGAGATGTGATTGACCTTCAAAGTTCTTTCCGTTCTCGGTACTGACCTAGTGACCGCACGTAAATGAAAGTACAAAGAAAATAAGATGAACTGTCTATTAGATAACCACTGGGCGGCTGGTCGGCTAGACAGAGGGATCATAATTGGCGATCCTGAGAACCACCCACAGTTCGTTCATAGCCTGTTATTAATCTGATCGTGATAATAAAATCGGTAATTGTCTCTTAGCAAGTGTACGAGGTCTGTTCAAAAAGTATCGCGAATTTTGAATTTCCGCTGGCTACGTATATTTGATTTTTGATTTTTTTGTAGCGTTATGTTGGTACTCATGTCCCTTACTTATGCTGACAAGGTCGGCCATTTTGAATGTTTAGTTAATTTTTGACAGCTGTTTTGCTTGGATGTGTTTTGGCTCGTCTTCGATTTTTGCCTATTCCAAAAAATGGATCAAAGAATCTGTATCAAATTTTGTGTGAAAAACAAAATAAAGTGCGCGGACGCATTTCGAATGTTGACTGTGGCATATGGTGAAGCTACCTTGGACCAAAGCAACGTTTATCGGTGGTACAAAATGTTCTCAGAGGGCCGAGAAGATATGAACGACGAAGAGCGTGCCGGACGCCCGAGCACGTCAACAACAGACGAAAACATTGATAAAGGGAAGAAAATAGTATTAGCCAATCGTCGAATCACCGTTAGAGAAGTTGCTGAGGACCTAAACATATCGATTGGCTCGTGCCATTCGATTTTAACCAATGATTTGGGCATGAGTCGGGTCGCCGCGAAATTCGTGCCAAAATTGCTCAATTTCGACCAAAAACAGCATCGCGTTAACATTGCTCAGGAGATGTTGGACTCGGTCCGTGACGACCCAAATGTGCTCCAGAGGGTCATAACTGGTGACGAATCATGGGTTTATGGTTATGACGTGGAAACCAAAGCTCAATCATCCCAATGGAAGCTGCCGCATGAGCCAAGACCAAAAAAAGCGCGCCAAGTTCGGTCGAACGTGAAGGTTTTGCTCACAGTTTTCTTCGATTGCAGGGGCGTGGTGCATCATGAGTTCTTGCCACAGGGTAGTACGGTCAATAAGGAATATTACCTGCAAGTTATGCGCAATTTGCGCGAAGCAATCCGCCAGAAACGCCCGGATTTGTGGAAGAACAAATACTGGCTTTTGCACCATGATAACGCCCCTGCTCACACATCGTTGCTTGTGCGCGAATATTTGGCCAAAAACAACACAGTAATGGTGCCGCAGCCACCGTATTCCCCAGACCTGGCCCCCTGTGACTTTTTCCTGTTTCCAAAACTGAAGAGGCCCATGAAAGGACGACGCTACGCCACGATTGAGGAGATAAAGACGGCATCGAAGGAGGAGCTGAACAAGATCACAAAAAATGATTTTTTTAAGTGCTTCGAGGATTGGAAAAAACGTTGGCATAAATGTATTATATCCGAGGGGAATTACTTTGAAGGGGACAAAATAGATATTCATGAATAAATAAATACTTTTTGAAAAAATATAAAATTCGCGATACTTTTTGAACAGACCTCGTATACTTATAAGGTTAATTGGATGCTATTCTTATTATTAATTATTGTTGACTAACAATCGTTTTACGCTCTATTAAAATTAACTCAAGCTTGGACTTGGGCTAAGATCTTATGGCTTACGGAGGTTCAGCTCTTGTGACTATTCATTTTATGTCTGATGGGAACATTGTTGGAAAGGTGATTTGGTGGGTTGTTGGTTTTGAGTCGTAATTTGCGAGGTCGAATTATTATCGTGTGAAGGGAGTCTTTTGTAAAAACATTGTTTGCGAGGTTTTGGTTTTAAAATGGTCTTTGATGGTTTAGTCACTGCATACCAATGTTTACCAAAAATATGAATATTATATACAAGTAGGTACGAATTAATATTTGTCTAGTCACGTAAGTGAAATTTATTAAGTAAATACTCGTACAGCGTGTCATTCATGAAGAAATCTTTTGTCATACAATTTTTGTGGCACAGTCACGTTCTATAATATGTTTATATCGCTATAAAATGCAGAGCGACTTTCGTAAAATGCTTTTTTAAAATTCGTCCCGAAAATAAGAGTATGATATGCGAACACAATAGTTTATTTAATACACTTGTTTTACGTGCAAATTTTCTTTAGATATTTTACCTGTTTTCTGGTGTACCCCAAGGTTCCAATTTTGACCCACTTAAGAAAGGCACGTGGAAATTTACATAGGTTTCTATCTATCTTTGAAAGTGGGGTTTTAATAAAGTATGATTTTCGCATCTGATGAACTGAATTTTTTTTCCAGCGCTTGTGGGCTCCTTAGCCATTGGCACCATGTTCCTGCTGTCACCCGTGGCGGGTGTTCTGACGGACCGGTTGGGTTTGCGGAGGACCACGCTACTGGGGGGTGCGCTGGCAGCCGGCGGCATGCTGCTCTCTTCCTTCCTCTGCCACTCCGTGCCTGCGCTCTTCCTCACTTACGGGTTCATGTACGGCCTGGGAGCCGCGCTGGCCTACACGCCTTCACTCGCTATCCTCTCACACTACTTCCGCCGCTATCTCGGGCTCGTTAACGGCGTGGTAACCGCTGGGAGCTCTGTGTTCACGGTCATAATGCCGATTATCTTGGAGTCGTGCATCGCCAGTACTGGATTGGAGGGAGCTTTGCGGGTTTTAGCTATTATGTCCGCTTTTGTTATGGCATGTGCGCTTCTCTTCAAGCCGATACCCGAACTCATGAATAAAACGCAAAAGAATAATCTCGAAAAGCAAAGTCTCGCCTCTACGCTTAAAAACGTCATTCACGTTGAAAATTGGAAAAGAAAACGATACATTATATGGGTGATAGCCATCCCTTCGGCTTTGTTTGGGTACTTTATTCCATACGTCCATATGGCGTCCTTTGTGGCTGTCAACTTCGGGTCTAAGAGCAACGTGCCCGTGATGTGTATCGGCATCACTTCTGGACTCGGCAGACTTATTTTCGGATACATAGCCGATCACCCCAAGGTCAACCGAATATATTTGCAACAGATAGCTTTCTACAGTATTGGAATACTCTCAATGTGTCTACCGTTCGCTCCTACTTACGGAATACTCCTGACTATCGCTTTAGGAATGGGGCTCTTTGACGGGTGCTTCATTTCTCTGCTGGGGCCAATCGCTTTTGACCTGTGCGGGCAGAAGGGGGGAACTCAGGGAATCGGGTTTCTGCTGGGGCTGTGCTCCGTGCCCCTGACTCTCGGGCCCCCCATCGCCGGGCTGATCTACGACCACACGCAGTCCTACAAGCTGCCCTTCCTGCTGTCCGGGATCCCTCCGCTGGTGGGCGCCACCATCATGTTCCTCATCACGTACTCCAAGGATCCCGTGACGGACAGCAAGCCCGCAGCTAACGGACACGTCTTGACACCTAATGCTTGGAATAACGGTAATAAAAATAGTGCTACGTTTTCTAGTTGAACAATTATTGTGTTGATATATTATATAATACATAAAAAGTTTTTAATCATTTTAAAATACTATGATCAGCAAATTATTATGAAAAATATGTGAACAATAAATAACAATAATTAAAAAAAATATGGTAAAGGACGTGGGAATGTCGAGGAAGCGAAAGAAGTATGTATGTCAGGAAATACAGTGTGGCATTTCGCCTACCCTTTTGGAGAGACGGTGTGATAGTTATTTAGTTAGTTTTTTCTTCTTCTTTTTCTTCCTCAGCCTATTCCCGTCCACTCCTGGACAAAGGCCTCCTCCATTTGCTTCCATGTCATTCTGTCCTGTGCAGACTGCATCCAGGTTATTTCGACGTGTCTGTTTAGATCATCCTTCTACCGTAGTTGCGGTCGCCCTGCACTTCTCTTCGTCGTCCATGGTCTCCAAGTCAGCAGTCTTCTTGTCCATTTTTCATCTGATCTTCTGACTACGTGACCCGCCCATTGCCATTTTAGAGTCACCACCCGGTGGATGATGTCAGTGACATTTGTTTTTTCTCTCACCGTATCGTTTCTGACTCTGTTTCTTAGGCTTATTCCTAACATGGCTCTTTCCATGTTCTCGGTCTCAGTTAGTTTTTTATATCTGAAAAAATATTAAGACGGGTAGTTTTATTTTACAATTATATTTTCTCAACCAATTTCAGCAACAATACTGTCATACTTTGGTAAAAAAAAAACTAATATTTAGTATAAAATTGAGAGATTTTTTGTGACAGTTATTATGGATAATTTTTATTTAACAAATGTATTATTTTTAGAATTTGTCTTTAAGAATGATGTAGATTAATTAATTAATAAATTTCCAGATAAAGGTCTAGCTGAGAAAACAAACGGATTCTCCAACCACGGAGAGAGCGAGGCGCTGACGGCGGTGGTCCCTTCAGGTAGATTGCCCTGGAAGTATTGTAGCACTCCGTACACCCTCCTAACACCCAGCTTACCTATAGCACAAAGTAAATACTTGCACCAGCACGCCTCTCCGCCGGACTCGGCACGGTCACCGGAGCCATATGGCTTCTACTCCTGTCCCGGGGAGTTGAGGTGCTCCCGGCAGTGGCAGCTCCTGGACTCCCGGAAAGGGGCCCAGAAACATAATTACCAGAGCATTCCGCTTGTAGATTAATATAATTGCGCTGTGTGATACTAATACCAAATACAATAATAACAACTCGGTTGTTGATACATCTATCAAGACAGTAACTTATAGGAGAATAACATTTATTGAATCAAATATAATTTTTTAGTATTTGCTAACCGGTTTTGATAATGACTATATCTCCATATCTTCATCAGGCCAAAAATAAAAATTTGCCCCAACAAAGATACGGTGATTATGGAAACTGATAGAATATTGATAAAATGTAAAATACAGTATAAACGGGTTATTATCCAGAAAAAATGTTTTAAAGTTTGTGCACAATGTTAATAAAAAGAAGAGAGTGTATTTTAATCCAATAACCAAAGGAATAATTCTTTTGTTACTGAAAAATATTGTTATACTCCTATACACTGATTTTTCAAAAAAGCTAAGTTGGCGGTGCCCAATGGTGTTCTTGTGCCGACCTTTATGTTTGGAAGTGAAGCATACAACTGGCAAAATAAGGATGAAAGTAGAATAAATGCATTAGAAATGAGATCTCTTAGACGAATGTGTGTAAATCTGTATATGATAGAGTGTCAGATGCAAATAAAAGAAGTGTGAATTAAATTGTTATGTACAAAATAAATAAATAATGTAAGGGTATTGAGATGGTTTGGACACATGGAAAGAATGAATGAAGGCAGAATGGTGAAGAATGTATATGTAAACGACTTGAACGGAGCAAAAATAAAAACGATTGATGGAAACTTTTGTTGCGACTTGGACTAAAAAAATGTAAATATAATTCTTAAGAAAACAAAATGCTCCTATTATAAGTTAACTGTTTGATTGGTGTCTACCGCAATCTAAATAACATATTTGTGATATATTAGGTAACCTTACTTTAATATTAATAACTTAACTTAGTGAATGATATTATTAAAACATAGAACTGTAAATAATTCATGTTTTTTTATTATTAGATTGTTTGTAAATATTTATAATTAATGTAAATAGATAGACAATAGAAATCTCATTATATCGATAAATTATTTTCATTTGGTAGCTTCTCAAATACCAAAGTTATTTACTTAAACAGTCCTGGCCTGATTATAATTTGAAAAAAAAATGGGCTAGTTAAAACAGTGCCCTGTCTATTCATAAATCACCTCAAGGGTAAAGACATTTCTTTTTATTCACAGAAGCGTATTGTTTACTGTAGATATCTGGCTAGTAAAAGTGTAATTATCAGTATTTTAGTTTAGTAGATAATTAATTATAATTTTTGATAAATTTCATTCGTTAATACTGGAATTCCATAATGAGATTTTTATATATGAATTAAAACACTGTTTTTTCCACTCTTCCAGTTCATATTTCTTAATATTTTTTTAAGGTTTTATACAAATCAAATTCTTGAGTCACAAAACTCACCTTTTCAAATGATTCAATCCTGATGTACCTGTTTATCGACTGCTTCAGGTGCAACCATCTAACTAAATATGTCTATTTTAAATTAGTTCATAAAATGGATTATTTTCTATAGCACCATTGAGATGATTAATTTATAAAAATGGTGCTCTATTAATAATAATGTCCTATTTAATTAAAATCATTTTAATAATAATTCGATTTAAATAATATTAACAATATAAAAATGAATTATTTATGAAAAATAGGTGAGAAGGATATAAACTAACCAAAAATATTTTAAACAACAAATTTAAATCTTAAATAAATAAAAAAAACTTGATTTAAAAACAATCAAAAATATTTTTAGTTAGTTAACCACCCTACCTTCAGGTAATTTTCCGAGAAACGTAAAAAAAGCAGGTTTTTTATTAATTAAATTAAATTCTACATTAATTTTATTTTTTTAATTATGAAACTTCAAAGACTCGATCGCAAACTTGGCCTGCCCCTTGTAAAACTATCATATTTGTGAAGACTCAAGTGTTGTTGGCACACGCGCGTATCCCTAACAGTTTGTACATTTTAGGTATGTTACTTTTTCTCAAGCGCGTACGTGATACGGGATAGCGCAGAATGGTACAGTCAAAGTGAATGTATCATGTACGTTCATATACCAAGAAAAAAAGTGTTTTAATTCATAAAAATCGCATTTTAACTTTGATTTTATACATAGTTACATTGTATTTTTGCTTGCGGGCTACTTCATAATCGTCTTCTACAATATAAATAAAAAATTGATTACCTCTGCAGGATGGAATAGCTGGTAGGCTTGCGAATAGATAAAAACTGTAGCAGAAAAGCATGTCAATAAAATATTAACTTAATTTATTTTTATCAATACCAAAATCTGATAACATACAATGTTGACTCTCTTAGAGTTCAAAAGATCAACAATACAAAAAGTCATTATTGAGATACATACATATACAAGCATATTACAAAACTAGCATCCTTCATTGAATGTTGTACATAAATAGTCTAAAGATGTAGAATGTAGATAACCCCCCATTGTGCAGCTGGCTACATTTGGAGTAAAAAAAAAGTTTCAAACTGCGGCAGACTACATTTGCAGCTCAAAAGTGAATGTATCTTATAAACGTTTTTACATTAATTCCTTCCTACTTAATATTATGAACTGGGGAAATCTCTCTGAACTGTAAATGCAGTCAGTCGCAGTTCTAGATATTTGTTTATACACACTGCAAATGAAGGCAGCCGCACAATAGGAGTCAAATCATCCATCCTGATTCTCTTGTGTGCCCTAACATCTAACACTATTCTGTTATCTGTTCACTTTTAATTTTCTACTAAATGTGTATGTATAATTTTCCTGCAGTTAAATAATTTATTTAAAAATTCTCTTGTTTTGATGCATATCGATTTTCCATCCAAGAAAGACAATGGAATTCTTAAATAGATTATTTATAACACTATTTTAAATATGCACGCTTTATATTGTAATCTTTTCTTCACTGTATTCTGTTTGTGAGTTGAAATTTCCATTTGTCCGTATGTGACATCATATGTGTTAGTGTATAAAACTGTTAGCTTATTATTAAAAATACCACGGCTTCTTGTCTAAACTGCAATTTTGTAAATGTGTTTATTTACAATTGAAATATTTCTAGCACTCAATATACAAATCCTACTAAAATTTTTGTACATCAATAATGAAAAGGAGTATAATATTGGGAGCAATAAAATAAATTACGTAATAGTTAATTACTTAGAATAAACATTAGCACGCATAAACTTTACATAAGTGATAACATTAATTATTAATTCCTATCTAGAAACATGTTAGATAATAAATTCAAATAATTATTATACTCTTTTCCATTCTATGAACAAATATACTGCTTTGTTGATAGTGATATGTAGAAAGTCTGTGCATTAAATATAAAACACGACCTGGTTTCTTTTTCATGATGATGAGCAAGTATTTCTTCTCGTATTAGAAGAATGCGTAATTTTTTTAATACCATTGATTTAAATTCTTAGTGTTCTTGGTCTTTTATTAAAAACATACATGCTACAAAGTGTAAATTTCCATAATGTATGCATTGACTGACAGTATGACTTCACAACTCTGACTCCATAGCCCTCCTTGATCAATAAAATGCACTAGTTTTTGTCATTAGAATTGGTGAGGTAATTTTCAAACTCTCTTTTATTAGATTAGTTGTCAAAACGCTTGTCTGACAGATCTTGTTCCGTCGGCGAGATCACACACTTACCAGTTAAATCATACATTATCTAGTGAAAATATATACTGAATGCAACAATGTATACTGTAACTAAAACTCATAGTGCATACATTAGTCAGTTAATGTACACCATTTTGAAATTTAACACTTTGTAACATATATATTTTTAATAAAAGACCAACACTAAGGATTTAAATTAATGGTATTAGAATATATAAAACCTGCGTAAGGCCTATACTGACATATAGCATTGAGACCAGAGCGGATACCACAAGAACGAAGGCTAAAGTACGGGTGGCAGAGATGAGGACGCTGAGGATGATAGCAGGAAGGACTATTCGAGATAGGGTGAGGAACACGGCCATCCGCGAGATCTGTAAGGTGGAGGATGTGGTGAGATGGGGCAGACAACGCAGAAGATCCCAGCCGAAGAGATGGAGAGATAGTTGTGAGTCAACCTCCCAAGAGAGGCCAGCCTGATTTCAGGAAATGACCAAAGGTCTATAAGGAGAAGAAGAAGAAGTATTAGAATTTTAATGCATTCTCTAATGTAAGAAGAAATACTACCTCATCATCATGAAAAAGAAACCAGGTTGTGTCAAGGATTGAACCCAAGTCCCCTAGATAGATCGTTTCTTTTTAAAATTTATATGTAAATAAGGTCAACTCATGGTCAATAAAGTGGAGATTTGCTGCTCATTTTTTTTGTCAATATAACACATGTTTTTTTTTTCAATTTTCAGAACAAAAGGATAGCGCGGCATAGGAGTTAAGTTACAAACAGACTTATATTAAATAATAAAGTAAACTTCATTGTAATATTTAATAGACAATATTTTGTGGTGTTCGCCTTAATTAGAGTATTAACATGTTATATAATATATGTAAACTGTAACTATCTAAGTGTTTAGGTTATTATTATTTTTCTATTTTAATCTGAAGAGGACTTAACAAGACAACAGCAGTCCATTATGACCTTTCTGGATATGTGAGGATAGAATGTGTATCAGAAATGTATAATATCGTATATTCGTTGAAATAATTATGTTAGATATGTGTAAAAAATGTGTTTGACCTATAATAGTGAAAATTCTTTAAAAAAAAAAATATTCCAATAAAATCTACATTAGACTAATTAGAAATGTTATAAATTGTCTCCATTTAATACTGCATTTTTTTTACTCCGTTAAATTCAAACGCACCTCATATAGGTCAAGTTCTTATTCTTGATTAGAGTTTTACACATTTCTTTAAACTTCCAACAAGATACATATTTTAATATTGATGAAAACGTCTGTTTTGTTATTATATTTTAAGGGAGTGATATGTTTCACC
Organism: Lepidostoma basale; assembly: GCA_022606425.2. Taxonomy (NCBI): domain Eukaryota; kingdom Metazoa; phylum Arthropoda; class Insecta; order Trichoptera; family Lepidostomatidae; genus Lepidostoma; species Lepidostoma basale. The sequence continues at coordinate 229,402 of JAHDVF020000282.1, read as the reverse complement.
CAGAAAATTACATTTGTTTTAGAGCACTAGCAAGGCCAAACCTTGTCACTTCCATAAAATAAAATAAAACAGACGTTTTCATTAATATTAAATATTTATTATGAAGTTTTACATTATTATTTAAGAAACAATATGTATATTCTAACAGGGTAAATAGTCAGAACCTGTTAAAATTTAAATGTTAATAAAATGATTAATTATAAAACCTGCATTTACCTTTTAGACGATGAAATGTAATTTGGCACCTTCTCCATCTGTCGATTTTTCAATTTTAAGTTTTGTAGAAATTGGGAGTCAACAGTCAATAAACAAAGATTCTTTTCGTTAATCAATGCATTTGTACATAATATTTTATCCATTAAAATATACATATAATTAAAGTGATTCCACGTGGAAAGAATCTATGTCTATTGGTTGCTTGTATGAAACAATAAAACGAAGCATTTTCTTTGTATTTTATAATATAAAATATTAACAGCAGTTTGAGATGAAAGGAAAAGCATTGTTAAAATATAATTTCGATTGATTACACGATTTATGTACATCATTATATAAAAGCTAAAAGTTTGTAAGAGAATATAAAATCTACATTAAGGCATGAATTAGAAATGATATGTGTACAGCATTTTCAGTTCAGTAGTAATTACGGTGATAGCAAGTGCCTCGAGATATAATATACATATCAATTTCAAGTGGTGCGGATGGAATATCATACAAGGTACAAGTGTGGTTGCCGTGCACACTTCCTTTATGCAACACGATTACTAATATTACAGATTATTTCTATATTGGAGAGATTGGAAAATGATTGTTATTTCAGATCACGGGGAAAGGGTTCTATTCTAAGAGTACAAGTGAGTGAAAGGATGTCCAAGGTTGTTCTTTTATATACAAGAAAATTGAAGAGTTTAAAAAGAGTTCAGAAAACTAATTAATACCGAAGAGAGGGAACATCAGAGAGAAAGTGCCATATGAAGAAAAATGTATGGATTTTGTAGAATTACATAGATATTTTACAATTTATCCCAGTACTTATATCACTGAAAAAATACTAATTTCCTACAATTTATGCATTATTTTTTTTGTGATGTTATTAATTTTTACAATTTTTTTTAGTGAGATCTTTTATGTATAAGTGTATTTATTGACTTTGAAAAAATTACAAATTCTGAAAATCAGTGTCTAATTATTCCGAGTTGCATTTGAGACATTTAATAATTACATTATGTCATTTGCCATTTAAATTTTTTATGCTTTAATTCACTGCATTTGTATATTTAATCCTTGAATACTAAAATATGAATACTTTTGAAGTGATAGAAATATTTAAAACACACTGTTGGATATATTTTTACTCATTGTGACAATTTTCATCAATAATATGTAAAGAAACTTTAAACCACAGCATTGATGAAGAAATGCATTTACAGTAGTACCAACAAAAACACTGCTATAATAAATAAAACAATTGAAACACTTTCAAAAGGAAGAAATGCTGGTCCAAAAGTAAAAATGAAATTAGATGGATGATTTTTTTGTTGTATTAAAAAAAAATGACAATGTACTTTACTAAAAAATATATATAGGATCTATTTGAACTTATGCATTGATAGACAAAATACTTTTTTAATTGTTCTTCAAGTTTAGTAAAAGTTGGAGAAATGCATGAAAATCTCAAAATGAATGAATAAATGTTTTTTTTTAAATGATTTAAAACAATAGAACAAATAAAAATATTTATACAACATATGCAAAGTGATTTATTCTAGTATATGTATGTAGAGCATCGCTACAATTCATTGTGTAAACTATAGTAAATCCGTTACAACTGACTATAAGATTTTTATTTATTTAATATTCATAATAAAAAAATAAAAAAGTTTATTTTTGACATTGAATTATTTTGATGACAATCGGCCAGAAGTATGAAGAATGTACATGTGAAAATTTGATTAAGTTTATTAAAAAAAAGGACAAGTGAACTAAAGTGTTTATTATTTAAAAAAAAGTGTCATTCCTGATTTTATTTGTGATGATAAAATAATCTTCAGAAGATTCTCAATCTAATATTATTAGGTAATTAATAAACTTAAGTAGTGCATACCAAAATATGCTAACAAATTGACAACACTCATTTTGATGGTAAACAAGTCAATTATAATAGAATGGAAACTGAGTGTATTGGTTTAGAACAGAGGTCTCCTAACTACGGTCTGTGGGCCAAATCCGGCCTGCCAGTGTCATCAATCTGGCCCGCGACAGCTAATGACCAGGGTCAGCAGTTAATGATTAGTGTGATGACAGCAAAATTAAAAGAGTTTTTACCCTTGGAACTTACCGGAGTAATCAAGTATGGCCCCTGACCCCTGGTTTAGAAGATATACAGAAGTGTGTGTACTTTAGGAATTGTTAAAAAACTGTGCAATTGTGGTGTCATTAAATTCAATAAAGTTTAGATTTGTTTATACAGTTAAACTTTGAAGTGGTGCTCTTGAGGTGATTGTATGTTTAAGATACTTTACAAAAATAATCTTGATAAATTAGTTAATGTGTAATCTTGATAAATTAATTCTTGTGGCATAATACAAATAAATGCTAAAATATAAACATGTCTTCATTAGTACCGTTAAAATTTAAATAATATATACTTTCTTATGAAGCAATTAATTTGTGTTGTGGCATTATTGAAAATTATTTTAAAACACTTTTACTTGTTTTTACAAAGTTACGTTAGTTACAATAGAGAAACTGTCATTTCCCTAATGCTCATGACTCTCGTTCTACCGTACTAATTGATCACATCCATTTGTCCTTCTGTTTCTTATCCCTCTCTCCCCCATTTTATATTGTTTTTACAATCCTGACGAAGCTGCGGCGGAATCGAGACCGGTTGGTTTGACAAAAAGTAGTTTAAAAACAAGTAAGTGTTTTAAAATAATATATTTTCATCTCTCGAGTAAACATGCAGTCACATTTTCAACAGTTATGAAATGAAATATAATTTGTTTTTTGGATATATTCTATGTGTACTTTATGGATCAGTAGTTTTAAATTAAAGCAAAATGTAACAAGTAGGTACTAGAAGTAGAAATTAAAAGTATCTTCTTACCAGTTTACTTAAATATATACTTAAAGTATTTACATATTTAATACCATATACATTTAGGGGAAATTATAGCCGAATACAATTTCGATCAAAGATTTGAGGATTGGACGATCACAACCCAGAGACATTTTATTACATACACATGTAAAGAGCAAGTCAACGAAATTACAATAATTATAAAATATTTACTAACAATGAAATCAACACTTCCGCGTAGAAAGGATATATGCATGCACTATGTTAGATAAAACAGTAGGAACATATGCGTCACTTAACAAATAAAACGTAAATAATTGTTTAACAATAAAAATAAAATCATCAAACAAAAGAGTTGTGACTAAAATGGAGTAACCAGTTATAACATTGAAGTCTCATAGAGCACAGAAGAATTTGAATAAATCAATATGAAGGTAGATATGGTTGTACAAATTACGGTCAAACTTCAAACTCTAACATAATCTTCACCATTGATTGCCTTTTGCAGGTCTATAAATAAAATTATCACGTCTGTGAATTCAAACCACTTTATTTACTAAATTAATTGCGTAACCTAATCAGCAAACACTACTCAATCTGGAGAATAATATTTACCTTTATTCAAAATACAATCTAGGGTCAACAAAATTGATGTTATGACTTGGACTAGCCAAATCTTCTTCGATATGAACATATTGATAAATCATCATGTGTCATAAACTTTAAATAAAATTGAGATGGTATGAATTTTTTTTAAAGGTAGATAAACCATGAATTAAATAATACAGTAATATAGATAACTTGCTTCAAATAACTCCAATACTTGAATAAATATTACTGTTGAGTACACTTCATATTTTTACAACATTTAACACAGACATGTTTCGGTTGTAACATAAGCTTTATCAATGTACACAATTATAAAATTGTGTACATTGATAAAGGTTATGTTATATGTAACCGAAACATGTTTGTGTTAAATGAAATAAAGTGTTGTAATACCAAATGTAATTATGTTTATTCAAATATGAATCCATAACACAAAGTGAAGGCGAATATCGAAGTATTCAAATATGAATCCACAACACAAAGTGAAGGCAAATATTTAGTACATACAACTCCAACACTGCTGATTGCTAGTTGTGTGTGATAACATTTTTTTCTCCACTGTGTTTGTTCCTCAGTAAATTGGTATTTTAGTAAAGATATCTACGAAACTAAACCATTAGCAAAAACACTTGCAAAATGCAGTTTAATAAAGGATAAAATGATGTGTTTATGTTGTCAAGACAAACATATAGTTTTTTATTATCAAAATAATGAACAAAAACTTAATCAACAAACTTTATCACAGCCGTTTGATAATAAAAACAAAAAAAGTTAAGTTGAAACAAAAATAAAAAAAACATTTAAGCTGGTGGACACAGATGACCAATATGTACCGAGTAACATGAATGAAATCCGTAAGTAACTTACATTAAAATGTATAAAATATTTATGTTGTTATTTGAAATTTCTTTGAAGTTCATTCTAAATAATGATAATATATTTTTAATGAAAAATTCCTTTATAATTTATATTTAGTTTAATTCTACTTAGATTGGCAGAGGAAGAATGAGAGCAAATCAAATCAAATCAGTTTATTAACTCAAATGACATTACAAACAGCAAAATGTTTAAGGCATGTATTGAGAACAGGTAAAATATTATATTAGCAGAATTTCAGATGCTGATATGAGGAAGGAATGTAGAGCGGAAGAAAGTATTATGAAAGGATCACAAAGGTTTGGACATATGGAATGCATGGACGAAGAAATAATGGTTAAGAAAATATACATTAACAATTTGAATAGAGTACAGAGACCGAGGAAAACTTGGAATGACCAAATGAATTAAATTTTAAAGGTCGGTCGTGTCAGAAGTATTGATGTGTGTGTATGACTCACTGTATGAATGTGGAGGAAGTTAGTTGCTGTTTCAAGCGGAATTAAACTATAATATATTATAAAGGAATTTTTTAATGAAAAATATTTTATTTTCATTAAAATGGATTCAATTTTGGAGATGTGAAGATAGAAATGAAAACTATAACAAAGTTAAATAAGTGGTTCATCATTTTTATTATTTACTCCCCAGAAATTATTAGGTATGACTTATGATACATATATATTTACATACACATTCCGTCATACATAACATACTTTCACTAATCCTTAAATGAAATAATGGCGACTTAATAATCAGTTGTGTATGTTTACACTTCACATACATATATTTTAAAAGTCTTCAATTAAGATAAGATATACACCATAATCTGTATAGTGAAAATGACTCTTCAGAAACATTAATCTGTACAGTAACAATAGTAATAATGTTGCCATCAATTAAATATTTATTTAAGCTATTTAATAGGTTACTACTATTAAAAAAATCAAATGAAAAATGAAAGCGTAAAACATTTGGAATTTTATTCATATAATAAAAACACTACTAATTTTGATTTAGAAACGAATTTATTCGACAACAAACCAAGGTGACTGAGGTGGCTCTACGGATAGGCGGGCTGAAGTGGCGGTGGGCTGGCCATATCTGTCGGAGAACCGACAGCCGATGGGGAAGACGGGTTCTGGAGTGGAGACCGCGTACAGGATTCCGTAGAGTTGGACGTCCCCCTGCCCGCTGGACCGACGATCTGAAGAGGATTGCTGGACATGGATGGATGGGAGCGGCAATGGATAGGGGGCGGTGGAGGGCTTTGGGAGAGGCCTACATTCAGCAGTGGATGACAGACGGCTGATGATGACTACTAATTAAAAAAAAATCTAAACAAAAATACTCATTAAGTAAAGTAATGCTTTTACAGCATTCATTAAACAAAGTTCTTGTAAAGAAAATAAATAAGGTCGATCCCTAATTTACAAAATATAATAACGATAAAATTCACACAAATATGACATATGAAGTGACAATTATCTGACTGAAGAGAGATATACGGAGATCCATCTGCTCGACCAACCTCGGGACACAACGGTACACATGTATATTCTAGTTATTGTAAAATAAAACAAATTGCCTACGGAAGAACAAACTTTAGTAAACATTCAAATGAATATATACATGTATTATTTAACTCACAATCTTTACATACAAAATATTAAAAAATTACAGTCAAATACAGATTGAACAAATTCAATAGATTATAAAAAAAAAAAAAAAATGGAAATCCTTTTTAAATATATGTAATGCAATTCTTGCTCTATAATTATTTTAAACACTATAAATTGAAGTGGGTACATTTTTTGACTACGAAGTAGACTATAACTAGGATACTTGCTTGATGACTGAAAGGCACGAATTTGGTTGAAGTTAACAAAGGTTTTAATTAAATTTATTTTGTAAAAAAAAAAGGTGTTAGCATTTTCTAAATACAGTAGAACGTCGTTAATCCGGACTGATTGGGACTGAAGGTTTTCTGGATAATCAAACAGGCGCTAATTCGTTTTAGCAAAATAAGGGGTAAATCCATTTTTTTTCCTCGGCTCATTTATAAACTAACTAACTAACCATCACGCCGTCTCCCCGAAAGGGTAGGCAGAAAGAATGGACTGTCACACTTTTACTGATGCGGCACTCCATCTTTCTCTTTTCGCTCCGCGGGAGACGCGGTGTGATGGGTTGCGAACCTCATCGCCACTACAATTACAAATTTTACTGCATAAACAAGTATGTATGTCGTACATGTACATAAAAAGGCTTACATTAATCTCTACATTACTGGAAAAATAATCAGATTTTATTTTTAACAAGATTTCTTAAACTTTTTTATGCCCTTCATCATCTCGGCTTGTCCGGATAAACGACGTTCTACTGTATATGTATCTAAAAACATATGCTCTTTGAAGGTTATTTAAAATCTTTTGGGACAGGGTCTTCTTAATTAATTTTATGATTTAAAAAAAACTTGTTTTTTATACTTCTTCATGGAAACAGCGTGACAGTAAATAATATAACCTTGGAATACTGCTAAGTATAGATATATCAGTTAAAAAAATCAAATAGAATAATTTCAATGTTACATATTTATTATGCACAAAAACCTTAGTTTTGTGTGCGAAATAGTCTATAACTGCGATAAGATATAATTAAGAAATGAAACAAAATATTTTTGGAATGGAGAAAAATTCAGAGCACACTTTCGAAGCTTATATAATATAGAAACTCAATTGTTTTCAGAAAGATAAGTATTGTTCAGAAATTCAATAAGATGTTTAAAAAAAATTATTCAACCGCAGACAACTGCATTGAATACAAAACAAAGACAAGACTTGCGATTAGGCCGTACTCTGCATCTCGGCAATGTATTTGTCGAATTCTTCGCGGAAATGCAGGCTGTCCTGACGACGGCCATTGAACTGGTGCTGCGCCAGTGCGGCCGGTAGCTCTGCGCGCAGGTGTGGCTGGTGCAGCAGCAGGGCGTATATAGTCGAGGCCACAGTCCGAGGGACGTCCTGCATTGCTCCGCTAATACTCAGGGTCAGCAGTCTGGAATGCACAATAACCATAACTCATCGTCTGCGGGAAGGGTATTAACACTGCAAGGACCAGTTCCACACCTAGCACAGAATTATAAGTAGTCGAATGTCATCTCTCGAGTAAAGCAAAACATTGCCCTAGTACAAATTTCGGGGATCGAGCATTTGCGGCAGCCGGCCCATCAGCTTGGAACAATTTTCCTTCACATCTCAGATGCATAAATGATAAATGATAAAAACAGATTTCAAATCTAAGCTGAAAACCCATCTTTTTCATATTTCATACCCAATTTAAAACCTGCATTTTTGTTGAATTATACTTTCTAATCGATCGCGAATATCAATCAGATGCAGCGTTCACATTTAGATTTAAAACACGTCTTAATGTGCCCTTGAGGTGATTACATCACAAAAACGGCGCTTTAAAAGTTAGCATATTATTATTATCATTATTTTATGAGTTCATTCAAAAATAAATTCAAGCCACTTAAAAATGGTTCGATCCAAAGCTCATCATTTTTTTATTTAACTCAAACCCATTTCTATGATCATTCCTAACATAATAACATTTGTATTACACGAGGCGCATGCCGGGTGCTCGGTTTATGTAACTGACCTGCCAGTGAGAGTGTGCAGGGCCTGCAGTAGGCGCATGTCCTCCTTTCCGGCTAGCCCCGCCATCTCCGACAGCAACTCGCACACGGGCCCCGCCCCTGTGGTGCTCTCGAGACCCTCGGCTATGGATGACATAGCAGCATTAAAGTATTCATCCTCCAGTGAGCAGATCTACAAGAGAAAGCATTATATAACAGATGAAAAATTGAAGTACACCAAGTGAAGTACACAATACACAGTCCAAAAGATATGTAAATTCTTAACAAATTAAAGGCATAAACACTAATTCCACAATGACCATTTTTTATAAAATAAAATACTGTTTTTTCCACTATTGAGTTTATTTTTCACAACATGTTTAGGATATTTTACACTTTAATCACTGGGAGAATATAAAAGTAGGGAAAAATAAACTAAAAAATAGAAAAACAGTGTTTAAATTCATATGTAATTTCATACAGCAAAATAAATTATTACAAAATTGATTCCAATTTCAAACAATTCTCAAATAATGCTATTTTTTCAACAATTTGCATTTATTTTTCTCAACATGTTTGCGAAGGTTTTATAATTCATTCATCAGGGGAACAATATAAACGGATAAAAAACAGTATTTTATATAAAATTGACAATTCTCATTTGTTAAATGTAGGTTCATAATGTAAACAATTTTTCCTTTACAAAATGTCAACTCTATATAAAACTGTAATAAAAATAATTTATTTACTGCTTATAACTATGATACTAGCTAATCCCCGGCACGCATTGCAATGCTCCTTTCAATTATTTTTAAATATTTTATCGGCTTCAAAGGATGTCAGTTGAAACGCCAATATTGCCATCAACAACTGTACAAAGTTTTAATTCAATCGGATGAATGATGTGCGAAAAATGCGTAGGGAATGAATATACAGACATTCACTTTTATATATTTTATAAGATATGGATAATAGTAGCATACTGTCCTGGCGCCAAGATCTTGCAGCAGGCGGAAGAACTGGTGCGCCAGGGCGGGGCGGCGCAGGTGCGGAGAGGGTGGCGCGAGTCGCCGCAGGGCCGTGCGAGCTGCGAGCTGTGCGTGCGCGCGTCCCGCCCCCTCCGCGGCTGGCTCCTGAAGCCAGCACGCTCCCACCACGCCGCTGCCAATCTCCAGCACCAGGGATAGCTCCTGGAAACAGGGAGATCAGTTAATAATACAACCAATCAAGGCCGAACGCTTCATTATTTCTTATTTATTTTGACGACCTTTTTGAGAGAGTGCACGAACTATATATGATTGCCACACCGAATTCAATGTCCCGGGTTTTATACCCAGTGATGGCAGTGTGATTGTCACACTGTCTTTGTTCTGGTGCAGAATTCATGTGACAACAAAATGGCGATAGATTAGTGCCCTATCACATGTCATGAGAATCAATATGATAGCTATACCCATTACATCAATTTGGCTCATGCTGTAATGATGTAAAGAGCAATTCAATAAAAATTAAAAAAAAATTCATAGGTTTAAAAATTTATAGCCATTTTATTGAGACGTGAACTGTACACCAGACCAAAGACAGTGTGAGCATTAACACTATCATTATTGGGAATTAAACCCGGGACTGTTGGTGTGGTAGTCGTAGTTCTTGCCACTCTGCCTGAAGGTTGTCTTTAATTAAATAGCGGTGTAGAAAAAAACAGATTTGCTCTCAGAGTGTAAAAATATTTTGGACACATAGCCCGGAGAGATCAGGACAACCTTGAAAAGCTCATCATCATGGGCAAAGTGGAGGGAAGATTACTACAAGGACGGCCACCGAGCCATTGGTGCAATCAAATCAGGGAGCTGACTGGCCTCTCATTAGCTGCAGCGGAGACTGACGGGTGACAGGAGCACATGGCGTGCCATGGTCAATGGTTTACAGGATAGACATGACCCTCAATCATGAGGAATATGACTGAGAAGTAGAAAAAAACATTAAAAATAGGCTCACCTCACAGAACTCGTCGTCAGCGCTGGTGTCACCGTTGCGTCCGGGTGGTGGTTCCGGTAAGGCAAAGTGATTGTCCAGCGGCTCGGCTAGGGCGTGTAGTAAGGCGGGGCAGGAGGGCGAGCCAGCCAGTAGGGCGGGCAGGCGCGCGGCCGTGGCGGCGGCCATGCGCAGGGCGGCCGGGAGGGCGGCCGGCCGCGCGGCCACAGTGCCCGCCAGCGCAGCGCACATGCGCAGGCACGGCTGCAGGCACTCCCATATGCACTCGGCTGTGCTGGACTGGAAAATTACATTTTCAACACAATTGAGTAATGATCAGACCCTTATGTATGGAAGTGAAACTTGATGTTGGCATAATTCTTCTTCTTAGTATTAGTTAGAAAGTTTCAATCCTGGGATTGGTTTGCAGCAATTTCTTCTATTCTTCTCTTCCATTCTTCCCTGTCATGTGCGGCTCTTTTGAAATCTGCATGTGATGAGCAGCGCACGTCCACCAACAGGTCCTCCAGGTACTCTCGGCGTGGGCGTCCCCTAGAGTTTGTTCCCTCGGTCATACCCTCCATTATGGCATGCAAGAGACCTTCTTGACGTATTACATGGCCGATCCATCTTGCACGCCTTTCGGACAAGGTCCTGAGCAGGTGTCTTAGTATGAGTTTAAAAAAAAAAAGTGTGAGTGATTAAAAATATGGCTATAACCACCGCCGTATTCCATTTAATCAATTCTGAAAGAATCAACTCGATCTGCTGGCTATTTACCAAGTAAATGGTCTTCACAAAAACACACTATGGCTTTTATTTACATTTTTGATTATTTTGGATCAACGAGAAAAGCATATAAATTATTAAAAAAAGATTTGTACTAAGTTTATGAATATAAATTTTTTAACATAGACAAATAAAATCTTCTATGGCCAATATAGATGTGAAGTGGTGTGAATCTAGATATTGATCTGAATGAAATCCAAAAATACATACACATAAAAATCATCTCAAAGCCAGAGTTTTAATTTTTCTTTGGTTCACAAATTATGAATGAAGAACAAGCAAAACTGATTTTTAAAACTACGAGTTCAACTAATAATGTATCTAAAGCTACAAAGACAACATGATTTGCCTTTATACAAATAATTGACAAATATCTAGCGTTGAATTGATTGTGAGATGAGAGTAGCATAATGAGTATTGTACTGGGAATACAGTATAATTATTTAAAAAAAAAGTTTTTTTTAAAAACCAACCAGCACGCCGTCTGCTATTCCAGAGTATACATCCAGTGCATGTAGCAGTGCAGGTGATCCAGGAGGAGCATGCATGGACTCCGCAGCCGGAGCTACAATCTCGTGAAGGCGTTCAGGCCGCATCTGCGGGGGCAGCTGGGCCAGAGCCAACGCCCCGGCACGCGCCAGTCCCCGCCGTGCTGGCCCCCACAGCCCCGAGCCCCCGGGGCCCGTGCCCCAGCGAACTGCATCCCAAAGGGCCGAGCAGTTCTGGATATCTGTCACCCTGAAGCATTCAGACTTGTGTTAAAAAAATATTTTTTGTAAAAAGTATAAGAATGACTTACCTATACATAACTAAATAGTCATAACTAGGTAGGCAGAAAGAATGGACTGCCACACTTTTCTTTCCTGACATACTTCTCTCGCTTCCTCAACATTCATACATCGTGTCATGTAAGCAATTTCTCTGACTCCTCATGTGCATGCATTTGCAAGAAAAATGAAAGATATTTGAATTTATCAAACCCAATCAAATCAGTTTATTTTCTCAAAAGATATTACAGTTTAAGGGGTCTGTTGAGAACAGGTAATATACAATATATAATAACAGGAACGCATGAGAGATGGTTCGACTTTAGGAAGACAAGATACTCTCTAAAGTCAAGAGTATTTGTATTCTGAACGTATTTTCACTAATATGAAAGGTGTCAATCTTTGAGGAGATCGTAATTTATTAAAAAATGGACCTTATTTTTTAATCACGGTAATACATATTGGTGACAGTTAACTGCAAAGGGTTCAATTGGACACTTGTTTTTTCTATAACATTTAAAATATTAGTAAGGTGACACACATACTTATGTTTATTAGTTGCCACGGTGATGAGCAGCGCAACTGCCCTTTTAGCTACAGCGGGCTCCCCAGGCAAGGCATGGAGCATCGCTCCTGCGCCAGCCGCCCCAGTTGTGCCAACCCCACCAAGCAGCACGGGGCCCCCCGGTCCATAGGCACGGATGAGTCGTCGGCCGAGCCAAAGACAATCAGCTGCCAATGCGGGGCTGCCCAGCCAGCGGCCCGAGCCCCAACCACACCACCAGCAGAGGCGGAGTACTCCACTTGTCAACCTGGTGCAAAAATACAATAAAATTATTTCCATATTTGAAAATCATTTTTTTTGATAAGCATACATTACTTAAATTAATCAGTTTATACAAATATTTTGAAATTAAATAAATATTGTAAATAGCCAATTTGGACCCACACTGGAGGATGGGACTTACAGAATAGAAAGAAATTGAGCTTGAAGTACTGATTAACCAGGAAACATTGGTGCAACGCCAACGGTAGGTTTGTCATGTAGAAAGAATTCCAGAGGATAGAAAAGCAAATATATTATGTCCAGATGAGTGTCGCGCAAAAAGAGATCAAGAGGTAGACTAGGTAAAAAATAGGCAGACTGCGAGGAAGAGGATTGGAAGAATCTGGAAAGACCTGGAGAAAGGAGAGGGATAGCCATGGACAGAAGCCAGTTATATTTAATAAATTAAACATAATAAAATTGATCCTAACCTGACCATCTGCTGTGCGGCTTGCAAATCTGCAGGGTTTGGGGGAGTATCGGTGGCTTCTAATAGTCGCAGGGAGGCCTCCATGTCACCACCTGCCACCGAGTTGTATCGCACTAGCTCCTCTGGTGGTGTGGGCGTCTCCCCTTCTCCGTCACCATCTCCTTCCATCGTCAAGATGTGTCCTGGAACATAAAAGTCGTAATTTAAAAAAAAATTATAACCTTAAAATGATAAAATAAATTGCCATCAATTTAGTTTTATTTCTACAATAATTTCATTTGAAACCACTCAAAAGAACAATACATACATTCATTAACATCTCTGTGTGTACCGCCCCAACAGTGAGACCCTGAAATGCTGAGTCATATAGCGTATGGGCCCCATGCTCGGGGCTCATTTACAATTTCTCCCAGAATGGCAAAATTTCGACTACCAGCGACATCTATTGGTGATACACAAAATTAAATAATTTATCAGCAAATTTCATGTTTTAAAACCGAAAAAAAATATGGTTTGTAAATGTCATTAATATCTTACTACTTGAGAGGTTAATGTTACAAATGAAAGTGAAACAAAATTTTAACTAGCTCTAGTATTTTAGTATGAAGTGCTCGTTGAAATGATTAGAAACGTGAATGAGCTCTGGTTAACACGTATCACGCCGTGGCAGTCATATGTGAAAACGGTTGAATTAAAGTAAGGGTACTCAAGCACCGTTAGTCACGCGTTAAAGGAGTTTTAATAATACCATAATGGTTAAGATAAAATGGCTTTTTATTCCGGAATCCTGAAAAGTACCGTGGCAGTCAAAGTGTTAAAACACATAGAACAAACCTGCAAACATTAGGATCCAGTGAAGGTCTTCGTAGACATTGCACAGTGCAGATTCATTTCCACTCTGCAGTAGTTCTTGCATTCTGTCGAAAGGAAAAACATCTATTCAACAGTTCTTAAATCAATCGAGAGATATTATCCTCATGTGTAGAAGCCACGAGTGTTCATACTGATATATTTCTCTCGCTCCTCAACATTAATACATAGTGTCACGCACGCACGTCGATTTCTCCAAATCCTCACGTGGCCGACATTCAATATTTGATTTATTTGATCGTGCTACATTTTCCTCGGTCTTCTTCTATTTCTAGTTCCATTTACATTGTTAACATATAATTTGTTTTACCATTCTTTCTTCATTCATTCTTTCCATGTGTCCAAACCATCTCAACGATCCTTTCATTATTTTATTTAAACACTATCATTCGCACCGCATACACTTTTTATATTAGGTCCTTACATATGAAATTGGCGTTTTGTATGGGAGGAACATAAAGTTGATTTTTTTTAAATATAATATATTTATTTAATCAAAGTATGTACCATTGCTATCTATGCACTTTTGCCATCTCATAGGTAGTTCATCGATCCCTTTACTAAAAAAAACATTCGGACGGGAATCAATAAAATCTTTGAAGTCGGTTTGGACTGCCCCATCGGAGTTGAATTTTTTCCCTTGCAAGAAGTTATCCAAATTTCGAAAAAAATAGTAATCTGTTGGGGCAAGGTCCGGAGAGTACGGTGGATGTCTTAAGACATTCCAATTGAAGCTCTTCTAATTTGGTAGCCGTCTGTTGTGCAGTGTGTGGTCTAGCGTTATCATGAAGCAGCAGTGGCCTAGAGCGATTAACCAGCCTCGGTTGTTTAGCAGCTAGCTTTTCCATCATGGTTTGCAGTTGCTGACAATAGACATCTGCCGTAATCGTCTGGCCAGATTTAAGAAAGCTGTAGTGAACGACACCAGCACTAGTCCACCAAACGCTCACAAGTAACTTTTTTGGAGTCAATTTTCGCTTGGGGCATGGTTTGGCTGGTTCGGCAGGGTTCAGCCATTGCGATGAGCGCTTCCGATTATCATACAGGATCCACTTTTCATCACAGGTAATGATTCGATTCAAAATCCCTTAATTATTGTGCCGGTTGAATAATGCAACGCAGCAGACAACGCGCGTTTGTTGATTTGCTTCACTCAATTCGTGAGGTACCCACCTTTAAGCTTTTTCACCTTCCCAATTTGCTTCAAGTGGATTAAAACAGTTTTACCACTAACACCGCAGCCTGCAGCTAACTCGGATGTGGTTTGCGATGGATCCGCTTCCACAATAGCCTTCAATTCTTCATTATCAACTTTGGTCTCCGGCCGTCCACGGGGCTTTTTCTGCAGGTCGAAATTCCGAGAATGAAAACGTTGGAACCAAAAACGTACTGTGTTTTCTTTTGCGGCACCGTCGCCATACACATCATTAATCCTTCGAGCTGTTTCTGCAGCACTGGTGCCACGGTGGAACTCGTACTCGTAAATAACGCGATATTTCAAGTTTTCCATTTTGTAAACCGAGTGACGCAAAGAAAAAAAACAATTGAGGAAAAAACAAATGAATTATAATTTTCGAAACACAAATATTTGAGTAAATAGCTGTATAAATTTGAATTTGGAATTCCTAACCAAAGAGAAGATATTTGAGATCAAAGTTGCCAGTACGGCAAAACGCCAATTTCATATGTAAGGACCTAATATTTTCATTCGATACACAAATTTTCGACACATTCATTTAAGAGATCTTATTTCTATTGCATTTAATCAATTTTCATCCTTCTTTTGCCAGTTCCACGCTTCGCTTCCATAAATAAGGGTCGGTACATAAACACCATTGTGCACTGCTATTCATTCATTATTCTAAAAAATGTGATGTTTTAATTTTTGAGCATGTACATACCTGGCACTCCTAGATTCCAGTACTCCACAGAGCATGGGGAGCGTGTCTCCTGGGGAAGCGCGGCCTACTGCCCCAGCCAGCTGTAGAAGGGAGTCATACTTCTCCAGGTCTCCGCCCTCCTCTTCTACCTCCGCCTCGTCTTCCGCTCCAACCAACCTATAAAGATGAAGTTTAGTATATCCATGTCATACATTGTTACAAAACCAAACAGCCGAAATACCTAGAAGAGTAGGACTGGGCTGGGCTGACTTTGGGAAAATGAAAGAAGATTTTGAAAACAAGCAGGTTCCAATTTATCTAAATAGAAAAATATTAGAAGCATGTACTCGTATATTGCCTGGAGAGGCAAATGCTTGGCGTGAGTTTCCGAGACTGCTGACATCATGGATCGTCCAGCTAAATTAGTGTGTCAATAGGCTGGACATAAAGCAAGACAAGGCAATACCCGATGGACATCTAGAATACTTCAGTAGAAGCCATGGACAAAGAAAATAAGTGTCAGGAGGCCACCTAAAAGATGGACTGATGATATTGCCCAAATAGCTGGAATGACCTGGATGCGGAAGGGACAAGACAGGGAAGAATGGAAGAAAATTGAAGAGGCCTATATCCAGCAGTGGAGGGAAGAAAGCTGAAGAAAAAGAATGACATATATTTTCGAAATATTTTAAACAAAACAAAAATCAGAACCGATAATTATAAAGTACAAACCAAAAAAGAAAAAAATGAGTTTTTGATCCCAATTGGGGTTAAATATAAAGACCAATGACTGTGCAAATATGAAAAGTGATTGAATAATATAGTATAGTCCCATCGCCCTAAAGATGCCACCCGTGCTACACAACACTTACAAGGGTAGGCAGAAATAATGGACTGCCACATTTTTCTTTCCTGACGTATTTCTCTGGTTCCTCAACATTCATACATCGTGTCATGCACGCGCATCGATTTCTCCCACTCCTCACGTGGCTTGGATAAAAATATATAATATACAAACTAGTAATATTTTGAGGATATGATAGTAATATTGGAGAGCATCAAAAACAAAAAAGCCTTTTCAAAAAAGTTAAGATGGCAGGACGTGAGAAGATATTGCAGATTATTATAACTATCAAAAGCTGAAATATATATTATATATAAAAAAAAAAGTAAATCCTCTACCTGGTGCCATCTGGTGGGGCCAAGCGGACTCTAAGCATGGCCTGGAAAAGATGTGTGGATCCGTGGATCAGGACAGGGGGCACCTCGGGGGGTGTCTCGGCGGGCGGCGGCGCAGCATTGTGCAGGAGCCCCACCCATGCCTCCAGGGCCGCCTCTACCCCGTCTTTGAATGTCAGGCTGTTGTCAACGGTTGCATCACTCTAAATTTAAATCATATACCATTAAAATGAAGTAACAAAAAGAAATCAGTTTTATCAAATACAAACAAATAATTTAACATATTTTTCTTTTATATTTGCCGCCTTCACTTTGTGTTGTGGATTCATATTTGAATAAATATAATTATACTTTGTATTAGACTTTTTATTTTCACTGTTTCATGTTTCAGTTACAAGTAACCTTTATCAGTATACATAGATAAAGGTTACTTGTAACCGAAGCATGTCTGATTTCAGTGAAAATAAAAAGTGTTGTAATACAAAGTATAATTATATTTATCCTAACATATTTTTATTTATTGCTTTAGTATCAAATCAAAAGTTGAACAGATAAATGAACATCTATAACTGAGGAAAAAACATTTTTTAGACATTTTAATCTTATAGATATAAAATAATAAAACATTTTGTATTTAACCACAGTATGGTTATTATAATTGATGCCAAACTAGTTTCGCTTGGACCCAATCCAAGTGAAACTAGTTGGCAACAATTATGATAACCATACCGTGGTTAAATACAAAGATTTTTACAACATTTTGAATGTATACAAATACTTGTAGACAAATACTGGATTTTACCCATTGCGGGTTAATCATTTTTAAGGATTAATTGTATCTCAATAGAGACGAAGATGTAAATTGTTTTTATTTTTGGAAACAGAATATGGTGGTCGAGGCGTTTACAGGACTTATGACCTGTCATTGGTTGGGTTAAGCGATCGCTTTATGTTAACAACATTAACGTATAAGGCATCTGTTGATTATAGGTAAAATATAATATTTACATATATAATACCAGGGACGCATGAGAGATAGTTCGACATTAGGAAGACAAGATACTCTCTAAAGTCAAGAGTATTTCAAATGATTTTACTGAAATCTCTTGATGGAAGTTCATTTTAAATAATAATTAAATAAAACGATGTTTTTGAACTACTTCCACATTTGTCTTTATTTAGACAGCGACCGGTTTCGCCAGACTCGCTGGCATCGAC
This sequence comes from Lepidostoma basale, assembly GCA_022606425.2. Lineage (NCBI taxonomy): Eukaryota > Metazoa > Arthropoda > Insecta > Trichoptera > Lepidostomatidae > Lepidostoma > Lepidostoma basale. Next base: position 211,262 of record JAHDVF020000282.1, on the reverse strand, counting down.
AGACTGGTAACACTATTGTAAACTTAGTCCTTTATATACATACAGATCAGGGGTGGTAAACATGATTCTATACAAAAATAATCTTCATATATTTATGTAAAATTTTTCTGAATTTAACTATTGGTATTACAGGTATTCTTGGAGGTTCGTGTTATGAATATGTAAGAGATAATAAAAATTAAAACCCATTGTATTAAACACGAACCTCCAAGAATACCTGTAATACCAATAGTTAAATTCAGAAAAATTTTACATAAATATATGAAGATTATTTTTGTATAGAATCATGTTTACCACCCCTGATCTGTATGTATATAAAGGACTAAGTTTACAATAGTGTTACCAGTCTGTCGATGCCAGCGAGTCTGGCGAAACCGGTCGCTGTCTAAATAAAGACAGAAGTGGAAGTAGTTAAAAAACATCGTTTTATTTAATTATTATTCAAGAGTATTTGTCTTCTAACGTACTTTCACTAATATAATAGACATCTATCTCCGAGGAGACCACGTTCAGCAAACTAATTGCTCTTCCCACCAGTGTCAACAGAGGCAGGTTCGTTCTGGCGGCTGGTAGGTAAAATAATATATGCTGTCGCTGTCGGAGATATCTATTGAGGGTAGTTGCGGTGTGGGAAGATGGTAGATGTCCGGGCTAAGAAACAGCGAATAGTGAGCTATGCTGGGGGGACCTGATATGGCAGAAGAAGTTGACAACTCACCATTTCTTCGAAGGCGCTTGCATCTACCAGGTGGACAATGTAGTTGAGTATGGCGTGCAGCAGGTGTTCCACATCGTGTGGGGGCAGTGCGAGCAACTCGCGCGTATTATGCAGGGCTAGCAGGCGTAGGGCAGGCGCAGGGCCGGGATCCGCGACTAGGATGGGCAACAGGGCACGCGCCACACGCAGCGCGTGGGCCCCGCGTACCTCTTCCGGTAGCGCCGCCCCGTTCAGGCTGGCCAGCTGCCCCAGGCAGGACAGCGCGGGGCGTAGCAGGGGACCACCATGGGATGCCTAAAAATAATTCACAATTACAAAAAACACATAACTACGGAGACATTAAAAAAAGGGCGGCTGGAATGTAGTATAATTTAAAAAAATAAGTAAATAGTTTAAATAGTGTTTAAATTGTGCTATAATATATTATATAAGACAATTAATTTTTAGTTTTACACTTTAGGATATGTGTTGCTCCCTTGTTAATTAATTGTTCCCTAAAATTGAAATTATATAGAGTGTAATATATATTGAAATTAGAGTGCTAGGAATGCCTCCCTAGAACGAGTTACCCGAGTTGGGAGGTATTAAAACCATGTACTTGGTAAAATGATCAATAATCCCCCCCCCAAATAAATAAATAAATTACTTTTTTTTTTTTTTAAAAAAAAAAGACTAATACCAAAGATTTCAATCAATGATATTAGAATTCATTTTACAATCTTCAATATGAGCAGAAAATAGCTCATTATTATGAAGAAGGAATCTGGTCGTGTCCAGGCTCGAACCCAAGTCCCCTGGATCAGAAGCCAAGCGTTCTATCCCCTAGACCACCACCCGATTTCAAATAAAACAAACCATTTTTTTGGAGAGGGAAGCAAAGGATGGACTGCCACTGTTCTATCCAGACATATCCCTTGAGTTTTTGTTATATTCATACTAAATAATGAAAAAAAAAACAACCTTTTTTAATATGTATTTGGTTTCATTTCTCTCGATTTTTAGCTTCGTCCGGTCTCGGCAGCTCGCTGCCATCTTCTGGACTGACTCATAGCAGTGAGTTGCCGAAACCTACTGAAGCTAAAAATCAAGTGGAATAAAACTAAATACATTTAAGTATTTATATTATGAACAAAATTATGAAAGGATGTAGAAAGTCAAGGTAGACCGAGGAAAACATGGCGTGACCAAATTAATCAAATTTTAAATGTTGGTCTTGTTAGAAGGTAGAAGAATCGATGTGTATGACTCGTTGTATGAATGTGAATGCACGTTCTTCATCATTCTGTCTTCACTCATTATTTTCATGTATCCAAACCAACTTAACAAACCTTTCATTATTTTGTTTAAAACACTTTCATTCGCACCGCATTCTCAATAAAAAAAAGCTGAATTAAGATATCATAATGTAGTAACCATGGCAGCCAGCAGGGGAGGGAGTTTCTCGTCAGTAAGCAACGGCTTCCAAGCTGCGGAGCGTCTTAAGGCAGGTGGGGCGTCGCTCTCATGCATGCTTTCAAATACCCCAACCAGTCGCCGAGGCAGCAACGGAGATATGTGTCCCCAGCACAGGGCGGCCTCCGCTACCAACAGCAGCCGCTCGGCCAGCTGCTGTCCTCCAGGCGTACCTACAGCTCCAGAATTTTCCAACTCCTCAAGCACCTGGAAAGGGGTACTTAGTTAGCATAATTCAAATAAAAAATCAGATATAATGAATTTTGCATCCTTAACCCTTTGGTTATTTCATTAAATGTAAAAGAAAAGTGGTGTTATTTTCTTTAAAAGGCACGGTGTCAAAAAGAACAGTGCACAGCCAGCACGTGCTGGTTGCAGGTGTTCGTGACAAAGGAGCCGACAAAATATAAAATAGATTTGTTTTTAATTTGATAAATTAAGGGATTTATTTTACACAGTTTATAAATTATATCTTCTTCTTCTTCTTCTTCTCCTTATAGACCTTTGGTCTGTTCCTGAAATCAGGCTGGCCTCTCTTGGGAGATTGACTCCCAGCTATCTCTCCATCTCTTCCGGGGGGACGGCAGCCGGCAGGAATCTGATGCGCCACAGCGTGTGGGATTTTGGTGGGATCCATCCTCTGCACGTGTGCATTCCAGTATTCTCTGCGTTGTCTGCCCCATCTCACGACATCCTCCACCTTGCAGATCTTGCGGATGGCCGTGTTCCTCACCCTATCGCGAATAGTCCTTCCTGCTAACAGCCTCAGCGTCCTCATCTCTGCAACCCGTACTTTAGCCTTCTTCTTATGGTATCCGCTCTGGTCTCAATGCTATATGTCAGTATAGGCCTTACACAGTATTAAAACGTATTATAAATTATAAATACATTTTACTATGGAATTACTTTCTCTAAAATCGCAGCTATTTTGGCATAGTTATCCCAATAGTTCTTTGGATCAAGACAAATAAAACTTATCCGTTAATGTCTACCTTCTGATGCCATTAAAACCCTTTTAAATTCCTTTGTCATCTCACGTGTCGGCTACTGCAACTCACTATATGCCAGACAACCCAAGAAGCAACTAGATAGACTGCAATCCATAATGAATGCTGCAGCACAATTGATTTTTGGTGCATCAAAATTCACACATATAACCTCAATGCTTTATCGACTTCGCTGGTTAAGGTTACCTGAGAGAATCGATTATAAACTATGTCTACTTGTTCACAAAGCCTTACATGGACAAGCACCCCACTACCTCATAGAACTTTGCAAGCTAATCGATCTGAAGCCTCGGCAGTCAACTCCACGATAATATGTGAAGTGTTTCTAAACATAGTAGCATATATATAAGGAGTATGCATTAATTCGTGCGGTTTTCTAAGTGAGGACGTTACTAGTATTATTTCGCGTCGTGTTCATCCGTGACTATATTCATTTGAAAGCTACTGTCATTGCGCGTCTTTTTCAGTATATGTCATTTGGTTGAAGCGTAAACAACAATTTTTTCTATTCATTTGAAAATGTCGAACTTTGTGCCAGAAAAGTGTTTTTGCGAGGAGTTCTTCTTCATTACTTTAACATGAAGAAAATAGCTACCGAAAGTCATCGTATTTTAGTGGAGGTTTATGGTGACCATGCTCTAGCTGATTGAACGTGCCAGAAGTGGTTTGCACGGTTTAAAAGTGGCAATTTTAACTTAGAAGACAAAGAACGACTCGGACAGCCAAAAAATTTGAAGATGAAGAATTGGAGACATTGCTCGATGAAGTCGCGTGCCAAACGCAAGAAGAACATGCAAAATCATTGGGAGTTGATCAAGCAACCATTTTCAGACGTTTAAAAGCATAGGGATTCATCCAAAAGCTTGGAAATTGGGTGCCGCACAAAAAGAAGTCATTTTTGCATCGGATTGTCACTGGTGATGAAAAATGGATTCATTGCGATAACCCCAAGCGCAAGAAATCGTATGCGAAGCCCGGCCAACCAGAAACATCCACGGCAAAGCCGAATATCCATGGCGCCAAGGTAATGCTCTGTATTTGGTGGGATCACAAGGGTGTGTTGTATTATGAGCTGTTGAAATTGGGTCAGACGATCAAAAGGGACCTCTACCAAACACAATTTATTCGTTTGAAGAGAGCAATCGCGGAAAAACGCCCAAAATATGCGACTAGACACGAATCCATAATTCTCCATCATGACAACGCTCGGAGGGAGCACTGCCAGTGTTAGGGTAAATGGGGACATCACACCCTGGTTTGATATCATGAAGGGTGTTAAGCAGGGCTGCGTGATGTCCCCTTGGTTGTTCAATCTGTATATGGACAAGTGTATGAAAGAACTTAAAGGTATAAATGCTGGTGCTAAGATGAGTGATCTGTCTGTAAACTGTCTGCTTTACGCGGACGATGCCGTTCTCGTTGCGGATAGTGCGGACGAATTACAAGTCTTGGTGTCGAGAATGTATAAGGTATGCAAGTCGAACGATTTAATGATGAATGTCGGAAAGTCAAAGGTGTTAGTTTTTGAAAGGGAAGAGCAAATGACAGTTTGTAATATAAGTGTAAATGAAGAGAACTTGGAACAGGTGAGTGAATTTGTGTATTTAGGTAGCATGTTCACAGCGGATGGCCGAACGGACAGTGATATTGAAAGAAGGGTTGGTGCGGGTAACAAAGTGAATGGAGCTTTAAAAGTAGTTATTGGAAACAAGAATTTATCAATGAAAGCGAAAATGGCCGTTCACAATGGAGTTCTGGTTCCAACCCTTATGTATGGAAGCGAAGCATGGAACTGGCAGAAGAAAGATGAGAGAAGAATAAATGCGGTAGAGATGAGGTCCCTAAGACGTATGTGTGGTAGAACGATGTACGACAGAATCTCAAATGCTGATATTAGGAAGGAGTGTAGAGCGAAAGAAGGTATTATGAACAAAATTATGAAAGGTTCGCTTCGTTGGTTCGGACATATGGAGCGCATGGGTGAAGAAAGAATGGTTAAAAAAGTATACGTTAACAATGTAAATGGAGTAAGGAGTCGAGGTAGACCGAGGAAAACATGGCATGACCAAATTAATCAAATATTAAAAGTTGGTCATGTCAGAAGCCGGAAGAATCGACGTGCGTGTATGACTCGATGTATGAATGTGGAGGAAGCTAAAGAGGTGTGCCAGGATAGAGTAGTGTGGCGGTCCATTCTCTCTGCCTACCCTTGCGGGGAAACGGCGTGATGGTTTGTTGTTGTTGTTGACAACGCTCGGCCACACGTTGCAAGACCGGTTAAAAACTATTTGGAAAATAGTGGGGGGGAAGTTCTACTGCACCCGCCTTATAGCCCAGACATGGCCCCTTCTGATTACTACTTGTTCTGATCAATGAAGAATGCCCTCACCGGAATACGCTTCACTTCAGAACAGGGTATCAAAAATTGGCTCGATTCGTTCTTGGCCGCCAAGCCGGAGAAGTTCTTTTGGGATAGAATCCACAAACTGCCAGAAAGATGGGCAAATGTCGTAGCTTTCCATGTACAATACTTTGAACATTGAATGTATAACCATTTTTTCACAATAAAGCCTTAATTTTCGAAAAAAAAACGCACGAATTAATGCATACTCCCAATACATGTTTCAAAAATTTGTCAGACGTGGTGGTCGTAAGAAGGGCGGAATGGGGAATGTTGTATTACATTAAGCGATCGCTTAACCCAACCAATGACAGGTCATAAGTCCTGTAAACGCCTCGACCACCATATTCTGTTTCCAAAAAACAATTTGCATCTTCGTCTCTATTGAGATACAATTAATCCTTAAATGATTAACCCGTAATGGGTAAAATCCAGTATTTGTCAACAAGTATTGGTAACATTAAAAAAAAACAAAATTGTTGTTAGAGGTTGTTAAATATAGAAGTTTCACAGTAGGTACCTTAATTATGAATGCAAATATAACCCTGAGGTCAACAGCTTCAAACTGCTTTTTGAGTTTGAAGTGCTGTGTCCAGGGTAGGCCAGTGTCCGCGGAGCGCACAGTGATAGCGTGCTCCAACAGCAGGGCATGCAGCAGAGCGCAGCCCAGCAGGGCGGATCCCGATGCCGGGCCCTCCCGCACTAGCTCACGCGCCTGATCCACGTAGCGCTTCCGTTCGCATCCTAGATCCTGCAGGCTCATCCGCTTTACGATGATCGCCATTAGCTGATAACAGAAATCAATCAATCAAAATGGTGTGAAGTGCTCATTTGAACCTTTATTGCAAACGTGACAGTTTAAGGTGTGAATGAAGAAAGAATGATAAAAAAAAGCATTTGTAAATGACATAAACAGATCAAGATATAGAGGAATGATGACCTCCGTGACAGAGTGGCAAGAGCCACGACTGCCACACCGAAGGTCCCGGGTTCGATTCCTGGCAATGTTAGTATGATTGTTGCAGTGTGATTTGGTCTGGTGTAGAATTAATGTGACAATAAAATGGCGAAAGATTAGCTATGTATCACATGTCATGAGAATCAATATAATAGCTAAAAACAAATTGTAGGTTCAAACGACTTATTGTTTAAAAAAAAAAGACATCTAAATGAAAGGGTGACCAAAGATAATGACAAACACAATTAAATCAATAAAAAATATATATACTTTTTTTATTCATTTGATTTAATATCCGAGTATTGTGAGAGGACTCTCATTATTGATACCCCACTATTTATGACACGAGTTATTTTAAACACTATTTATGACACGAGTTCTTTTAAACATTATTCTTCTTCTTCCCTTTTTTGTAGACTCAGGAGTCTGTTATTTCAGGCGGGTCCTCTTGAGATGCTGAACTCCAGCTTTCTCTCCACCGTTTCGGGAGTCTTCCTGGTCGGCGTTGTCCGTTTGGCGTTCCATGGAGAGCTATGTGTGGTATTCTATTTGAGCTCATCCTTTCTACGTGTTCATGCCAGTATCGCCGTCTTTGACGTCCCCATCTGACCACATCTTCGACCTCGCAGATTTCTCGGATTGCTGTATTCCTAGCACTCGATCAGCTCTGTCAAGTATCTGCCCTCGATTCAATGCCATATGTGAGGATTGGTCGCACACAGGTCTTGTAGATGCGTACCTTGCTGTCAGTCCTCATGTCCCTGTTTCTCCATATGACATCTTTCAGGCAGCCTGCAACTGCTGCAGCCCTATCCACCTGTGACCTTACTTCTCTGGGAGGTCATTAGAGCTGGTTACTTCGCTTCCGAGATATCTGAATTGGTCCACCTGTTCAATTCCCTCCTGGCGTACGGAGACTTCGCATCTCAGTTGATTTCTTGCGAATGTCATAACATTATTATAACCAGTAAATATACTTATTGTAGTTAGTGAAAAATTATACCTGAAATTTCTTAAAACCAACTAAACTAAACAATCAAACAAATAACAAACTACGGCGAGTAAAAATTACATTCAAATTAAAGTTTTTAAAAGTTAAATATACTCGTAAATTACTATGATAATACAATAAATGGAGAGAAAAATGAATAAATATATAAATTCTCAGTATGTCAGCCACATGAGGAATCTGCGTGCATAACACGACGTATGAATGTTGAGGAAGTGAGAGAAGTATGTCAGGAAAGAATAGTGTGGCGGTCCATTATTTCTGCCTATTCCTTTGGGAAATAGCGTGATGGTTAGTTAGTTAGTATTAATGATACACTGTAGTACCTACATAGGTATTTGATCTGTGGCAGACAAATGGTTAATTGAACTCTATTTCAGTGTTATATAGAAAATTTCGATAAAACTATTGAATTGTAATTTAAGAGTGGATTATCTGCTATATTGGGATAAATCTGTAATCAAATAACGTGATACACATTATTCTAATAAATAAACACAATTTAAACAAACCTGTAGAATTTTTTCTCGTACAAACGCAGGTATTTGTCTATGTAGAACATATTGCATCAAATAATTTCTCAAAAACAAAATGTCACTGTCACTTAAATCGGACCATTCCTTTATTAAAGCATTTTTCAATAGGCCAACAGCTTCGAATATAACATGTTCTGATGTTGAGGATTCCAAAATTTCCCTGCATAGTTGATAAGGTGATTTAATCTTTCGGAAATCCAAAATAATAGACTCCGCTTCACGTCGTTGGTCCTGGGACACTAGGTTTGGAGGGGCCTAAAATAAACATTACTCAATAATAAGTTCAATTATTAATTGCAATAATAAAAGCAAAAATTGTATCGTGTATGTACGGTTTATGACGATGGTCTGAAAATCTGATGGTATTCTTGGTAGTTTTATAAACAAATTGCAATGTTGATGATAAAAATATTTTTGGCAAGAACTGTCAATATTTTAATGGTTAAGAATAGACGAATATCGATTATATTTGTGGACATAATTACCAGAAATATTTTTGAAGCAGTCTCTAACGTTTGTATCGCCGGATTCGTCATTGGTTATGTTATACACAATTTTAATTTATCAAATTAATACGAAATCATAACAATGGACAAACCAAAACGGACTTCAAGAAAGTATATTTTGCTGTTGGCCGATTTGCAATTGCAAGTACCAACATAAAAAAAAATCAGATGATACTATACTCCCGTAACTTACGTAGTTCATTCAATAATAACCTTTATGATAGAAAAAATGAACTTGTCCGAGCCAAAAATTGCATGCGTTATTATTGGTTCAAAAGTTAAGAACTTGACATAATGTCGAGAAATGTCAAAATTTATCGATTGAGTTTTGCACTGGCACCACTGGCAACTTCCATATTACAGTTTTCGGCAGGGCGATAATAAATTTTCTGCTAAAATGTCGTCTTTAAAGTGTGCAGTTCTGGTTTGTATAAATATATTTTTGTAAATAACTAAGAACTACATATCCGTTAAAATGTTTCTAAAATTTTCATTAATAATTGTGCGCTTTGACGTTACGATTTTGCAAGTTAGGTTAGGTTATGTAATATACTTGTTTCAATGTAAAAACATTATTTCAGGCCCGTAGTTTTAGCAGTTCAGCTGCTGCCAGTCAGATGGTGAAGCCTCCCGTCCAGGTGTTCGGCCTGGAGGGGCGCTATGCCACCGCCCTTTACTCGGCAGCGTCCAAACTGAAGCAGTTGGATGCCGTTGAAAAAGAGCTCACCAACTTCCAGGCTCAGATGAAAACCGACCCCAAACTAAAGGAATTTGTTATTAATCCGACGATCAAGCGATCTATTAAAGCTGGTGCATTCAAACACTTAGCTGCCAAGGTAAATAATTTCTGATTATATTGCAGGTGGATTAATTTTCGATGTTATATTAGATAATCATTAATTCGTCTATCCCATTCCGATTTGGAATATTCATTGCAATCAGAATAATCAAATCTACAGAAAAATACGATCACAAGTTATATGATAATGATAATTTGTAAAGCGCCAATTTTCGTGAGAAATTCACTTCAATGGAGTTTCTTGACTGGGAAGCTCTTAAGAAGGAAATTTTATAGAGAGCTCCTGAAAACTCCTTCATTGTCTTGATGGAACAGGACAGTCGATTCCACGTTGCCGGTCCTGATGTTTCAGATGTTCTGTACTCATTACGAAGAATTTATGATTTTGATGCTATTCATAAGTACTTTTAATTATTGGAGTATTATAAAGCAGATTAGCTCAATGTCACAAGATGGAACATATTTTTCAATAGATTAACACAAGGATTTAAATCAATGGTTTTAGAATTTATTATACAATCTCCGTATGAGCAGAAAATAGCTCATTATTATGAAGAAGAATATAGAAGGAGGGGGGGAGGGGGTACCCACCACTTACTCGAGGCTGTTATAGGGCGCAGCGACGCTCTTTCGTCAGCTTAGCTCATTCAATTCCTAGGCCCGTCCCCTGTCCATCCGGGACTGATATTAATTGTTATTTCATTTACGAAAATCAAAGAGACACCAGGCCACATTTAAGCTACTCTTTTTTTTATGAAGAAAAAATTCAAGTCTCCTGTATTAAGATGCATTCTGTCCCCTTGTTATTGACTGCTAATGATGTATATCCACGTCTAAGTATAATATATAGCCACGCTGAGGACGCGTGTTTGCATCATGCTCCTATAGCATGTGTATCAACAGATTATTGTGTAATTTGGTATGATGTCCGCCAATAACTACACAGCGCACCACAAGGTGTTTATTTGAAAGCAGAATTCCCATTGCGTAGCATTGCTCATGATTAGGTATTATATGCAGCACGTGTTTAAATGTTATTATTTTACACTTTCTCAGATTTCACTGTCTCCTGCCACTGGCAACATGTTGGAAATCATGGCTGAAAATGGCAGGCTGAAGAAACTGGATCATGTCATTAATGCCTTCAAGACCATGATGTCCGCGCACCGAGGTGAGGTTATCTGTGAGGTGACCACAGCTAAGCCCCTGGATGATGCACAGCGCAAGAATTTGGAAGCTTCCCTCAAGGTGCGTTTCACTTTCTTAACATTATTTGTTGATAGGATTAATAGGGACATGGTGCCACAGCAATGTCACCTAATACCATTATTTAAAATTTATATAATATATATTTTTTTATTTTGTAATAACTTTATTAAAGTATTGCAAAATTTAAAAAAAAATTCAACATCTATTATGTTATAGATGGGGTGATATTTTATTATGAGGTTTTATGTTTTTTACTTTATGAAATATGAGCAAAAATTAGTTTTTGGTGCACTTTCAGATATTAAAGAGAATATGAAAGCCTTATAATAAAACTCTTTCATTTATAAAATTCATGTGTTTAATTTGCAATTCAATAATTTTCAATTAAATCTGGTAAGGGTGACAAAATTAACCACAATAATGATGAACTTTTGGATTTTTTTTTAAACATTGTTAGACTTGCAAACTCTTGTCAAGACTCGAGTTAATCTAAATTCTTTTCTTTCTACACTTAAAAAGTATCGACCTCTACCAAACCCTTAATTTTGCAAACCAGTTCAAGTTTACTTACTAATTGTTAGTCTTGTTCACATTGCTCATCTCAAGTACATTTATTTATTAATCCTTCTTTCTTTAACAATCCATATACACATACTCATAATTTTAATTGTAATATTCTATATACCTGTATTCTTATTTATAATAGTGTCCTTTGATAATCTTCATACTTATCTGTATTTTTAATAGTGATCACAGTCTTAACTTGCCTTAGGATTAATTTTTACCGTTACTATTAAAATGTTTTTAGATTTATGATAACTGTTTGTATAAAAAAAAAGGATTTAAATTTAAAAAATTAAAACTTATTCCGTCTATAACAAATAAATAAATCTATACTTCAAGATGTACTTACAACATGAAATTTTAATAAAAAACATTAAATTTCAACAGTTTCCATAATAATTTAATTCGAAGATAATTTATTTGCATATTTTTGACTTTCAGAAATTCCTGAAACCAAATGAGACCATCCACTTGACAGCCAAGGTAGACCCGGCTTTGTTGGGAGGGATGATTGTGTCCATCGCAGACAAGTACGTCGACATGAGTGTCGCCAGCAAGGTCAAACGCTACACAGAGGTCATCCAGGCCGCAGCTTAGTCATGGGTCCCATCAGATACTATTTATGATGTTACTTTACAACTCCCAGATAGATCATTTCAGTCGTCTGCTTTGTTATGATATATAGTTTAAAAATAAACGTATGTAAATAAAAAATTCTATTATTTACATCCGATTCTGGAGATACAAAGCATTTAAGGCTTTCTCACCTAATAATATAGTGTAATTTAATAGATATTCAACCAAGACATACAAATTTTATAATTTTTATCAAAAATCAATCTGTTTTATACAAGTTTTATTATATTTTACAGGAATCACATGTTTCTCCTTGCTAAGGCATTATCAAGTGATAATGACCTTTGACCAATGCAAGGCGAAACATGTCATTCCCATAAAATATAATAAAACTTCTAGAAAATAGACGATTCATTCGTATTAATTATTTAATATGGAGTTTTACATCATTGTTCAAGAAACAATAAATCATTTGAATCAAAGTTCAGGCATTGTTTAGGCGTGGAACTAAAATAAAACAACCACTGACCTGATAATTTTTTATTTTTCTTACGTTGAGATTACATCAAGTAAAAAAACATTTAAGAATTAAATGAGGTGATGTAGAAAGGGCATACAGGAACAGTGAAACTCCCAAATTTGTATTATTTTCCTTGTAATGTCTACATTTTACTTTATGAATCATCTTTATATTAATTATGTACACTCACAAAAAATATATATTTATGCAGGAATGAAACGTTTACCTCAATTTATATTTGACATACTGCTAATCATTTTTACACGTGCAGAGATATACCATCCTATTTATTTGTGTACGATTTATACATGCATATAATTATAGGAATATAATAAAAAGCAATAGTTAGTTTTGTCCTGTTTTATTTTTTATTATTTAATAATCTAAACTGGGGGTTTCACCGTACATAAATATGAACACCATGATGAAAATATAAGATTATAATTCTACATACATAAGTATACATTAATAGTTGTCGTTTGAGGGCTAGATAAACCGCCCCAGATCTAATAAATCTGTATGGCAGTGAGAATATTTACAACAATGAAACAACAATTGGTTAAAACTTCAGTTTGTAAAAGTGATTTAAAAAGAGATGAGTGTAAATTGAAAAGTAAAATATGTTGAGACATGTGGAGAGCTGAAATTCTAGCCCAACGCAACAGGAATTCCGTCGTCCGCGACCATCTTAAGAATTAAGTATACATACACAAATGCATTATTACAAAATTTACCATTCTTTAAATTGCCAGTCTTTTCATTAACTCTCGTCTCGAGTCTCCCGCAGAAGACAATCTTACATAATCCAAAAATATAATATATCCGCAATATTACACCGGCTAGGCTACTGCGTATAGTCACGCGCTGTCATTACACTAGGTGAGGCATGTATATATTGCTTATGGCAAAGACCAAGTTTAACATACTTTATACTAAGTATAGGGTTTCACAAATTCAGAGGCTTGTAAGCAATCGATGACTAGAAAATTTATTCATAAGAAAATAACTACGCTTCAGGAACGAGAGTACAATAAAACTAACATCTTTATCCTATTTTGTAGAATATCAGAAGGCGACGGGCGCACATCGGTGTAACACGCCTCGCACTAGACTAAGCTCACAGTCATCTCACTGCATTCAAGTGCGGAACAGTAAGATCTACCTGTTGCCATTATTACTTACATGTCTCTGAATCAAATATTACACGATCCACTCTTGTAATTTTCTTTCATTGAAAGCAAAATCTCAAATAATATAACAAAAGCGTACACCCCAAATGAAAGGGAACAATAATTTCAAAATTGATGCACAACATAAAGAAACAAAAATACAACATCAATGTTTAATTTAACTCTCGACGATTTGCAAAAAAAAATTAATTAATTAAATAAATCCTACATATCTAAGTAAAAAATGGAAAGCTTGTAAACTTTGAGCAGAAATATACTGTCTTACTGAAATTTACAGAATTAACAGATTATTAGCTGTACATAGTATGCCAAATTACATGATCGTGATAATTTAGCAAGTTTACGTAAATTGGATGCATATTTACATCAGATAAATCAATGAAAGACCCTTCATACACGGGCTAATGTACATCTAGAGGTACACGGATTAGTTGGTACATTATGACTATCCTTAGACGTATACAAATCTCTGATCCGGCCAACCGCACGGGAACAAATGACTGATGACGTGCATTCCATTTTTTTGTTGCAAATACTAACGAATGTAAACATTCCTTAACATAATACGCTACTTAATTTGAAGAAACTGACCAAATGCATTCAGCCTTTCATTATTACATAGTGAGGTTACCGTAACACTAAGGATAATACAGGTTTTGATATATTTGAATGAGTTGATACGGGCGTGGTAGTGTGCTAGTTTCAGCTGTCGGAGTGTACGCTGATAGTCTGGATGCTCTGCTGCTCGCGCTCCTGCCTCAGCCATTCCACAAATTCATCTAACATCACTGGCCCTGGAAGAACGGAAATACGATAAGAAAACAATTGCCAAACCATCATGTTCCATAAATATATTTTTCTAAATGTTATGTTGTAATTAGTGCGCCTCTGGAGTAATTGATTTTACAAAATGGTGCACTTAAAATCTAAATCATTATAAATAATAATAATAAAAAAAACAAATGGAGGTGATTCAGAAAAAAACATAAAAATTAGTTTCATAAAAAACAATACAAGAATACATTTTTAAATATTAATTTTCTCTCGAAAATAAACCTAAATCAAATGACAAACTGATATATAATTTTTTCATAATCGCTTCCTAAGCAAGATAATTCTCACCCCATAAAATATATTTAAATAATTTTTATCGAGAATTTCACTAATTTCAAAGTATTGAACTGAAAAATCTTTTTACATAAGAAAAAAATATGGTAAATATTAATAAATTAATTATTTAATGTGGATTATAGATATTAAATTATATAACAACATCAAATCATCATGTCGTTTCTCCGAAAGCGTAGGCAGGATAATGGACTGCCACACTACTCTATCCTAACATACCTCTCTAGCTTCCTCCACATTCATACACAAATGTTGATTCTTCCGACTATCTTTGAAATTTGGTCATGCCATGATTTCCTTGATTCAGTAAGCCATTATTTTTTCATTTGTGCATTTCATATGTCCAAACCGAAGCACGAAAGGTGTGATGGTTAGCTAGTTAGTTAATCATGATTATTTTACTATGATGAACCGATAGCAAACTAAGAACTCTAAATTAAGGACATTAAATAAATGAAATCTTTGTGAATATAGTGAATAACCACATAGTCTTAAGCTACATTAAGTGCACACAATTGTTCATACTCGTATATAATAAACATTTTCGAACATCTTTTTATTATTCTAAATGTTCCGGTTGATGTTATCCATGGTTTCCTCAGAACCCCAGAGCTTGACCGAGTCAGCTTTGTAGAATTGAAAGTAAGCTCATAATATAAACTAAACTAACCATCACGCCCTCTCTCCGAAGAGGTAGGCAGAAAGAACAGACTGCCACACTTTAACCGATGCGGCACTCCATCCGTCTCTTTTCTCCCCTTTTTTAAAATATTTTTTTTAAATATAGAAATACAATTTTAAAATAACTTCATAGTAATTAATATCCTTGAGATAATCACCAGCAAGGATCATTATACTTTGAAACTAATAAATAATAAAAATAAATAAAATACAACTCACAGGCCCCGTCGGCGTCGTAGTTGTCCAGTTCAAGGTGCACGGTGCGGCTGAACTCCAGAATGTTGCACCACTGGTCGCGGTTGATGACCCGGTAACGAGAGTTCTCCAAAAAGGCAGAGAACCGCGCCAGCAGCGGCCAGCAAGCGCCTAGCAGCAGCTGCAGCATAGCCCCTCCCGTCACCGCCTCCAAGCTGCGCTGGTCCTTATCCTGAAACCAGGCCAGTCATGAATTGAGCAACCATAAAAATTGAATGCATGAAAACTAATATACGAAAAAAAAAAATTAAATAACTGTGTGTGTACTTATGTACGCAAGTAAAAAGTTATACTTCTTGATGTAATAAAACAAAAATAACTCCTAAATTTTATCCCGCGTCCCAATATGTACTCTATGTTAATAGAAAGAACAATAAAATAATAGAAGAAACGCAATTAATAAAGATTTGATTAAAAACACGTCGTAAAGCAGTATGTATAAATTCAAAAATACTTACAAAAACTCAACAAGAATTTTTAAAAACAGTTTTAAAGTTAAACAAAAGTTTTGTCACTGATAAATTTTTCACAAAAACTGTGATTTGTATTACTAACAATTTATTGTATTAACATATTTGGTGCAAGTTCTTTCTTCTTATTAAAAAGTTTTTACAAATAATATTCCACAAAATATTTTAAATTACCCCCCAAAAAAATTGTATTTAAAATGAGTTCAATTGAACAACTTCCAAGAAAGTTAAATAAAAATATAAACTAAAATACAATACTTAAAAAAGTTATGTATCAAAATTATAAACTTACTCTGGCAAAATCATAGGCATATCGGTAAATTCCTTTGAACTGCTGGGGATCATTTAATAGACTCCGCAAGTAATCCAATTTGTTTTGAATTTTACTAATGCTGTCACACTGTAATTCTGCTAAACCTATAAATTGAATTTTTTTTTAATAAACAATAAATAAACGAAGAACCCGATAAAAAATTATGTGTTTGATAAAGATTTCTCTAAAAAATGTAAATGATATTTTACCTTGTAACCATTCGTCCTGAGTGAAATATCCCATCTGTTTGGCACCCATTTTGTATGCCAACACCAGCATCACCACGTTCTCTGGCTCCACGGCAATGTCCTCACAGAATTTTTCCATTCCTTCAGGGCCTAGAAATAACGCAGTTATGTGAATGAACGGTGTGCATTGTAACTTTTGCATTCTGATAAAAACAAGTATTCGAAATGTTATATGCATACAACAATGTGGTAAATGTTCTTGGCATTCACAATACTAAAATTTAACACCATTATGCAAATGAAATAAAAGCTGTATATTAAACTTGGATTTTACTAGTATAATTTGAGTTATACTAATAAAATCATTCTAAATAGTAACTCCTTCTAAAGATTAAAGAATCTAATTCATTTTAATTTGATTGCTTAAAAAAATACATTAAAAGGTTGAAACCTTTCGGTGTGAATGAAACTATAATGTTACTTTATTTTTTAATTTAATACATATTAAAAAATAGTTAATATTTTTGACCGAAACAATATGATATTTCAACATTATTAACTGTTCAATTATAAAACTGTGTTAATGTATCACTATTTTTATTTTTATATTTTTCGCAACAGCTGATTCGTCAACCTGTGTTGACGTCATCATGTGTTAATTTTAATATTTTTTTTTAAAAATTGTAATACATAAATAGAGTTTTATAATTAACAAATAATAATACATTTAGCATGGAACTGGCAAAGGAAGGATGAAAGTAGAATAAATGCAGTAGAAATGAGATCTCTTAGACGAATGTGTGGATATTCTGTTTATGATAGAGTGTCGAATGAAAATATAAGAAGTGAATGCGGTGCGAATGATGGTGTCATGAACAAAATAATGAAAGGATCATTAAGATGGTTTGGACATATGGAAAGAATGAATGAAGAAAGAATGGTAAAAACATTATATGTTAATGATGTAAATGGAACCAGAAATAGAGGAAGACCGAGGAAAACGTGGCACGATCAAATAAATCAAATATTGAATGTCGGCCATGTGAGGAGTCAGAGAAATCGACGCGCGTGCATGACACGATGTATGAATGTTGAGGAAGCGAGAGAAATATGTCAGGAAAGAAAGGTGTGGCAGTCCATTTTTTCTGCCTACCCCTTCGGGGAGACGGCGTGATGGTTAGTTAGTTAATACATTTTACTTTACTTTGTACGAATTTAGTTTAACGTCGATTTTAATTCATTAGTTTTTACCATTAACTCTTCTAATCATTTATATTTGCGATAGCATGTAATTAGCCTTATTTTTTTTTTGTTTCTATGTGTTTTTATGTATGTACTACAATCACTGTTTGTAACCCTAAATAAATAAACATAATAATAAAATATTAATAATGGCAAAATTCAAAAGAGACATTCAGAATCCTTACTAAAAGAAAAAAAAAATTGATTATCTACACATTTTTCAAATAAGAGTTTTTTGATTGTCTTAACTAACTAACTAACCATGATGCCAGATAATGGGCTGCCACACTTTTCTTTCTGAACATATTTCTCTTGCTTCCTCAACATTCATACATAGTGGCATGCATGCGCGTCAATTTCTCTGACTCCTCACGTGGCCGATATTTAATATTTTATTTATTTGATTGTGCCACGTTTTCCTCAGTCTTCCTCTAATTCTAGTTCCATTTAAATAATTAACATATACTTTTATTTACCATTCTTTCTTTCCATGTGTCCAAACCATCTTAATGATCATTTCATTATTTTGTTCATAATACCAATATTCGCACTGCATTCACTTCTTATATTTTCATTCGACACTCTATCATACAAAGAGTATCTAAACATTTGTCTAAGAGATCTCTTTTTTGCTGCATTTATTCTACTTTCATCTTTCTTTTGCCAGTTCCGTGCTTCACTTCCGTACATATGGGTCGGTACAAGAACACCATTGTGCACTGCCATTTTAGCTTTTTTGGAGTTATTTTAGGGTTTTGTTTGCGATGATAACTTTAAGTGCACCATTCACTTTGTTGCCTGCCCCAACCCTTCTTTCAATATCCCTCTCCACTCGCCTATCTTTTGTAAACATATTACCCTAATACACAAACTCATCTACTTGCTTCAGATTTTCACCATTCACGCTAATGTTGCAGACTGTCATGATTTCTTATTTATCAAAAATCATTGTCTTGGAGTTATTCACATTCATCAGATCATTTTGCATGCATACCTCATACATACTATTCACCAGGACTTGTAGTTCATGCTCGTTGCTTGCAAGTAGGACAGCGTCATCTGCATACAATAAACAGCTTACTGACACTCCACTCATTTTGGCACCTACATCCAACCCTTTCAGTTCTTTACACACTTGTCTATATATGGATTAAATAACCACGGGGACATTATGCATCCCTGTTTGACACCTTTATTGATATCAAACTAGGCTGTAAGATCTCCATTTACTCTGACTCTGTGATTGTCTTTTACTTTCTAAATCTGCAAATATGAATTCTTGAAATAATTATGCTTTTTCTATTCTCCCATCCTACCTTTTACAAGATCCCTCGTATTGTAATTATGTAATGTTACTAAAATAAATTAGAATTTACCTAGAATATCAGGTTCGTCAGGTGTAGTGTATTCTCGAAACCATGCCAAACATCTCTTCACACTGAAACTTGTATCTTCTGATCTGGAGCATCGTCTGCTACTGTGAATAATAATCCAATTAGTGTCATGATAGCACTAACACAGCACTAGAAAGTGTATACTCGTACATACAATAAATGGATATATTTATGAGCAATCTGGTTGTGAAATAAATTTATATTCATGTCAATCTAATATTGTTTTAGCGGAAGTTGTATATACTTATTGTTGATGTTAGCTCTTCAAAGGTAAACAAATAAAATTATTAAAGTATTTGTGTTTAATAATGTACTATGGTCGAGCTCAATTAAGCATATTAAAAAGATTGACGACAATTGACGACCTTCGTAGCAGAGTGGTAAGAGCTCTGACATCCATACCGAAGGTCCGAGATTTGATTCCCGGTGATGGCAGTGTGATTGTCACACGGTCTTTGGTCTGGTGTAGAATTCACGTGACAATAAAATGGCGATAGATTGGCTACCTATCACATGTCATGAGATTCAATATAATAGTTAAAATAATTTGTATACATTAATTAAATAGTCCATTGTTTTGGCCGAAATACTATGATACTTCAACATTATTACTGTTAAAATTTAAAACAATGTTATATATCATAATTTCTTTCTATTTACTGAGTGTTGTGACAAATGTTTCGCCTATTGATATTGGCATCATCAGGTGTAACAATAAACTAAAATAAAAAGAAATTGTGATATATAACAGTGTTTTAAATTTTAACAGTAATAAATTGTATACAGTAGTTGGGTTCAAATGACCTGTTGTATACAAGAGAAAAAAAAGAAAGAGTAATAGGAAGATATTCACAATGAATAAATAATAATACTATTCAGGTTTCATTAGACGATTTTGTCATTTAAAATGTAGTAAAAAATAAAGAAAAGTGATAATGAGAATGATTGGATACTATTTGTATGAAAAACCAATAAAATTAATAAATATAATAGACATTAACTTACTTATCTTCATCCATACAACCGCAACAAAATTTCAACTTAATACAGTTAATGATAACAAAACAAAAATACACAAATATTGGAAACTTATCCACTTATCTCACAGAGAAAAAAAACATTTAATTTTATTTCATTTGCACCGTCTATGAAATCAAGGTCAGGTTTAAAATATTGCTACAGGCGATAGGCAAAGTTAAATAAAGATGGCGCAATTAAGTAACTAGAACGGAAGTGAGACAATTCACTAAAAACAGAGCAATTTTATGAAATTTTATTGTGTCTAACTTATTGGAGATGTTTAATAAAATGAGGAGAGTTGCCAAGTCAAAGTGGGCGGTGCACGGGGCAACGCAAGACTAAATGGACAGAGATAAAAATAAACACTGCTACGAATATTCACAGCTCTGAAATATTTTTATTTCCACCGCTAGTCAGTGGGCTATACAATGAGTGCTGGACTTGCAAATTGATAATTAGACCACTTTTCTTAAACATACACCAATAAAAGCTCCAATTCAAGATTAAATTATAAAAAAAAAATCGGTTTAAAATAATCCATGCTGTTAACATTAAAATTATTAGAAAGTCTAAGAATAAATCTAATTTGATAAAAAGAACTTGGCCAAACGAAATATCAGAAATTCTTTTTGATAAAAAATGATCCAAAGACAAACTTAAGTTAAACTAAATCATAGATTTTTGACAGATTGTTACAATTTATTGGTGGTAAATATTTGTCCATATCTAATGGCATATGTTTTTATTTTATTAATAATTACAACCTTGCATGGTTTAAAAACGCTGTTATTGAATATTAAAAAAAAACTATAATAAAAATTGGAAGAAGTCGTAATTTTTGAAATATTTTTCTTGGAATTACACTTGAATTTTTGTCATTCAAATGTCTATTTCTCAATTAAAATGACAAATAAAATAATGAATATTATTCAAAACATAGAAAGCTAGAATTTTTTTTTTGATAGGTTATTTTATGGGTAAGTTGTTAAATTATGAGTATATTGGCCGCTTTTTAGAGGAGCATTTTTGATATTCTCAATCTCAAAAAGACCTAAGTAAGCCATAAAATTGAATAACCTTATTCTTCTTAAACCATGTAGACGGATACTTTTCACTTTTCACATTTGTAATGCCCTAGCAAGGCGAAATATTTGTCACTTTGATACAATTCTATAAAATACAGGATGGCATACAATGACCTTTACGGTTTAAATTTCTTGTAATTTTTAATTTTTTTATAAATTTGCAAATAAGATTTGGGGAAATAAGTGCGGAAATTTCACAACTGTACAATGAACAAATCTGATTTTATTTTGAAAGCAAAATCCAGATTTCATTCATAATTAGAGATTAACAATGCCCATTTTAAATTAAACAACTTTATTAATATGCAAAACTTCTGGATACGGGAGACGGAGAATCTAAGAGATATTGCTCCCTTTTTCATTGATAATGAAGCCGGGGCCGCAGTTACCATTGATGCTGCTCAAAACTGGAAAGTTGTTTAAGGTTAGTTGTGCGAAACCATTCACAACTGTGGTTCCGATGGGATGGAGCTAATAATGAAAAAATCCTTTATGATATATGGTATATTTAGTTTAAATCCATTTGATTTTATGGCTTCAACCAGTTTTGGTAGCTCGATGTCAACTTCTTGTGTCTCTCAGAAGATGGCACCGAGCTACCAAAAACTGGTCGAAGTGGAATCTACCAAAAACTGGTTGAAGTGAATCAAGTGGAATAAATAAATAAAAGAATTTTTCATTACTGTTCACATGAACTTTAACTAAGAAACTTCAATTAACAACATTAATATGGGGCTAAGGCGCATGCTGTCTGGTACACAATGTTTCCATTCTGGGACAGCATAAAGAGTACTGCTTTTTTTCACTTTTGAGTGGAAAAACTCTTCCAAAATATTTTATGTAATAAAAAGTGTTTTAATTCACAAAAAAAGATGGAATTCCACAGTGTTGACGCATTAAGTTTATCAAAAACCATAATGATCATTTTACGTCACCTTGAATCATCCTTCTTGCAAAATGGATATTTTAAATTCAAGTGTAGTATTGTTACCTGTTGTGTCTGGTTCTCTTGTTGAGGTGCTGGGATTCCAGGGAATGCAGGAGGGCCGGGGGCGCGGGGGCTCCGCTCCGCTGCCGCTTGCTGCAGCGCGGCATGGCTCCCGCACACACCGCCTGCCCCTGGGCACACCCAAATGGTACCTAATCAACTCCCAATTTAATAAACCAAACACTTCATGTTTTCAACCTATTAGCGAAATTAGATCACTACGATGAATGTGCAAAAATATGACGTAGGATAGAATACCAAGCGAAGAAATAAAATGGAAACGCAAGGTAAATGAATTTACTATTACGATGTACGAATTATAAGGAATCTTCTGACATATGTCAAGATGACACAGTATAGCAGATAAATCTTTTTGACTAACCCTCCAGGGTAACAGTGAGATGTTTAGTTAGGTAGTTAGCACACATAGTAACAATGGTTTGAAAATGTGTACAGCTTATTACATTTCGCAGGATTTTTTCTTATTTTTCAGTGCAACTGTGGCTCTTTCGGTAACCGACGTATCAAGGATCGTTGCAGTCTCCATATCACTCACCCTGATAATGGAGACTGCAATCATCTTTGAAAAATTTGGTACCAAAATAAATCACTGGACAAGTTAACATACAAATATACATATTATTATTATGCAAGTAATGATACAAATTTAAATCTGTGAAAATATTTGACAAGTATATAAAGAAATCAATAAAAATCTAATTAATAAACAATCTAATAGTGGAATTTTTTCTTCATAATTTCCCTATCTATATCAGCATTCAAGTATATTGTAGATAGCAAAAATATGACTAAATTTGAATGATTACACTGAAAAATTGGAAATAGGATTTTTAATATATAAAATTTTGTTGTATAAAATTCACGAGCAAACGATCTAAAGGTGATCCAGTCCATTTGCAGGTTTCGATGTTGACTTTTAACCCGTCGATTACCTGACATATTAGTGAAAGTACATTCAGAAGGCAAATACTCTTGATTTTGGAAAGAATCTTGTCTTCTTAATGTCGAACCATTTCTCATTCTCGGGTAGTATACTATATACAATATATTATTTTGCCTGTTCTCAATACACGCCTTAAACCTTAATTTTTAAAGTCTTTTGAAGAAATAAACTGATTTGATTTGACACTTAGATCGGGAAACCTGTTTCAATACAAAGTAATAATAAGTGAAAAAAAAATTGGTAGACCGATGGGTTAAAGAAAACAGTACAAAGCTGTATATTTAGTAAACTGATGGGTTAAAGAAAAACAGTACAAAGCTGTATATTTGGTAAGTATAGAATAAGGAGATTAAAAAAATAGGACGAACTGATGAAGATTCTCAAGATCACATAGCTGTTACAAAACAAGAAGAGAGAAAACAGATTTTAATTTAATTATAAAATGCAAGACATTTCATTACTTTTCTCTAGAGGTGGATGAGATTATCATGTTTGTGAGTTTATATAGACGGAGTGAACCACTCTGTCTATGGATGAACATATTTTTGGTACTTAGAGACCAGAGCGGCACATGATATTAGTGAAGTAAACATAAGTATGTTCGCAAGTAAAGGTACAGTAATCAAAGTAATACTTTATTTGTATTAAGCTAACCTTTTTAAATAGCATAAATAAAGACTACGATATATGTATATATTGCAAATCATTGAATGCAACAATATTCACATTAGCATGCAAGTTTGTGTTTTTGTTTTAACTATCTGCTAACCACCTAGAGATATTGAAATTAGCATTTGACGAGTGTATTGGTTATCACACCACAACCACAAATATGTTTGCGACACTCAAGTATGCTCAATTCATTAATTTTGAGAATTTATTAATATAAAAGGAAACTACACAAGTCACTAGAACAAGACACCACATCCACATCCTGCGCGGGCAGTCCTCTGTCAAGTTGTAAAGGATAGGAGTCTAAAATAATAAACATTATGTAGACGTAACTAACAAGAAAATAAGACTACCTATTTCAAACACCGTTCATGCGAAATAATCATTGAAAAATCACAGGAAAAACGTAAGCGAACATGAATTTAAAAGGTATTTTGATAATCTAGTAATTGATTACACTTCAGATCAAAATTGCTCATTACAAATGTGTCAATTGGATTGCATGATTTGAATATTTAAGGAGTTGTTATTGGATTGATGGATATGCATTATATATACACTCGGTAAAAAATTTCATCATAATGCTGAATTTGATAAACCATTTTCGATGTTTTGAGAGATGATTTTGGGTCATTTGAAGCACTAGGTACACAACCAATGATTTAAAATTATACTGTTAGTTTAATTTGTGTTATGACTTCAATAACTTTAACTGTTTGTTAGTAATAATTGAAATTGTAACTATATTATGAAAACAACTGATTTCGTATTTTAACATGTGTCCAATGTGTCACAATGACATTGATATTTAGAATTACAAAGCCTTTCAGCTGAATCATGAAGATTCACTATAATCACTCAGTCGGTAAACACACAGAATATAGATTACACAATGGAGTATCTATTTCGCTAAGGTATTATATTGTGTGGGCTATAAATACACACAGTTCTCAACAATATGCAAATTCTAAATACTGCAAATACAAGTCATTTAAGAGATATGAAACTAGTTTATCACTGGGAGTATGTTTGTAATGTCACAATACAAAATGCAAAGGGTGAACAGTTGCAAACATGCAGATTATCTTAGTTGTCAAAATTGATTCTGTATCCTTGAGAACTGGAAATTCCTTCGTGTACTTACGACTGGAGGCAGGTTCGAGATCAAGTTGGAGAACACGAAACGGTTTTGGTCTCCTATCGTGGAGCCGTCAAGGATAAAATTTTCAAAATTTTGTAAATCCAGGGTTCCGACTTTTAGGGACGGTCGACCGTGAAGAGATATAACCTGAAATAAAAAGTCCGTGATAAAACGAAATTAGTATCTGAGCACAATAAAACAACGTAAAAACCGATATTCGCAGAAAAACATTAGCGTGATTGTACAATTTGAAGTTCGCATTTGCGAAAAATGGGGATGAAAAGGGGTGAAATATTTCGAGTGAAGCTTTCTCACTTACCGTCTTGTCGGAGGTTTGGAATCGTAAAATAACGCCAGATTCGTGGTTTTACTCAATAGTATTCGGCCCGTTTGGGCTTTTATAATTTTACCGACGCCCAGCTGTGAAAAAGCCCAATGTGTGCGTGCGTGTGTGATTGGCGCACAGCATACTACATTATTTTAAGGAATAGCAATTTATTCAAAACTCTGAATTTCAATTCCACACGCAACGCCAACGTTCGATTAGCGAACACGTCGCTTGCCGCTAGATGTCTCTTAATAAGAATATATTTTTTATAGAAATTAGTTCTAACTTTCTCCGGTAGATGGTTTCACCCTGTGATGATGCATTAAAAATGTAGGAGTTTTTAAAATTTGATTTTGTTTCTTATATATATTTGATAAATATTATAATTTATATAAATATTGAACAATAATTGAAAATTTTATATACCACAATAATTAATATTTTAACACCCCTTTCAGCGATTAATATTCACGTAAACGTCAGTTTCGTGGAAGAAATCTCTCTCCAGTCTTCAAAGATAATATTATTATCGACAACTTTAAGTGTTAAAATAAATAAAGCCAAAAAGTTATACAAAATATATTAGCGTTGGTGAAACGTATCATACTGTGTTAACAAAGAGCAGACATCGCTACTTTAAAAATATTAGGTAATTTGACAAAGATTTTCAGAATTTCTCGATTATTTTACATTATTTTTTAGGTTATTTTTTCTCGATTATTTTACATTAACTCTTTAACACCTGCATATTATTATATATATTCCAATGATATTATCTTTAAGCGTCATTTGTTTTATTCGAAAAATGATTTCAAAAGGTTTAGTAAATAATTGTTGCCGTACTTTGTGATAGTTATTTGTGACACAAAATACGTTTTCACTCTTCTGATGTTAAAATAATACAAGTTTTTTCGTTTATAAAAATAATTTTGACAGGTGTCAAAATAAATTTTTCATTTGTTCTAATGACAATTTGAATAAATTCTTCAATCAAATTTTCAAGTTTTTGCTGGTGTTGGATTGTGATAAGTGCCTAATTAAAATGAAAAAAGTGGAATAAAAAATTAAATAAACACAAATTAATGTCCGGATCGTCCAGCTGACGACAAGTGCACCATCTAAAAGAACATTATGTGTTAAATTATTTTTATTATTTTTTTTTTTTATATCATTGTATTTTGTATAATTTGTTTTAGATTTATTATGTAGACGTTGAATGATTGAAGTGTGCGCGGGAGATGCCTATTGGTGGCGATGAGGTTCGCAACCCATCACACCGCGTCTCTCGCGTTGGCGAAAAGAGAAGAATGGAGTGCAGCATCGATTAAAGTGTTGCAGTTCATTCTTTCTGTCTACCCTTTCGGGGAAACGGCGTGATGGTTAGTTAGTTTAGTTAGTTAGTAAATAAATACTATATTTAAAAAACCCGGATGACTCCATTATTGCGATAAAATTTGCACTGTAAAGTAAATTACTATATTTTTACTGTTACATGTATGTATAGGTATTATTACCTACACGAAAATTTGCGATTTGAGTGAATCATTCACAAACATTCAATAACACTATTATTTAAATATGGTTATGACTTGAAATTGAGGTTCTTTCTGATTAAAAAGTCGTTAAATTGATTTAAAATGTGCAAGCAGTATATAATTATATCGCCCTAAAATAATTAATATGAAATTAGTATCCAAAGTGAGTTATAGGCATCTGTTAAAAGTTGTAACAAAACATATATTTAATTAAAAAAAATAATTGATTTGAATCATATTCGCGTATTGATAAAACCAAAATGAAACACTTTTAATCAAATTAATATTGAATTTTAATTATTTAATGTTGGTATAATTTTTACAAAAATAAACATTGAATAATTGTTAAATTAAATAAATCAGTACTGTTAACAAACCTGGTGATTATTATTATTATTATTTTGAACTAAAAATAAGTAAAAAAACAATTACAATTATAATCTCAAGTTTTATTATTGATGGTTGAGGTAATAGTTTTGTAAAAATCCGTTAGTAATTAATAATGGTAAACATGATTGTTTAATGGTTTTACTTGGATTTCTAGATTTATTTTTGCAATTTCACCACAATCAAAACTTGTGATTATGAACTAATTATGTACTATAGTGTGAAATAGTTTATACATAACCCAAATTCAATTTCTTTATCAATGTTACAATTTATTTTTGTTTAAAATATGAATGTTGTTATTTAAAATTTCGTGGTATGATAAAAATAATGTACACATTTTTAAATAGCATATAAAGGCGAACTTTGTACGAGGAAGTTGGGATCCATTAAATTTACTAGTTATATTAGAGAATAGGTATTTTTAAATGCTTACAAAAATATCACACGAGTACATGAAGTATCTCTTTCTTCATTACATCCGAGATCTCGCTGTTTCCGTGATAGTAATAACCGAGTTCGATTGTATTTAGTTAAATTCTACTAAGGTTTATGGCTTTGATAGGTTTCGGCAGCTTGCTGCCATCTTTTGGTAGAAGCCTTAAACCTAAGGGGAATTTAATAAACTATACTCGTATGCTAAAAAATATGTATATTTTATTTTATTTTAGTTTATTCATCTTTATTTTTATAATAAATAATTATTTGATCTTAAATATGTAACAATAAACACTTTCTGGTGAACGTGTCAAATATTAGGTCCTTACATATGAAATTGGCGTTTTGCCGTACTGGCAATTTTGATCTCAAATGTCTTCTCTTTGGTTAGGAATTTCAAATTCAAATTTATACAGCTATTTACTCAAGTATTTGTGTTTCGAAAATTATAATTCATTTGTTTTTTCCTCAATTGTTTTTTTTCTTTGCGTCATTCAGTTTACAAAATGGAAAACTTGAAATATCGCGCTATTTACGAGTACGAGTTCCACCGTGGCACCAGTGCTGCAGAAACGGCTCGAAGGATTAATGATGTGTATGGCGACGGTGCCGCAAAAGAAAACACAGTGCGTTTTTGGTTCCAACGTTTTTGTTCTGAAAATTTCGACCTGCAGAACAAGCCCCGTGGACAGCCGGAGACCAAAGTTGATAATGAAGATCTGAAGGCTATTGTGGAAGCGGATCCATCGCAAACCACGTCAGAGTTAGCTTCAGGCTGCGGTGTTAGTGATAAAACTGTTTTAATCCACTTGAAGCAAATTAGGAAGGTGAAAAAGCTTGAAAGGTGGGTACCTCACGAATTGAGTGAAGCAAATCAACAAACGCGCGTTGACTGCTGCGTTGCATTACTCAACCGGCACAATAATGAAGGGATTTTGAATCGAATCATTACCTGTGATGAAAAGTGGATCCTGTATGATAATCGGAAGCGCTCATCGCAATGGCTGAACCCTGCCGAACCAGCCAAACCATGCCCCAAGCGAAAATTGACTCCAAAAAAGTTACTTGTGAGCGTTTGGTGGACTAGTGCTAGTGTCGTTCACTACAGCTTTCTTAAATCTGGCCAGACGATTACGGCAGATGTCTATTGTCAGCAACTGCAAACCATACTGCACTGTTAAACAACCGAGGCTGGTTAATCGCTCTAGGCCACTGCTGCTTCATGATAACGCTAGACCACACACTGCACAACAGACGGCTACCAAATTAGAAGAGCTTCCATTGGAATGTCTAAGACATCCACCGTACTCTCCGGACCTTGCCCTAACAGATTACTATTTTTTTCGAAATTTGGATAACTTCTTGCAAGGGAAAAAATTCAACTCTGATGGGGCAGTCCAAACCGACTTCAAAGATTTTATTGATTCCCGTCCGAATGGTTTTTTTAGTAAAGGGATCGATGAACTATCTATGAGATGGCAAAAGTGCATAGATATCAATGGTACATATTTTGATTAAATAAATATATTATATTTAAAAAAAATCAACTTTATGTTCCTCCCATACAAAACGCCAATTTCATATGTAAGGACCTAATAGATAAATAATAATAATAATTTCTTCTATGTTCGCCATACTTTGTGTTGTAGTTGTTTAATTTGTCTATTTCTTTTTTATATACTTTGTATATACAACACTAACTATAAAAAAAATTAAAATTACATATCAGACATGTTTCACAACCATGCCTTCCTTCAGTGATATTATAAAGATACATATTTAAAATATTATAAAATTGTATGGTCTTAACATTTAGTCGAAACATGTCTGAATATATAAAATTTAAATAGAATATATAAAAAAGAAAAATACAAATAATAATAAAAATATTCGTTCGTTTATTTTTTATTTTTATTTTAATTTCCAGCATTCAAAATTACAAATGCTATTCGACGTTGTCAAATATAATTTTAACAAAATTTTCATGATAACGTTATCTATTGTAGTATTTTTTTTACTATTTGGAAAAGGAAAGATTTAATTAAAATTCTGGCATTAAAAGTAGAAAATGTTAATAATTGGAAGAGCCAAATATAAGGGTGGTTTATTGTTTCGATTTCATGAGATTTGGCATTAAAAAGGATTGCAATCTCCATGTTTAGTGTCAAGGCTGGGCCTATTTTGGCAGCTTATCAGGCCTAGTGCCGGATCACGACTGATAGTCCACTAAATTATGTCTCTCGGACGCATCCAAGTCTTGTATTATTGCCTCAAATGCTTGCCAAAGTATGCGCGCAGAATGTTCCATCGTAGCCCGTAACCGTCCAAGTCTACGCCGCGTAGATGCTACGATTTAGTAGTGATAGGGCGCCCGTAGAAGACAGTCGCTACGTGCTACGTCGGTCTACCAACGGTTCTATTTGATGAGTTTTCATGATATAAACAAACAGAAAGTGATCCATGTGAAAATATTTGTCATCTTATTTAAAAACATGTCTTAATTTAGTTTAAAAAAACATTCTTTCCAAGTTCGTTTGCGAGTTTATGATATTTTTTGGAACTCAATATTGTTTCGCAGTTTTGACTTGCAAAGTAGTTTTGCTTATGTTGCAATGTTTTAGTAACTTTTATAAGTATGAAACATTTACGCCAGTGAATATTATCAATGGATTCGTTTGCAGTCGGAAGGGTAGATTGAAAAGGTAAGATATAACAGTAAACAATATGTATTATTTTCGGTTCGCTAAAGACTTAAATTCTTAGGTTAAAATATAACGTGAATGATGTCTTATTTTAGAATTCAATAGTCAATTTTATGGCTACTTAAAGAAATAAAAATCAGTTCGGAAACATTTTCTATTAATTCTATATTAAAAAAAAAACGGTAATAGGTATTTCAGTTCTAAGGAATATGCGCGTATATTTTATTGAAATTTACTTGTTCTTTTTTCCACATGAATATTATGCACCTAATACATATATCATTCTTAATATAAAAAATATTTATTTTTGTTTATTTTCAACCTTATACTATTTCAAGACTAGTTGTTTGTATTTAAATATTTAATAATAAACCTGTTACTTGTAAGACACGGAACGCTATCTGGTGAATGTGTCAAATAGAAAAATATATTATATATATATCATAATACACAGAAATTAAAAATTAAATTGGTAATAAATATTAGAAACAAATTTGTTGAAATTAATTATTGTACTTTTTTTTACTTCGGTTAATATCTTATTAATTGGAAAATTAAGTTACAATTTTGCGTTTTCCTATTAAACGTTATATTTAAAAAAATATTACCAGAAATTTCTTTCTATTTTTTTTAGTTATTGAGAGTTGGTGTTTATTTATTTTTAATAGATTTTTTTAATTGTTACAATAAAAAATATAATTTGAATTTTTTATATATAAATATGATAGATTTCTATTTCAGATTATAACATATTTTACACAGTAGAAATAGCGTGTTATTAAAAAAATCTTAATACAAAAAGGTACATATACCGGATGATATTAATTGATTCAAATACGAGTATATTAGAAAATATATGCAAATAATCCTAAATATTCCTTTTAAATTTATTGATTGTGCAGTTTTAATTGCTTTCGATTGCCTTGCAGATCCTTTATACCATATTGCTATTCCATCTTTCACGATTCAATGTTTTCTGTTCCAAATTCAAAATTTTACCAGACTTATCCAGATGAGCCAATGCATAGTCTATGTAACGTTCTTATAGTCTCCGAGCTCCAAAAGTCTTGGTACTATCTATTTTACTTGCCAGATTATAACAGTATTTGAACGTGCGATGCTTGCTTTCGTTTTTATACAGAAAAACAGGCATTTCTAGACTAATTATAAATGAAAAAATTTCTAGTGATTTTTAGAATTTGAATAATTATTTGTACTCAAAATAACATATAGCTCATCTCACCACAAACCTTTAGTTGACATTTTAATGTAAAACTGTGTACCTAACATAACTGATTTTCAGATTTTTCATGAAATCCTCTTTACCGAAACGCCACGTTATTTATTAACACATTGTAGTATATTCTACAAGAGACGAATCAAAAAGATGAGATAAAGCGATAAGACAGAAATCTGAGACATATAGGTAAGACAAATAGTCAAGACACAGAGATGATACATATATATGATACATTGAGATGAGATATAGTATTGAGACATAGGGATGCGACATAGAGTTGAGACACAGAGATGAGACACAGATGTAAGAAATATATATAATACATTGAGATGAGATATAGATATGAGACATAGGGATGCGACATAAAAATGCGAAAGAGAGATGAGACACAGAGATAAGAAAGTTAGTGTTTATTAAATTATTTCTCCTAGTATACATCCCTCGTGAATCGTTCTAAAAAGTGCTGAATAAACGCATAAGTTAAATACGAATATAATATTCATTGGAGTATTATTAGACACGAGAGTTTCTATTTTAATTAAGATCTATTATTAGATCTTAATTAACTCAGAACTCAGTGAGTTACCTACGATGTCGTGTAAAAATTATCTGGGAACTTTATTGATTGAAAATTTATATTGTAAAAAAATGCTTACACTTAGCGTCACAAAAACCTGCCGATATTTTTTGCGAGAATTATGAACAAAATTACTTTGAACGGAGAATATTAAACAATTCCAAATATTTATAATAGTAAATAAATAAAATATGTTATTTTATGAAAAAAAAAATTATAGAATATATACAATAAAATTACACATAGGCTTCGACCGATTTCAGTATCGGAAGAGAGGCTGGTGAGACCAGAAAAGGCAGTGAGCTACCGAAACCGTTCGTAGTCATAAACCTAAGTAGAATTTAACTAAATACATACTATAAAGAAATTAAAAATTATGTTTTTAAATTTCAGAATCGTAAACATTATTTAATCCATTTTCTTTATATTTTTATAAAAATAAATATTACGTATCTTCTCCATCCTCTGGTGTAAATATAACTGAGTTATATTTACAAATAAAGATGGAGGTCACCTCCGTAATATGTAGTGTATAATATTTTTATTTTGTAACTAACTAACTAACTAACCATCACGCCGTCTCCCCGAAAGGGTAGGCAGAAAGAATGGACTGTCACACTTTTACTGATGTGGCACTCCATCCTTCTCTTTTCGCCCCGCGGGAGACGCGGTGTGATGGGTTGCGAACCTCATCGCCACTAATAGGCATCTCCCGCGCACACTTCGATCGTCCAACACCCACAAAATAATAAATCTTAAACAAATAATATAAAATACAATGATATAAAATAAAATAACAAAATAAAAATAATTTAACACAAAATGTTCTTTTTAGATGGTGCACATATTATCTATTTAATTTATGTTCCACGTATCCACCGTTTTTTAATTTAGCACATAATGTAATAACACATAATGTTTTTTTCGATGTTGCACATGTTGACATGGATGATGAGGATACTTAATAACTGTAGTAGATAAAACAATGTTAAAAATTCTCCTTCAAAATTAACGATGGGATTCCACAGTGTCGATCTTCAATAAAGTGAAAAAAAAATCGTATTGTTAACAAAATTATGACACTGTCAGAACGAAAAATCTCTTAAGAGTAGCAGAAATGAGAACATTGCGACCTCCTGTGGGGAGAACCCTTAGAGATATGATACTTAATTGAAGACATAGTGAGATGGAGTAAACAGAGAAGACGATTCTAGAGGGACCACATCGTTATAAAATATATGTTAACGATGTAAATGGAACTAAAAATAGAGTAAAATCGAGGAAAACGTGGTACGATCAAATAAATCAAATATTGAATGTCGGCCATGTGAGGAGTCAGAGAAATCGACGCGCGTGCATGACACGATGTATGAATGTTGAGGAAGCGAGAGAAATATGTCAGGAAAGAAAAATGTTTCAGTCCATTATTTCTGCCTACCGCTTCGGAGAGACGGCGTGATGGGTGGTTAGTTAGTTAGTTAGAATTGATTATGCAGTCCCCAATATGAGCAGAAAATAGCTTATTTTTGGGAAGAAGGAATCTGGTCGTGTACAGAATTGAACACATGTACCATGGATCAGAAACAAAAGCGTTCTGTCCTCTAGACAATGGGTCGGCAACCTTTTGTTCTGAAAGGGCTAAATATTTGACGTGGGGATTTTTGCGGGCCGCACTTTGGTCACATGTCATAACAGTATACCTACAATATTTAACCTAACTAACCAACTATCGAGCCATCTCCCCGAAGGGATAGGCAGAAAGAATGGACTGCCACACGTTAACCGATGCGGCATTTAAACATTCTCTTTTCGCGCCCGCGGGAGACGCGGTGTGATGGGTTGCGGATATAATCACCACCAACAGGCATCTCCCGGCAGGCGTATATTTTTACGAGATTTATTGTAGTCCATTGTTTTGGCCGAAACACTATGATACTTTAACATTATAAACCGTTAAATTAGAAAACTTTGTTTTATGTAACACAATTGTATTTTTATTTTACGCGACAGCTGTTTCGTTAACCTATGTTAACATCACCAGGTGTAACATTGTAACACCTGATGGTGTCAACATAGGTTGACGAAACAGCTGTCGCGTAAAATAAAAAGACAATTGTGATACATAAAACACAGTTTTTTAATTTAACAGTTTAGATTTATTGTAGTTAATAATAGTAGATAGAGGTAAACTGTGGGAAATATTGTCGGAATATGGAATAAACACAAAACTGATCACGGCAATTACATCGCTGTACACAGAAAGCACTGCTAGTGTCAGAGTAAATGAGGATCTTACAGCCTGGTTTGATATCAATAAAGGTGTCAAACAGGGGTGTGTAATGTCTCCATGGTTGTTTAATCTATATATGGACAAGTGTATGAAAGAGCTGAAAGGGTTGGAAGCAGGTGCAAAAATGGAAGGTGTGGCAGTAAGCTGTTTGTTGTATGCGGACGACGCTGTGCTACTTGCAGACAACGAGCACGAACTGCAAGCCCTGGTGTCTAGTATGTATGAGGTATGCAAGCGATACGATTTGATGATGAATGTGAATAAGTCTAAGGTAATGATTTTCGAAAAAGAAGGAAGCATGACAGTCTGCAACATTAGTGTAAACGGTGAAAATCTGGAACAAGTGGATGAATTTGTTTATTTAGGAAGTATGTTTACAAAGGATGGGAGGGTGGAGAAGGATATTGAAAGAAGGGTTGGGGCAGGCAACAGAATAAATGGTGCACTTAAAGTTGTCATCGCAAACAAAAGCCTATCTAAAAAAGCCAAGATGGCAGTGCACAATGGTGTTCTTGTGCCGACCCTTATGTATGGAAGTGAAGCATGGAACTGGCAAAAGAAGGATGAAAGTAGAATAAATGCAGTAGAAATGAGATCTCTCAGACGAATGTGTGGCAAATCTGTATTTGATAGAGTGACAAATGCAAGTATAAGAAGTGAATGTGGTGCGAATGAAAGTGTTATGAACAAAATAAGGAAAGGGTCATTAAGATGGTTTGGACACATGGAAAGAATGAGTGAAGACAGAATGGTAAAGAAGGTATATGTAAACGGCGTGAACGGAGCTAGAAATAGAGGAAGGCCGAGGAAAACGTGGCACGATCAAATCAATCAAATATTGAATGTCGGACACGTGAGGAGTCGGAGAAATCGACGTGCGTGCATGACAAGATGTATGAATGTAGAGGAAGCGAGAGAAGTATGTCAAGACAGAACAGTGTGGCGTTCCATTCTTTCTGCCTACCCCTCCGGGGAGACGGCGTGATGGTTAGTTAGTTAGTTTAGTTTTAGTTAATAAAATCAATGAGATTTTGAGACTTGTAAGTTTTTTATTTATATTAGCTGGTATTTTGTGGTAGAGACGCGTAGTATTGCGCCTACATGTGAATCCGATAACCGAGAACAGTGTTTGTTTTTCCGATAATTCAGAATTGAAAAATTGATCGTATGATATCGTCTGTCACGTACGGCGAGAATCTTGCGGGCTGCACCAAGACGCTGGTTGCCGATCCATGCTCTAGAGTCTAGACCAGAGGTTCCCAAACTTTTTTGTCCCGTAGACTCCTTGCCGATTTCATAGACCCCCTGCTTTCCTACAATTTAATTTTTTTGAAGGGCAAAAAAAAACCGAAAACAAAAAAAAACGGAATTCGTAAAATTCGTAAAATCCGAAACAAAAAAGCCGGAATTCGGCGACATTTCGGCAAAGATCGGACATTCGATTTTCCCAAATGAGCTAAAAAAAGGGTCGCCTACGATTTTTTATCTATTTATTAAAGTATCTATTTTTAGCAAAGATTTAAATCAATGATATTAGAATTCATTTTACAATCTTCAATATGAGCAGAAAATAGCTCATTATTATGTAGAAGGAATCTGGTCGTGTCCAGGCTCGAACCAGTCCCCAGGATCAGGAGCCAAGCATTCTCTCCCCTAGACCACCACCCGAATATTCGATATTCGTTTTGCGTTTCAATATTCGTTTCAATTTAGTTAAACCATCTCGTGGACCCACATTTACATCTCATGGACCCCCAATATTTTTACAATTGTCATAGACCCCTTGCAAGTTGTCGTAGACCCCTGGGTGAGTGCCGCCATAGAGGCAGCATGCATGGTTTGCCGTATCACTCGAGAATTGTTGTGTCCATTTTATACTTACATACATACCTGTTTTACAAAAAAATAAATGTTTTTTTAAAATATTTTTTATGGATTTAATTGTGTTTCAATTCAAATAATTTATTTTTCTTAAAAATGCTTCGAGTTGGCGGTATGCGCATACCAAAAATCTTTCGAGTGCAAAGGGTTAACGTTGTTTAACAGAAGGTTTTAAAAATAATGTTTAATTAGAAATACCTTTTTACTACAAAGTTAAAAAATTTACCATTGAGGACATTCGACACAATAATTAAATTACGTAACGAAGGTGAAAGTAAAGATTGTCTCATAATATAATCACCTGTTTCATCCCAAGGACATCCCGGGTACCGTATACGCTAACATAAGGTGATGTGTTTCATTTTACGCCTAAATTCTGGAAAGTTCCCTCTGTAAATTTATATGTCAATCTCAAGAACATGGAATAATGAATGAAGAAGTTCTTCACAATTCGAATCCTTGAAGGAAAAGTTTTATTTCTACTATGTACCTTATCTCCCTGTAAATACAGGGTTGTGTAAAATGACATCTTTGGTTTGAATTCGTTATTATTTTATTATTTCAACACTAATTTTATTTTATTAATATACAGTACGCAAATAGAAAATGTGATTATAGGAATTTTCATATTTTCTTTTATGTTTGTTGGTACACAAACTAAGCATGTAATGTATCCGTAATAAATAAAATAAATACATCATACATAAATTATCAGATAAGATATTACAATTAAAATATTAATATTGCTATAATTCTAGAAGTTTTATTATATTTTATGGAAATGACATGTTTTGCCCTTCTAAGGCATTATCAAATGTTTATCAAATACATTTAATAATGCCTTAAGCGCCCTTAAGGTGAGTTATTCACGAAAACGGCGCTATACAAATTAGCCTAATTATTATTATTATATTAGAAGGGCGAAAAAAATAATTCCCATAAAATATAATAAAACTTCTATAAAACTGACGTTTTCATTCGTAATTATTATTTAATATGGAGTTTTACATCATTATTCAAGAAACAATAAATTAATATTGTTATTTGAAATTTCATGGTAGAAGGTCATTGTAAATAATGTTTTTTTTATGGCTTCGACCGATTTCGGTAGCTCGCTGGTTCCTACTGGTGGAAGACAGCGAAGATGAGAGGGAGCTACCGAAACTGGTCGAAGTCATGAACCTGATGTTTGTTATAATTCATTTAAAAAATATCATATTACTATTTAACATATGTATATATAGTAAATTAAGAATTGATAAAATATATACTTACTAATTAATAAAATATACGTTTAAATCTATACCTAATACATCTTGTTTATATTTAAATAAAATATTCGTTAAAAAAACTTCCTTTTAGCCTCTAATACTTAAAAGTATCATATACCATTTATAAATGTAATATTGATAGAATTTGATTTTGTACAATTTAAAGGTTATTTCTATTCAGGTAAATATTAAAAAAAAATTGTTTACTATCTTTAAAAAGAAAAAAAATTGTGTTAAGGGGAGTATTTGATAATTCATCAGACACTTAACAAATTTAGCATATCAGGATTTACATTAATACAACAAAAATAAATTAAATTTAACACATCAGAAATATTGAAAAAATCATTTGAGTTAATACATGAAAAATACAGTAAATTCAGCATATCAGAAGTTAATACAATAGAAATTTGCCGAATTAACATATATACAAAATATTGCGATTCAAGCACAACAAAATTGAATTTGTAATTAAAAAATCTTATTTTATTTATTTGAAAAATAACAAATATGTTTATTGCCTACGCCGGGAAGACCTGATATGGCACTTGAAGAAGAAGTAATATAATAACTAACTAAGTAACCATCACGCCGTCTCCCCGAAGGGGTAGGCAGAAAGAATGGACTGCCACACTTTTCTTTCCTGACATATTTCTCTCGATTCCTCAACATTCATACATCTTGTCATACACGCGCGTCGATTTCTCTGACTCCTCACATGGCTGACATTCAATATTTGATTTATTTGATCGTGCCACGTTTTCCTCGGTCTTCCTCTATTTCTGGTTCCATTTACATCATTAACATAATTTTTTTTTACCATTATAAATCTTGATATAAAGTAATATAATACATTTAATATATCAGAAATACAAATATATGTACGAGTATGTACTTTGAAATAATCTTCTTCTTTTTGTCAATGTATCTCTCCTCCTTTTCTTATCATTGTGATTTCAGGGACGCTGGGTGTTATAATTAGAGTAACATCACACGTAAAAGCACAATCCTTGTATTAATTCAAACTATAAACGTAATTTGCGCCACCCTGTAGTTCAATTGATTATAGTATAATCCAAGGATTCTGCTAAAATATATTTGAATAAACAAAGGCAACGTTTCGAAACAATTTTTTGAAATTACGCGTCATTTTTGCACTGTGAACCATCTGCTTACAGATATTGAATCGAATTAGAAATTATTATTATCCAAAGATGTGCAAACTTGGTTTAAACTTCTTATTATGCAAAGATATGCTTCAAGTTAGCATATAAATTGGAGTGACATTTCCAGGCGTTATCCAGCAGTGCGTTAATGGCGGTAGCCTTTCACATTGCGTTATAAAGATCTTCTGCTTAATGCTTAAATCTAATCTTCATAGATGGCGCTGGTCTGTAAATTGAAACTGACATGTGAATTGTGGTGTTGAAGATTAACATAGGTATATACAACTTCCAAAAATTTGTCAGACATGGTGGTCATAAGAAAGGTGGAATGGGGAATGTTGTAATTACATAAAGCGTGCGCTTAATCCAACCAATGACAGGTCATAGGTCCTCTAAACACCTCGATCACCATATTCAGTTTCCGGTTTGCATCTTCGTCTCTATTGAGATAAAATTAATCCTCAAAGATATGCAGTTTAAAAAACGCTCTTAGACTGATTTTTCTTACTAGCACTCGAATGAGTATTTATATCAAGATTTCTAAATTCGAGTACAATATTATTTAAAAGCGCCCATCTTTTATAAATAATATTTATTTAATAAAAAAAAAGTTTTTGAAAAAATATATACTCCGGGTTGGTTATTTTTCTTCTGAAGAGAAATGAAAATTTTATTTAAATCCTCTTAAATATTCAAGAGTCCATTGATTGGGTTATTAAAATTTGAGTTGGGTATTTCCTAAGTAAATATACCAATCGCAAACATAAAATTTTTGTTTCAAAATCAAAATCGTTTTTCTTTAAAATACTAATTTCTTAATTAATGCCAATTAAGTGTGGGGTTCCATTATTTTGAAAACGCGTTCTCTCTTTTTTCAAGGTTTCAATTGGTTTGGAAAAAAAGTGTAATTTTTTTTTTGCTTGTAATTGGGAATCCACTCGGTGGCTTAAATGTGATAGTTTTCTGTTGCTTTCCACATTTTGTATTCAACAGGTTATATTAACTCAATTACTGTATAGAATATATTAGTTATTGATTCTCATGACATGTGTTAGTTAGGCTTTTGTCATTTTTATTGTCACGTAAATTCTACCAGACTAAAGGCAAAGACAATGAGAGAATTTTTCAACACTGTCATCGACGTGAATCGAACCCGGGACCTTCGATGTGGCAGTCATAGCTATTGTCACTCTGCTGCTCTCTACCGCTTGTTTCTACATAGCTTAAAACACCATTTTTAATCATTCTTTTCTGACCATCTGACTAAACCATCATAATTTTACTAAACGTGTGGGGATTTGTGGTGGTGAGAGTTGAAAGACGGCGGAGGTTTCAGCGTTTATTGCGGATCACAAGTAATTCCACGTAACTGTATGATATACTCGTGATGGAGCGTGGCTGGATGTCGATGGCAGCGGGGCGGAGTCCGGTGGTGAGTCGTAGAGGATGAGGGCTCGCTGGGCGGTATCGTCGAGTGGCTGGGGCGAGGAGTCGTCGGAGGTTTCTCGTACGTAGACTGGGTAGTGGAGACTCGTGTCTCTTCGCGATCGCGATACTGGCTGACGTTTAGAGTTGACTGACGTTTAGAATGGACTGCTTGTTTTGGGTGCTCGGGAGTACTGCTTTTATATGCTTTGGTTTCGTCATCCGATGACCTGATCCGATGACCTGACCTAGTGACCAACTTGAAGAATTCGGGGCCCACGAATCATCAAATTTGATAATTAGGTCTTGGGTCAGCGTTTTTGTGTTTATTCGTGTCATGTATTTCTTCATGAAATATGTTTATCTGGGTTATGCATTTAACTCCGACAAACGTAATCATCTGACATTCTATTCTTTATAATTCAATTAATTAAATTTTTTTCTTTAATATTTTCCGTGCATTCTTCTTAGAAAGCAACTCCAAAAATAGCACCGTGCATATAGCAAATAGCAAAAGTAAATTATTTATTAAACACCTAAATAGCAGATGGGTGGTCTAGGGAAAATAACGATTGGCTTCTGATCCAAGGGACTTAGGTACAGGTCTAGATATGTCCTTATTCCTTTTTTATAATAATCAGAGGTTGTATGATAAATTATAAAACAATATATTTATGTGATAGTATTTAGGTGATAGTCATATAAAATTAAAATTAAAATAACATTATAAAGATTAAGATTTTGTAATAGATATATGACAGGAATTCATTATACATTTTTATGTCAAGATTAATTTGAAGAGAGATGTCATTTATTGATAATGGTCTACTTATTGATAATGGTAGCAATATTTTTTTTCCGAAACATTAATTGAAACATTATATCCTATTAGAATAGCGTAAAACAATTATCTTCAATGTCGAAAGAAAAATGTCTTTTATAATAAGGGGAAGATATTTAACGGAGACTATCAAAGGAAAATTAAATCGTTAAATTCGATTAATTAAATTTTTAGATTAATGAGATGCTCTAATATTACAACAGAAATAATGTAAATATAAAAATAGGTACTATTCCAATGAGTCATCTTTGTATCCATAATATGATACGTATCATTTTAAGTAAGTACTTCTGTTTCTTGTTGTTCATGACTATTTCTACCCTTGATACAGTAGCTCTAAATAGGGATGTTGTGCTGCAACTGAACTATTCTCAAAGGTGTTCTTGCCAGGATTTTCTTCTTCTCCCGACACTATGTTTTCCGTTAATTTTACCTTGGACAATCAGTTTTAGCACTTTGTATTTATTGTTTCTCATAATGTGCCCGAAGTATTTCAGTTTCTCGCGCTTTATGGTCTTTACATTTTGTCTTTCTTTCTTCATTCGCTGGAGTAGGTACTTCCTCGTTTGTGACTCTCTCTGTTCATATGAATGTATTCTTTATAAGCGAAATGTTCAAATTTTAATAACACAGTCAGTTTTCTAGAATTTTTTTTAGAATATTTTATGGAAGTAAGATGTTTTGCTTTGTTAAGCAAATTTTCTAGAATTACTCGGGAACATAATTGAAAATAAAATATAATACAATGATTAAAACATCGGAATCGGAAGTGCGAAATAAAATACAATGATTTAAAAATTAATATGAATTATTAATGAAGTAAAAAAACAATAAAAAAGCGATTTTTTGTTAAATTGCCTTTTACGTTTACTACAATAGATACAATTTTTAAATACAGAAAGGAATAATTTATATTTATACAAAAACAGACCCCATATAATATTTAACATTTTTATTTCTAGAATATTGATGTAAAACTCTACATTAAATAATTATAATAATACAAATTAATATGACTTCTAAAAGTATTTAATTATTTTATGGGAATAATATGTTTTGCCTTGCTAAGGTATTAAAAAATTATAAAAACCTTTGGTAATGCATGGCGAAGCATAAAATATTCCGACAAAATAAAATAAAACTTCTAAAGAACAGACGTATTCATTCGTTTTCTCTTCAATAAAAGTGTAATAGAAACTCCTATAAAAATAATACATGTGAATACCAAACATATTGACACAAAATGACAAAAAACCAAATGAAACATTGAACATATAAGAAGAATACGCAAACATGAAACATTATGCTATACCTTGAACACATTCTAAGTTATTCTTAAGTATCACAATGGAAAAACTAACAACATCGAGGACGCCCAATTTATTAAATAACAAAAAATATTTCTTCTCCATTTGAACTCTTCCTGTAGTTTAGGCTGGCCTCTCTTGGGAAGTAGGGTTCCAGATATCCTTCCATCTTTTTCGCGGTCTTCGGAGGCGGTAGCCAACAGGAATCTGATGCATCACAACATGTGGTGCATCAGATTGCCATTTTAGAGTCGCCACCCGGTGGATGATGTCAGTGACCTTTCTGACTCTGTCTCTAGGCTAATTCCTAACATGGCTCTTTGGGTCACTCGTAGTTTCTCGGCACTTTGTTTGGACAATGTTACAGTTTCAAGACCATAAGTACCAACTGGCAGAGGCTTCAGGCTTTATAGACTTTTCGTTTCAGGTTGATTGGTATTTATTACTTTACGCGAACAATGTTTATAATTTATATTGTTACCTTTTTTATCGCCTCAGGGTTTCAAGATTTTCTTTGATATTTTTGGGTTTATACCTCCCTTGGGAGTTCATATAAACATTTTTAGCTTGATTCTATTGTACGAGTAGTTAAATTTTTCATGGGCGGTTTTGATAGCAAAATGATAGCAGGATAGAAGAATCTGTAAAAAATGAGTATTATCTCAACCCTCTCATAAGTAATATGTATACACTTTTAATAATAATTTCGAATCTATCCATAAAACTAATTACATGATAGATTGCTTAAGCATATATGTTATAAGAAGTGAATGTATCGCAAATAAAATCATAATGAACAAAATAATGAAAGGTATTTTCAGATAGTTTGGACACACGATAAAACGAATGAAGAAAGAATGATAAAAAATGAGAATGGAGCAAAGAATAGGGAATAACGTGACACGGTAAAATCGATCAAATTTTTAATGCCGGCCACGTGATGAGTCGGAGAAATGGACGTGCGTGTATTGCTAAATGCTTTCCTATTATATGTGGTTAAGTTTTCAAAAGTAATAATCGTACCGTGATTCGCTAGATTGCTTGTAGTGTAGCACTAAGCAACAAGCAAGGCTTCCTCTTGTATGGTCCTTAAGAATATAACTTATTACATTATAATCATTTTCCATATTATTATTATTGTTGTTGAATCACTCTGTACATCATTACAGGACGAGCCAAATCGATGTAAAAGGTATAGCTTTCATATTGAATCTCATGACATGTGACAGGTAGCTAATCTGTCACCATTTTATTGTCACGTAAATTCTACACTAAACTAAAGACAGTGTGACAATCACATTGCCATCATCGGGAATCGAACCCGGGACCCTTCGGTGGGGCAGTCATAGTACTTACCATACTGCCACGAAGGTCGTTTGTTGAAGGCACCGTAATTTAGAGGTTTCTTGTTCGTATGTCTATTTATAGAGATGAAATATAAATCAATAAAATCTGTTACTTACATAGGGTTTCGGTCCGTCCTCAAAAATGTGCTTTGTAAAGGCATTATAAAATTATAAAAAAGAGAAACCTGTTACTAGACCTAAAATATATTTATTAAAATACGCAGAAAGCCTTGGAATTCTTTATTCAAATAATACTTGACTATGACAAAAGTTATGAGATGGAATATCGCTGTTTGGGTATATACGAGTACATATATCAGGATCCGATCACGGTCCCTTGAACAGTATTCAAGCGCCCTCACTACTTCACCTCGACCCTTACTTACCCTTTGCTTTATACTCTTAGAAATACATTGTTGTAATATATATTATCAATAATGTGTGGGAAGACTTCAGATGATTATTAATATTTGTGAGAGTATCTAAATTCTAATATAATATAACCACAATAAGAGTATTATTTTATAATAGAATAACATTAATTAATAACTTTGCAATTACAGCAATAATACAATTCTATTTAAACAATTCATTCTGCAAAGATGAATCAGTCGATTTTCTCAAAAAGAATTACAAACAAAATTAAAGTTTAAGGCAATTGAGA
This sequence comes from Lepidostoma basale, assembly GCA_022606425.2. Lineage (NCBI taxonomy): Eukaryota > Metazoa > Arthropoda > Insecta > Trichoptera > Lepidostomatidae > Lepidostoma > Lepidostoma basale. The sequence continues at coordinate 166,878 of JAHDVF020000282.1, read as the reverse complement.
ATAGGCAAAATAAAATATATTGTACAATACCAGGAACGCATGAGAGGCGGAAGCTTTAGGAAGACAAGATGCTCTCTAAAGTTAAGAGTATTTGTCTTCGGAACGTACTATAACTAATAAAGACGTCGATCTCCGGGGAGATCACGTGCTTCCGCAACAAAAAAAAACAATCAAACTATATGCAACTTATGTACCTCCACATATTTATGTAATACTTAATACATTATCAACATAATAAAAAATGGATATTGTCAATAAAATTGCTAATGTTTATGTCAATAATACTCAATGATTATATCAATTCAAAAGGGTAGTAGGGCTACGATGGGGTATGCTGGAAAGTATGCCTCTACAAAATTAGGCGCTATGTTGCATTTACAACAGCAACACTACTATCAAGTCCAACTCTCTAGCGTCCATGAGAGGTCTTTTAAAGACCCCGCGAACCCCGGGCAATGTGGCACATATTACTTATTGCCATAGCAGATAGAGAGAGGACGAATGGCGAGCTTCCAGCGCCATAAAACTGGATACACTCAGCTAAGGGAAGGTAACCCCGAAAGAAAATCCTCCAGAGAAGGCAAGAGGATACCACTTTGGATATTTTTCTCCAGGTCATCACTATGAAGGTGATAGTCAACGTTAGGCAGACCTGACAGGACACAGAAAGAAGAAGATAACAATTGATTGTTTAGAGAGGTGATGTCTTCTTCAAATAGTGCAGTTTCAGGTCTCCTCGACGTGACGATGGCTCAGTGATTTCTTTTAAGTGTTACTGAACAGGTTTCCCATTGCCTTCTCCAGGGATTTTCTGTAAGGTTACCTTCCTTTAATGGGTCTTGATTTTGTGACGCCGACGACAAACCATACGCTTTCTTCTTGTCTGCTATAGCACTTATGGTAAGGTTAGTGATCACATTTTAAAGGTACCTTCCAGCAGGGTATGTCCCACCGTGGCACATCTAGTCATTATAGTCCCTGAGGTGATTTAAACGATTATTATTTGTGACGTTGCATTGTCTATGAATTATAAATGTTTTGTTTAAAACGCGTTGTCAGGGCTCAATGAGGAAGCCATTTAATTGTTTCAATGTGCGGTTGACAATGGTTAGTTCAGTTGATCGCTAGGTGGCAAATATTTCAGAAGTGCCGAGATTATTCACTTGTTACTTGAATTCTGTTATATATTGTATAACGATTGTCCACAATTATGTCCAGTGTTATAGAAAGTAAAATAAAAATACTTAAAAAAAGAAACTGGAGATCAACCGATATTGAAGATTTGATTCAAGTTTCGTCAATTGCACACAAATTAAAAGCGTCAATCACGTAAGCAACTTTAATATAATATCGACTGTTTAAATGACATTTTACAAAGCTTGTGCTTATTTAATTATAACAAAGTTTTCCTTTATAATTAATACACATGAAGTCTTATTATCTTTTATGGGATTGACTTAAAAATATTGTGATGATTCTATTAACACACGTTTTCAATCTTATTAATTATTTAATCAAATCAAATCAGTTTATTTTCTCACAAGACATTACAAAAATATTTATAGTTTAAGGCATCTATAATATTGAGAACAGGAAAAATACCAGTAACGCGTGATAGATGGTTCTACTTAGGAAAGTCAAGATACTCTCTAGTATATAAGACATGTAGAGTTTTACATAATTGTTCAAAAAACAGTAAAAACTTTCCTTTATTTAAAATTACATGTCAATATTCATATATATGCATGGAAAAACAAATAGCAAAACAATTTTCTTGAAAATGTATAAATTAACTTTTAAAATTGTAATCATCTGTTACAAATTATTCAAACAGATAAATTCGCAGACGAAGTTCTTACGAGATGTCGTCTAAATCAAACAACGTAATATTTGGTTCAGTGAACTCGCTCCTCCCGGGGAAATCTTCATTTCGGTTTCCATTCTGCCGTGGGATTATTATGGGAGTATCTGGGGCTAGCGATGTGCTGATTCGGGATATTATGGCCGAATTAACAGTCTGATTGTCAGCCCATTCAGACGACGCGCTGTTTACATATAGGATATTCATTTTACTCAGGAATGCGTACTCTAGTTTATATCGGTTAATTTTGTATTAAATTATCCGCCCTTACACAAGATTTGACATTGCGAAAGTCGCAAGGCAAGATACTATTACTATTGGGGTGGTGGTCTAGGGGATAGAACGCTTGGCTCCTGATCCAGGGGACGTGGGTTCAAGCCTGGACACGACCAGATTCCTTCTTCATAATAATGAGCTATTTTCTGCTCACATTGAAGATTGTAATAATAAATTCTAATATCATTGATTTAAATCCTTGATATTAGTCTTTTTAAAAAAAAAAAAAAAAAATTGTGCTTGTATGTTGGTATATAACATGTGATTAATCTTATATAAGCGGCGCGTGGAAATGGCAAAAGAAAGATAAAAAATATATTGAGGAGATCGACGTCTCTCATATTATTGAATAAGAAAATACTTTTGACTTTGAACAGTATCTTATATTTCTTAAGTCGAATCATCTTTAACGCATTCCTGGAATTTTGCTGTTCTCAAACAGATAATATAAAATATAAAGTTTTTTGGAAATAAATCGATTAAATTTGAGATTTGACGACCTTCATAGCAAGAGCAATGGCTGATACGCCGATGGTCTCGTGTTCGATTCCCGACGGGATCAGTGTTATTCACATTATCTTTGGTTTGGTGTAGAATTCACGTGACATTAAAATAGCGATAGATTGGCTACTTATCACATGTCATGAGAATAAATATAATAGTTAAAAAAAAAATATTGTAGCAAGTAGATGAGTTCGTGTATTTGGGTAGTATGTATACGAAAGATGGGCGAGTGGAGAGGGATATTGAAAGAAGGGTTGGGGCAGGCAACAAAGTAAATGGTGCACTTAAAGTTGTCATCGCAAACAAAAACCTATCCAAAAAAGCTAAAATGGCAGTGCACAATGGTGTTCTTGTACCGACCCTTATGTATGGAAGCGAAGCATGGAACTGGCAAGAGAAGGATGAAAGTAGAATAAATGCAGTAGAAATGAGATCTCTTAGACGAATGTGTGGATACTCTGTGTATGATAGAGTGTCAAATAAAAATATAAGAAGTGGATACGGTGTGAATGATGGTGTTATGAACAAAATAATGAAAGGATCATCAAGATGTTTTGGACCCATGAAAAGAATGAATGAAGAAAGAATGGTAAAAAATATATATTTCGCTGTCATTGTCCACGCCTCACACCCATAGGTCACTACTGTTCGGATGATTGTTTTATACAGGGTGATTTTGGTTTTCCAGTGTACGTTTCTTGATTTGAGCGCTGGTAGTAGAGAGAAGAATGTTTTGTTACCAATTGTGATTCTTCTTTCGATTTCCTTGTGATCTTCGTTTTCTTTTGTTATAGACGAACCCAGGTAAGTGAAGTCCTGCACCATCTTAAAGTTGTATCTATCCTTGAATCTGATGGTTCGCCTCGAGTTATGGGTTGCATTCCTGGTTTGTTTAATTATTTGTGTCTTTTCTTCGTTTATCTCTAAACCCACCTCCTTGGCTGCTGTCTCTAAAGGCTCAATACTTCGTGTATGGCTGCTAGGGATCTTCCTACAATGTTAAGGTGTAAAAAAACTTTTCTACTTTCAACAATTTGAAAAGAAAAAGTATGAAAAATTCATATAAAACTTTATGATATATCGCCTGACGAAACTTTGGAGATTAACATGTTATGGCCAGAGATTCGTCTAATGAAACTTTTTTCCTTTAATTAACATAATATTCGGATACATTAAAATCTAATTAGAATCTTTGTAATGAGATTGCTTATTTACAAATTAAAATCACTATGATTGTACGAGTATTTGCATATACGCGTTAGTATCCAATTATAAATTAACAAACATTATCTATATATTTATTACTACCGGATCCGACAACGCATCGCTATTGATGTATTCATAATATATGAATTTTATGTTATAATAAGGCTTGAAATCAACGTGGACGGCAACAGAATTGAGAATGTCCAAGAATATACATACCTGGGACACAATATTCGATTGGGCCGAAATAACCAAACCGCAGAGCTAAAAAGAAGAATTGGACTAAGCTGGGCAGCATTCGGTAACATGAGTTACATCCTTAAAAACCCGAAATACCGATCAACCTGAAACGAAAAGTCTATGAAGCCTGCTTTCTGCCAGTTGGTACTTATGGTCTTGAAACTGTTATATTGTCCAAGCAAAGTGCCGAGAAACTGCGAGTGACCCAAAGAGACATGTTAGGAATAAGCCTAAGAGACAGAGTCAGAAACGATACGGTGAGAGAAAGAACAAGGGTCACTGACATCATCCACCGGGTGGCGACTCTAAAATGGCAATAGGCGGGTCACCTAGCCAGAAGCTCAGATGAGAAGTGGACCAGAAAACTGCTAAATTGGAAACCGTGGACGGCAAAAAGAAGTACAGGGTGACCACAACTACGGTGGAAGGATGACCTAAACAGACACGTCGGAATAACCTGGATGCAGTCTGCACAAGACAGAGTGACATGGAAGCGAATGGAGGAGGCCTTTGTCCAGGAGTGGACGCGAATAGGCTGAGGAAGAGGAAGAAGAAGAATGTTATAATAATGCCATGTCATGACGATCTACTTACGATTGACAGGTATCATTTATACTGATTTGAGCGCCATCTCTTGGTGACTTACATTACACACAATGAAACACTCACACAAAAACAAATTAATTCACACCAATATGTACTGTAACCATCCTAATAAAATAACTATTTGTACACAGTAAGAATGCATTTATATGCATTTAAAAAAACGAAATAATATTAATATACAGTGTAAATTTCGTTGCATTGATTCAGTATTTGTCGAGTCTATCGGTCCTATTGATACTGTAGGAAGTATATATGTATGTTATAATATATATACGAGTATTTTAATCTATGGTGTAGTTAACATTAAACGAGAGATAGTTCTTGCCACTATAATATTCTTATTCCATAACATATTCAAAATATTATTTCAAAGTAAAAATAGAATTTGTTTTTTGAATGTATACAAATACATATAGTATTTGTATACATTCAAAAAACAAATTGTATAAAAAACTGGTCCAAGTTAAAAGCATCAAAAATGGAAATTGGATCTCCAGGCGTTGTCTAGCAGTATGATAATTGCGTAAGCCTTTCACATTGCATTAATAAAGATTTTCTGCTTAATGCTTACAAATAATCTTAATAGATGGCGCTAGTGTAGATTGACCCAAAAAATGTGAAGTGTTTTAACATAGTAGCATACCATATATACAAGTTCCAAAAATTTGTCAGACGTGGTGGTCGTATGAAGGGTGGAATGGGGAATGTTGTTGTTAATATAAGGTGATCGCTTAACCCAACCAATGACAGGTCATAAGTCCTGTAAACGCCTCGACTACCATATTCTGTTTAAAAAAAAAAAACAATTTACATCTTCGTCTCTATTGAGATACAATTAATCCGCAAAAAAATAAATAATAAACGTGACTGGTAAAGGTCACTAGTAGGCGTTGAAGAGAATTCAGAGGAATTTTCAGTCTCAGGAAAATTTAAGGGCATAGAGGACTAACAACGCCCTCTGAGAAACATTTGGAAGAAGAGAATATATACAGAGACTAATGTAAAAAATAAAATATTGTTCACGTCACCCAAAAAAAGAGCACTTTGCTTGAAAGAAGAGCGTTGCTAAAGAGAAACCTTAATTTAAAACATGAGTTTGTGTGTTTTATTCTGAAAAAGAGGCGGCAACTAATTATATTTTGAAAAGGGAATGGTGAAATAAAATTTTGGGAACCTTTGGGTTTCATTTTTAAATTCAATAATGGGAGTTGATATGGACTAATGAAAGGGGACAGTTCGTAATATTTTTTCGAAGAGGGGACGGAAATTACAAAAAGTTTTGGGACCAATGATTATTTCATAGTTGGAAACTTTTTGATTCGGCTATTATTTAAATTAAGAAGAGAATAAATTTAACTGTATAAGAGTTAGTTAAATAAAATATTGTACAGATATCAACTTGCGTACACACTTCAATGCTTTTAAATTATTAAAATAATTGTTAGATAAGTTAACGTGTAAATATTTTTATGTAAAGTGTCTGGTTGACAATTTTGATTATACGTGAATTCTATACGTCTTTAAAAATAGTTATTGGGAACAATAATTTATCAATGAAAACTAAAATGCCTGTTATCGTTCAATCTTCACATAGTTGCTCTATGTAATAGTTCCATTAAAATGCTTGGATTTGTTTTTAGAAATGCCAATACATTTTTGAACACTCAGGTACTCCGGGTATACGAATTTTATAATTCCCTGGTAAGAAGTCGGCTGGAATATAAAATATGTAGTTTCATTATTTGGTCACCGCCTGGGATCCGATATTCTCTGATGGTGGAGCGAGTGCAGAAAAAAATTCGGCGCTTTCTTTACCTCAGAGAGCGCGGTTATTACCCGTGGCTCTTTCCGACTGAATTCTTGTTAGGTTTGCTAAGCTACTAATCATTGGAGAGAAGGAGGAATTCCACTTGGGAGTTTACTTCTTTCAGCTGATTGGCGACCATATACAAAACTTGGATGTCCTGAGTGATGTAGGTCTATTTGTCCCTGATCAATCAAATTCGTCAAAGACAGCACAGATTGTTTTATTTGCCGCGCTGCAGAACCAACCTACCTATGGTTATGCGTGTGGGTAGGGCAATCTTATTGCTTAATCGGGTCGCCTCGGAGGTCGACATATTTCGTGACAGTGTGAGTTGCCTCAAGGATGCAATATCAATGTTATGATTCTTTCTAATTCTTAATCTTAATGTTTTTTTCTGCTTCTCTTATAAATTCTTATAATGTAATTGCAAACGATCTGGAATTATATATGTCTGTAATATTTGTGATTTTTATTCAAATAAATTAAACGAAAAAAAGAATAAATGAGTTCTGGTCCCAACCCTTATGTATGATGCGAAGCATGACACTGGCAGAAGAAGGATGAGAGCAGAATAAATGCTATAGAGATAAGGTCCCTGAGACGTATGAGTGGTAGAACGATATACGACAGAAATTTAAATGCTATAAGATTAAGAAGATATGCAGAGTGGAAGAAGATATTATGAACAAAATTATGAAAGGATCGCTGCGTCGCGTCGGTTCGGTCATATACTCGTAGAGCGCATGGATGGAAAAACAATGGTTGAAAAAGTATATATTAACGATGTAAATGGAGTACAGAGTCGAGGCAGCCAAAGGAAAACATGACACGACCAAATTAATAAAATTTTAAAGGTTGGTCATTGGTCATGCTCGACTGAAGCAAAAATGGCATTGCACAATGCAGTTCTAGTGCCGACCCCAATCTATGGGTGGAGAGTGGAGTTGGCAGAAGACTGATAAAAGTAGGATAAGTACCGTAGAAATGAGGTCACTAAGGAAAAACAATGTATGATTAAATATATAATGATGAAGTAAGAAAAAATAATATAAGGTGGAGGAATGCGTGATAAATAAAATTAAGAAAGGGTCACCAAGATGGTTTGGATATATGGAACGAATGGATGAGGGAAGAGTAGTTAAAAAGATATATACAAGTAGTGTGAATGGAAAAATAAGTCAAGGAAGGTCAAGGAAGACACGGCATGACCAAATTAATCAATTACTGAAAGGCGGCCATGTTTGAACTATAAACAATCGACGAGTAAATGTGTGAATGTAGAAAAGGCGCGAGAATTATGTCAGGAAAGAGCAGTGTGGCGATCCTTCCTCTTTGTCTACCCCTCCGGGGAAACGGAGTGACGGCTAGTGGACGGAAGAATCGACTTGCGTGTATGACTCGTTGATTGAATGTGGAGGAAGCTAGAGAGCTGTCTCAGAATAGAGTAGTGTGGCGGTCCTTTTTCTGTGCCCACCCTTGCGGGAGAAACGGCGTTATGGCTTGTTTGTTTGTCTAACTAACTAACTAACTAACCATCACACCGTTTCCCCGAAGGGGTAGGCAGATAGAATGGACAGCCACACATTTCTTTCCTGAAATATTTCTCTCGCTTCCTCAACATTCATACATCGTGTTGATTTCTCCGACTCCTCACATGGCCGACATTCAATATTCGTTTTATTTGATCGTGTCACGTTTTCCTCGGTCTTCCTCTATTTCTGGTTCCATTTACATCTTAAACATATGTATTTTTTTACCATTCTTTTTTTATTCATTCTTTCCATATGTCTAAACCATCTTAATGATCCTTCATTATTTTGTTCATAACACCATCATTCGCACCGCATTCACTTCTTATATTTTCAAAGAGTATCCACACATTCGTCTAAGAGATCTCATTTCTACTGCATTTATTCTACTTTCAACCTTCTTTTGCCAGTTCCATGCTTCGCTTCCATACATAAGGATCGGTAGAAGAACACCATTGTGCACTGCCATTGGATGTTTGTCTATATATTGTATATTGCTTGATTGTTTGTCTATATATTGTATATTATACCTTTGAACTAATGTGCGTAGTAAAGAACTTGTCAGATATTATTCAACTGCGAATGCTTTTACGCGTTAAGATGTCACAAAACTCTTTCACGCCTTTTGTTATCCTGACCCGAGATGACAGGACTACGTATTTTCTGACAGGACACGTGCTGACATTTCCAGACAGCTCGGGGCCGTCTCAGATTGCTGCCCACTCCATGTTTATTCAGTCAGTTTAATGTCACAACATTTCATCCAAATCGTAAACAAATAGACTCATAATATTTCATACTCGTATGTGCCTAATTAAAGCTTCCGTCGGCCATTATCCGTTAATTCAAATTATAGACCTTCACCTTCGTGGCAGAGTGTGGTAAGAGCTCTGAATGCCACACCGAAGGTACCGGGTTCGATTCCCGGCGATGGCAGTGTGATTGTTATACAAACTAACCAAATGAATGAAAGGATCATTAAGATGGTTTGGACACAAGGAAATAATGAATGAAGAAAGAATTGTATAAAAATTATATGTTAACTAACTAACTAACTAACCGTCATGCCATTTCTCCGGAAGGGTAGGCAGAGATGATGGATCGCCACAATGCTCTATCCTGGCATACCTCTCGGGCTTCCTCTACATTCATACATCGTACAATGCACGCACGTCGATTATTAGTAATTGATTAATTTGGTCATGCCATGTTTTCCTCGGTCGTCCTCGGCTTCTTTTTCCACTCACGCTGCTTGTGTACAACTTTTTAACCATTCTGCTCTCATCCATTCGTTCCATATGTCCAAACCATCTCAGGGATCCTTTTTGAATTTTATCCATGATGCAGTCATCTGCCTTACATTTCTTTTTTATTTCATCGTTCGGTATTCTATCATACAACGTTTTTCCGCACATTCTTTTCAGTGATCTAATTTCTACGGTGTTTATCCTGCTTTCATCCTTCTTTTGCCAGCTCCAAGCTTCACTTCCATACATGAGGGTTGGCACTAGAACTTCATTGTGTACTGCCATCTTTGCTTCTGTGGATATATTTCTATTTGCGTGCCTTAAAATGATATGTTAACGATGTAAATGGAACTAGAAAAAAATAAGGAAGACCGAGGAAAACGTGGAACGATAAACTAAATCAAATATTGAATGTCAGCCACGTGAGGAGTCAGCGAAATCGACGCGCGTGCATGACACGATGTATGAATGTTGATGAAGCGAGAGAAATATGACAGGAGAAAATGCGTCTGTTTATTCTTTCTGCCTACCACTTTGGGGAGCCGTGAGATGGTTAGTTACTTAAATGTGAATCTACAGCACCAATTTATAATGTGATAAAAGAAATTTAAAAATGAATTTAAATAAACACATAAAAAATGTTTGGTTTAGTTTAATTTGTTAAACTATAAATTTTTTTTTAAATATACATCTTCTAGATTAAAATTGAGCTGAATGTTAAATTAGAATTGTAGAATTTTTATTACAGAACTTGAAATAAAAGATAATTATTTCCAAAGTGAAGAAAGCAATTATATTGCCGGATTTTAAGCTCAAAGCGTCACTTTAGGTGTCTACTTAAAATTTAACGTCCTTTAGATTTGTAGATAATCAGACATTAAACATGACGCATTCCAAACGAACTACTATTCACACGATTATATTGTATTAAATAAATCCATTTGCGAACTCTACCATAAGCTTTTGATCCACTTAAAGTATTAAGAATACAATAAAAAATTTATGAATGTTTTCTCGCGTTGCTATTTGTAAATTTATAGTTGTCGACTCTATTTTCTCTAAAAAACCTATTAAATAAACACCACGCCGTTTCCCTTTGCTGCAAACCATTTTCTTGCATTAAAACTAGCGAAGATCCATGAAAATGTAGATGACCTCACGTTCAGCCTTTCGGTGATGCTGAGTTCCGTAACTAAAATAAAACTCCTATTTAGTTATATTTTTCGTCAACTTGTCTCCATCCATTGTTGGACGTAAGCCTTTCCATCCCCACTCCATCCCTTTTGATCTCTCGTCAGTGTTCTCCAGGCCCTTCCTGCCGTCCGTACAATATTATCGCTCCACCTGTTAAGCTGTATCCCGACAGTTCTTCGGCCTAACCTTGGCCTCCATTCAGTAACCCTCTGGCTCCATCTTCTATCATCCCGGCCCAGCCCATTACCACTTCATCCTTGAAATGCATATTCCTATTTCGGTGACCCTGGTACGTTTTCTAACCTCAACGCTGGGTATATGGTCTCTAAGCGAGATACCCAACATGGATCTTTCCATGACCCGTTTTGCAACTTTGATTTTGTGCATTGCTTCTTTAGTTAACGTCCATGTTTCGCATCCATAGGTCATCACAGGTAACACACACTGGTCCAGTTATTCCTACTTACTTACTTACTTCCTATGGCCATACAACTCTTGAAGAGTTTTAGCCTCCTTGATGATTTTTCGCCAAGCTCCTCGATCCTGCGCCTTTTGCTCCCAGCATTCCGATTCGCCCAACCTAGGCAGGTCAGCCAGAACATTGTCCATTAGGCACTGTCTAGGCCTTCCTAGAGGTCTTACTCTAGTCGGTCTAGACGCGTAAAGGGTCTTGATTGCTCTGGTCTCTTCGGCTCGGCATACGTGCCGGCTCTCACGGTGCTCATTATAAGGGGCTGTTGGGTCATCGTACGGATCTCTTGGTTGGTCTTATGCCTCCAAGTTCCCCCTGCAACACCGGGTGTTTTTATATTGCTCGTATTTATATATTCCGGAAGCTTCACCATCATTTGACATAGGAAACAATATGCAATTACAGTGTTGCGTCGTGAAATGTGAAGTATGACCTTTAATAGTAATAAGTGATCTGTAGAGATAGAATGGTTAATCAATCAACTCCGTCAAACTTTTTTATGAGCGTCGAGTACCGGAAGATTAAAGCAAAAATAATGATTTAAGTCTGATTTACTACTTCCTGCCATTGAAGGGTTAATTAATCAAAAGCTTCTTTCTCCTGTTCATAGGTGTAACTGTCAGATAAAAATAATTCATTTTTTTATTCTTAATAAAAACGACGTGATTAATTTATTTCATAATTGATTTATTTTTACGAAATATTTTTTAACGTTATCAAAAGCGGGGGTACAAAAGAAAAAAAAAACGATTAAATTGTTTTAGAAATACTAATACTGAAAGGATCATTCAGATGGTTTGGACAAACGGAAAAAAATGAATGAAGAAAGAATGTGAAAAAAGTATATGTAAACGACGCAAACGGAATTATAAATTGAGGAAAACGGAGGAAAACGTGGTACGATCAAATCAATCAAATGTTAAACATCAGCCACGTGAGGAGTCGGAGAAACCGACATGCGTGCATGGAACGATGTACGAATGATGAGGGATCGAGAGAAGAATGTCAGGAATGAAAAGTGTAATAGCTCATTCTTTCTGCCTAGCCCTTCAGAGAGACGGTGTGATGAGTAGTTAGGTAGTTAGTTTAGAAATACTTGTTTTGAACGTTTTTTGTGTCAAATAATTTATTTTAGTCCATGTATATTAACTATATTAAAAATGTGTCATTGATATAAATACTTTTAAAAAAATTATTAATTTTTTTAATTAAAAAAAAAAGACTAACATCAAGGATTTATATCAATGATATTAGAATTTATTTTACAATCTTCAATGTGAGCAGAAAATAGCTCATTATTATGAAAAAGGAATCTGGTCGTGTCCAGGCTTGAACCCATGCCCCCTGGATCAGGAACCAAGCGTTCTATTCCCTAGACCACCACCCGGTTGTTGTTACTTGTTTATATTATATTTTAAGTGAATAATTTTTTTGCCTTGTTAGGACATTATCAAAAGAAAATGGTATTTTCTACCAATAAGCAATATTTAACATTGAATTTTGAATGGCTGTTCTAGAAACAATAAATATTATTTATATGTTTATTTTTGTCGACATATTTCGATGGTTTTAAATCTTCATCATCGGGAGAACTACATAAATATAATTTTATATTGTTCTTCTTATGATAATTAACATTCGAAACATGTCGATAAAAATAAACTCAAAATGGAAAAAAACGCGTTTTAATTCACCATTACGGATTTAAACAGTGTTAAGTTTATCAAAATATACATATTTTTGTTTTCAACATATGAATTATTACTTAAAATAATGCTTCGAGGGGGTAAAAAAGGTTTCGCCACTGATATCTTACTACCTCACTCAACCCTACCATTAAATTTGAACGAGAGACATTACGATTGTAAATGGAATTCAATTTTAGTTATTTGAAACTAACAAGTTTGGGTGAATAAGCTCTCTTACAAAAAACGACCGAACATTACCTAACTTTGAGTAATCTAGCGGCAATTCAAATGAAACTCGCCTAATATTTATGAACGTTGAGTTAATAAATCAACCTTTCGAACATTTGTTTTATTGATTTTCCCATGTTTTATGCAGGTTTTTTTTCATTAAGAGCGCTCAAACTTTGAAATAAAATAGAACAACCTGCCTAAAAGATATTGCCACATTTTTATTTATTTTAAAGGTCATTCAATGATATTATGTATGGAATATAATTTTTTCCAAATGACCGCGTAGCTTTACTGCGGGTGGTGTATCCTGTTGGTCAAACGGTTTTTCAATAAGGACGCTTAAAATTTGACAGCGTATAGCAGCCATTTTGGTAAAGCAATACTTATTTAATCTCGAAATTTTACCATGGAACGCTACACGCTTCAACAACGCGTTGAAATTGTTAAAATTTATTATCAAAATTAGTTTCCGGTAGAGTCCACAATACGTAAATTTGAGACTCTTGTAGTTTAAACTTGATGATATGGAAACCGACGACATATTATGGTTCCAACAAGATGGCGCTACGTAGGACACAGCGCACGCCACGATGAACATTCTGCACGAGCGATTAAAAATGGAGCGTCCCTATTGAAAGACCCTATAGATGGTTGATTTACTACAGATTCTAAGAGATCTCATTTTAATTCTACTTTAATAACTCTTTTACCAGTTCCATGCCTCATTTTAATACTTAATCGTTTATCTTTTTTATTGTTTCTTGAACAATGATTTAAAACTACATATTAAATAATTAATTCGAATGAAAACGTGAGTTTTTTAGAAGATTTATAAAACTTCTAGAAAACTGACGTTTTAATTAATCGTTTACCGTTTGGCAATATGAAAATCTGAATGTATTGAAATGTTAAAAAAAAAGTTTTAAAGTGTATAAATGTGTTCTGCATTTTATTTAATTTTAATTGTTATTTTTGTTAACCTGTTTTATGTCAAAACAGTTGCTAAAATATTGTCATTTTATTATGAGACATTTGTGCAGAATAAAAATTAAATATCGAAGAAGAAGAACTAGTTTAAATAAAAAAAAATATTCTTTCTCAATGGTTCTCGCAAATTTCTTATACAAATTTGAGAAGTTGAAAATAAGGAACAGCAAAGTCACTCAGTGAACCATCAAGTGGAAAATCCCAAGTCAAACATTTGTTGTGAAATTGACATTTCACGAAAGACTGGTAGCGGGAGAATTTCTTTCCCATCACTCGAGTGAATCAGTTTCTTTTTAAAAATTAATTCATACGACTTTATCGACGCAAATTTTAATCAAGAGAAATGAAGGGTCTCATAAGAACCCCCTAATAATCTGCGACGCTATAGACACGCTCGTCTTTAGAAAATATTCAAGGAGGCAGGACATCAGAATCAGAATCTCGAGGGCCGAGTCCTAAAGGTCTTCTCACTCAAACTCACCGTGACCTTTGCACCCGAATCATTCAGCTCACTGACTCCTCAATTTAACGGTAAGCATATTTCGGAAATTGCCTGTCAGCAAACATTTTATGAATATATCTCAAACTATTGATTTCTTTCACACATAAAAATAAGAAATGAATCTTGGAGCTGGAAAAAGAATTAATGTTGTAACTGAAAGAATTTAATGTATTTCGAAGTAACGAATATTCATAAAACATGGACTAATGGATGGAAATTCCAATAAGCGGCCAATCTACGCATATTAAATATAACGTATTACATTTAAATTCACCAATATTAAAAATAAAACTGGCAAAAGAAGGATGAAAGTAGAATAAATGCAGTAGAAATGAGATCTCTTAGACGAATGTGTGGATACTCTGTATATGATAGAATGTCGAATGAAAATATAATAAGTGAATGCGGTGCAAATGATGGTGTTATAAACAAAATAATGAAAGAATCATTAAGATGATTTGAACACATGGAAAGAATGAATGAAGAAAGAATGGTAAGAAAAATTATAAGTTAACGATGTAAATGGAACTAGATATAGAGGAAGACCGAGAAACGTGGCACGATCAAATAAATCAAATATTGAATGTCGGCCACGTGAGATAACCATATAATATATAAATATGTCAACTGAAATCAATTTAAATTCCATAGCATCGAAAACAGAACGCTCTTTAACAACTTTCATAGCAATATTTAAATTCAGTAAATTTTACATTATTGTTTTTTTATAGAATCACGTTTACCACCCCTGATCTGTGTGAATATAAAGGAGTAGGTTTTTAACAGCGCCACCAGTCTGTTGACGTCAGCGAGCCTGGCGAAACCGGTCCCTGTAGAAATAAATATAATACAAAATTGTTGTACAAAATGACGTCGTTTTTTTTTCATTGTCATCGGTTTGTTGAAAAACATAAAAACATTGTCCTCGCACACCTGTTTTACATTTCCTGTCGGGGACACCTTCTATAATTTGTTCTCTGAACCATCTCCTCCATTATGACATGCAGGAAACTCTCATCGCGCGTTATATGGCTGATCCACTGGGCTTGCCATTCTGAAATAGATTTGACAAGTTGCCTCCCTCCTTCGATTTTGATGAGAATCTTGTCATTCGTGATGTAGTCTCTCCAGGAAATTCCTAAAATTCTCCTGTAGCACATCTCAAATATCTCCAGTCTTTTTTAATCTTTTTCGGTTAGACACCATGTTTCGCAGCCGTATATCAAGATTATTTTTTTTTAAATAAAAAAAGACTAACATCAAAGATTTAAATCAATGATATTAGAATTTATTTTACAATCTTCAATATGAGCAGAAAGTAGCTCATTATTATGAAGAAGGAATCTGGTCGTGTCCAGGCTCGAACCCAAGTCCCCTAGATTAGGAGTCAAGCGTTCTATCCCCTAGACTACCACCCGATACTACTTACATATGTTTCGTTGAGTTATTTTAGGAGCTTCTGATCCACGTTATTTGATTTGCTGTCTTGGTTTATTTGCATGAAAATATATTGAATAGAAATAATTAATTTAATCAAGCTTGTAAATCCATTTTAAGAAAGTAATTATTGTCTGTAATCATGGGTACCTACTCAAAATAATAACAATGCATCACGTAATAGAAGTTTTGGGTAACTAGTTACCAGGCAGCTCTAATGAGTACCTGTCGGTATTATTATATGTTATATGTGGGTGCCTGACATTATCTTTTAATAATTGCCATACCGTTACATTAATGAATATTGGAAATAAATAATGTTATAAAATATCACTTGAAATTTTTTTACTAATTGATGTAAAATGATGTTTTTTTACATCCACTTTAGTCTTTATTTCGACAGCGACCGGTTTCGCCAGGCTGACTGTCATCGACTGACTGGTGACACTATTGCAAATTGAGTCCTTTGTATACATACAGACGGGTGGTAAAAATGATTCTATACAAAAATAATCTTCAAATATTAATATAAAATTTACTGAATTTAAATATTGGTATAACAGTTATTCAGGAAGATTCGTATTCAATATAATGGATTTAAAATTTAAGCATAGTTGACATATTTATACATAAAGTTTGAAAAATTGGTACTTTTGTTTTTATTATTACCGAAATTAAATACAATATGTTATAGTTCTTGGCCCATTAGGTTGGCATTGCCTTATTCTATACGATCCAATCCCTTGGATTGGATCGTATAGACCTCGGATTGAAATTAGCGAAGGAAGTAATCTTTTAGTAAGACAACTTGTTATACGAAACTTGTAAGGATTTTCGTAATACATTATTTATAAAATATATTCAGATTTGTGACAACCTGTTTTTTGTATTATACGAGTATATACTCGTACATGCTTAATTCCAAAAATAGGTTGGCGGAAGAATTAAATATTCGCCTGTTAGAATAAACTTCTAGAAGCTAAGATATTCAGCAGCTGTACTAAATTGTTGATACACAAAACCATCATAAGATCGGTAGTCACTTACGGCTGTGAAACATGGTCCCTACCGCAGAAAGAATAAAGCATGCTATATAAAGGAAGATTCCGTGAATTTTTTTGGAGCCATGCTGGAGGATGGGACTTACAGCAACAAAATAAATCTTGGGCTAGAAGTATTGATTAACCGAAAAACTGTAGTGAGATTCTTTAAGTCTCAACGCCTATCAAAGATTATGTTATTACAGAGCAATGAACATTATGTCGAGATGGGTGCCGAGCAAAAATAGACCAAGAGGCAGGCCAAGAAAACGATGGTCGGACTGCGTGGAAGAAGTTTGGGAAAAGCTAGAAAGACCTAAAGAAGAAAGGAACACAGAAGGGTTCCCACCAAATACCCGAGGTTGTTATAGGGCGCAGCGGCACTCTTTCGTCAGCCTCGCTCGTACACTTTCTAGGCCTGTCCCCGTTCATCCAGGACATACATTTAATTTACCCAAACACAATGGGATGCCAGGCCACATTTAAACTACTTTGTATTTCCTTCTGTGTTCCGCACTTCCACATGTAAATTTCTATTTATTTAAACATATAGAAATAATATTGCTAATAAAAATCTTACAAAATAGAGTCTTAACACCTAGTTTTAAACATAATACACACTAAGAACAATTCACACGGGGGAAGGCGGGACACAGTATTGAGGGGAGGAGAGGGACTAGAAAGACATGGAAAATGGAGAGGGTATGGCTTGGAATAGAAGCCAGTGAAGGGCTGTTGTGGAGGAGGCCCAATCTCACACCGAGATATAGCGCCGAGAAGAAGAAGAATGTACATGCTTATTTATAATGATTATGTATACGATAGATACAGATAAAATTATGAACTAATGCTTTAATTTTTAATTATATTTTCTTCCACTTATTTAGAGAGATTGCTAATTTTTTTATCCGATGATATCATGACAGTTTTATTATTACTTGTTTTATTATACGTTTTTTAAAAATAAATATTTGTTGTATTTTGTTTTAATAAAAGCCGAACACAAATGATTTAAATCAACGAGTGTAAAATAGCTAATTATTATTATATGAAGAAGGAATCTGGTCGTGTCTAGACTTAAACCCAAATCCTCTGGATCAGAAGTCAAGCATTCTGTCCCTTAGAGTCGATTTTTCCACTCGCGTCGATTTTTCCGATGTTTTAATAGTTATTCTGCTATTCGGGACTGAGACAGATCTAACAAGTAAAAATCTTCAAAATCGATCCAGCCGTTCTTGAGTTATAATATAAATGGTGTAACTAACACGACTTTGTTTTATATAACATATATATAAAATAAACACACGAGAAATATATTATTATTATATTTTGTACCCACAGCAGGTTTAATTTTACGTTAAAATGTAAGAGAGATAATATATTTTAGAACGAAATGTAATCTTCGCGTAAGGGAATGAATCCATTATTCAAGTTGTACTATAATAATAGTTGCACGTGAATTTCGTGTTTATTCGAGCGGGATATTATAAAAAAGTGCATCTGTATAAATCTAATATACAGTTTTTACAATTTCGCATGTGAATAAATAAGATTTTTTAACATCGAATTGTATCAGTGAACGTGTGTATATGAAAATGCGCGTGGAAAAAAAATCGTATGAATAAAAACATTGGATGTAATAAAGGCACGCATAGGTAAATTTAGTGAGCTCACACCATCCTTCTGAATTTTTAAAGCATTGCTTACAATAAGGCGGGGATGAACTCATAAATTATTTGAAGTAAGAAGGGTTCGTGTCTAGATGTCTTGACTTACATAGAATCAGCAAGGTGTTTCCATAGAACATACAGCTGTGTCTCGGTTCGTATTCTGTATTTTCTACTTAGGGAAGGATAGAATAATCTATATGCGTTAATTCATACAACCGACGACTTCAACGAAATTAGGTATACTATTTAATTAAATTGTAAATAAAACACTTGTTTTTCACCACTTGAGTTTTATATTTTACACGACTAGTTTCGAAAGCTACAGATTCTTCCATCTACAGGTTTAAATATAAACATATATAGTTTATATTTAAACCTGTAGATGGAAGCATATGTGGCTTCCGAAACTAATAGTGTAAAATATAAAACTCAAGTGGTGAAAAACAAGTGTTTTATTTACAATTTAATCATGTCCTACCACAAAGTGAATGCCGAAACAATAAATAACATATACTATTTAATATGAGAATGAATGGTGACATATATGGTTCTGGGTCGTAGATAATGACTCTGAAAAAACAACAAAGAATCTAATGGTTTGATGATAAAAGATAGATTGGATCGGTCCTGCTGAGAAATGTCTTGGGTGAAGGCAATACTCAGAACCGTGCGAGGTACAGCCTGAGATTGACAAGAGCCGACTCCAACAGTCAATACAGACGATGAGTTGGGATAGCGCCAGGAACAAGAAGAATTGGTTAATGTATGATACAATGATGTGAAACCGAATTTTAAGTATTTCTTCTGCTTTCGCTATCACTTTGTGTCGTGGATTCACATTTGAATAACTTTTGAAAACATTGTATTTTCACTTTTTTGCACCTTTCACAAATATGTGTCGGGACACAGACTTTCCTTCTTCGGTGTATGAATCAATAAATTTTAACAGCCAAATGGAAGAGAGTCATTTCTTATATGCTAAATGAGGAGTGAATCATGTTTGTGAATGCTGAAAAAAAGTGTTGTGAAAATACAATGATTTCAAAAAGTTATTAAATATTGATGACAACGTTCGTTTTATATAGGGTGTTTTTTTAAGAGCTTGAGAACTTTAAATAATAAAACAAGACAGAAATATTATTGGAATGAATTTTTTATTATTATAATCTGGTAGATAATTTCAAGACATTTATTTTTTAAATATGATTTCCGGCATACGTCCGCCGCGGCTACGAGTTACATAGTCAATTCGATCAGTCCAATTTTTCAATACTTTTTCCAATAAATCTGGCCGTATGGCGTCAATGGTGGCTTGAATATTGGCTTCCAATGCTTCAAGAGTTGCTAGTTTGTCGGCATAAACCAATGACTTAAGATAGCCCCATAAAAAGTAATCAAGAGGCGTCAAGTCGCACGAACGAGGGAGCCAGTTAACAGGACCACTTCTGGAAATAAAGTTGTCACCAAATTGATTTTGCAATAAATTGATGGCTAATCGCGCTGTATGGCAAGTTGCGCCGTCTTGTTGGAACCAAATGTCGTCGATGTTTAGCTGATTAATTTTTGGAAACAAAAAATCAGTCAGCATGGCTCGATAGCGCTCACCATTCACCGTAACGGCAGTTCCTTCCTCATTTCGAAAGAAATAAGGACCGATGATGCCGCCAGCGTGTAAACCGCACCAAACATTCAATTTTAATGGATGTAATGGTGATTCGTTAATGTCTTGAGGATTGTCTTTGCTCCATATATGGTAATTTTGTTTATTGACGAAGCCATTTAACCAGAAATGAGCTTCATCACTAAACATAATTCTTCGGTAAAAATGCTCATCTTCGGCCAGTTTCAAATTAGTCCAATTAGCAAAAATGCAACGTAAGCGATGGTCATTTGGCTTTAATTCTTGCACGAGCTGTATTTTATAGGCACGTAAGCCAAGATCCTTAAGTAAAATTTTCCACGTAGTCGAAGGACAAAGGCCGACAAGTTGAGAACGGCGACGAATCGACATTTCGGCGTCTTCTTCAACACTTCGCGCTACAGCAGCAATATTCACTTCGGTACGCATATTTCTTTGTCTTGCTGATGGTTTTGAATCGAAAAGAGTAAAATTAGTGCGAAAACAATCAATAACTGCACGAATTGCTTGCTCACTAGGCCGATTATGTTGACCGTAAAATGGACGAAGTGCTCTATGAACTTGGCGAACAGATTTATTTTTTTCAAAGTAAATTTCCACAATTTGGAAGCGTTGTTCTGGCCTTAAAAGATTCATGATGAATTGTCAAACCTTACTGAACAGAAATGTCAACACAATTTGACATTATCAACTATCAAACCATACACAACAACCATCGAAACTTCTCATGTAGCTAAAAAAAACACCCTTATAAGACGTTAATTATACTCATACTCGTATTTTATGGGAGTGAGCATGTTTATTTGCAAGTTGATAATGCACTATCAAGGCAAAATATTGAACTACTATGCAATAAAATACATCTTTCAGAAAATATACAAAATATACATTTATAAACGTATGTATGCAATATACGAGTAATATATGTTTACATCAACATTAAACACGTCTGAGTAAATTGTTTTCTTCTAAAAATGTGTTAAATTAAAGCGCACGATTACCGGAAAGTTATGATTTTGCCTCATTTCCTGTTAACATTTTTACACTGTAGAAGGATGTCTATGGTCCGAAACGTGATTTTAAAAGTGCAAAAAAACGTTTTGAAAAGAAATAATTTACAAAAGCCATTAAAATCTAATGTACTTTTATTACATATTTTTTCAGCAGCTAATTAAAACGTTTATTAGTTCGTGTTCTGACTCCATGCGTGCACAGTTTTAAATTCGGTAATTTTTAGTCCCAACCTTCGACGACTTTAAGTTTCGAGATAAGAAATTTGTAATGTTTATTAATTTTGTTCCGTATATTATAATTTTCCTTCGAGTATCAAATTCCGTAGAGGATTTCGTCGTAACTAATCTGGCGTGAACGTAAACTAAGATGTTTTATTAAGATTAACTTTAAGTACTAGATATAAACTGACGAATTCTAATAGTTTCACTCACGAAACTCATTCTGGAAAATTTTCTCGTCAACTAGGAATTTTATTTATTACATGGAAAACGTGGTTCAAAAATTTAAAATGCTTTAACCCTTTCAAAGTTATTGCTTCGTTCATTGTGACCGTTTTTTTATTATTACGAATTGGTCTGCAATATATTCTTTTCTTATCTCTTCGTTCGATATTTTATCAAATATCATATTTCCACTCGTTTTTATTTAAAAATGAATAGCGATAGATCGAATTCTTATCTTCCTAAAGTCGAACTTTCTCTCATGTGTTCCTGGTATTATATTATATTTCACCTGTTCTCAACTAGATTCCTTGAACCTTTACTGTTTTTATAAAATGTATAAAGAAAAGCGTAATTTAATAATGTAATTTAAAATATATATTTTTTTATGTGCATATCTATTTCAAATAAAATAAAATTAAATCAGTTTATAATTTCAACAAAAATTACAAGGAACATGAATGTTTAAGGCATCTATTGAGTACAGGTTAAATAAAATATAATATATTCTAAACTGTTAATGAAACTTTGTTTCTTGTGTCACAATTGTAGTTTATTTTACGCGACAGCTGTTTCATCAACCAATGTTGACATCATCAGGTGTTACACTGATTGTAACATGTAACATCAGGTGATTATAACAACTGATGATGTCAACATTGGTTGATGAAACAGCTGTCGTGTAAAATAAAATACTATTAAATACAATTTAAAATGTTAAGGTATCATAGTGTTTCGACTAAAACAATGGTTATTTATAATATATTCAATATAATACCAGGAACTCATTTGTCTTTCTATGATTCAAGTTATCACTGCCAAGAGAAGTAATGCCTTGGTTATCTAGTGCAACCTTTCATGTATAGGAGGTGAACTTGGAGCTAGCAATTAAAGAATGAAAGTAGGATAAATACTAAAAAAAGATTATTAAGAATGGGTGGACAGACGATCTATAATACCAAACGAAGAAATTAAAATGAAGAAAGGTTCACTAAAAAATATCGCAGCTTAAAATTTAGAATAATTAACGGCGGATATTTAACGCGTGCCAACTGAAAAAATCCGAAAATATGTCAACAGTGAAATTTATCGTAAAAAAATCAAAAATAATATCAACGAATCGTCACATTTCAATGGGGTTATTTCGAATATTTTGTGCAATATTATTTGTAAAAACTCTGTAATGGGAAGATATAAAACATGTTCCAAATATATTAGTATAATAATTCAAATATTAGTAATACAAATTACAGTTTTTCTAGTTACAGGATAAATAATTAATTCGTTTTCCCACATTGTGGATTACATAATTTATCAGTGAACTTTAAAATGTTTTTTACGGCAAAGATTTTAACTTCTTTTGTGCACATAAGTACACTCACGGCTTTTCCTTTAATATGCAGAACCAACGTGTCCTTAGGATGCCAGAAAGGAGAGCAATTAAACTGCTGAACAAGATACTTTCGAAATCGAAATTTCTAACATGATTTAAGCATGGATGAAATGTTATAGTAAATGCCCCAAACAGTATAATGTTCCCTGCCTTCTTAGAGTTGAAATTGATTATACAGTACACTCCCGAATTTCTGGGGTCGAGTTAACTGGGTAGCGGATTATCCGGGACACTTGGGTTATTGAAAAAATATTTATAAAAACAAAAATATTTTACAATAGAAATTATAACGCAAACAAAAACTCAAATCTGTCACAATGACATTTGAGCAGCGTTTAGTTCAGATTTGCGCCAACGCCAACATAAATTTGTGGCTCTATAGTCGTGTTATAAAGTTTCGAGTTTTCAATAAAGCACCCGCAGCTTAGTTCATACTCATAAAACATTGTCGTTAATATTATTTTACTATGAAAAAGTGTTTATAATAATGGATAATCGCAAACGAGTCGTACTTCCAATTGAATAAATATTCAAACTTTTGAAAATAATTCAAAAGTTTGAAAATGGTGCAACCGTAGGTATACATAAGGGCATATAGCGCAGTTTTAAATTCCTATTTGTTAAATTTTTTTACATGTCCGAATTAACAGGGTAATTGATAATACGGGATTTTCATTCGCCATCCATCCCGGAAAATCGGGAGTATACTGTATGTTCACGCACAAATATATTTGAAGTTTATATGTGAAATAAATTTGACAAGGGATTTGTATTATTTGATGTAAATTAGATGTAACTTGTTTGATATATGAATACAGTGTTCAATCAAATTAAATGTTACCCTTCTCAAATGTGCCTACATACTTACATAAATTCTTATTTGAAGTACTCGCAAGGTTGAAAAAACATTTTCCGGATGGATTCGTCCTAGAAACTTACATTTTAAGCTGCGCCGTAGGTACGCGTAATATGTTTTAGTCAATAAACAAGAGAATTGAAAGTAAACAGACGCGCTCACCTGAATCGGGATCCAGTTGTTTGGAAATTGGATCGTGAATTTCCAAACATATTTGCCGACCCATATTTACAGGGCTGCGGGTGTCAGCAGAAAGGGCCCGTGTTTATTTATGAACAATCAAATGTAATAAAAAAAAGGTTCACGTATATTTTTATTCAAAGCTTTCATGTCCTTCACAAATACGCCTTAGTTTATTTAAGTACTTTTATATATAATAAGATAAGTATTCCTTGTATAAGGAGACTCTCATCCATCGCAAAAATAACTTTTGAGGAAGTAAAAATTGCAAGTACAGTTAAAATTATACGAAAAATGAACTTTTATTAAGTTATAATATTTGTTTTTTGAATGTATACAAATACTTGTAGACAAATACTTTTACCCATTGCGGGTTAATCTTTTTTAAGGATTAATTGTATCTCAATAGAGACGAAAATGTAATTTTTTTTGGAAACAGAATATGGTAGTCGAGGAATACAGAAAAAATAAGTATGAATGAGATTGAAAGATCTGTGAAAGCAATGAAAAGTGGAAAAGCTGTAGGGTATGACTGCATCGCTATAGAATTTATCAAAAACGGTGGCGAAGTAGTTTCCGCATGGATATGTAAACTGTTCAACCAATGCTTGGAGGAGGGATATACCCCAGTCGACTGGAGGAGAGCAGTTATCTTGCCTCTGTACAAAGGAAAAGGATCCCATATGGAATGTGGAAACTACAGAGCTATTAGTATTTTGAGTGTTGTTGGTAAAATCTATGGCAGAATTTTAATAGAAAGAGTAAGAAAGACGACGAGTGATAGAGTTTGGGATGTGCAAGGCGCTTTTATGAATGGCAGAGGATGCATGGATCAAATTTTTGCACTTCGTACAGTGACAGAGAAGTTTATGGCCAAAAACCGTAAACTCTTCTGTGCGTTTGTCGATTTGCAAAAAGCATATGATCGCGTAGATAGAGGTAAACTGTGGGAAATATTGTCGGAATATGGAATAAACACAAAACTGATCACGGCAATTACATCGCTGTACACAGAAAGCACTGCTAGTGTCAGAGTAAATGGGGATCTTACAGCCTGGTTTGATATCAATAAAGGTGTCAAACAGGGGTGTGTAATGTCTCCATGGTTGTTTAATCTATATATGGACAAGTGTATGAAAGAGCTGAAAGGGTTGGAAGCAGGTGCAAAAATGGAAGATGTTTCAGTAAGCTGTTTGTTGTATGCGGACGACGCTGTGCTACTTGCAGACAACGAGCACGAACTGCAAGCCCTGAGAGCTGCAAGCAAGAACGGAGCTAGAAATAGAGGAAGGCCGAGAAAAACGTGGCACGATCAAATAAATCAAATATTGAATGTCGGTCACGTGAGGAGTCGGAAAAATCGACGTGCGTGCATGACAAGATGTATGAATGTAGAGGAAGCGAGAGACGTATGTCAGGACAGAACAGTGTGGCGTTCCATTCTTTCTGCCTACCCCTCCGGGGAGACGGCGTGATGGTAAGTTAGTTAGTTAGTTAGTTGTATATATTCTACTATGTTAAATAACACTAGCGCCATCTATTAAGGCTATAATATGTTTGATTTATTTCAAATATTTTATAACTTAATAAAAGTGAATTTTTCGTACAATTTTGACTGTACTCGCAATTTTTACTTCCTCAAAAGTTATAATTGCGATGGATAAGAGTCTTTTAATACAAGGAATATTTATCTTATTATATATAAAAGCCATGTGAGGAGTCAAAGAAATCGACGCGCGTGCATGACGCGATGTATGAATGTTGAGGAAGCGAGAGAAATATGTCAGGAAAGAAAAGTGTGGCAGTCAATTTG
This sequence comes from Lepidostoma basale, assembly GCA_022606425.2. Lineage (NCBI taxonomy): Eukaryota > Metazoa > Arthropoda > Insecta > Trichoptera > Lepidostomatidae > Lepidostoma > Lepidostoma basale. The sequence goes on along the minus strand of JAHDVF020000282.1, from coordinate 141,046 downwards.
TTCGGCCTACCCCTTCGGGGAGATGGCGTGATGGTTAGTTAGTTAGTTATAATATGTTTAATATAAAATTGGATAATCCATTGTTTTGGCGGAAACACTTTGATATTTCAACATTAATAACTGTTTATATAAAAAACTTTGTTATGAAAATGAGTATCACGATTGAAGAACACAGATTTTAAGACACGAGAATAGTAACATCGGTTAGCGAAACAGCTGTCGTGACTAAATATAATCTATTGTGATATTCATATATTTTTATTTAATTTAAACAGTTAATAATATAATATTGTATTATAATTTGATAAGAAGCCATTACTTGGTGGTTTCACATATTTGAAAAAAAATTTGAATAGTTTTTCACTGAGTATAAACCACTTTATTTAAGTAAGTAATGTCAACTGGTTTCACTCTGTAACTAGCTTCCTCAGGGCTATACACAACTTTTTTTGTAAAGCCTTAACGGCTTGGTAGTTTGTTAGTTTTTTGAAACACTTTTATCATACGTATCACAATTTATTTTTATGAGATTGTTGCGACAGTTGTTTTGACAATCTATGTTGGCATCATCAGATCATCACTATCATCAACCAGCAAAGATGTTAATAGAATGTAAGAAATGTTAACATTTTGATAAAAAATGTACGTATAAAAATGTTGCGATATTCTACTTGGAAATTGAGACTTTCACAGTACAGAGAATACGCCATTCTGAAAGCAGTAAAAAAAATTTGCTCGAAATTTGAAATATAATGCAACGATGTTCCTCATCCCTACAAACGAATTACATTTTTTTTATCTCCATCGCATCTCTCGCAATGTAATATTTCCGCACCGAAAAGAGACGCCAATGCCAAACCTTAATTTTCCTTTCATTGTACCGCGCCGCACCAAAGTATTATTTTTTTACGTCATTTATTCTCAAAGCTCAAGATAAGCGAAGGCTTATTTAGCTAAAAAAAGGTTCTGAATATTCTGTCATTCCCGCTTTTGACGGGAGACGGCGGAGAAATGCGACAATATTTCCCCATTTAGAAAATTTCAATTCCTCCAAGGATTGAGAAAAATTTAAGTATGATACTTTTCGACATTAAATGGCCACTTATTACCAAGTCGCTTAAGTATATCCTGTTGTATTGTGCTCTCCACAAGAATGGGTAGAGGCAGAAATCACCAAACGATGCTTGGCTTCAACTCGCATTCATGAGTTACAGCAAAAAAAGTTTTCTACTAACAAACGGAGGGAACGACATAGGAAATTGATTGAGGGATGGGATTTTGCAGAATTGTAGTGGAGTTAATTCACAAATTAAAGATCTCGTATCGATGTATGAGTGCGGTGATATTTTTTGCAACTTGATTGGTTGCCGAGTCAAGAGTCAAATGAACCGCGCGGCGTCAGTACGTTCCGAGACATGGAGGGAACCGCATGTATTTGGCATTCTTTGGCATCTCGTATACTCGGTGATTCGAAAAATACTCGTTTTGCAGGAGTATTTTTGAAATATTATTTTTATTATTGATTAATCCCATATTGACTGGGTCAGCTCGATACAGTTTAAATACATAATCCAGAAAGAAATTTTATAATATACTAGAAATAAACACCTGCAAAGATCAAATATTGTAATAATAAAAACCAATAAAATAAAAAAAAGTATCATTATTATTATTAGTCTCACCCTTAGTCGCTTTTCCAAGAAAAAATTGATAAGCAAATTATTATTTTAATGAAATTAATTTTGATAATTGTTACAATTAAGCTGATAGCATTTTTGGTAATAAAAAAAATTAAAAATAACATGTTTATTTATTTCTATGTTAGAATAAAGGATTGAATTTTTTTTGGTTTTCCAATAATTTAAAAAAAAATAAAGATAGCGTCTAGATTTTTTGTAAACGCACTGTCATTCATACTATTGCAAACGATCTCCCTGTCATGAACGGACTATACCCCCTAAGAGTCGTCTATAGTCAAAGTAAGAAAATGCAATAGCCACCCGATTTCTAGAAAAGAGCCTTAAAAGTTTTTACCATTGCTTACTATCTATATACTCGTAAATAAAAATGAATGTGTGCCTGTGCGTCCATGCTTTTCTCGAAAATTACTGAACCGATTTCGCTGAAAATTTCACAGTTTGTTTTTGTTTCTCCCAAAAAGGTTTTGGGAGTAGTTTGAATGAAATCCAATCCTCTTCGTCTTTTGGAAAAATTCGATTGCATTGAAATTTTATTATTTACCGATTGCTTCAGAATTTAAACACAACGTTGCATAAGAATACGCGGGTGTTTTATATTCTCTTTTTTTTCCTTCTTCTTTTGGAAGAGACCAATTGCTTTAAAATGTTGTTATTTACCGATTGTTTCTAAATTTTGACACAGAATTGCATTAGAATTCACAAGGTGCTTTCATATACTCTTCTTTTTCTTCTTCTTATTCTTTTGGAAAAATCGATTGCTTTGAAATTTTGTTTTTTACTGATTGCTTTGAAATTTTATCAAAACTTTGCATTAGAATACGCGGGTATTTTATGCACTCTTTTTCTTTCAGAAAAATAAAAACCGATTGCTTTGAAATTTATATATTTTCCGATTATTTCAAAAATTTGACACAGCGTTGCATTAGAATATGCGCATGTTTTTATATACTCTTCTTCTTTTTCTGTTTTAAACTTTTGATATTTACCGATTGTTTATAAATTTTGACACAATGTTGCATTCGAATACACGCGTGCTTTGATATACTCTTCTGATTTTTATTTTATTTTAACATATAATAGAAAAAACCGATTGCTCTGAAATTTTATTATTTACCAATTGCTTTTAAATTTTGAAGCGCGAATTCAACAATAAAAGCGCCATCTGTTAAACTTAAATGTAACAGCAACACAATCAACGGTCGCGAATTTGTCAAATCATTTTTAATGTTTACGTTTGCATTGTGGTTCCATATAACTTTATCTACAATATATAAATAAAAATGTAAATGTTCGTGTTCAAAATCTAAAATGTACCGATTGCTTTGAAATTTTGACACAACGTTGCATTCGAATATGCGCGTGTTTTTACTTGATTAATGGATATCGTCTTCTCGGATGCTCCAGACTGTAAATTATTCAACTGTTTGAAATTCTTTCCTGGATGTTGAGGTTGGATATTGTTGAATGGAGAGAGAAGTATTTTTAGGCGGATGTGATGGATTGGGTCCGACGTTTGGACCTGACATCCCGGGTAGGAAGGACTGGAGGGGTCGGGGGTGGCTGTTGACAGGGGCCGAGGTCTTGGCTGGAGACTGAGGGACGATGGCAAGGAGTGGCTTTTGGTGGGGGTCGGTTGGATCTTGATACAGAACCGAATGGGACGACAATAGTCTTAGGTGTGGGCCGATGGTTTCGGATGGGAAACATTGAATAATCATTTGGGACCATTTTCAAATTAACCAAACTGAGCCACAGCGATGCGTGGCTGGGTACAACTAGTATATTTTATAAGAAATTTCGCCACCGCCTTCAGCATTTTAGTGGCTGAGCGGATACATTACTTTCCTTTGCTATAAGATGCTTGCTATTGCTTTGCTATTGCACAGTGAACAAGGAAGAAGAAGTCAATATATCTCACAAGGAAAATCTTCATCAAGAAAAACAATCGATCAACAGTAATGTTTAAACATATACATCGTGTATAATGAGATATTTGAGAAATAAATAATTAATCAACCAATATGTACCATTATTTATTTTAAACTTAAATCATTAATGAACCCAAAAAACTTTAAGATGATTTTTCTCCATTTACTTACTCCAACTTACTGCTTATCACACCAATTACGCACAAAGCGCGGCCATCCGGCGCGGCGCATCCAATGTATGATAAATACCACCCATCTAATGTTATTATTCATCTGAACGCAGCAAAGAATGGCTGGAGCATCCTTCAGTTCTGAAAAATAAAAAAAATTGTTACATTGTATCTGTCGCTAATCGTAAATTTACTTTCGTTTTAATTGTGCGACTTTTGTTAGATGTCATATATTTAATTTTGGCTTCGTACGTGTATTTATCTTTGTGTAAACATTTAATATGATATGCGATATAATGTCATTGGCCTTACTTAATAGTTTCTTTGGACTTTTGTACATGTTGATCGCCATCGTTGGTTGATGTTGATGTTCCGTTGTTGTTGCGTTGATGTTGGCATCATCAGGTGTTACAATAAACTCAGTTTATTGTAACACCTGATGATGACAACATCGGTTGGAAATACAGCTGTCGCGACACTCTCAGTGAATAAAAAGAAATAGTGATATTACTTGTATAACAGTGTTTTAAATTTAACAGTAATAATGTTGAAGTATCATAGTGTTTAGGCCAAAACAATGGACTATTAAATATTTTATAAATAATTACATAAACAACAAACATGAGAGAAGATAAATAAGAAGTTTTAATATAAAGAGATAAATAAAAAGAAACCATTAAAAGACTATTAAAAATAAATAAACTAACTAACTAACCATCACGCCGTCTCCCCGAAGGGATAGGCAGAAAGAATGGACTGCCACACTTTTCTTTCTTAACATATTTCTCTCGCTTCCTCAACATACATACATCGTGTCATGCACGCGCGTCGATTTCTCTGACTCCTCACATGCCCGACATTCAATATTTGATTTATTTGATCGTGCCACGTTTTCCTCGGTCTTCCTTTATTTCTGGTTCCATTTACATCATTAACATATAATTTTTTTTACCATTCTTTCTTCATTCATTCTTTCCATATGTCTAAACCATCTTTATGATCCTCTAAACATAAACAATGTTATTAAATATATATCTTTATTCTATTATTCATTAAAATTAGATAACAAACCCGATAATCATAAGGTTTAATAAACCAACAAAGCGTGTCCAATTGTTATTTGAACCTTCCAATAAACTTAAAACATTTCAAACATAAAATTGGAATATACGTATGATTTTGTAATGCCTTTTCGTAAATAAAACTCCTATAAGATAGAGCTGTAGCATCTTTTAGAAATTTAAACTGTAATTTCAGTCATCTTCGGATGAAATCTTCCGTCTTCGAGGCATCCATTTTTCTCTCCATTTCATAGCCCGCAATCTCGGAAACGACTTATTTCTCTAAAAAATATATTCTTTTACAAAGCAAGGGAATTTCCGTAATATGACGTACGTTATATGGACAGGTTTAGGAATCCAATAAACTTTTTCACGTAATGACACTCGGTTGAAAAAAATCTGTAACTTTGAAGGTATTTGAAAGTCAATGTTTCTTTGATAGAACTTATAAAATATGAATGGAGAAAATTGAGTTTTATTCGTGAAAGGGTAAAGTCTTTATTTTGATTCTTATGAGACATGGTAGTAAGCTAATATATCGCCATTTTATTGTCACGTGAATTCTATACCAGATCAAATACAGTGTGAGAATTACAGTCAATGTTTCTTTGATGCTTCTTCTTCTTCTTCACTTTTGATAGACTCAGGAGTCTGTAATTTCAGGCGGGTCCTCTTGAGACGCTGAACTCCAGCTTTCTCTCCACCGTTTCGGGGGTCTTGCTGGTCGGCGTTGTCCGTTTGACGTTCCATGGAGAGCTATGTATGGTCTTTGATACAATCTTTCTTTGATACAATTTTAAATATATGATTAGATCAATTGCGTTTTTTTCGTGAAAGGGTATAGTTAATATATTGATTTTCATGACGTAAGTAATTTTTGGAGGAATACGTTGATTCTTTCGTCTTCGAAATGCACATAATGGGAAAGCCCGAGAACGTTTCTTGATTATTTTTAAATTAGTTCTAATTTTTTCTTGCATGACAGTAGTGTAAAAAACAGATAGACGTTGTCACGTGAATTCTACACCAGACCAAAGACAGTGTGATAATCACATGGTCATCGTCGAGAATCGACCCCGGGACGATCCCCAAATTTGTTACTATTGTATATATATTTTTAGATATAAATAGATCAATGTAAAACCGAAAAAGTAATCGCGCTTTCATTATACATTAATTTTATAATGGAGTTTTACCAAATTAAAACCGCAACCATGAATAAGTGAATAATGTACCTTTTTGTATGATTTTCTTTAAATGATTATAATTAATGTAATTATTTTAGGGCTCCACAAATTATTCAGTGTCTAAAAAGGGTTCCGTTATTTCTTTTTCTTGCAATATTGTCTATAAAATATGAAACTTGTGTATAAACTTGAATCTTTACGTGTTTTGTATTATTATTATAATATAATAGGAAAAAAGGGTCGATGTAAATTCAAAAACATTGCACTTGATTTATTTTGAGGGGGATATAATCGATACAGGTAAATATTAATGCAACGCCACGGAGCAGATTTTATTATCGATATTTTCCATTTTTCTCGTCTATCAAACATTCTCAGCGGCTACCTGCTATGCTTACACCAAGTGTTCACCGCCGCACGTTCTGATAAATTGCGACACTTCGATCGATATTCGATTTGATTAAGTGGGACTCTGCAATATTTTTTAACTGTGGAATTCCATAATGACGAATTTTTTTATGAACACTGTTTTTTTCACATAAGAATTTACCGATTTATCATTCACATAAAAATTTACCGCATTATCTATCACATACAAATTTACCACATTATATTTCACATACAAATTTACCACATAATCTATCACATACAAATTTACCACATTATCTATCACATACAAATATACCACATTATCTATCACATACAATTTAACCACATAATCTATCACATACACATTTACCACATTTTCTATCACATACACATTTAACATACCGGTTTCGCTACTTCCGGGACTTTGTCAGGTTTATAATCATAACAGTCATTGATTGTACTTTCCCTCTTCTTTTGCCAGTTCCATGCTTCACTTACATACACGTGAGTCTATAGGCGCGGGGTCTGTGGCACTTGCTATTTCTGCTATATGCCTAATCCGGCACTGTTTACAACGCTTAAAAATTGCTGGAATAAGTCGAACACGAAGACGCCTGAAATAGTAAAAGAATATCGCATGACAGACAGCAATCACATTTCCAGGCCCGGGGGAAATATTAAACAACCAGGTAAACCAAATTATCTATATTGACGGAAATGGAATTTCCAATTGATTTCTCATTTTGCCTAAGATAAATATTCCAGAATGCTGTAATTGGATCAGCGATGCCGATACTAATTTCGTGTCCCGATAATTCACAAATTTGTAGAACCACTTAGCCATCACGGTGGATTGAAATCAAATTATCATTTTACGTAAGCGATCTTTGCCTTGAGAAATATTTTATGCTATTAACGTGCTCGTGAAGGGCACAAGGGCACTTGCTATTCAAAATTCCTTGGATTATTTTTCGTTAATAATTGCATCCCACGAAAATAAACAAGAATAAAATGATTCCGTAATCATTAAATGTGGGTCAAGTCTATCTAGATAAATTATATGATGATATGGATCAGTAGTTTTCAAACTCGTAAGCTAAAAATATAGATATAGATCAGTAGTTTTTAAACTCGTAAGTAAAAGAGCCAAATATCAACAGTACCTACAACGATTTTATTTAATCCCGAGAGCCAAATATATTAACGAGAACCTTGTATTTAAATTTATTGTTTCTGGAACAATAATGTAAAAGTTTTTCCTTTTTGTATACAACTTCTTCTTCTTCTTCTTCCTCAGCCTATTCTCGTTCACTCCTGGACAAAGGCCTCCTCCATTTGCTTCCATGTCATTCTGTCCTGTGCAGACTGCATCCAGGTTATTCGGACGTGTCTGTTTAGATCATCCTTCCACCGTAGTTGCGGTCGCCCTGCACTTCTCTTCGCCGTCCACGGTCTCCAAGTCAGCAGTCTTCTTGTCCACTTTCCATCTGAGCTTCTGGCTACGTGACCTGCCCATTGCCATTTTAGAGTCGCCACCCGGTGGATGATCACTTTCTATCGTCTCTGTCTCTAAGGCTTATAGGGTTCCTTACATGGCTCTTCCCGTGGCTCTTTGGGTCACTCGTAGTTTCTCGGCACTTTGGACAATGTAACAGTTTCAAGACCATAAGTACCAACTGGCAAAATGCAGGCTTCACAGGTAGTTTAAATCCAATTGCAATATAATACCATATACATTTTTTTGCTTATATATTGATTCTCGTGACATGTGATTGGTAGCTAATCTATGGTCGTTTTATTATGACGTGAATTTTACACCAGACCAAAGACAGTGTGGCAATCGCACTACCATTGCCGGGAATCGAACCCGGGACCTTCGGTATGGCAGTCAGAGCTCTTTAACCGATGCGGCACTCCATCCTTCTCTTTTCGCCCCCGCAAGAGACGCAGTGTGATGAGTTGCGAACCTCATCGCCACCAATAAGCATCCCCCGCGCACACTTCGATCGTCCAACGTCCAAAAAAATAAAAAATAAACAAATTACATACAAAATGTATAAATAATTAAACAATATAAATAATTGATACGAACCGTCCACTCCTGGACAAAGGCCTCCTCCATTTGCTTCCATGTCATTCTGGAATATTCTGGTCAATATTATTAAATTTAAATTACAAAATGAATTTTAAGTACCTACGTCATTTCTGGAAGATCCCCATCTTATTCGTGAGCCATAGTTTGCCGATCATTGACATAGACCATAGGTTTTCATTGGGGGTTATACCGCCCCCCGGTGGGCACTTCGGTTTTCCACGGGGGCAGTAGCAAATAATAGGCAAATGGGGGCGTTGAAGCAGTCAATAGTATATGTATTTTAATTAATAATTATGAAAAATTTTGGTAATAGGAAGGGGGCGTTGGAATTTGTTATCTTGTAAAAGGGGGGAGTGCCCCAGAAAAGGTTGGGAACCTCTGATATAGACCAAACAAACAAATATAACGTATAATTTACGACTGCGACTCGGAAAATAAAGATTTCAAACATATCGTACGCAGCAATATTCGAGATTTTGTGCGTAATAATAGAGAGAAAATTTGAAGGGAAGAAACCAGTCAGACGACGCCAGAACTCCTGATTAAAGGACTTATGAAGATGCTTCAGACGTTTGTCAATATGTTTAGATTTCGGATTATAGTAGTTAACTAAATTGTCAACCCTTATACGTAGACGAAATCGTGAAAAGAGAGGAGTCTAACTGTGTGAGAATGTCTGTATATTTTTTATTTTATTTGTTAAGGATGAGAAACAGCGTATTTTATTATAAATAAATATATATATTCGTAAATACATGATTCAGAAAAACCAATTACAATGACCATGTAAACTTTGTAGGTTAGTTATGAAATTTTTTCCAATTTTTTTCAAAACCGAAAAATTACTAAATATTCGAATACGTTCCATTCCATAAAAAAACTCTGATTAAAATTAAAAAAAACATGCTACCTTAATACACAAATTCACTCGCCTGTTCCGATTCTCTTCGTTCCCACTTATGTAACAAACTGTTATTTTTCCCCTTTCAAAAACCATCGCCTTTGACTTTCCGACATTTTTAATTAAATCGTTTGACTTGCATAACTCATACATTTTCAAACCGCACGTATCATTGTTGTACTCACTCTAGAATTGTTTTCTAGACATTTTATTATAATTAATGGGAATGACAAGTTTCGCCTTTCTATGGCATTATTAAATATTTGATCCCATTTGATAATATATTAAGTAGGCGAAACACGTCATTCCTATAAATTGTTACAAATCTTTTTATAAGGATTAATTGTATCTCAATAGAGACGAATATGTTAATTGTTTTCTGGGAACAGAATATGGTGGCCGAGGCGCTTACAGGACTTATGACCTGTCATTGGTTGGGTTGAGCGATCGCTTTATGTTTAACAACATTCCCCATAAATCTTCTTGAAAACATACGTTTTCATTCATATTCATTATTCACCAAAATTAATGAAAACCAAAAACCTCATTGTATGTACTCGTATGTTATGAACATAAATTTGAAAATCTCTTGAATGTTCAAAATATGTATTTTGTTTCGAGCGAACATTATATAAATTCAAATTGTACCTCCTGTTATCAATTGTAAGGAAGGGACTTTCCTTTAAATTGTTATAAAATTTCTTGAAAACACACGTTTTCATTCATATTCTAAATTCAGCAGAATTAATGAAATGTAAAGTTTGTATGTTTGTTTTGAATATACATTTAAAAATCTTTTGAACATATTTTGTTTCGAGCGATGATTATATAAATTCACCTTGTACCTTCCGTTATCAATTGTAAGGAAGGGACATTCCTATAAATTATTATAAAACTTCTTGAAAACATACGTTTTCATTCGTTTTCATTCAGCAGAATTAATGAAATGTAAAGTACCTCATTGTATGCATGTTATGAATATAAATTAAAAAATCTCTTGAATATATTCTGTTTCGAGCGATGATTATATAAATTCACCTTGTACCTTCCGTTATCAATTGTAAGGAAGGGATTTTATCTTCGCACCCGACTAGAATGAGAAATATCTTTGTGCACGGAGTCTTTCTTAATATAGCTTTCATCTTGCATAACAGCGATTAGAACATGAGATGAAAAAAATAATCTTTTTGTTATTTCCGTTGAGAGTTTCTTGTGTAATATGAACGTATAGGAACAAAATTGATTAAATGTAAAATGGTGAAAGGTATAAAGATCTTGTGTGATATTGCCTTCATATTTTTTAAGCTTCAAACATTATCACATGGGAAATGATTTCTGTACATCAAATTGAAATTTTTGTATCACTGAAACCTTGAAATTTTATAAAAAATTAAAGTGTCATGTGATCAAATAAGAGAAAATTTAATTATTTATTTATTTTATGGTTGGGACCAGATCTCCATTGTGAACGACCGTTTTCACTCTCATTCCCCATGTTCTGGAGCAAATAGGTCTTTTGTTCCTGATAATTATCTGCGACAGCGCCGACATCAATTGTTCTTTGCTCCGTCAGGCTGAAACATCCTGCCTTTGGTGATGCTAGTAGGAAGAGCAATTCGGACGATGAATCTAATCGTCTCGGATTTGGATATTTTCAGTGTCAGTGAGGCAGTGAAAGAGTACTGCCTCGCTGACGTCAACATACTCGTATTTGGGTCCCTTCTGATATGTTTGATTTTTTGGTTTCATGTCGTTGTTTTATCTTTGTTAAACCGCCTTGTGTCCAAATGAGTCGCCTAAATGATTTTCGATTATTATGTCTCATTTGTGTATTTTATATTAATGCAAAAAAAAATCAATGTATTCCAAAAAAATAAAATTAGACGAATGTACATGAAATGGATTTACTTGCATAATTAATTGAGAACTTATTCTTATTGTTTTTTTTATAAATTAAAAATTTGCTATCATATCAAAATATTTGTATCAACGAAATAAAAGCCCGTTCTTAGTAAACAAATTTATTAAATAATACACATATTAAAAAATGGGCAATTTCGTCACTCTCATTATTTTGCAAAGCCAATATTTATTTTTTCGGTTGCTTAAATTAATAGTCGAGTAGTGTTTAAGACCACAATGCTTCAATTTTAAATAATTTTAATTTATTTTATTATTATACTACTCGTATTTTTCACATGTCATTATAAAACCAATTAATTGACTTACCTGATTGGATTATAAACGATAAAAGATAACTACATCTATCCTTATCAGTGCGGTTTAGTTCTTCCACGTATAAAATTGAACAATTAAGTAAAACTCCACCGTACAAATATGTTTTCTAAGAAACACTTAACTTTTAAACTGGCTTAAGTGCCTTTCAATATATGTAAACACAATATTCGCTGGTATAATTAATCTAATGTCAATACATAGTTTTAATGTCAAATGTCATGTATGTTAACGCAATGTCAACTATGTATATTTTATATTAATAAGTAGTCACATCGTATTTTCCAAGACATATTTTCTTTTAATAAATATATTATAACTACACTTCGTATTATTCCAACACTTTTCACAGACATGTTTCGGTTGTGACACAATCTTTATCGATCTACAATTTTTAACCATAACCAGTTATAATTTTTAGATCAATAAAGGTTGTGTCACAACCAAAACACGTCTGTGAAAAGTGTAATAAAGTGTTATAAAATTACGAAGTGTAGTTATATTCATTCAAATTTGAATCCACTACAAAAAAGGGAAGGTGAATGTAGAATAAACATTTTGTTATTTTTTTTAAGACACTTTTGAGATTAACTTAATTATTTTATTCTGGTCTATTCACTATAGTGTATGATATAAAGGGCTATGATTCTTGCTACATTGACAACAGTCACAGGTAAGTGCTGTGACTGCCACACCGAAGGTTTCGAGTTCAATTCCCGGCGATGGCAGTGTGATTAATAACTTTAATAATAATATCGCACCGTGAGTGTAAAACCGAGATAAGTACAAATATAAATTTTGGAGATATGGGAGTTTAAAGACTTCATATTGCTTGTAAATAAACCAATGATTTTCGGTTTATAGTAATATACCTATAAACCGAAAATCTTTGGTTTATTTAAAAAAAAAGTTTTTCCAAGCAATATGAAATCTTTAAATTCCCATATCTCCAAAATGTTTATTTGCACTTATCTCGGTTTTACACTCACGGTGCGATATAAAACTGGTAATATTAATATAAAATTGGTAATAATATTAAATAATAATATAAAATTAGTAATATTAAACTCCATCGACGGTTACTGATTTCGGGATATTATGCTCATTAACAACAACAACAACAACAACAACAACAACAACAACAACAACAACAATTACAACAACAACAAAAACAACAACAACAAAAACAACAACAACTACAACAGAACAACAACTTAATTGATCCAATAAATATAACCTTTTTTTGAGACACCTGGTATACGTATACTATATTTCAAAAATTTATTTTGTATTAGTATAATATTAAAGTAAAAAATTGGGGTATAACAAAAATAATGCAAGAAAAAAATACTGTTACCAAAATAGAAGAGAAATAATGTTTCTCCGAAGACACCATTTCCCGTTAATCCGTACGTTATTTGTTCGGGCAATAGAAAAATGTTAAAGCTCTGGGAATAGCTTGCGGCCGGAATAGTAAATTGTGCTCAGCCCAAGGGCGGACACCCCGGCGTACTCGCATCCCCCGTTTTTCATACTCTTTGCTAAATTACTTTATAGTCGTAATATTTGGAATACTATATCAATAACTCCCTTTAATCTCACGCGGAAGTTCATGATCTTAATTTGAAATCTAAATTTAAAAACAAATTCAGTGAATTTTTTTTAAAAATATTTTTAGATGCAGAGAAGTTGTGTATTGTAACGTATATATAACGGTCAAGAAGAGGGTGGCAACAGGTATGTCTGTTATACCGAAAGTCCTGGTTTCAAATCTCGGATGGCAGTATGAAAAAAAATACAATGTCGGCCACTGGTGGAGTCGGAGAAATCGACGTGCGTGCATGACACGATGTATGAATGTTGAGGAATCGAGAGAAGTATGTAAGAAAATAAAAGTGTTCAAGTTTATTATTTCAGTCTACCTCTTTGAAGAGACACCGTGGTGGCGAGTTAATAAGTAAGTTTATTAACTTATTGTGTATTTACTTACATACGAGTATATACTTCATTATTTGATCGTGCCATGTTTTCATCGGTCTTCCTCTATTTATGGTTCTATTTACATCGTTAACGTATACTTTTTTACCACTATTTCTTCATTCATTCTTTCCATGTGTCCAAATCTTAATGATTATTTCATTATTTTGTTCATAACACCATCATTCGCACCGCATTCACTTCTTATATTTTCATTCGACTCTCTATCATACACAGAGAATGTACACATTCGTCTAAGAGATCTCATTTCTACTGCATTTCTTCTACTTTCATCCTTCTTTTGCCAGTTCCGTGGTTCGCACCGAGGAAAACGTGGCACGATCAAATAAATCAAATATTGAATGTCGGCCATGTGAGAAGTCAGAGAAATCGACGCGCGTGCATGACACGATATATGTTGATGAATCGAGATATATGTCAGGAAAGAAAAGTGTGGCAGTCCACTATTTCTGCCTACCCTTTCGGGGAGACGGCGTGATGGTTAGTTAGTTATTTAGTTATATACTTCATTACGTTTTTTCCTTCGCAAAATTTTACCAATTAATTCTTCTGAATAATAACGTTTCAAATAATAAAAAATCCACAACCCTAAGCTTCTTTAATACTTAGAATAAGAGAAAACGCAGCTATTTTCGAGAAACAATCTACGAGTAGATAGATGCTGGCTCCATTCGAACTTCGATATATCCTACTCCCCTAAAAAATTAATCGATTTCGTATTCTTTAAAGGTCAAAGAAAGGTATTTCTTAAAATTCTGTTCGATTAGATTCCGAAAGAATTTGATTATATATTTATCACGATCCGAGTAAATTGGTAAAAAAAGAAATAGAAAAAAACTAAGAAACTTAGAGATTTATGGGTTTAAAATAGTTAAAGCTTTTGCACATAGACAACACAATGGGAAACAAATCAGAGAAGTTTTTTTTATTCAAAATTAGTTAATATTATAAATTAAATACTTTTCCTTCATATAATCTAACAAACAAATATTAAAACTATCTTCCACTTTGGTTCCCTTTTTTTAAATGTAATCTGCTTCCTTCTACAGTTTGGTTCGGACATATGGAACGCATGGATGGAGAAAGAATGGTTAAGAAAGTATACGCTAATGATGTAAATTGGGTACGGAGTCGAGGCAGACCGAGGAAAACATGGCATGACCAAATTAATCAAATATTAAAGGTTGGTCATGTTAGAAGTCGGAGGAATCGACGTGCGGGAATGACTCGTTGTTCATACATATGTGGAGGAAGCTAGAGAGGTTTGCCAGGATAGAGTAGTGTGGCGGTCCATTCTCTCTGCCTAATTTTTATCGTCCCTAATATGTACGAGGGTCATATACCCGTTTACGCCGTGCGGAGCGCTGGCGAATAGAGTAGCCGCCGGACAAGTACTAATACGTTCAGTTGTATTTCAGCTGTCTGTGTGCAACGTTACATCTCGCTGGTATTGAATGTGTTGTTTTTTGTGAGTGTCCATATAGTTTAAGAAAATAGAGAACGCCGTCAGTTGTGAAGTTAGAGCTGTGATTAAATTTCTCAACGCAAGAAATGTGCTACCTTGCGATATTTATAGCGATTGAAGGAGGTGTATGGAGACAATGTTATGGATGAGTCGTCTGTTCGGCGCTGGTGTCGTAATTTCATCTTGGGAAGAGTGAACACCCATGATGACGAGCGTTCGGGACGGGCATCAGTCATTACGGTAGAACCCTATAGTCCAGACTTGGCTCTTCCAGATTACCGTATGTTTACAAAACTCAAGGACTTTTTGGAAGGAGAGAAATTTAAAAGCGATAAAGAGCTGAAAACAGCTGTGACTACGTATCTCAATATACTGGCGGCTGAGGAATATGACGCTGGGATACAAAAACTCGTCACACGTTACGAAAAATGCTTAAATTTGTTAGATGACTATGTAGAGAAGTAGTTTAAGGTATGTTCTTTACAAATAAAACGTTTATAGTATGCACTAGATTTTTTTATATTTCCGGTACTACTTTCCGGATGACCGTTGGACTCATCGCACTTGAGTTTTTACTGTGTATAATTGTTCCTTCTAATTACAGTTTTTTCCCATCTTTATTATGTTCGCTTATAATATTAATTGTAGTTTCTTCACAATATTAAAATGTTTTAGAAGGAAGTGAAGAAAGCCCGAAATCCTCCTGAAAGCGGATGTGTGAAAGCAATTTTGGATAGTGAGGGAAGAATGTTAACGGAAAGTAAGATCGTACAAGAGAGATGGATGGAGTATTTTAAAGAAATGTATGGTGGTGATACAAGTATTGTTTATTTTGTTCATTAGACGTCTTGAAAGGTCATGTAATGTATTACGCGAGCGACAAATGACACCCTTTGTCCCATCGTTTGTAAAGATTAAAACGAAACCTTTACATTTCTATCCGTCTTCCGAGACGTTAAAAAATATTTTATCTTCTTGTTGACAAGAATACTTACGTAGACAAAACAATTTCGACATCTTCTTTCACGAAAATAAAACAAGACGTGGAATTCGACGTAACAAACAATAAAAGATGTCCGCCATTAATCCGGTAGGTAGGCATGTAAAAAACAAGGTTATATTGCAAGAGGATAAAATGCGAAGAGCGATTTTCCAGCTTGGTTTATATGAAAAATAACACCATTAGGGAAGCGCAGATGTTCCATGGCAGTTCAACATCAGTTAGAGTAGGTACCCCAATACCGGGCTTACTTTGCACCAACGCTACTGAAAATTATTGTTGGTTTATGAACGATCGTTTTTTTTCAAATACAATATGCACACCTGAGCCTAATCATAAATCACAATATCCAATTAAAATTTGAAAATTCTTTCTTCTGTCTGTGAAATGTGTTTAATTTTTCAATACCCTCTATTGGTAGAGAGGGAAAAAATCATTCACCAGTGTTGTAAATTTCTCATTACTATTGAGGTATTTATATGGTGTTGAGTCATGAAATATAACAGTTGGCAACATGAACCGGCTGGAGGCATTTGGAATGTGCCTGCATCGCCAAATGTTGCACATTCCTTAAACCGATATGGTCAGATTTAAACTCGGTTACTTTGCGATGGCCGCATTTAATAATATGTGACCATTCTTCTGCAATGACAACATCAACTTAAAATTGAGACAGAGAATGGTTAAGTGCTATATTTGGTCCATATAGTAATATGGACCCTCAAAGTGAACACAATGAACCGTAGAGAACAACTTGAGATATGGCTCTATCGCAGAATGCTGCGGAACTCATGGACTGACATAGTCACCAACAATGATGTGCTACATAGAGCCAGAGTAGGAAGCCAATTGTTGTCTAATGTGAAGTCTAGAAATATTCCATATTTGGGACACATTCTCCGCAACAAGAAACAAAGTCTGCTGCACCTCATAATGAAAGGGAAGATTGAGGGTGGGCGCGGTGTGAGAATGCCTCGGATGTCCTGGCTCGAGAACATCAAAGAGTGAACTGGAATTCGGAGGATGGGTGATTTGTTTCGGCTGACACACAGAGAGGCTTACGTTAGAGTGATAGCCGACGTCGAAGGGGACCTGACATGGCACTGTTAGAAGAAGAAGTCCTAATCCATTCATTTCGTGTATCAAACAGCGATTGTGTAATATTATATATTCTTCTTTGCTAGCCTTCTACCTTCCACTGCTAGATAAAGGCCTCTTCCAATTTCCTCCACTCGTCTCTATCTTGCCCCCTTTGTATCCAAGATTTTCCAACCCCTTTGACAATATCATCGCTCCATCTCATCGGTGGCCTTCCGACACTTCGCATATTTGCCCATGGTCTCCAACTGAGTATCCTGGGTGCCCATCTGTTGCCACCCTGTCTAGCCAAGTGTCCAGCCCATTGTCATTTTAATTTTGCCACTCGGTCCATGACGTCAGCAACCCTGGTGAGGCGTCTGATTTCTTCATTTCGTATGCGGTCACGCAAGCTCACACCAAGTATCTGTCTTTTCATGGACCTCTGTGTACACTTGAGCCTGTGGACACTTTTTTCTGTAAGAGTTGTCGTCTCTAGTCCTATGTCATCATGGGCAGTAAACAGATGTCGTAGACCTTTCTTTTGAGTACACATGGTTTATATACAAACGCACAGTGTATATAAATGTTGAGAAGAAAATTTAAGTAATTCATTTAACTTATCACGAAGTGTCGATATTATACGAGTATGTAAAACTTTTTGACATACATTTTATACAAAAGTTTTTCAATTGATAGACATGAACCCCCGCGCTCTCGTTATGTAGCTGTAACTCTACTGTCACCGGATCAGTTTAGTTCCAATTCCGCGAGATAGATGGCGTCACATCACTAGTCGGAGTTTTCATTTTAGCAGAAAGGTTGTTCACGGCGTATAGAATCGTCCAAATGACACTTGAAGCTTTTGAATAAATAATGGAATAAGAAATTCTGCCGGAACGAAAGGCACAATCGTTCACACTGAATTACGATTATTTGTACTTTGATTACTCGGAGAAGATGTTCCAATTCTAGCTTCCACTAAGGTACTTAAGTACCTGTAATAAGTTCTGTCTATATTTTCCGAATTCTCTTCTCTCTGGTTATTGAAATTTCGGTGTAAGATATGAGTATTTTTATCTTCTATAGTTATTTTTTATTTATGATTTAATAAATTGAAATTGAAATCTAAAATACAAATTATATACATTAATTGGGTTCAAACCATACATACGCAATAATTATATAACATTCTGAAAACACTTAAAACTCAGATATAAAAGTAAAGTTATTATAAATAATGATAAACTTATTTGTCTTTTGTATATACAACACTATTAAAATTATATATCGGACATGTTTCGGATAACCAGTCCATCATCAGTGATTCATATTATAAAGATACATATTTAAAATATTATAAAATTGTTAAAAAATATGATAAATTTTGACAGATGTTAACTAGAATTAAATCTCGTGGCGTCAAAATATTTTTAATTATAGTAATTTTTATATAATATATATCATATTATACTAATGAAGGGCTTCTTAAGTGTGTCTTGTGTACAAAGAACATAAAAAAAAATGAATCCACAACGCAAAGATATGACGAATATAGAAGGAATTAAATCTCGTTTGTAGAATTAAATAACCGAAACAAAATTAGATAGAATATAAGGGACAGAAAATACCGAGACATATAGGTTATATAGTTTTTATCTGGCGGTGTTGGTTCATTGCCCTCGAAACATGTCTTGAAAAACAAACTCAAAGGTAGAAATTTATACAAATTATATGATAGTGCGTAAATTTTTTGATGGATATTTCTTATCAAGATTTTTAGTTTTAGAACGTTCATTGTATCATAAAAATCGTAACTTAATTTGCATTTTATTATTTAATCAATCATTTCATTACTCATGTGTATGATCAATCAAAATATAAAGTTAAAATTCCTTTCATGTAAAGATTCAATGCATATAAAGATAAAATAAAAATAAAGATACGAACCGCCGAAATAAAGACACTCCGCGCTATTCTGGGTAAAGGGACATAATCAAAAACACAGTAATACTGAAGATGTTGTCAGATGGGACAGGAAAAGAAGACGCTTCTGGCGCGACCACGTAGAACGAATGAGCGACGATAGACTCCCCCAAGCAGTCGCAAACAACGTGTCAATGGGAACTCGCCAACCCGGAAGACCTGCGAAGAGATGGCGAGACAGTTGGAGTTCTGTGTCCCAGGAGACCTGGACGCCATAAAAACAGATCCACAGATCTATTAAAAGAGGAAGAAGAAGAAGAAAGGTAAAGTGTAATTTCGATTCGTAGGGGTATCATATAATACAATATATAATATGTATATTTGTTTTGTATAAAACAGGTTGTTTGAACCAAATTTCTGTATACAATTTGTTTTTTGCTATTACGAGTATATTAACATTCCAAGACATGTGATAGGCATTTAATCTATCGCCATTTTATTGTCACGTGAATTCACCACGTTACCAACGACAGTGTTCCAATCACACTCCTATCGCCGGGAATCGAACCCGGGACCTACGGTATGACAGTCAGAGCCCGTATCACTCTGCCACGAAGGTCGTCAATGCATGACGCATGCTGACGCAATAATGTCGTGACAACTATTTCGAAAGAAATATAATCAATTGTGATATTCTGTAACAGTGTTTTTATTTATTTAAACAGTTAATAATGTTGAAATATCAAAGTGTTTTCGGCAAAATAATGGATTATCTAACAAATAGATAAGTTTCACAATGGTAAATACATCATACAATATTTCGTTTGCACAAGAATTTGTTTCTGACCAAATGAACACGAAAATATATTTGATTTGCACATTAAAGAATCAAAGGAAACGTGGATAAAGTTTAATTTAATTATAAAACCAAGCATGGTATAGAATCAAAGTCGAGTATTTTAATACGAAAATTCAATTAAGCAAATAAAAAAAAAATACCAGCCAAGCACAATCAGTATAATATTCTAGTGAGTAATTGGACGGCCTATCTCATGTGTTCTTTTTTGTCCAAAGGATCCGTGGAGAGGCTGGGCTCAATAAGATTTATCTGCGGTAAGTGGTGGCAATAATCTTAAGTCTTTTATCTTCTGGGGTCAGATCAGAGCCGCAGCCGGAATAAAATATTCATAATGACTTGATTTAGGTGAGACAAGGGTAAATGTACGTATTTACATCGAGAAGAGGTAATTATCTGTATTGAGAAATACACTCAGCTATTGGTGAAACAATGAACTGATTGCAAAGATTCTGGAAAAAATGACGTAAAAATCCTTTAAAATATTCATGATTTAATTGTATCTCAATAGAGACGAAGATGCAAATTGGAAACTGAATATGGTTGATCAAAGTGTTTACAGGACTTATGACCTGTCATTGGTTGGGTTAAGCGCACGCTTTATGTAATTACAACATTCCCCATTCCACATTTGTTTATGACCACGTATGACAAATCTTTGTAAGTTGTATATATGTTAAAGTCCTATGTCAGATTTCACATGTCAGTTTCAATGTGCCATCTATGAAGATTTTTGATTACATATGTGAATTAAGATTTTTAAGATGCCTCTATATATAATCTACATACTAACGCCATCTATGGAGATTTATGTTTATTAAGCATTAAGCAGAACATCTTTTTAACACAATGTGAAAGGCTACCGCCATTAGCGCATTGTTAGAAGCCGCCTGGAGATGTCACTCCTATCTATATGCCAAAGAATTTGACCAGATATGATTACAATATTTTTTGTGAATGTATACTTATAGTATAAGTATAAATATATTACACATTCTCAAAAAATACCTAAAATATTGTTATAAAATACTGTTATATATAACTCTTGATATATTAAATGCGATTAATCACAAATTTGCTGGAATGATAATTGCCGGAAATATGGTAAGTGCTTTGAATGCCATACACACTTGGTTTTTGGTGAATCATTGAATTGATAGCAAAGATTCTTGAAAAAATGACAAAACTTCATTAAAATATTGTTATAAAATTCTGTTATGTATAACTTTTCTCAAATTCTCAGTTAAAAAAAACTCATTTTTTTGTAACACCTGATGATGCCAACATCGGTTGGCAAAACAGCTGTCGCGACACTCTCAGTGAATAAAAATTGTGATATTATAACAGTGTTATAAATTGTAACAGTAGTAATGTTGACGTATCATAGTGTTTCGGCCAAAACAATGGACTATTTAATTAATACAAGAGAAGTATTGTTAAAACGTTGTATACAAGCAGTGTGTGGCTAATTATGGCTAACTTCTCTCAAACATCAAATAGGTAGCCTAAAAAACGTAACTCTTTTGCAGCGTGGTGGAAGGTTTGGACGACTTTGTGTAACTTCAAAGGGCGCCGGGTGTTGTAGTTATTGTATATAATATAAACACCACCCGTGTAGGCATCCCGCTTGCCAAGAATACGTCAGATGATTAAAGGTTAGTCTGGTAACTTAAACCGATTTTCATGTCTTTTTTTAAATCAAAAATTCTTAATCTAAAAACTTGTCATTCTCGTCGGAATACCGAGACATTTTTTCACCCCTAATTTTTTATTTTACAACCCCTTCTTTGCTGGCATATTTTTTCAAAGTCCGCCAGTTTGTTATTTATCCGTGAAATTTAAGTTCTGTAGTTCCGACCAGAATGACATGTCTTTAGATTAAGAATTTTTAAGAATTTTTGATTTCAGATAACATCAAGGGCCAAAATCACCCGGGCCACCCACGCGCGTTTTTTTCGAGGTGCCAACTTCGATTAATAATAAAAATAATAATAATAAACTATAAAATTTTTTCAATTTTTTTTTGTATCTTTAATATGTAAATAAAAACATTCTAAATTTCCAAAACGATTCATTTTTATTTTCCTACAAAAAAACGCCTTCCAAAAAAGACATGAAAATCGGCTTAAGTTACCAGACTACTACCTTAAATGTAATTTTTTTAGGATTAATTATCATTTTAAATGTCAGCCAATCAAATTAGAGTTTTTGAATAAATATCCCGGTACCTGCCCCTGAATGAATGTCAAAAATAATACTATATGAAGACAATTCTATTAGACGGCTCTTTCAAGTGTATAATCATTCAAACGTCTCGGCATTATCTCATTAGGCCCAATAGAGGAAAAGAGGGCCGAGTTGATAGATGGGCTGGTGAGGGTGGGGGACGGGGCCGGATCCCTAAGGGAGGGAAAAGGGAATTAGGACACTTGTTGTTAGTTTTTGTTTCAATAATTTATGATGTGAATTTTTTTA
The DNA here is from genome assembly GCA_022606425.2 of Lepidostoma basale. Classification (NCBI taxonomy): domain Eukaryota; kingdom Metazoa; phylum Arthropoda; class Insecta; order Trichoptera; family Lepidostomatidae; genus Lepidostoma; species Lepidostoma basale. The sequence continues at coordinate 118,603 of JAHDVF020000282.1, read as the reverse complement.
AATTTATTCTACACACATTCACAGTGGAAGAAGATAACTAACGAACTAATCATCACGCTGTCTCTCCGAAGGGGTAGGCAGAAATAATGGAGTGCTGTACTTTTCTTTTCTGACATTTCTCTCGCTTCCTCAGAGAAATGTCAGGAAAGAGTCTAGATCTCATTTCTAATCCATTTATCCTACTTTCATCTTTCATTTGCCAGCTCCATGCTACGCTTCCATACATGAGGGTCGGTACAAAATCACAAAGTTATGATTTTAAAAGTTGTAACTAACAATACCATCACGGCATTTTCCGGGGAGGGTAAGCATAATAACATACTTCTCTCGATTTCTCTACATTCATACATCGTGTCATGCACGCGGGTTAAAAAACTAAACATTAAAAATAATTATATATTTTCAGATCACCGTATATTTCAGCATTAGGGGTAATTTGTCATTAATGCCGTGACTGGCGTATTTCAAATGACACCTGTCTATGGAATAGCTTAACTGACATGTATTGAATGGACTGTCAATAGAAAGATTTGTCATCCTTTGTACTTGGCTTTCGTAACGTGAAGGTCCTTTGCGCCGAGTTCAACAGGTTATACTTTTCCAGAAATATTTTTTCGCGTTGTCTATTTAATATACCGATGACGAAAACCTGACAGAATCCTTCACTAATTGATCGATGGTGCCAGAGACGATCTTAAGATAAGAACATTTTTGTATACAATGCTATGAAACTTACCATACTTTCTTCTATATTCGCCTTCACATTGTGTAGTGGATTCATATTTGAATAAATATAACTACGAGTAGGTATACTACGAATTTTTACAACACTTTAGTGTACTACTATTCACAGACACGTTTCGGTGATGACATAACTTTTGTAATGTGCAACATTTTAACAACAAAATAAAACAGAGTGTTCACTTATATATTAAAAAGGGTGGAGTTATGTATAAAGGTTGAGGGGGTTATAATTAGGATTGAGGAGGGGGGGAGAGATAACGGAGATATTTCGAACATGGGAATTGAATTCAAATTTAATTTGTGTTAATTATATTTTCATTATGTTTTGTGGCTTTTTAAGTTTATAAAATTAAAAAAAAAATGAATATTAGGTTTTTTATTATCAATATGCAAAATTTCCTTTGAAATTTCGAAATTCAATAAGATTATGTCACAATCGAAACATGTTTGTGAAAATTGTTGTCTGTAAAAATACAGTGATAATATAAGTGCAGTTATATTTATTGAAATAACTAACTATACTTTTAACTGTTTAAATAAAAAACTTTGTAATATATATCACAATTGATTACATTTTGTCGCGACAGCTGTTTTGCTAACGGATGTTGGCATAGTCAGGTCCTACAATCAACTGTTGATTTTAAGACCTGACGACGCTAGCATCGGTTGGCGATACAGCTTTCGCGACAAAATATAATCAATTGTGATATTTATAACAAAGATTTTAACAAAGCCCTTAATTTTTATTCCTTGAACTCTCTCGAAAATAGGCGAATAATTAATGATATGATGTTGCTTCACAAAATCATTCACTTCAAAATAGACAACTCCGAACATCTTAGTAAATTATTACTGAATACCCCTATGCTTCGCACAAGACACACTGCGAACCAAATATTCCACCTTCCTGCTTATCGGACTGACTACGCTCAGAGTGCGGCGGTGTACCGGACGTGCGACATGTACAATAAGTGCTTTAATAACATAGATGTGTTCCATCTTAATGAAAGTGATTTAAAAAAAAATGGTTGGAGCAACCCTTCGGGGCGAATGAAACTAGTTACTCTACTTTTTCTTTTCTGGTATTTTTCTTTTTTTACATTTTAAAATTATATTTCATCTTAAATTATTCATTATTACTAGTACTACTAGTTTTCTCTTTAACTTATCAAAGTGTTACTTTATTCTTCTTATATATTTAACCTTATGTCAGTTGTTATATAATATTTGTGGTAGCATGTAATTGGCCTTGTTTTGTTGTCTCTGTGTGTTTATATTCATATACGGTATTTGCTGTTTGTTACCCTCAATAATAATAAATAAAAAAATTTAAACAGTTAATAATGTAAATAAAATAACTTTGTATTTAACCACGGTAGGGTTATTATATTGATGCCAACTAGTTTCGCTTGGACCCAAGCTTCATCAGGGCAGTATAATATGAAGCTTGGGTCCAAGCGAAACTAGTTGGCATCAATATAATAACCCTACCGTGGTTAAATACAAAGTTATTTTATTTATATAATTATTTAAAATGTCTATCCACAAAGTGAGTGCTTTATATGAAGAGTTAATAATGTTGAAATATCAAAGTGTTTTTGCCAGAAAAATGGATTGACTTTACTTTTAGTAAGAAATTATAATATGTAATATTATTGGGGTTAAATGGTATAAAAAAAATTTTAATATCTAAAAATACAAAATTTAATAAATAAGATATCTGTATGATTTTTTCTACCCATGTAGAAGGTGGTGAAAGAAATCAAGTGCATATAGATCAATCTATTCTTCAGGCTAGTGGTTTTATCAGTGTATCCTGGTGTCCAATTCGACCGACTAGATATTGAAGACACAATTTACTAAGATCTTTAAAAAACTATTTGTTACATAACTTATATGAATAGAAACGTCTGTTAACTAAAAGTTTAATTAAATATTATGGAAAACAATTGTTTCTCATTTCTAAGGCAATATCAAATGTCAAATGTTAACTTTTGATAACGCAGTAAAGGAGAAACAAGTCACCATTATATATAATAATAGGTCTTACATATGAAATTGGCGTTTTGTATGGGAGGAACATAAAGTTGATTTTTTTAAAATATAATATATTTATTTAATCAAAGTATGTACCATTGCTATCTATGCACTTTTGATTCCAATTGAAGCTCTTCTAATTTGGTAGCCGTCTGTTGTGCAATGTGTGGTCTAGCGTTATCATGAAGCAGCAGTGGCCTAGAGCGATTAACCAGCCTCGGTTGTTTAGCAGCTAGCTTTTCCATCATGGTTTGCAGTTGCTGACAATAGACATCTGCCGTAATCGTCTGGCCAGATTTAAGAAAACTGTAGTGAACGACACCAGCACTAGTCCACCAAACGCTCACAAGTAACTTTTTTGGAGTCAATTTTCGCTTGGGGCATGGTTTGGCTGGTTTGGCAGGTTTCAGCCATTGCGATGAGCGCTTCCGATTATCATACAGTATCCACTTTTCATCACAGGTAATGATTCGATTCAAAATCCCTTCATTCTTGTGCCGGTTGAGTAATGCAACGCAGCAGTCAACGCGCGTTTGTTGATTTGCTTCACTCAATTCGTGAGGTACCCACCTTGCAAGCTTTTTCACCTTCCCAATTTGCTTCAAGTGGATTAATACAGTTTTATCACTAACACCGCAGCCTGCAGCTAACTCGGACGTGGTTTGCGATGGATCCGCTTCCACAATAGCCTTCAATTCTTCATTATCAACTTTGGTCTCCGGCCGTCCACGGGGCTTGTTCTGCAGGTCGAAATTTCCAGAACGAAAACGTTGGAACCAAAAACGCACTGTGTTTTCTTTTGCGGCACCGTCGCCATACACATCATTAATCCTTCGAGCCGTTTCTGCAGCACTGGTGCCACGGTGGAACTCGTACTCGTAAATAACGCGATATTTCAAGTTTTCCATTTTGTAAACTGAGTGACGCAAAGAAAAAAAACAATTGAGGAAAAAACAAATTAATTATAATTTCCAAAACACAAATACTTGAGTAAATAGCTGTATAAATTTGAATTTGGAATTCCTAACCAAAGAGAAAATATTTGAGATCAAAGTTGCCAGTACGGCAAAACGCCAATTTCATATGTAAGGACCTAATATAACTTTTAAAAAACAGATGTTTACATTCGTTTAACATTTTTTATCTGGAGTTTTACATTGTGATACTTTAAATATATATACGGAAAACTATGTATTTAGAACGATTTATAAGTAAGAATATTGTATGTGGAAATGAATTATGATATAAAATATTATTAAGCAAGTAAATTGTACATGTACGTTGTATAAAGGATATGAGAGAATAGTTGCGTGAGAAGATTTTATGATTTTTTCTTAATCAGGTTAATTGAGAAACCGCTCACCCTTTGGGATGAAGGCACACGCGCCCCTTTGTCGTAATTACTACGGAAAAACTCCAGAGACCGCAAAAGAAAACACATATTTTCAACATTTGATAGCAGTCAACATAAAGGATGAAGGCATTTTTTTAAATGGACTAACGTGTACTCGAGGGAATTTCAAAGGCTTATTCTTAAGCCGATTTTTCCAGAAAGCAAAACATTATTTATGTAAATAATTTTATTCATGGTTACAAAAAAATACGTTGCTACAAATATCGTAAAATTTATTGTTGTAACTTAAATTATATTTATTTTACAGAGTCCTTAAGTCCAAAAATATACAATTCATATTTTTGTGAATTGAAACACTATTTTTTCATCTTAAAAATAAGTTAAAATAGCTATATCATTACAAATTTTCATTATGGATTTCCACAGTATTCAAAACATTAGTTTATGACAATGTACTTATAATGTTTATAAATTGTTTTGTTTGTTTTTTGTGAATGTATACTTATACTTGTATACGAATACTGGATTTCATCCACCGTGGGTTATCAATTCATGATTTAATTGTATCTCAATAGAGACCGTGGGTTATCAATTCATGATTTAATTGTATCTCGATAAACATAAATCTCCATAGATGAGGTTAGTATGTAGGTTATATATAGAGTAATCTTAAAAATCTTAATTAACATACGTAATCAAAAATCTTCATAGATGGCACATTGAAACTGACATGTGAAATCTGGCATAGGACTTCAACATATATATAACTTCCAAAAATTTGTCGTACATGGTCATAAAGAAATGTGGAATGGGGAATGTTGTAATTACATAAAGCGTGCGCTTAACCCAACCAATGACAGGTCATAAGTCCTGTAAACACCTTGATCAACCATATTCAGTTTCCAATTTGCATCTTCCTTTTTTATTGCGATACAATTAAATCATGTTTTGTTTGTATTCATTTATTAAAATTGTACATAAAAATAAATAAATCCCGTTAATTTGAAGATATTTCGTGTATAAATGAATTGTTTTGGTCAATTTGATTATTGTCGCACTTTGTAATAGTTAATTGTGACACGTAATACGCTTGTACTGTTTTGATGTTAAAATTACACAAGTTTTTATTTTGTATAAAGAATTTTGACAGGTGTAAAAATAAAAATTTCAATTGTTCCAATGAAAATTTGAATAATTTCTTCAATATTATTTTAAAGTTCTTGCTGGTGTTGATTTGTTTTAAGTGCCTATTTACTGCTTATTTAAAAAGAAATGTTGGATACGTGGAACATAAATTAAATAGACAATATGAATAAATCTAAAAATCTTAAAATAACATTTTGTGTTAAATTATTTTTATTTTGTTATTTTATTTTATATCATCGAATTTTATATTACTTGTTTTAGATTTATTTTGTGGATGTTGGTCGATCGGAGTGTGTGCGAGAGATGCCTATTGGTGGCGATGAGGTTCGCAACCCATCACATCGCGTCTCCCACAGGGCGAAAAGAGAAGAATGGAGTGTCGCATCGGTAAAAGTGTGACAGTCCATTCTTTCTGCCTACTCTTTCGGAGAGGCAGCGTGATGGTTAGTAAGTTAGTTAGTTAGTTATAAAAATATTATGAAATTTTTAGTTTAATCAATATTAAATTTCATATACTTGACTAATTATAAATGGAGTTAGTAATTTAGGTCAAATGTGAAAATTTTGAATAACGAATGTTGATTGAAGGGAGAGGGATATTAGAAAGTACAGGTAAAAAAATAATAATTTCTTAAATATTTTCCTTGCTGTGCTGAAAAACTCTATGTATTTGCGTACGTACTACGTATTTACCAAATGTCCTTTGACATTTGATATGATATGATATGAAATATTTGACAATGTCTTAGACAGGCGAAACATGTCATGCACGTAAAACATAATAACATTTCTAGAAAACAGATGTTTTCATTCGTTTTAATGATTAAATATGGAGTTTTACACCATTGTTAAGGAAACAATAAATCCATTATTAAATGTATGTATATCCAACATATTTATTATTTCTTGAACAATGAAGTAAAACTCCAATTTAATTTATTTTGCCTTTAAAAGGGCAAAACATGTCATTTCCATAAAATATAATAACACTTTTAGAAAACTGACATTTTCATTCGTATTAATGTATTAGGGGTACCCATAAGTAATGTCGTTTTTTTCGATGCGCCATCTTTAAAATAGTCTCTTTCGGTCTGTTATGCAGTAAGGACCTGTTATAAATTTTAATTGTGTAGCGGCTACCTGCTCGTGGCCTTGAGACAAAATAAAACGGTTTCTTTATCCCTCTGACGACAATGGTAGAGACGTGTCCGTTGGAACAACATCTGCAGAGTTGTATACTTTTTCAATATTATTTGAAAAATAAATAAAATAAATATGAAGGATATTTGCGAGATTTACGGTGACATATTGGATGTCAGCAAATGCCAACGATGGTTCAAAAAATTTAAATCTGGTGATTTGTGTTTGGAAAATGAGCCTCGAAGTGGACGACCCGTCCAGGCGGATGAAGCAGCCGTGAAGTCGGAAATCGAAGACGACCCGATGCTGACTATTGAGAAATTATCGGAAAAGGTCGGTACATCCTGGTCCAATACTCAAAGGATCCTAAAGAAGTTGGGAAAGATTAAAAAATAAGGTGTTTGGATCCCACACGCATTGACCGACCGCAACGTGGCTCAACGGCTTAGCATCAGCAGATTATTGTTAGAAAAAGAACAATTAAGCCCATTTCTTTGTGACTTAGTGACTGGTAATGAAAAATAGGTTTAATTCAAACAAAACGAAAAAAAAACAATGGCTAAAATGCGGACAAAAGGCCGTTTCAACCCCTAAACAGTCATTGCATTCTAAAAAAGGGTTATTATGTGTTTATTGGGTTTTGAAAGGAATCATTTACTTCGAACTATTGCCACAAGGTCAGACAGTGTCGGCAGAGTTATACTGTCAACAGTTGGATAGCTTTAATGAAACACTACGCCAAAAGAGGCCAGCTTTGGTGAATAGAAGCGCCATTACTCTTCAGCACGATAACGCGCGAGCTCATGTTGCGAAATTGACGCGTAAAAAATCTTGGGTGGGTCACCCTGTTGCATCTTCCATACTCTCCAGATCTCGTACCATCTGATTCTTATTTATTTCGTTCTATGAAACATTTTTTGAGGGATCAAAATTTCAATTCCTTAGAAGCGGTGAATAAAGCCCTATCACAATATTTTCAGTCAAAATCCGCTGAATTTTACAAGAAGGGCATGGATGATTTAAAAAAAAGGTGGCAGAAGGTTATAGATTATATGAGGAATAATTTTATACAAGAAAAGTTAAATAAAGTATAAAAAAAAAATGTTTTGAATTTCATTGAAAAAAACGACATTACTTATGGGTACCCCTAATATATCCAACGTTTATTCAAATATTTCATGTCATTCATATAAATTATAATAAAACTTCTATAAAATAGAAGTTTTCATTTGTATTACTCGTAATTATTAAATATCGAGTTTTTTCATCATTCAGGAAACAATAAATGCATTATCAAATGTATATTCAACGCATATTCAACCATTTGATAATGCCTTAGACAGGGAAAGTACGCCTTTCACACAAAATATTAAGAAACTTAGAAAAAAGACGTTATAATTCGGATTTATTATTTGATATAGTGTTTTACATTTCAAAAGAAACAATAAATACATGACTAAATGTAATTCTTAGGCGAGGCTGGAACCAAATAGTGTTCAAACCGTTCAAAAACGTACCGAAGAAAATTTTCTGCTTATTATTTATTAGAAACAGCGTGATTAGAAGTTAGTCAGTAAGTCAAAATTAGTTTGTTAATGAAAACATTTAGTTTTATATAATTTAATATGAATGTGATAATCTCAGTTTATAGGGCTGTGAAATAAACAGATATATAGGTAATATAACCGTTATATTTTAGTAACCCAGTGTAAATGTAAATTGCTTTATATGTGTTGACCTTCCCTTGTTTAGATTACAAGGTTAATATTTACACAGTATATATTTCTACATACAAATTCATATTTTACATATTTTTAGTGTTTTTATTTTCCGTAAAACACAATGTAATTTAATGACAAAAATCATTTACAAAAAGGGTTTGAATGTTTTAAAACAGTAAAGAAGATAACAAAACACTTCGATATTTGAGCCTATCTTTGTTAAACCGTGTCGCCAACTACGTTCACTGAGATGTCTATAATTTAAGAAAAATATAAAGGTATGATATTTATTTGGGAAATCTCTAATGGCGTGGAAACTTTCCTAGCAGATATATGAATAAAGTTCAATGAGAAATAACCTACTAACTAACCATCACGCATGTAAGGATAGGCTGAGATGATGACTTCCACATTGATCTGTCCTGACATACCTCACGAGTTTCCTCTACATTCAAACATCGCAACACCCACGCTCGTCGTTTTTTTTAAATTGCCTTTTAGAAATTGATGAATTTAATAATAGATAGTCCATTGTTTTGGCCGAAACACTATGATACCTTGACATTTTAAACTGTTAAATTAAATAACTTTGTTTTTTGTATCACAATTGTATTTTATTTTACGCGACAGCTATTTCATCAACCTATGTTGACATCATCAGGTGTTACAATTGTAACACCTGTAACACCTTGTAACACTTGATGACGTCAACACATTGTAACACCTGATGATGTCAACATCATGAAACAGCTGTCGCGTAAAATAAAATAAGTTGATTAACTTCATGCCATATTAAAATAATTAATTTAATTAGAATTCATATATTCATATATAAAAAAACCAACTAACCATCACGTCGACTCCCCTAAGAGGTAAGCAGAAAAAATGGACTGCCACACTTTTCTTTCCTAAAATACTCCTCACGCTTCCTTAACATTCATACATCATGTCATCCACGCACGTGAATTTCTCCGACTCTTAACGTGTTTGACATTCAATATTTGATTTATTTGATCGTGTCACGTTTTCCTCGATCTTCTTCTACTTCTTGTTCCATGTATCGTTAATTTTTTTTTTAACATTCTTTTATTGTTCGTTCTTTCCATGTGTCCAAACCATCTTAATGATCCTTTCATTATTTTGTTCATAACACTATCATTTGCACGGCATTCATTTCTTATATTTTCATTTGACACTCTATCGTACACAGAGTATAACACATTCGTCTAAGAGATCTAATTTCTAATGCATTATTTCTTACGATAGTAGTTAATACTCTACGTTAGTAGAAAATATGATAGATTAATAGAAAAAATATATAAAATACAATAAATGAAGGTTTAATTTAAAACATGTCATAAAAGAGTATAAAAAACTTCAAAAATATACACAAAAACTTAACCTCAATTTTCTAAAAACAGTTTTAAAGCTAGTTAGGGTAGTAGTTTTGTAAAACCCCATTATTGATTTATAATAGGATCTTCTGCAGGACCTTCTTAATCTTGTTGCCGAGTCCGGTGAAAGATTGGGGTTAACAATAAATGTCAGTAAAACCAAATGGATGACATTCGGACGGCTTGATTATAGTGGGTCAGTATTGCATTTGAACGGCCGTAACGTCGAAAAGGTAGAGAAATTTAAATACCAAGGCAGCATACTAACGCAATCTTTTGACCCAGATGTAGAGATAAAATGCAGAATTGAGGCAGCAAGAGCAACATTTAATAAAATAAAATCACTCTTCTGCAATGATAACATGAATTTGAAACTCCGTCAGAGAATGATCAAATGGTATGTGTGGTCTGTTATATTGTATAGAATGTGGCTCTATCGCCGAATGCTGAGAATCCCCTGGAGAAACATGGTTACCAATACCGAAGTCCCGATCTAGAGTTGACAGGGAGCTGTTATCAACTATCAAGGTTCGGAGGTTTTCACATCTGGGTCATGTACTGCATGGGGAAAAGTACCACCTTCTCCAACTGAAATTGTAGGGGAAAATTGAGGGACGCCGAGGGCCTGGTAGGAGACAGATGTCCTAGCTGCGAAACGTGAGGGAGTGGACCGGTATCTGAAGTGTAGAGGAGCTGTTCTGAGAGGCGCAGGACAGAGACACGTTCACCGAGGTGATCGCCAACGTTGGGAGGACCCGACAGGGCACTTGAAGAAGAAGCACGATTGTTCAATGGTATTACTTGGATTTAATTTATATAATAAATTAAATAAATAGTAGTGTCAAATTTGTTTCGCCTTGCGAGGGTATCTTAATCTGCCAGCTTGAGAATGAGAACACTTTGATAAATTATTTTGTTATATATTAATTATTAACCACCCTACGTATTTGAACGTACGTGATACGTTCACTGTGACTGTAGAATTCTGCGCTATCCAGTATCACGTACGCGCTTGAGAAAAAGTAATGTACCTAAAATGTACAAACTGTTAGAATATGCGCTTGTACCAACAACACTCGAGTACAATTCTTCATAAATATGATAGTTTTACAAGGGGCAGGCGAAGTGTGCGGCCGAGTATTTGACGTTTCGTAATTAAAAAAAAAAATTCATATATATAATTAAATTTCATTAATGAAAAACCTGCTTTTTTGCACGTTTTTCTGAAAATAACCCAAAGGTAGGGTGGTTTACAATATTAAGACTGTTTTTTTTCCATTCTTTGATATTTCGTATTTTTATAATTAAATATTACCAATTGCTTTGTTATATTAGGTTCTTTATATTACACTCCACCAAAAGGAAGAAATGAATAATGTATATTTTTTAAATCATAATACCATTGATGTTACCATGGGCAGTTCTTTGGCGTAATATTAGATTATTTATTTTGTTTCATCCTCAGATATTTTACGAGATAAATCAAGTTGAAATGTTTTTCTCTGGTACAAAAATCCTTTAAGTTAATATGATTGCAGAACGTTGGCGTCAAGGAGAAAACTAATGCTGTCTTATTTGGCGTAACGAATAGAAAATGAAATATGTATGATATAAAATATTTGGTTTATTACAGTAAAAATGTATTTATGTATACGAAAATTGATTGTTTTAGTAATTCTGCGATGCGCATAACAGCTCGGCTTATAGAGAGTTAAAAATGATTAATTATAAATACGAGGTAGAATATAAAGAAACTGTAATACGTGTTTTGTATATTAAAATTCAACTTTTTTTGTTTCCATAACTTTTCCCGAAGAGGTAAAACGAACGGATGGAATACCGCACTGTTCTATCAAATCAAATAAAATCAAATCAGTTCATTTTCTCAAAAGATATTACATACAACAATTATAATTTAAGGCATCTATTGAGATAGGTAAAAATACAATATATAATTCCAGCAACGCATGATAGATGGTTCGACTTTAGGAATACAAAGTCTACTAAAGTCAGGAGTATTTGTTTTCTGAACGTACTTTCACTAATATGAAAGACGTCGATCTCCGAAGCGATTATGCCTCGCACTTCGCTCGGCGAACTCTTCGGCAATAGGAAAATTAGTTGAGCCAAAGCGTTGCCCTAGTACAAATTTCGGGGAGCGAGCGTTTGCGGTAGCCGGCCCATCGGCTTGGAACAATCTTCCTTCACACTCAGATGCATAAATGATCCGACAGATTTCAGATCTAAACTGAAAACCCATTTGATTCACATATACCCAATTTAAAACCTACATATTTGGTTCTATTATACTTTCTAATCCATCGCGAATATCAATCAGATGCAGCGTTCACATTTAGATTTAAAACACGTTTTAATAAGCCCTTGAGAAGGTTACATCAGAAAAACGGCGCTTTAAAAGTTAGCATATTATCATTATTATTTATTATTAGCAGTTTAATTGCTTTTCCTACCGGCATCACCAGATAAAACCACCAGATAAAACAGTCTGTGCTGATGCTGTCGAAGATAACTATCCGGAACATAAAGATGGATACCCTCCAAGATGATAGAATTCTCAAAGAATCCCCCGATAAGTCTGAAGAAATGAGTAAGTGTGAACCCATCCCTTCTTATCTGCAGACTATTGGTCCCCAGCATCCTTAAGAGATAACTACGGGATAAAGCTACGGAAAGCTACCACACTTCCACATGACCATTTTGACACACTTCTCTAGAATCGTCAACATATCATGCAAACACATCTATTGATCCGTTTCAAATGGCCGACATTTAAAATCTGATTGATTTGACCACGCCAGGTTTTCCTTAGAATTTATTTATTTCATACTTCATTTACATAGGTCACGTATATTTTCTTTACTTTTATTTCTTCACTCATTATTTCTATGTATTCAAACCATTTTAAGTGACCTTTTATTATATTATCCAAAATGTTTTATTTCACACTGCATTTAATTCTTATATTAAGTCAAGACTTACATCACCTTCACCAAGACGACCTTCGTGGCCGAGTGGTAAGTGTGTTGACTGCCACCCCGAAGGTTCCGGGTTCGATTCCCGGCGAGGGTAGTGTGATTGTCACACTGTCTTTGGCCTGGTGTAGAATTCACGTGACAATAAAATGGCGATAGATTAGCTACCTATCACATGTCACGAGAATCACTATGATAACTATAATACCCTTTACATCGATTTGGCTCATGCTGTCATGATGTAAAGAGCGATTCAACAAAATAATAATAATAATATCAAATATCAATGCTTTGTTATTAGACATTCGTATATAATCTTCCATACGAGAAGAAAATAGTTCATTATTATGAAGAAGGAATCGGGTCGTATCCAGGCTTGAACCCATGTCACCTGAATTGGAACCAAGCGTTGACACTAACATATACAGATATGTTATGCAAAGATATATATACCACAAGTTCATCCAATAAAATAAATGAAATAATGTATAATAGATCTTTTTTTGTTATTTGTGATAGTAAATAAGAATTCCCAGAGTATTTACAAAAGCCAGCGGACTTAGATATGGAATGTAATTCCGAGTTATTACAGATTGCTTATCATAGACTAATGGCCAGAGACAACAGTTGGCGCGCCGGGGAAGGGGCACGTTGGACGTATTGTAGATTGGGGTTGACAGAGCAGATAAAGTGAAGTTAAGCGCCTTTTTAATACATAAATGAGGCGTTGGCGTGACAGGCGACCGTCAGCTTCTGGAAGAGCCCGACTACGTTCTCGGGGAAGGGTATAAGTTACAATTTAACATAATACTTTCACTTTATCCCACTATCGCTAAATATTTCTGACTTAAACGAATATGAAATTAATCCATGATTAAATTAATAATTAGTTTTTCATTCTGATTTTAATGATATTAATATTGATTGATATGGAGTCCGCACGAGGTGAGAGTCATGGTCCCAATCCTAATGTATGGAAGCAAAGCATGGAACTGGCAGAAGAAGGATGAGAGCAGAATAAATGTGGTAGAGATGAGGTCTCTAAGACGTATGTGTGGTAGAAAGATATACGACCGAATCTCAAATGCTGATATAAGAAAGGAATGTGGAGCGGAAGAAGGTATTATGAACAAAATTATAAAAGGATCGCTCCATTGGTTCGGACAAATGGAGCGCATGGATGGAGAAAGAATGGTTAAGAAAGTATACGTTAATGATGTAAATGGACTACGGAGTCGAGGCAGACCGAGGAAAACATGGCATTACCAAATTAATCAAATTTTAAAGGTCGGTCATGTTAGAAGTCGGAAGAATCAACGTGCGTGTATGACTCGCTGTATGAATGTGAAGGAAGCTAGAGAGGTATGCCAGGATAGATTAGTGTGGCGGTCCATTCTCTCTGCCTACCCCTACGAGGAAACGGCGTGATGGTTTGTTTTTGTTGTTGTAAACCACTTTATTTAAGTAATTAGCGCCAACCGGTTTCACTCTGTAGCGAGATTCCTCAGGGCTATACCATACATAAACGATTGGTTTCCTAAGTATTATAAGTGAAAAAGTGTTCAATTTTATTTTTAGATATGACAAATCATCCATGGTTTCCTATCAAAGTATAAATTTATATTTTATTTGCATAACTAACGTTTAACTTCTATCGATAATTTTCAATTTACAACATTAATATTTTAATATTTTTTTGTGAATGTATACTTATACTTGTATACGAATACTGGATTTCACCCACCGTGGGTTATCAATTCATGATTTAATTGTATCTCAATAGAGACGAAGATGCAAATTGGAAACTGAATATGGTTGATCAAGGTGTTTACAGGACTTATGACCTGTCATTGGTTGCGTTAAGCGCACGCTTTATGTAATTACAACATTCCCCATTCCACCTTTCCTTATGACCATGTCTGACAAATTTTTGGAAGTTGTATATATGTTAAAGTCCTATGCCAGATTTCACATGTCAGTTTCAATGTGCCATCTATGAAGATTTTGATTACATATGTTAATCTTTTTAAGATTACTCTATATATAATCTACATACTCACGCCATCTATGGAGATTTATGTTTATTAAGCATTAATATTTTAAACAGTTTATTAATATTTTAAACAGTTTTATATTTTTTAGTGTCAAAGATGTGATACGAATACATAATATTCTTTAAAAGAAGTAATAGTCGAAAACGAAAAACACTAATTAAAAACAGAATAAATTTCCATTAATAAAGGCGTCGGGTTAACAAGTTAATTAAATTAATTATTTAGCTACGTAATCTAAACACCTAAATATCGGAAAAAAATAACCCGCTTGACCTCAGGAACGCATAAACTGTAGGAAAAGCATCGCTAATAAATTTATTGCTCTCATAACCGAGGTGTAGCGATGAAAAAAATATCTAATAAATTTTCCCAAATTGTCGGGTCATACAATCATTACTTCGTATACCTTTAACCTATCACGAAACAGTTTCACAAAATAAAAATACCCACCATGTTCACTCGATGGGTATTTTGTATTATACAATATAATTTTTGGTCCCTATCGGCCGACTTGGCATCAATTACGTTTTGGCAGGAAAAACTACTAATTTACATAACATATTTCATCACGTAATCATATGCTGAAAAAGTATGAAAGGAAAATATGCGATGAGAATTATCTGCATTAGCAGAGAATATAACATTTTTGAAAGGACCGTCAGTAGTCTGTGAAATCGATGTGCGTGCATGACACGATGTACCATACGTGTATAACTTCCGTATTACTACAAACAGAGTTGTTTGTAACACGTGATGATGCTGACATAGAAACAGCTGTTGTGACAATCCCATGAAAATACATTGTGACACGTATAAAAGTGTTTAAAAAATAAAACATTTGTATTGTTGAATTGTTAAGATTGACGTGAATATATTCTTCTTCTTCTTCCTCAGCCTATTCCCGTCCACTCCTGGACAAAGGCCTTCTCTATTCGCTTCCATGTCACTGTCTAATGCAGACTGCACCCAGGTTATTCCGAAGTGTCTGTTCAGATCATCCTTCCACCGTAGTTGCGGTCGCCCTGCACTTTTCTTCGCCGTCCACGGTCTCCATGTCAGCAGTTCTTGTCCACTTTTCATCTGAGCTTCTGGCTACGTGACCTGCCCATTGCCATTTAAGAGTCGCCACCCGGTGTAAATTTTGAAATATTAACATCAACATTTTTCGTATGTGCAAATAATTGATTAATTATGAATGTCAATCCGATCTAAACACAGTGTGACTATTATCAAGCTTTAATAAAATACCATTATCACAATTTATTCATGTTGAGAATTATCTCTTTCTGTATATACTGAATGCGTGCGAATCGAAAAATGAGGCCCTTCTGTGGTTTCACTATCAATTTTATGCGTCTTTTTTAAAATATCTAGTGCTGTTGGGAAAAAATGGGGCCCTTCTGTGGTTTCACGATTAATTCTATGCATCTTTTATGTTGTTGGACTATCATTAAAAATAGTCCCCATCAATTTGGGTAAAAACTGATGTAGGGTCAAAGCACCAATGAATGACCGTTTAAGGTTCAGCTTGTACTGAAATCCACATTAAAGGCATTAATTTCATTATTTCAGTGTACAAAATAAAAGAAAACAATAAAAAACACATTGACTTCTCTAAAGTCTCTAACTTTTTTTTATTGAAATATGAGTATTACTATTAAAATTAATATTTCTCTAAAAAAATAGCACAATCACCAGTGAATGACCACTTCAGGTTATATTGATACAATACATAGATTTTGTTACACTGTCACATTATGAAACACCCTAACATATAAAAATATGTAAATATACAAAAAATTGCATAAGAAATAACATTAAAAAACACTTACCACACTTTTCCTTTTAAAAAAACTACTAACAATCTCAAAACAACAACGAGAAGACGCACTTTTACCGTTTGACAAGGCACGGTTCAAAACTGATAGTTTTGTTTCTTACCAACAGTTGTCTATGCCTACCTCTTTTGTCATAGTTTCTTGGGATTAAAGTTTTTTGACTGGACACATAGAGCAATTCTTATTATATTTTGTTTTATTGGCCAACGGTCATTTACTGGGGGGCGGTCAAATACTGGTGCTTCGACCCTATGTATCGTAAAATATCTAGTGTTTTTGTGAAAAATTGGGGCCCTTTCATGATCAATTTTATGCGTATTTCTTGTTGTCGAAATATCATTGAAAATCGTCCACGTGGATTCGGGTAAAATTCACCCGATATATCGTTAAAAGAGTCTTGACTCCCTTTCAGAAGGAATAAAATTTGCCGTTCTTTCTGTAAATACGTGACAGAGAGGCCAGAAATCGTTCGGACTGAAAGCAAATTGCCGATTAGGTGCGTACCCGATGTTGGGTCGAAGCGTATACAAGTGTTTTTAAGTTGAAAATTCTAATACAATCCAAAGTGCGTATTATTGGTAGTTTACTCAAATTCAGAGATGTTTTCATCCTTTAATTTAAAAAAAAAATCTGTAGTAAAACTTCAAATTTTCAAAGAAAATTGCTTATTCATTATTTCTTGAACAATGATGCAAAACACTGTGAAAACCATGGTAAGGAAAAAGAGGCATCGGTTGACAAAAGAGATGGGCGGACGATATAATTCCATTCGAAGGAAAAAGATCTATGATTGTCGCACAGGATAGAGGAATATTATGAAAAGACTAAAGAGATGGCTGGATAGCTGGGATTCGAATTCCAAAGAAATGCCAATCTGAACTACAGGAACAGACCAAAGGTCTAAAAGGAGAAGAAGAAGAAGAAAACTAAGTTGTTAATTTTTTCTGCTTTTAAGATATGCCTTTGCAATAAAAAAATATATGACTCCTATAAAATATAATGAATCTTTAATAAATATGAAATATATTTTTTTAAAGTTTTACATAATTGAAATTATGTAAAACTTTAGGCAGAGAGAATGGACCGCCACATTATTCTATCCTGACACACCTCTCTAGCTTCCACCCCATTAATACGGCGAGTCACACACGCACGTCGATTCTTCCGACATCTAACATTGCCGACCTCTAAAATTTAATTGATTCGGTCATGCCACGTTTTCCTCTTCATCGACTCCTCACTCAATTCACCGTTAACGTCTACTTTCCTAACCATTCTTTCTACATCCATGTGTTCCATGTGACCAAACCAAATGGAAATTTTCAAAAAACAATAAATCAATGTAAGAAAAAAAAAGATTATTTTTACGTAAATTTTTAACCTTGTACGCCTAAGCATGCATTCAACCACATAAAGTTAAAGCACACCAAGTAGAGAACAAAAATATATTTTGAATATTTAGTGAAAAAAAATGAAAGGAACACTGCATTGAACCTTAACGACTGACCTCTGTGTATAATCATATTATTGAGCAGACACGTTAGGTTCATTGTAAATTTATGGTAACCACCAAGAGACCTATCTCTCATTTACTGAAAACGTTATTTTGCCCAAATCGAAACCAATATTCGAATTTCGTATGATATATTTCGCGATCGAGGGAGCAGTTTTCATGTTTCTGATTTCAAATAATGCGGTCTGATATTTTTTGTTGAGATATTAGAAGTTTATTACATGTAGGCAAATGTAAATCTGTTTCATGAAATACAGAAAAACCTCGATATAACGGACCTATAACGGACCAAACTTCTTATAAAACGGACAAAAAATCAAATCAATTGTAAAAAAATTAAAAACGTCCTGTTAATATTATACATGTTTGAATTCAAGTGTAACCGCATGTAAATTTTTTTTAGCGGCCATGATAATCACGTCATATATCTAGCACTAGAATTTGAGACATAATGACGATGATGGAAGTGAAGAAAGCGAAAAAGAAGAAACAAACTAACTTACTAACTAACCATCACGCCGTCTCCCCGAAAGGGTAGGCAGAAAGAATGGACTGTCACAGTTTTACTGATGCGGAACTCCATCCTTCTCTTTCCGCCCCGCGGGAGACGCGGTGTGATGGGTTGCGAACCTCATCGCCACCAATAGGCATCTCCCGCGTACACTTCGATCGTCCAACACCCACAAAATAAATCTAAAACAAATTATATAAAATACAATGATATAAAATAAAATAACAAAATAATAATAATAATAATTTAACACAAAATGTTCTTTTTAGATGGTGCACATATATTGTCTATTTAATTTATGTTCCACGAATCCACCGTTTTTTTTAATTTAGCACATAATGTAATAACACATAATCGATATCAAACAGCAACGTCACTATACTCGTACGACGAGTGTCCGAAGACAATAAATATATATTTGTTTATGCTTTGTATTGTTTATTTATATCTAAATACAGTGAACATATTTAATTTAGTTTCTTGATTTATTTAAAACCTATTTTTACATAACGGACATTTGGCTTTAACGAACACCCCCTCAAAGTATTAAAAAAAAATGCTTCCATAATTTTGCATGGAATAATTCTAAAATACCGACATTCGTTGTTCATTTAAAAGTACATTCCTTAATTTTTCTTATGCGATGACAGAGCATTTGTTTTTCTGTGCAATATCCATTGAAAATTACGCCTTCTGGTACTATATATAATGTTTCTCTTTTATAATGGAAACAATGGCTTTCCACGAAGCGCGGTTAATTTATGAGGTTGTAGAAAATTTCCTTGTTAATTAAATTATTCATCGTATTTTGATACTAAGAATACATGTATACATGAATATTCTGGAGATAGTAAATTCTAACTAACTAACTAACAAACGTTTTGCGGATGACATTGTCATTCTGGTGGAATCTGTGGGGGAGCTAGAAGGCATGCTAGATGAACTGAACACTGCATCCTGAGGAGTGGGTCTCGGGATGAATTTGGACAAGACGAAAGTCATGTATAATGAACATATTATCCCGAGATCAGTAACCGTCGATGAGTCGGCTCTCGAAGTGATACAAGAATATACATATCTTTGTCAAATCATACAATTAAGACGAAACAATTTCAAGAAAGGCGGCCTTTGGAAAATTACGTCATGTTCTCACTTACAAAATACCACAATGCCTTAAGACTAAAGTCTTCAACCAGTTCGTCTTGCCAGTCATGACGTACGGAACCGAGACGTGGACAAAAGGTCTACTCTACAGATTCAAGGTCGCCCAGCGCGCCATTGGAATAACCTTGAGGGACAGATTTAGTAACGAATTTATTCGACAACAAACCTGTAGAGATACCGCAGAAATTTTTTTCTGAACCCTCTCCAGCATAATGGAATATCTCGCCTCGTGAGGACTCCATATCACCAAGTTGAAAGGAATGTGCATATTATTTATGTGTTCTGATTCTCAGAACTTCAGGGATAACTTTTTAAACTGACTTGAAGTAACCTGAAATAAAACAAATAATAAATTATCCAAACTTTGTCGAAGATCCTTTCCACACAATACATTAGTCAGTACCTGTCAGCCACGAGTTGCTTAAAAATAAATAAATAAATGAATGGATCCACGTTATTTTTATAAATCTTAACGAACGGAGTGAAACTTTACAATTCCGTTTTGTATTCAAAGCAAGACCAAGGGAAAACTTTGTAGCGGGATTTAATAATAAAGTTTTAGAGCAGTCTCTAGCCGCTCGATAGATCTAGTGGCGCATTTGTTTAGCTCAAAGTTGGATTCCTATCTGCTCCGAGGAACCAATATTAACCCTATATAACTGTACCATTAAATATTTTCAATTGAGAAATTCGCCCTGACTTTTTGCCATAACAAGGCCCAATGCAAACTTTATGTTTAAAACAGTTTTTTTTATTTACGCATTTTGGTTAACAAAAAGATATTTTCAGAAGTTCTATAGTTCTATAAGCTATGATGATATAGGGAGTCACATCAAAAGATTAGATGCGCAACGAATATGTGAGGGGTTGAGTTTCCACGTTGCACCCATAAAAGAAAATTAATCAGAATTATACGTTCATGAAATGCGAAGACTGTCTCGTGAAAAAGCGTTTTTTTTTGTAATCGGGAGGAGTCACATCAAAATCAAATCAATTCAGATAATTTTATCAAAAGATATTATAAACGAAATTAAATATTGAGTCATCTATTGAGAATAGGTAAAATATAATAATTAATACCAGAAACGCATGAGAGATGGTTCGATTTAAGGAATACAAGAGACTGTATAAAGTCGGCAGACTGGCCAATCTGTCGATGCCAGTTAGCCAGACGATACCGGTGGCTGTCGAAATAAAAAACAGCTAAGGATTAATTGTATCTCAATGGAGACGAAGATGTAAATTGTTTTTTAAAACAGAATATGGCGGTTGAGGCGTTTACAGGACATATGACCTGTCATTGGTTGGGTTAAGCGATCGCTTTTTGTAATACAACATCCCCATTCCGCTCTTCTAACGAGAAACACTTCACATTTTTCAGTTCAATCTACACTAGCGCCATCTATTAAGATTAGATGTAAGCATTAAGCAGAAAATCTTTATTAATTCAATGTGAAAAGCTTCGTAATTATCATACATTGCTAGACAACGCCTGGAGAAATCTCTAAAATTTTTATGCTTTAACTTGGACCAGTTTTTAGACAAACTTTTGTTTTTGAATGTATACAAATACTTGTAGACAAATACTGGATTTTACCCATTGCGGGTTAATCATTTAAGGATTAATTGTATCTCAATGGAGACGAAGGTGTAAATTCGTACAAAAAATTATTCAAGATGAACTTCCATTAAGAGATTTCCGTAAAATAGTTAGATTATCATGTTTCATATTTTCTTGAAATGATAAATATGACTTATAAAACACCATCACTGAAAGTCCCGGGTTCGATTCCCTGCGATGACAGTGTGACTCTCGCAATGTCATTAGTCTGGTAAAGAAATCACGTTACAATAAAATGGTGATAGATAAGCTACTTACCACATGTCAAGAGATTCAATATAAAAGCTTTTCTCTTTACGTCGATTTGGCTTGCACTATAATAATGTAAGTAGCTATCATTCATTACATTCATTACCATCCTCCATTCATTCATTAGTTATTAATGATAACCCTGCCTTTTGTGATGCCAGTAGGAAGAGCAATTCGGACATTCAACTTAATCGTCATGGATTTGTTGGATAAAAATATATTATCAATTCTGAAAAGATTACTGTCTCACTGACGTCGACATATTGGGATTCTTCTGAGATATGTTGTTTCTTAACATATAAAGACGATCTTTGTGGCCGAGTGGCAAGTGCTATGACTGCCACACCGAATGTCCCGGGTTCGATTCCCGGCGATGGCAGTGTGATTGTCATACTGTCTTTGGTCGGGTGTAAAATTCACATGACAATAAAATGGCGATAGATTAGCTACCTTTAACCACCCTACGTATTTGAACGTACGTGATACGTTCACTTTGACTGTACCATTCTGCGCTATCCCGTATCACGTACGCGCTTGAGAAAAAGTAATGTACCTAAAATGTACAAACTGTCAGGGATACGCGCGTGTGTCAACAACACTTGAGTTCAAGTCTTCGCAAATATGATAGTTTTACAAGGGGCAGGCGAATTGTGCGGTCGAGTCTTTGACATTTCGTAATGTAAAAAAATAAAATTAATATATAATTAAATTTAATTAATAAAAACCTTCTTGTTTTTGCATGTTTCTTGGAAAATTACATGAAGTAGGGGAGTTAAATCGATTTGTCGTCTAAATGTTGTTCGTTGGATATGTCTTATTTGTGTAAATGAAATGAGTAAATTATTTAAAGCTTCACTTTTTTAATAAATAAGTAAATAGTATGCTGATTTAATATTACGGACCTACGAGTGAATCCTCGACGTCTGACTTTTGATAATGTCTGGACAGGCACATAATTATTCCTGAGACTCACACGTACAGAGTATGACTTGTATAGATATTATATATGACTTGTATAGATATATGTCGGAGATTACCTGGTCGACCCGTGTAACGAGAGGATGACAGGGGTGGATCTGTTCGGAATGGGGGTGAATTGGGGGCAGTGCGAGTTTTAGGGTTCAGTGGCAAAGATCTTTGAATATTTTGGCCTCAAATTTTGCAACCCAATTGCGACCCGGCACCTTCATTCCGAATTTTAAGCATTTTTTCACTATTTTCGTGTTTCGTAAAACCAGGCGTACACATACATATACGAGTACATATGTACATCTTCTTCTTATTATTTTTTCTAACCAACATTCACTGCTCGATGTATCTTGTGCGATTTTTATCTATGGTCTTTCTTGAATTGTAATTATGTCGTCAGCTCATCTTTCTGGGGTCGACTCTGCCTCTTTTCTCTTCCCGTCACTCATTCTTACAACCCCCTTCAAAATAAATTCTCGCGGAATCTTCTTCATCATAATCCTGGAATCAACATTAACGATCATAACAATTTCGTTAACTTGGTTATATTCCATCTATGATTCACGCAACATGGTTATATACTAACAATAATTCACGCAACATGGTTAAATACGAATTGTAATTCACGCAACATTTTAATATAATAACTAGAATCCACGCAACATGGTAATATACCAACAATAATTCACGCAACATGGTTAAATACGAATTGTAATTCACACATTTTAATATAACAACTAGAATACACGCAACATGATCAAGTACCAACTACAATTCACGCAACATGGCTATATACCAACTACGATATGATCCACGCAACATGGTTATGTATATTAGTGAGGCAACAGACCTCTGCTTCTGCTTTCGCAACTGCGAAAGTCCTACATGTTTTTGACACCCGTTTCTGTTTCTGTTTCCGCAACTTTTATAACGGAAATTTGAATGGAACTTTGAAGAATCCACGTGAAGAAAGAATGAAGACCAGCAAGACTCGATTACACATAATGAGAATGAATATCTATTTTAGGAGACACAACTGCAGGAGTACAAACAAGAAAAACGATTGTATTATATTTACATGAGGATGGTGAAAATTAATTTCATACAAATATAATAATTATTTGTCATTATTGCACCAATATTTATCAGCTTCTCCCAGCAGATTCGCCAGTGAGCAATTATTTAGCGAAGCTGGTCTTATATATTATGAAGAACACCGAAACACATAATTAGGTGTAAAAGCGGGCTAACTACTTTCATAAAATATAACTTACCAGTACCTAAATTTGAATATTAATTTCATTAAAAATTGTAATTAAATAAAACGATGTTTTTTAACTACTTCCAATTTTTTTCTTTATTTAGACAGCTGTCTAAATAAAGACAAAAGTGGAAGTAGTTAAAAAACATCGTTTTATTTAATTATTATTTAAAATGAACTTCCATCAAGAGATTTCAGTAAAATCATTTGGTTATATTAAAAAATGTATTTGTAATTATTATTTTTATTTATTTAAATAATTGACAATTTAGCTTCCGTTTCCGTTTCTGTTTTCGCTATTATTTCCTTTTTACATCTGTTAACGTTTCTTCTTCTGTTATGACACTTCCGTTGCATCACTAATATTATTCTTCAGCTAATCGCCGTCTACTCCTGGACGAAAGCCACCTCCATGTCCCTCCAAGTCGATCTCTCCTGCGCAGTCCGCATCCATAGCACTCCAGCTCATCCCTCCACCTTATTTGTGGTCTTCATACTCTTCTTTTCGTGTCTCTCGGTCTCCAATTAGCAGTATTTTGGCCTATCTTTCGTCTGCAGCTCTAGCGACATGCCCTGCCAATTTCCATTTTAAAGTCGTCACCCGGTGGATGACGTCTGTGACTCTTGTTTTATCCCACATCGTTTCGTTCCTGACTCTATCTCTAAGGGACAGGCCTAGCATGGCTCTCTCCATCGCTCGCTGCATGACTCTTAGTCTCTTTGCACTGTACTTTGTCAGAGTGGCAGTTTCAAGACCCTATGTACTTACTGTATCACTTATATATACTGTTTATAATCCACGCTACACGATTGTATACCAACAATAATCCACGCAAAATGGTTATTTTCCGAATGAATCAACCAAACCCACTTCTGTATTGCAATATAATAAAACGGTTGAAAACTAAATGTACGCTAAGATCAAAATAATGAGCAAGCACGCAATATTACTCATTTCATATCAAAATTATGGGAGACATGACAACAAATTGACTGAAATCTATGCCGGCAAGGAATCGATAACATTAGAAATTTTACTTGTAAATAATTAATGACTTTGATGTTCAATAACGACCTTATATTGACTGTAATTTTCCCTCATTCCGTAAACAAAACTTAATAGCCACCCTCCTCGGGGTGGCTATTCTACGTTCGATGTTACGTTTTGATAAAATTATTATTAACCGAAATTGGTAGAAAGCAATTCCATTTACTTTTTTAAAATTTGAATTATATTTATAATTAGTTTAGTTGGAAACAGTTATTTACACGTTACTTAATAATACACTTAGATAAACATTTACAATTACGGAATAGATTTTTTTCTCTATCTGACTTAATTTTGTTTTGTAAATTTATATTTGAATTGAATGAAAAACCCATTTGCGATGGATTGGATTAATGGAGAGACGATATATGGTTAAAAAATTTGTACAAACAGTGTGAATGCGAGGAAAACATGGTATGACATGGTCTTGTGCCGAACGTGTTGACGAAAGACCAGCAAGAACTTTGAGTTTCGCGCTGTCAAGAATTGTTTCGTCTCGCATCAAAACGATGCTCAATCGTCCATTTTGAGTTTGTACAGTAGGAGGAAACTGTCAACTTTGCTTTTTACCTGGAGGTGCTCAAGAGATTGAAACCCCGAGTCGCACGCGTGAGGGCTGACATCAAAGACACCGTAAAGCTCCACCATGATAATGTCCCCGGTCATATGGCCTTCATTGTTACCAACTTCCTGGCCCGGAGCAACACCCTGGTGGTCCCCCAGCCCCCTTACGATCCCGACTTGGCTCCGCGCGACTTTTTTTGTTACCCGACTGTAGAGAGAGCTGAAAGGAAAGCATTGGGAGTCCGGGGAAAATATCCAAAAGCATGTTACAACATTCTTATGAGATATTCCCGTCGAGGAGTTTCGGGGTGCCTTCTAGGCATGGCAGACACGTTTCCGCAAGTGTATTGATTCTGGTGGAAAGCATTTTGAAGAATTTTAAGCATTTGTACCGTTACGATCAATAAATATATTTTCCCCAGAAAATGCGCATAACTTTCATAATGGATCCTGTATTCCAAACACTAGTACTTAATTCAAACTATATGGTACATATTTTCGCAAAGCTGAAAAATATTTATGAAATTTAAAAAAAACTCACTAAGTACGGAAAGAATATATTTTTATTGTCTTACACGGTAAGCCGTTATTTTATTTGAGAGCGGGTACTTATTTACATTTAAAACGATACTCCGGGTCGCGATAATAATAAAAGAACGCCTTTCCTCACATCACGAATTTCGTCGTTTGAAAAATTTGCCGCGGATACCACTTGTACCCGTCTGCTCGTAGACGTTTCCCGCCCTTTCTGGGGCCAGCCGTTTTCCCGCCGTAATCGGATTTCAGAGAAGGAACAGGATGTTTTTGAACTAAATAAAAATATTCTTAAACGCAATTTATCGACGGAGGCACGGAGAAGGTTTCATGTATTTATCTGCCAGCCGGAATCCAGCGTGCTACGTGTACCGTTCTTAACTAGTCTTTTCCCGAAGGTCGATTTTTTAATAGATAATTAGTTGATTCTACACAAACAAACATAAAATATATTTTCATAATATTGCTAAAGAAGCTTTTAAGGAGTCTAGACTAAAACGATTATAAAATTTAAATTACTCTACCTTGGCGGTCGGAAACAGATATAAAAATAAAATTTGACGTAGCTACGAGTATATAAAATATCTTCTTCCTCAAGTGCCCCCTCGGGTCCCCCCAACATTGGCGATCACCTTTGCTAACCTGTCCCTGTCCTAAGTCGCTCGGAATAGCTCCTCTATACTTCGGATGCCGGTCCACTCCCTCACGTTTCGCACCCAGGACATTTGTCTCCTTCCGGGCCCTCGGCGTCCCTCAATTTCCCCCTCCAATATCAGTTGGAGAAGGTGGTACTTTTCTTTCGAACCTTGATAGTTGATAACAGTTCCCTGTCAACTCTAGCTTGCCTCAGGACTTCGGTATTGGTAACCTAGTCTGTTCAGGGAACTATTAGGATTCGGTGATGGAGCCACATTTCAAATGCTTCAATTCTGTTCATTGAGTTAACTTACTATATAAAATATAATATTTATTTTTTTAACTTTGTACACAACACACACTTTACTACAAAAAACATACATGTTTCGGAGACAGAAGCCCTTCATCAGTGAAATGTGATAAATATTATATAAATACATATACATATATATATTTTTCATGAATGGGGTAAGTTTTGACAGATATTAAAATGATTTATTTCGGAACGTTTATGCTTTTGTTTTAACAAATAACAAATGCATAAGCGTTTTAATATCTGTCAAAACTGACCATATTCATGAGAATAAAAAAATATGTATATTCGTAATATTTATATAATATTTACCATATATATTACTGATAAAGGAAAGGCTTCTGACTCCGGAACATGTTGGTTTTTTAATTTTAATATTTGTAGTAAAGTGTGTGTTGCGTACAAAATTAAAAAAAGAAACATTAATGAATCTGCAACACAAAGTTATGGGGAATATAGAATAAATATAAAATATATTTACTTAAGGCGTTAACACTATGGAGCTACCATTGACGGATTTTATATAAATTAAAGCACTGATTTTTAATTTTGGAATTATTTTTCTCGACATGTTTTGAAGCTTCTACACCTTCATCATCGGGAGAACTAGATAAATAGTTTTTACCTTCTTGGCCTTTAAAACGTATCGAGAAAAATAAACTAAAAATTGAAAAAAACAGTGTTTTAACTCATAAAAAAAAAATTCGTGAAATATTAACGAACAATTTTTTTTAACGAAGAATTACTCTCTTGAAAATCCTTTCTGATGGTGAATATATTTTCTCTGTCTGGCATCGTCCGATTTTTTTTCTTCTTATTTTAATAGCTAAAACGTGGCATGTGATTACTTTTGATTTTTTTTTAAATGATACGTAATTGCCATATTGTACGTTATAAAGTTCATATTATTGAAAACTCACTTCAAATTGATATTACTCCAGGAAATGGTTGGAATTTTGAAACGTAGAACGTTCAAAATATTCTTAAAAGAGAAACAATTTATCCATATATATTTTTTAATCTCAATGTGGTGATACTCCTAATTATGGATAAAAGCTTAACTAATACGAATGAAAACGTCTGTATTCTAAAAGTTTTTTTAAATTTTTTAATACATTTAAGTTGTTTCGCCTTTCGAAGGAAATTTCAAATGTATCACATTTGAGTATTTTCTTTTCACACCTTTAAAGAAGAATGTAAATTGTCTTTTTAATCAGATTTAAAATATTTTATTATTATTTATTTTTCGAATTTACTTAAAATTATAATTTTTATAAGTCGGAAAAATCAACGTGCGCGTATGACTCGCTGTATGGATGTGGTGGCATCTAAACAAGTGTGTCAGGATAAAGTCTGGCGGTCCTTTCTCTCCTACCATTCCAGAGTAACGATGTGTAGTTTGATTTTGTGAAAAATTGAATGATATGTTTTTTCACAATTCCTCTCGAATAACAATGAGTTACTATTTATAAAATAAAACAAAAAAAAATACAATCAGAACATTCGCAAAATAACGCTTTTTAAATTAAAATAAAAAATTCAGTGTAAAATAATTAAACTGTAAATAACCAAAATAAAAATATATACTCTAGGTGGAATTTAACTAAACATACATAAAAAATAACAGCATTTTTTGTTCATTATTTACAATGAATTCCAATCATGTTGTTTAAATTAAAATATTATTTTTTAAAATTAAATTGTGATTCGGCTAAAATAAAATATTTTTTTAATTTCAACGTTATAAACCTTTTTTTAATTACAGTCTTTCATTCAGTGTAATTCGTAAAATATTTTCAGCAATCTAAATGAAATTCGGAATAATTTTCCCCTCCATTGTATTACGGACTCAAAGAGAAAATTTCCGTTAGTATTTAAAATGGCCATCCAAATGACACTTCCTTTCATAGCTTTATTGTTGTCCACCGGGAGTAGTTTACGCGGGAAATTAAAACCAGACGCTAATTAAAGAAATTTGTCTTTTCATTCCATTTCTGAATCTCGGTTGTAAATTTTCCAAATTGAAAGTGTTTTGGTTTAATGTCGGCGTTTTGTTAAAATGTTTCAATTCCTTGTTACGTCTTTTTTATTTCGTAATCAGTAATTTAAGAGATCAAGAAGCAGATTATAAAAGGTTACCCACCGCTCTTTCGAAGCTGTTATAGGACGCAACGACGGTCTTTCGTCAGTTTAACTAATGCAATTTCTAGGCCCATCCCCCGTCCATGTGTGACTTACGTTAACTGGCTTTTGTTGGAATGTAACATTCCAACAGAAACAAAAAGGTATTCATGACACATTTAATCTATTATAATATAATAATCAAGAGGCAGATCAAGAAAAATAAAGGCTGACTGGATGGAAGATGATTGGAGGAAACTGAGAATACCTGGTCAATAGAGAGGGATGGTCAAAGAGGAGCCAGTGAAGGATTGTTGTGTGGGCCATATTCCACACCATTATCAGTATTCTTCATCACCCGGCCTCGTAACATTGTTTGCTACCATTTTTTTCTTTTACTTTTTATTTATGCAGATCACGCGATATGCTTAGACAGGATATCAAATAAGGTCATGCGGTGAAGACATTCAGCTTTTTCTCTATCTGGTGGTCGTGCTGGTGATCGACGACACTCTGGAGTCATGTGCATGCATCACGATCTTGAGAATTGACGCTGGGTCCAACCTCTCGATGTGGTATCTCCAGAAACGTCTTCTCTGTCTACTGCATGTCACAATGCCATCATAGTGACATGGAATAGAAATAAGTTATTCAAAACTCTTCGTTAAGTATTCTATCTTATCTCTAAGGGTTTATCCCAACTTATCAGCTGTCTATCGTCCACTGCTGTAGGCTTCTCCCAAAGCACGCCACTGCCCACTATCCATCGCCACTCTCATTCTTTCACGTCCAGCAATCCTTTTGATATCGTTTGTTCAGCGGGCAGGAGGAAGTCCAATTCTTCGAATAGTTTTACCCACAATATATCGCAATGTTTTCATATGTGCTATTTGATGAAGATATTTCGTTCTGTGAGTGTCTGCACTTTTTTTGAGTCCGATGTTCCGATACATTTTAACATATATAACAACAAATATATATTGAACGAATGAATAACAAAATAATATGTTATACGAGTATTTTGAAGAAATCATGACATGACCAAATTGATTAATTATAGAAAGGCGTCCATGCTCAATCAACGAGGGTTTGTATCACGATGTATGAATATTGAATAAGTTCAAAAGGATTTTCAAGATGAAGAGTATTGCGGTCTATCCGTTTAATTCACCCTCTAAGGAAATGTGGTAAGAGTTTGTGATGTATTTGTAAGTATGGTTTGGTAAAGGTGTACTTAAAATATAAGCAACAAATTGAAACCAATCACAAAGACATCAGCTTATTAATAAACATATAACAATTAGGTAAATTTCAAAATTTGAAGGTTCTATTAAGTATGGATTACGGTACGATGTATTAATCATTAATGGGTCATCAGTTCATCAAAATTTACGAGAGGGTAGATCTAGTCACGACCCTTAGAAAATGTCAATTACCCAATGTAAAATTATCTTAGGGCCCCAATACCTGCTCTATCTTCCATTCTGCCAGAAATCTCTCACTATTGAATAAGGGATGAAAGGTGAAATACCGATAGTATTATCATGTGCTGAAGAATATTTATGTATAATATAAAGCTTACGTTTTCGCAGAAATAATATAGGAGCATTGTTTATAAATAAATCTATAACAACATTAAAAACGAGTATTTTCTTATTAATATCTAAAAAAATCATATTCAAAATTAATAATTAATAATGTTATAATAATAATAATCTAAAAATAATCATAATTATAACAATAATAATAATAATAATAATAAATAGTAATAATAATAAAAATTACAAAAATTAGTAATAACAATAATGTTGATGATAATAACAACAAAAACAACAACAACAACAATAATAATTATAATAATAAAATGTTATCTAAACGATAGAAAAATAAAAATTATAAGTGAAAAATAATAAAACTGTTTTGAAGATAAGCGAAAAAAATTTATAACATCTTATCGAAGTTAAAATTAAATTGTGAAGAAGGAAAGTAAAGCCTTTTGATGTGAGTGGACGTTGTTTTTTAAATAATTTTATATCAGACGAGAAACTTCATCCACCCAATCGCTTATGAAAATAAGTAGGATTTTGCAAATTACAGGGAACATGTTAGAAAATGCTCTACAAATTACACCTTACATCAAAAAAATATAGCATGACGATTTCTACTATTGTAGTAAAATGAAGTGCTTAGGCATAGAGATTGGTAGCTACAGTGATCTATATGACAAGGTGCGAGCACAAACCAACAAAGCGACAGCCGTGGCTGGTTGCTCCCACCTCAGCTTTGGACTTCCCACCCTTTTCCTTCCACCCGGGTGTCCAATCATAATGTGTTTGGGGACCCGTGAGTTCAACATCCTCTGTACATGTCCATCCCATCTTAATCTTTGTAGTTTTATGTGTGTGGAGATGTTGGGGGTCTGGTACGTGGAATTCAGTTCATCATTTTACCAAATACGCCATTGCTCTCTTTCTCTCACGGGTCTACAAATTCGTCGCAGCACCTTTCTTTCGAATCTCACGCGGAATCACTCTATGTATATATGCTCACCCTTAATAAATAAACTATGATACGTGGTATAAATAAATTCGAAGTCTGTCAAAACTTTGTCAGTTGATAATAATCTGTGTGCTGTAGGTGTTTCCTAATATCAATTAAGTTATCAATTTCAATCTATACGATTGTGTAGACAGAATTTGTATTGAAGTGAGATGATAGACAAAGCGGGCCGGGGGCGACGCGACGGAGGGTTAAGCCAGAGTGAGCGTACTCCGGGCTGTATTTAGCCAACTTTTCGCTAAATTAGGTTTCCATACCTCGCTGAGGTTATATTCTAAATTTATTCGAGACTAAGAGCGCCGCGGATTAAATAGGGCGGGTGGCTTTATGTCGTCCGTGACGCGGGCACTTTATTAAAAATGTGTTGCAAATTGTTAATCACTTACAATGGAACTTATTGGATTAATAAATCTCTACTTATTCCGGGCTATATTTAAACCAGAAAAAGAATATCAACTTTTCAAAGATTTTTCATATTCTCTAAACTATTAAATATTGATGATAATTTTTTTCTTCTATATTGGGCCATGACTTTGTGTTGTAGATGTTTAATGTTTCTTTTTTTATATACTTTGTATACCTATAAACTCACATTATTAAAAAAAAATCAAATACCAAACATATTTCGGACACACAAGCACTTCATCAGTGATATTATATACAGTAAATATAAATATAAAAAATATTATATATTTTTTTTTCACAAAGTTGTCAGTTTTAAAATGATTTGTTTCGGAACGGAAATAAATCATTTTGTTATCTGTCAAAAATGACCACTTTTGTGTTTTCAAAAAAAATTATATTGTAATGTGATGTAATGTATAAAATTATTAAAAGTAAATTTTTCGGCTTTCTTTGTTCATTTTATAGGAAGGTAAAACATTTCACTTCTATAAAACATAATTACACTTGTATAAAACTGCCGAAAATTACATTTGTCGAAAGCTCCATGCTTAACTTTCGTACGTGAGGGATGGCACTAGAATTCTATTATGTACTAGCCATCCTTGCTTTAGTGGATATTCATATTGTTATTTTTAAGAATATTTTTTTTAAATATATATGATAAAGAGTAATATCATACATCTTATGGTTTAAATTAACTTTAAATGAATAAAAGTGTTGATTCAAGGTTGACCTTTAAAAAAGCGCAATAATTCTGTCCGGTATGTCGTATTAGGCGAGTAATAAGGAACCACAGGGTTAATCCTAAGAAAACGATGTGCAGAAAGTGAAGTACCCCCCGATGGGAGCAAACCACAAAATTGGTTTTGTAACTGCACACCCTGTATAGGGGGTAGGGGGGGGGGTTGTCTTTAAAGTAAAGGTCGCTAGATTATTTTTGGGTTATTTCGTTACTATATATTGACAGAAAATACACGGAATAATAAAATAACCAAAAAATACCAATTAATCTGAAACAAAAAGTTTATGAAGCCTGCGTTCTGCCAGTTGGTACTTATGGTCTTGAAACTGTAACATTGTCCAACAAAATTGCCGAGAAACTACGAGTGATCCAAAGAGCCACAAAAAGAGCTTTAGGAATAAGCCCAAGAGACAGAGTCAGAAACGATACGGTGAGAGAAAAAACAAAGATCACTGACATTATTAACCGGGTGGCGACTCTAAAATGGTAATAGGCAGGCCATGTAGCCAGAAGCTGAGATGAAAAATTGACAAGGAGACTGATGACTGGAGATCTTGGAGGGCAAAGAGAAGTGCAGGGCGACCGCAACTACGGTAGAAAGATGATCTGAACAGACACGTCGGAATAACCTGCATGCAGTCTGCACAAGACAGAGTGACATGGGAGCGAATAGAGGAGACATTTGTCCAGGAGTATAAAATATAAAAATAGCTAAAATCTAAAAATATGTTATTGCACAAGTCGTTATAACACAAGCGTATATTTTTAATAGTACTAACTTTGTTACTTACTTAAATGTATTATATAAAAATTCATATTAAAATAAAGTTTTATAAGGAGTATCTATTATTTCGAGTATTGAAAGCAACTAAATTCGCTATATAAAATTAAAAGGAACTCTTCATGACAAGCATTTTCCCCAGAAAATTATTAAATTGGTGATCTTGTCTCTTCGTTCACGCAAAAAACATTTTCAAAATAAATTCAAAGAAATTTGTAGAATCTGATTTAAGAAAAATGAAAAAAATGTTTTTCTGGTGTAACAATAAATTGAAAAATATAACATTTTTGAAAGCCGTTAATTTAGCATTCCTCTTAAATAATATTTGATATAAATTTATCATTTGAAATGAAAAAATTACAATATGTTTTTATTCAAAGCGTTTGACATAAAGATTAAGCTTAAATCAATATTAGCATTAATTAAGACGGAGTAATTGGAAGCGCCTACGATTTTTCAAGCGTTGAAAATGAATTTTTCAAAGTGAGATATTCAAAGTACTTCAGAACCCGCTTGGGTTAACGCTTGGAGATATTTTGTTTAAAGCTTAACCGTGTGTCAATCAAGCTTAATAAGAACGCTTTGTGATCTGAATAACTTATCTTTGCTTAGTAAAAGTATTCGGCACTGGCTGAAGTGTTAGAATCAATAGGAAAACTTGATAATTCTAGAAATTTTTTTTGATCCTCCTCCGCCTTTGATAGGATTTTCGATTATGATCGAGTGGGAAGTGAGAAAAGAAGTGTAATTCAAGGCCAAATACAGCCTGAATGATATAAGCTGAGATACTTAGAAGTCGGGTCCTTGAGATGAATCTCGGATTTGATAAGAAATATTTAGTTACTTGTAAAATGGCAAATGTCACGCCGTTTTTATTTGTTATACATTAAATTAAAGTAATAAATACGTAAAAAGTATACGTTAACAATGTAAATGGAGCAAGGAGTCGAGGTAGACCGAGGAAAACATGGCATGACCAAATTAATCAAGTATTAAAAGTTGATCATGTCAGAAGCCGGAAGAATCGACGTGCTTGTATGACTCGATGTATGAATGTGGAGGAAGCTAGAGAGGTGTGCCAGGATAGAGTAGTGTGGCGGTCCATTCTCTCTGCCTACCCCTGCGGGGAAACGGCGTGATGGTTTGTTGTTGTTGTTGATAAATTTAGGATCTTAAGTAATTCGAACAAAATTATAAAATGCTTTGGTTTGGTCACATGGAACGCACGGATCAAGAAATAATGGTTGAGAAAGTATGTGTTAACGATGTGAATGGAGTACGAAGTCAACGTGGCATGACCGAACCAATCAAATTTTAAAGATCGGCCTTGTTAATCGATGTGCGTGTGTGAAAGCTAGAGAAGTGTATCAGGATAGAGTAGTGTGGCGGTCCATTCCATCTGCCTACTCTTTCAGCGAAACGGCTTGATAGTTACTTGTTGTTATACGAATGGAAACGTATGTTTTCCAGAAGTTTTTTTTATATTTAATGTAATTGATATGTTATTGCCAGTTGATACTTATGGTCCTGAAACTATAACATTGTCCAAACAAAGTGCTGGGAAACTACGAGTGACCCAAAGAGCCATGGAAAGAGCCATGTTAGGAATAACCTAAGAGACAGAGTCAGAAACGATACGGTGAGAGAAAAAACAAAGGTCACTGACATCATCCACCGAGTGGCGACTTTAAAATGGCAATGAGCAGGTCACGTAGCCAGAAAATCAGATGAAAAATGGACAAGAAGACTGCTGACATGGAGACCGTGGAAGGCAAAGAGAAGTGGAAGGCGACTGCAACTATGGTGGAAGGATGATCTGAACAGACACGTCGGAATAACCTGGATGCAGTCTGCACAAGACGGAGTGACATAGAAGCGAATGGAGGAGGCCTTTGTCCAGGAGTCGACGGGAATAGGCTGAGGAAGAAGAAGAAGCAGAAGATACGTTTCGCCTTGCTAATTCATTTGATAATTTCGATAAAAGTTCATTCTAAAGAATATTTAAATAATACGATGCTTTTTTACTAAGCTTTTTTACTAAGCTTTTAAGCTTTTTTTTTAGCTTTAAGTCTCACTATATCTAGGCAACCTGCAAGATGTAAACTGACTGTTGATGATATACCTGTGGAGCAGGTGATGAGTTTCAGGTATTTGGGAGTGGAGATCTGCAGCCAAAGTGACCTTTATACCGAAGTACGTGAACAAGTCAGTAAAGCCTCTGCCGTGTCAGGATGCCTGAAGAATCTGGTCTGGAAAAACAAGCACATGCGTATCGACAGCAAGATCAGAATATACAAAACATGCGTGCGACCCATCATGACGTACGCTGTAGAGACGCGGGCTGACACTGTGCGAACCAAGGGACTACTTAGAACATCGGAGATGAAGGTCCTAAGATCAATTACTGGAAAAACCCTCCGAGATCGTGTCCGCAACGCAGACATAAGGAAAACCTGCGAAATAGAGGATATCGTTCAGTGGAGTAGATCCAGAAGAAGATACTGGAGGGACCATGTAGCCCGAATGGATGGTGACAGACTCGCATATACAGCCGCCTATGAAATCCCTTCCGGACACCGCCCACCTGGAAGACCGCCTAAGAGATGGAGGGACAGCTGGATCTCATCATCCGACGAGATATGATTTCTGTGTCACAGATCGTCAGATCTATCAAAAGAAGAAGAAGAAGAAGAAGAAGATGCTTTTTAATAAGTAATTTAACTTTTGCCCTTATTTCGACAGCGACCAGTCTGTCGATGCCAGCCAGCCTGGCGGAATCGGTTGTTCTCGAAATAAATACAAAACATCGTTTTATTTAATAAATATTTCATAGACATTATGTACGTATAACCAACATTAACATTTTGTATACACCAAGTTTGTTGGAACAGAGTTACTCGATGGCTGTTATCGGAAGAATCTGAAGGAGTATTATATATATCACGTTATCGATTAGTTCGAGTCTAGAAATGGAAATACTACGAGGTGTTTAAAGGGGCATTAGGTATTGAAAATGGCGAGTCACACCGTTAGCAAAAAGCGCGGGAAACCGGGTCAACTGGAGTTTATTGCATTTAGCTATGCACAGTGCTCTTATGCGGAGTGACTAGCCAAACGTGTCTGGGGTCGCAGCTAGCCTCATTTGCAAAGGTGGGTCAGGACAGGTCTATTAAAATAATAATAATTATTATTACTATTCTTTGTTAGTTTCTTTAATACAATTTTTTCTGGTGGATATTACTAATTAATTACCTAACTAACAAACCATCACTAAGGGGTAGGCAGAAAGAATGGACCGCCGCACTGTTCTTTCCTGACAAGTTCTCTCGCTTGCTCGTCGCCGAACTCATATCAATTTTGTCTTCAATATTCGACATATTTGATCCTGCCACGTTTTCCTTCGCATTTCTCTATTACTAGTAAAGTTTACATCGTTAACATATAATTTTTTTAATATTCTCTATTCACTTATTCTTTCTATGTCTAAACCATCCTAATTATTCTTTCATTATTTTGTTCACAACATTTTCATTCGCACTGCATTAGCTTCTTATATTTTCATTCGACAATCTATCATTCACAGATTTTCTACACTTTTGTCTAAGAGATCAGACGATGAATGTGAATAAATCTAAGGTTATGATATTACTAATTAGAAGTATGAAAAAATATTTGTATAATTGACAAATTAATGTTTTTCAAAATGACATGGGGATAATAAAAATATGCTCAATATTTTGATCATCTTGTTGACATCGGAGTCTCGACTCGATTTCCTCATTTTTGACTATGTTCCATATTCTAATGCCCAACAAGTCACTCTTTTGTGAAAATATGACTGCCGTTCGTAAACCCTGACAGGACACATGCGTTGAATATTTTCCTCTTCAAGTTGACGGGTATTTTCGAATTTTAATATATGTAGACAAGATTTTTGCAAATGTCGAGGAAGCGAGAGAGATATGTCAGGAAATAAAAACCTTTCTTTCTGCCTACCCCTTCGGAGAGATGGCATGAAGTTTTTTTTAGAGACTAACACAAAGGGTTTAAATCAGTGATTCCCAAAGTGGTATATATAGACCCTCAGGGGTCTACGATAACTTGCAAGGGGTTATGACTTACGAGATGGTTCAACTAAGTGGAAGCCGAATATTGAAACGCAAAATGAATATCGAAATCGTTGGCCACCTTTTTTTTATTTAGCTCATTTGGGAAAATAGGACGACCGAAATCTTCGACGACTTTTTTTTCTGAATTGAGCTAAAAATAAGGTTGACAGCGAAATCCGGTTTATTCGTTACGGATTTTTTTTTACATGGAAAAAAAATCAATTATAGGAAAGCAGCGGGTCTACAGAAAATAGAAAAAATCGGCAAGGAGTCTACGGGACAAAAAACTTTGGGAACCTCTGGTTTAAATCATTGGAATTATAATTTTAATAAAACATATCCAATATGAGCAGAAGTAAGCACACTATTATGAAAAAGGAATCTGGTCGTGTCCAGACTTGATCCCAAGTTCCCTGGATCAGGTCTAGATCACTACCAGGTTATTTGGTTTTTGTTTCAAGAAAAAAATATATAACGAACATCGAGCCAATCAGAAAACGGATACTTTTAATAAAGGACGATTATTCTCGTCACCTGCCACAACTTTCCTTGGCCGTTATTGAAATAATCTTTTATTTCTTTTTCTAGTTTTCGTTACATTATGTCCTGGAATTGGCGGTTGTCGACATTAATAAAAATCACTAAGTTTCGAACCCCGCAACACAATTTATTCCAGATTATTCCTTTTCTTCATTCATCAAATTTGAATTCAAGATGGCAGCCGACGCCTCGTGTTTCTTGTTTTGCAATGGAAAGCTTCTCAAATCACTTTTGACATTTCTTTCAGAGAAATTGAATCGGCCAGAGCACAATGGGCCAGGGTTACAAATTTGCATGATAACATAAATTAATCTGATGCCTTAAATCTAGACAGTGAATTGTTTTAAGGTTGAGTCAGTAGTAATACTTTTATTCGTTTTTTTAAACTTCTGGTGGGGTATAAAAAAAAATTAAATTTAAGAATCTTTTGAATAAGAATCAACTGATCATGACAGTAGATAGGTACGAAATCTTTTGACGTACGCCCATTTTAATTTCGCTTTGTTCTCACAAATATCATCTTTCTTTAATTAAGAAATCAAAATTATAATTATTTAATACAAAGAAGAGTAAGATCAAAGATAATCACTATTACAAAAGAAATTTATAGTCGCGCGATGTCTTTGAAATACTTTAATTAAATATCTGTGAAAACAAGCGATTTATGTATCAAATTTAAACACATTTAACACAACAACAAAACAAATCACCATGCCGTTTATTTGAAAGGGTAAGCAAAGATAATGGATTGCCACACCTTATTTAAATCCTAAAAAGTAAAATAAGGGTAGAAGGGAATCTTATCAGTGTTAAATGAGATATTAAGGGGGTTTCTGGAGCCGGTTTGATTGAGGAATATAAGTAAAATTTCATAAAATATATTTCTGAGTAAGCTAAAATAATAAAGAGTATAATGAAATGAAGCATAAAAATCGGTTTAAAGTGACGTTTCTAACAGACTCTAACCTGACTACATATTTAGCTCCCTCCATATTAATACACCGATTCATACACGCCTGCCAATTCTACCGACCAATATGGCCTAACTTTAAAATTCGATAAATCTGGTCATGTCATGTTTTCCTCGATTTTCGTCGACTCCGTATCAACCGACTCATCCACATCGTTAACGTACATTTTCTAAACCAATTGTTCTTCACACATGCATTATATGTGTCCAAATCAACGTGTAATATGTAGGTACTTGATAATTATGACCGTAATACTTTATTATTATTATTATTTTGTTGAATCGCTCTTAGCATCATGACAGAATGAGCCAAATCGATGTAAAGGGTATTTAAGCTATCATAGTGATTCTCGTGACATGTAATAGGTAGCTAATATATTGACATTTTATTGTCACGTGAATTCTACACCAGACCAAATGCAATGTGACAATCACATTGCAATCAAACCTTCGATGTGATAGTCACAGCTCTTGTCATCCTGCCACGAATTTAGTCTTTAGGTAGGTAGGTTAACAACACACAGGTGAACATAGAAGGATTTTCTACTAGAAATAAGTTAAAACTCCATATAAATGATATGTTTGCCAAAACATTTGGATGCACACTTTTGGCACCGATCGATTCAATTGTTACAAAATTGTTAGCTATTGTGAGACCCTCTATAATTTTCTACCGCATTTGTATTAGTTTTGTTTGAAAACAAAATTGAAAATTACAGTAAATTTCTAGTGATTTTCCTAATCTTTCGAATTATTTTCCTACAACCCTAACTTACTGTTAATGAGAAAAAGCACGTTAACGCGAGATGTCTATCTCCCATGTAAAAGAACCATTACAGTTCTTTGTTGACAACATGAGTAATTACTTTAGATTTAGAATTTGCTCGAGATTCTGAGATTTTACGAGTGGGATTTTAAAGCAGATAAAATCAACAATGGTTAAAATAAATTCA
Source organism: Lepidostoma basale (assembly GCA_022606425.2). Lineage (NCBI taxonomy): Eukaryota > Metazoa > Arthropoda > Insecta > Trichoptera > Lepidostomatidae > Lepidostoma > Lepidostoma basale. Next base: position 78,619 of record JAHDVF020000282.1, on the reverse strand, counting down.
GTGTAATATGTATTTATATCTTCGGTTTATTTGCGAAACATTTACACTGAACTAACAGTAATATTAAATACACAATTTTTTTTTTTTTTAGAAACTACAGACTTCTAAATTAGTTCATTAAGGGGTTAGGGGCAGTCAGAGGTATGAAAAAAACAAGTATTTTAAATATATATTTTTTGTCAGTAAATTAATTTATATTATAACAAAAACAACAACAATAACAAACCATCGCGCCGTTTCCTTGTACGGGTAGGCAGAGAGAATGAACCGCCACACTTCTCTATCCTGGTACACCTCTCTAGATTCCTCCACATTCATACAGCGAGTCATACACGCACGTCGATTCTTCCGTCTTCTAACATGACCAACCTTTAAAATTTGATAAATTTGGTCATGCCGTGTTTTCTTCGGCCCGCCTCGACTCCGTACTCCATTTACATCATTAACGTATACTTTCTAACCATCATTTCTCAATCCATGCGCTCCATATGTCCGAACAAACGCAGCGATCCTTTCATAATTTTGTTCATACTACTTTCTTTCGCTCTACATTCCTTTCTTATATCAGCATTTGAGATTCTGTCGTATATCGTTTTACCACACATACGTCTTAGGGACCTCATATCAACAGCATTTATTCTGCTCTCATCCTTCTTCTGCCAGTTCTATGCTTCGCTTCCATTCATTAGGGTTGGGACCAGAACTCCATTGTGAACAAAAATATTATAAAAAATTATAAAACCAACGAAATTAACGAAATTCGGAACACGAAATACGAAATTCGGAACAGGGTCCAATAAATATGGCGATAACTTCGTACAAAATTTATATATTGTATTTTCTTCAAATTTGGGTCAAATCAAGTTAAAACATAACATTATATAATAATTAAATATTGTTAGTTTTTTGAAATAAATTAAATGACTGAAAAATTAAATTGAAAATACTTGTTATTTCATACTTCTTACTGCCCCTAACCCCTTAAATTAATAATTTCTTCTTCGTGTGGAATCAATAAAATAAATTATTCAATGTCTGCCACATGAGGAATCGGAAAAAACGATGTGCGTGCATGACATGTTGCATGAATGTTGAGGAATCGAGAGAAGTATGTCAGGAAAGGAAGGTGTGGAAGTCCATTCTTTCTGCGCACCCCTTCGATAAAATGGTGTGATAGTTAGTTAGAAAAAAATGTATGTATTGAAAAAATAATTATTAATATTGCTGTCGGTTAAGCTATTGAATTCGATTACGCAAAAAGTGAATTATGTACATGTGCAGTTTTCTTTTCAATTGCCATTTTAAATATTCTGTATTTATAAAAAAAAAAAAAAGATTTAAACGAATTAATAACATAAAGTGTACAACGACAATGAAATCGGTACAAACATGTCCAGAAAATGAATCCCACATGAATCACTTACATTGCTCTGCATGGAATACCAGATGGACGGTGTCCACCAGGGAGACTCCTAAAACGATGGAGAGATAGCTGGAGTTCAGCATTACAGTAGGGGAATCCTGTAATGAAGAATAGAAGTACCCTATATAACAAGTTTAATAATAATAATACAAAAGACGCTATTTTTGGTTACAGGAGTGAAATAATGTAAGGGATCACTGATGCCAATAAAACATTATTAACTATCGAAATCTTTGACGTTAAATATCCACTTTTTAGAAAATTATTATTGTTAAGAATTATTGTTATTTGTACCTCATTACATAAATTTTGATTTCCTTTTCAATTGGTATTTCAAAGGTAACCATTTTTCGATTATCCCTTTCCCTCTCGCACCCCTTCCTTTGATTTCACCACCGATTGCTGTTAGACTACTATATCCTGACATACCACTCTAGATTCCTCCACAATAATATGCGAGTCATACACCCACATCGATTCTTCCAGCTTCTCAGATGACCAACCTTTAAAATTTGATTAATTTGGTCATTTCTCGGTCTACCTCGACTCCGTTCTCCATTTACATCATAAACATATACTTTCTTAACCATTCTTTCATACATGCGCTCCATATGTCCGAAACAACGCTACGATCCTTTCATAATACATTCTTCCGCTCTGCATTCCTTTCTTATATCAGCATTTGAAATTCTGTCGTACATCGTTTCATAAGTATAAATATATAGCTTTTGGAGCATAACCGTGTAATAATATCTATAAGTATAAAAAAAATCGTCATTACAGATTTCCACAGGGTTCACGCCTTAGGTTTATCTAAATATTTTAAAATAATTTAAATATTAATATAACATTAAAGTTCATAATACGAAAAATATGTAAAATGTAATAATTCTACGTGTTGTGATGGGTATTGTAAATAATCGTGTAGCTTTGTACATTAATTCCCACAGCCTAATAGAAATCTGTAATTTTCGGTTTGATGAAAATTGACATGCTACTTTCTACCGAGAAACGTTAATATTTCCAGTACATTAGATGTTTATTGATAAAGTTTCCGGAGCCAGAGGTATTTGAGGAGAATTTAGACGCGGTGCGGCGTCTGGCTGTCGAGACCTTTCCGCGTCTCGCGACCCCCAAAAAAACACTAATTTCATTGAACCACTCTCGTTGACATGTATGTAGGTCAAGCAAAGGGCTTTTGGAGCATAGCGGTGTAATAATGGCATTTTGTAAATAGACAGATAATAGAAGTTCAAACAAATGTACTGGAGGTCACATAATATAATCATCATGTCTTACACTTTTTGCTTTACAAATTCTAGAATAATTGAAAGTACTTGTTTTCTTTTAAATTTTGAATGCTTCAAAACAAATGCCGAATTATGCATTTATTCTATGAAAAAGTCTTTTTTTTATAAACTGTGTAATTCGATGACGATTTTTTTTATGAATTAAACACTTTCGTATGAAGCACTTATGATAGTTTGAGATGTGACATTATTAAAAATAATATTAACACACTTTTATTAGTTTTTACAGCACTTTATTTTTCTGTTACCAACTGGTTTTGCTCCCGTCGGAGCTTCGCCAGGGTAACAAAAGACACTGGGTAGGTGTGTTTTGTAACTCTGATGAAGCTCCGGCGGGAGCGAAACCGTTTTTTTTTTCAAAAGAGGTGTGAAAACTAATAAAGTGTGTTGATATAATTTTAATTTAACTGTTTTTCAACACATGTTTCGAAGGATTTATTACACCATTACCATCGGGAAAATGATATGAGAACGATAATGAAGGTGTCAACTTTTCTAAACATGTCAAGAGAAATAAACTTAAAAGTGGAAAAATAAACTTAAAAGTTTTAATTAATAAAAAAAATCAAGTAAAAGTACGTAAAACATGTTATGTGAATACTCAAACAAATCAAGGATCGATTTTTGTACAATATATTTTCAAGTTTGCTAATAACTAACTAACTAACTAACCTTCACGCCGTCTCCCAGAAGGGGTATTCAGAAAGAATGGACTGCCACACTTTTCTTTCCTGACATATTTTTCTCGCTTCCTCAACATTCATACATCGTTTCATGCACGCGCGTCGATTTCTTTAACTCCTCACATGGCCGACATTCAATATTTGATTTATTTGATCGTGCCACGTTTTCCTCGGTCTTCCTCTATTTCTGGTTCCATTTACATCATTAAAATATAATTTTTTTATTTCATTTCATTTCATTCATTCTTTTCAAATGTCCAAACCATCTTAATGATCGTTTCATTATTTTGTTCGTGACACCATCTTCGCACCGCATTCACTTCTTATATTTTCATTCGACACTATCATACACAGAGTATCCTCACATTCGTCTAAGAGATCTCATTTCTACTGCATTTATTCTACTTTCATCCTTCTTTTGCCAGTTCCATGCTTCGCTTCCATACATAAGGGTCGGTAGAAGAACACCATTGTGCACTGCCATTCTAGCTTTTTTGGATAGGTTTTTGTTTGCGATGACAACTTTAAGTGCACCATTCACTTTGTTGCCTGCCCCAACCCTTCTTTCAATATCCCTCTTCGCTCGCCCATCTCTTGTAAACATACTACCTAAATACACGAACTCAACTACTTGCTCCAAATTTTCACCACTCACGCTAATGTTGCAGACTGTCATGGTTTCTTCCTTTTCAAAAATCATTACCTTGGACTTATTAACATCCATCATCAGATCATTTCGCATGCATAGCTCATACATACAATTCACCAGGACTTGAAGTTCATGCTCTTTGTCTGCAAGTAGGACATCGTCATCCGCATACAAGAGACAGCTTACTGACACTCCGCTCATTTTGGCACCTACATCCAACCCTTTCAGCTCTTTCACACATTTGTCCATATACAGATTAAATAACCACGGGGACATTACGCAGCCCTGTTTGACACCTTTATTGATATCAAACCAGGCAGTAAGATCTCCATTTACTCTGACACTAGCAGTGCTTTCCGTGTATAGCGACTTAATTGCCGTGATCAGTTTTGTACTTATTCCATATTCAGACAATATTTTCCACAAGTTTTCTCTATTAACGTTTGCTAATAATATACAATATAATGAATTAAAACAATTTTTCTTTCCACTTTTGTGTATATTTTCTGACACGTTTCGAAGGATTTACACCCTCATCATCGAGGGAAAGTTATAATGAAAACTTTGAACAAGGTGTAACATTTTTCGATACCTATCGAGAATAATAAACTCAAATGTAGAAAAAACTGAGTTTTAATTCATAAAAAAATCGTCAAGAGAAAGTATATTAAAAATGTTTTTTTGAATAGTTAAACGTTATATATGTTACATATATAAAATTCCATAAGGGCTTTTATAAAAAGGTTTAGGAGGAATTTTGTAGTCTTGAATAAAATGATTTATTTTATCAGGGTAATATAAACTTCAAAAACAAGAATGTCGCGAATTTAAACGAATAGTTTATAATATTTTCTTACCAAAACTTAGGTTTTAATGATACAATTTTCACCATAAAAATATTTTAGTTATTTAAACAATTTAACATTCTTTACTATATAAATACGAAAAAGCTTGAAGAGAGCATTATTTTCCCTAGGATAATCAGTTATTGCTACTTGAATATTACATAAATTAAATGAAAAAAATTCAATCTTTCAGTTAATGTGTTCAATGTAACATTTTTATCATTATATTACATTACAAGAAAAACAACATCAATTAATAAAGTTATTTACATATTTATTGTTAATTGAACAATGATGTAAAACTCAACAACAACACAATTACGTTAAATGAGAAAACAACCTCTAGAAAACAGACATTTTCATTGGAATTAATTATTATTTACATATAAACCGTAAAAATAGGAGTTTTCCGAAAAACGAAATATGCGTTTTTGACGAATATTTTTTTAGACAGATTCCATTAAAATATTATATAGGAGATGTTATCGACCCCAAAATTATATTTACATAACAAATCTCAGAGGCAAACAGCGCCTGTATCCACGGGGTATTTTTAGCGCGTCTACTCTGCGGGGCGAACCTAAACCTTCGGAATTAATATCATTAAAATATATCTCGTATACACAGTGAAGGGAAAACAAAATTATTACGACATTGTTAATAAAGATAAAACGCATGTTGAACTGACAGGTTAATACCAAAATATTATTCAAATTAAGTTTATTTATCAATCTCTTTCTCAGTCGTATTCCTCATGATTGAGGGTCGTGTTCATTCTGCAAACTATTGACCATGGCACGCTTTGCGCTCCTATTATCCGTCAGTTTCTAGACTGGAGCTAATGTGAGACCAGTCAGCGCCCTGATTTGATCGGACCAGCAGCTTGTAGCCAGCACTTTCCCCCTACTTTGCTCATGATGATGATAGCATATCCGCAAGAGTCTTGCCTTGATACCCAGCTGGTCAATAATCGATTGGTTTATTATTCTTGCCGTCCAGGATATACGCAAAATTTGCTGCTAACACCACATCTCGAAAGCATCAATTTTGGACCTCTCTGATGTTCTCATAGTCCAAGACTCGCAACCATAAAGTCACACCTTGAACTATTATATAATAGTTAGAATTTTTTTTGTCTTGTCATATCTTGGTGAGCTTTGTCATTTTTTTGAACCTCAAAAATTCCTAGAAAATTCAGTTGCGATGTTACTGTTTATTGTTATGTATTGAACCTCAAAAATTTACAGAAATTCTCTTAATGACTCCTCATTAGTTCTAAGAAAAACCTTAATTGTTTTATTTAACAACTCAACAATTTGCATTATATACTTTCTCCCCCAACCTTAAGATTTTTGACACACTGTTTGGCGATTAAGTTTAGTTTGAAAATGCCCTCGTAAGGCGAAACAAATTCGTCACAATTTATATAAATTAAATTCAAGTAAAACCACTAAACAATCGTGTTTACTATTATTAAATTAATATCGAGTTTTACAAAACTAATACCTCAACCATCAATTAGCATTGTCATTATTTATCAATAGAGAGTATAAACAGGTATCTTTCGAGAACAGGTAAAATATAAATAATACGAATGAAAAATACTGTTTTCTAACACATTTAATAATGCCTGATCAAGGCGAAACAAGTCAATCCCATAAAATATGAAAACAAACTTTTATTCGTATTAATTATTTAATAGAGTATGGAGTATTACACAATTGTTGAAGAAACAATAGTCAGGTAAATTATAGTACATTATACCAAGATTGCATGATTAATGGTTCGACTTCACTAATCAAATAAAATCAAATCAGTTACTCAACGGACATTAAAACGGAATAAAAGGGAGACTTACGTCCAGCAGTGGAATGGGGAAATGGAAGTTGACGAAGAGTATTCTCTTGCACGGCTGATTTCTTGAAATATCCCCTGATAAATGTAATGAAATGTGTCCACAACATTCTCAATCGAAATACAGTGGAATAGAGCCACGGATACCTTCCATACTCCGCGAGAGTAGAGATTTTTTTCTGAACCTCTTCCAGCGCAAGGAAATATCTCACCTCGTTAGGACTTCATATCACGTAACCATTTTCGAGTCTGATAGGGCAGAACTTCTATAGAAAGATAATACCTCAATTTTTATTCGGATGAATCTCTTATAAAAGCCATTATTTAACAGAATGATTTGAAGATAAAAGTAAATAATTATATGACTTAAATTTAGGGTTGATATTTACATTAAAACGAGAAAATCGACTATCACTAACATATCGTGGGTATTCTGCGAAAAGGCACTTAGTAAAAAAATGCTGTTTTAACTTAATGATGAGGTTACTGTTGAAAAAATACTCTACAATCTGCAAAAACGCACTAAGTCTTATCTACACTACAAGTCGAGATATTTTCTGCAATAAGTCAATAAAACATAAATCCGTTCAGGAAAAAAGCCCAAAGGGACTTAATGAAAATTCCCTGGATAAATTTTTGATGATAAATTTTCAATAACAATATTTCGGATGTATTCAGCGGAGCTTATGGAGCAGTACTGACTTAAATAATGTGAAATTGTTGGTCGGCGACATGATATCCTGGAGATGTCTAGAAAGTGATGTCTACATGCTTCACTCAGGGGCAAACGTGGCAATTATTATTATCTATCTTTTCTCTTTTTACTTATTAATTATTATTTAATCGGTACTGTACATAAGATACAATTATTGCATAACTTTTTTAATTAAAGAAAAAAACATTTTTCACAAAGTGCCTATAGTAGGTACAATGTGACTTCAATTTGAATACCTTACTGGAATTATGTATCATCGAAAATGCACTAAGTCATTTCAATCCACTATTATTTTGAAAAAAATGTGCTGATAGTTTACTTGTTATTTATTAAACCATTAAATAATTTATTTAATAGATCAATAAACCATATTTTCAAATTGGTTTAGTAATGTTTAGTATAAAAAAATTGTTATATCCTTACAAACTTTGAACTTCAATTATCTCAGAAGTAGTAATTTTGATTTCTTGCTTTTTCGCAGAATACCCATGATATATTCAGTATCTACATACACGTGTATGAAATACATCTATACCGAATGTTTATTCTATTTCGGGAATTATCCCAATTCATCGTACCCTAATCCCGAATGTACGAAAATACTTACTGAACGGACGTACTTGATTGACAATCGAAACTTAGAACATGAAAGCGCCATTTGCTTATATCTATGAGTGGCGTATATGTATCAGTATTGATGCGATCAAATCAAGTAGGTAAATCCAATTCGGACGCACAATAAATAATATACACAAATGAAAATTGTTTCTTGAACAAAATATGAAAGTGACAAGTATACCAATGTTCGAAAAATTTCGTCAAAAATACCATATTTTAGGATATTATTAGGTCCTTACATATGAAATTGGCGTTTTGCCGTACTGGCAACTTTGATCTCAAATATCTTCTCTTTGGTTAGGAATTCCAAATTCAAATTTATACAGCTTTTTACTCAAGTATTTGTGTTTCGAAAATTATAATTCATTTGTTTTTTCCTCAATTGTTTTTTTCTTTGCGTCACTCAGTTTACAAAATGGAAAACTTGAAATATCGCGTTATTTACGAGTACGAGTTCCACCGTGGCACCAGTGCTGCAGAAACGGCTCGAAGGATTAATGATGTGTATGGCGACGGTGCCGCAAAAGAAAACACAGTGCGTTTTGGTTCCAACGTTTTCGTTCTGGAAATTTCGACCTGCAGAACAAGCCCCGTGGACGGCCGGAGACCAAAGTTGATAATGAAGAATTGAAGGCTATTGTGGAAGCGGATCCATCGCAAACCACGTCCGAGTTAGCTGCAGGCTGCGGTGTTAGTGATAAAACTGTTTTAATCCACTTGAAGCAAATTGGGAAGGTGAAAAAGCTTGAAAGGTGGGTACCTCACGAATTGAGTGAAGCAAATCAACAAACGCGCGTTGACTGCTGCGTTGCATTATTCAACCGGCACAATAATGAAGGGATTTTGAATCGAATCATTACCTGTGATGAAAAGTGGATCCTGTATGATAATCGGAAGCGCTCATTGCAATGGCTGAACCCTGCCGAACCAGCCAAACCATGCCCCAAGCGAAAATTGACTCCAAAAAAGTTACTTGTGAGCGTTTGGTGGACTAGTGCTGGTGTCGTTCACTACAGCTTTCTTAAATCTGGCCAGACGATTACGGCAGATGTCTATTGTCAGCAACTGCAAACCATGATGGAAAAGCTAGCTGCTAAACAACCGAGGCTGGTTAATCGCTCTAGGCCACTGCTGCTTCATGATAACGCTAGACCACACACTGCACAACAGACGGCTACCAAATTAGAAGAGCTTCAATTGGAATGTCTAAGATATCCACCGTACTCTCCGGACCTTGCCCCAACAGATTACTATTTTTTTCGAAATTTGGATAACTTCTTGCTAGGGAAAAAATTCAACTCTGATGGGGCAGTCCAAACCGACTTCAAAGATTTTATTGATTCCCGTCCGAATGTTTTTTTTTAGTAAAGGGATCGATGAACTACCTATGAGATGGAAAAAGTGCATAGATAGCAATGGTACATACTTTGATTAAATAAATATATTATATTAAAAAAAAATCAACTTTATGTTCCTCCCATACAAAACGCCAATTTCATATGTAAGGACCTAATATTTACGAATGAAATTATTAATATTATTACTATTATTTTTGTTTTTTGAATGTACACAAATACTGGATTTTACCGATTACGGGGGTATTAATCAATAAGAATTAATTGTATCTCAATAGAGACGAAGATGTAAATTATTTGGAAACAGAATATGGTGGTCGACGCGTTAACAGGACTTATAACCTGTCATTGGTTGGGTTAAGCGATCGCTTTATGTAATACAACATTCCCCATTCCGCCCTTCTTACGAACACCACGTCTTACAATTATTTTTTGAAAGTCGTATATATGCTACCATGTTGAGAAACATTTCACATATTTTAGTTCAATCTACACTAGCGCCATCTATTGAGACTATTATCATTCCATTAATTATTTTACTGAATCATGAGCCAAATCGATGTCAAGGGTATTGTAGCTATTATAGTGATTCTCGTGACATGTGATAGGTAGCTAATCTATGCCATTTTATTGTTACGTGAATTTTACACCAGACCAAAGACAGTGTGACAATCACACTCCCCTTGCCGGTAATCGAACCCGGAACCTTTGGGGTGACAGACAATGCACTTACCACTTGGCCACGAAGGTCGTCTTCTCGAAGTTACTTCTTAAAATAAAAATATTCTATTCTTGCTCTTTTGTATTCAAAATATTATCGTACTCTTTCTTGGTGACATACGGGTTTTCGCTTAAGTAAAACCTACATAAATGATGCAAATAACACGGAATTCCATAATAATGATTTTGTTTTTTTATGACAACACTGTTTTTATTTAAGTTTATTTTGAATCGCTTTCACAATAGCATAAATTCACGGTATGTATGCCTCCATTCTCTTATACCCCCATAATTGGGGTTGTGAGAACATTGTAAGGGTGTTTTCCAGCTCGACCATTCTTTAGTCACTACCGTAACATCGGTCTGATAGGACTTAGTTGGAGCTTTAAGATCTATGTAAGGATTGCTTGTTATCTCTGTCCTCGCTTGGTTCCCACTGGTTGCTTTCCATATATTTGTAGCCAACGAAGACATATTATATATTTTATCGAAGCGCGTAACCAAATACAGACAGAATTATCTCTGTTTATAGATTGGACTCTTATAATAATAATAATATGCTTACTTTTAAAGTTCCGTTTTTGTAATGTAATCACCTCAAAAGTGCATTATGGCGAGTTTTAAATCTAAAAAATCTAAATACGAACGTTGCATCTGGTATTTGCAATCAGTAAGAAATTAAAATGAGAATATTATTTATGTTTTTTATGTGAAGAGTACATAGCCAATTTGGTGAATTTATTAATTGAATTAAAAAAAAAATTATTTGACATAAACGCCACAAGTGATTTTACAAAAAATAATATGCTTAAATACAGAGTATTAATACTTATTGTTTAGTTATAATCCTAGGGGCTTGAAAAGCTACTTGGGTCTTTTTAATGTCATAGTTTTGCGTCGCTTCGCACATTATTGTTAACCGCAGGATATTTGAACCCAATAACTGTACAGGTTTTTTTAACTGTTGATTCTCATAACGTGTGATAGGTTATTAATAGGAAAGAAAATATTGAAGTTTATATATTATATAATATATTTAACTTTATTGTATATTGTAAGAATGACAGGTTTCGCCTGTCTAAGGTATTATGCAAAAAATTATTAATGCCTTAGACAGGCGAAACATGTCATTCACATAAAATATAATAAAACTTCTAGAAAATAGACGGTTTTATTCGTATCAATTATTTAATATAGAGTTTTTGATTATTGTTCAAGAAACAATAAGAAAAAATATAATAGGTAGCTAGTCTATTTATTTCCAATTTATTTGTCACGTGGATTCTACCAGATAAAAGATATTGTGAATATTATCACACTGTCATCGCCAGGAATCGAACTTGGAACCTTCGATGTTGCAGTCATAAATGATGAACTATGATATAAGTAACAACATACAACGATCTTCGTGGAAATAGCTATAAAAAACACACCGAAGATCACGGATTCGATTCCCGGCGATGACAGTCTGATTTTCACTGTCTTTGGTCTGGTGTAGAATTCAGATGAAAATAATTTAGCGATAGATGAGCTACCTGTCACATGTCATGAGAACCAATAATAGCTTCCCTTTTTATCGATTTGGCTCGCGCTGTAAAGATATAAATAACTGTTGAATAAAAAAATAAAAAATAATAATGAACCTTAAAAATAATCCCGGAACTTCGTTCTAAACCAATAACGATTTTCCAGCACATACACAAGACAGAAAATATACACGTACAAACTAACCTTTGTATGAAGTAATAAAGTTTGTTTATTTATAGAGACTTTACAATTAACTTACAGAGACTATACAATAAACTTACTGAGGCTTTACAATTAACTTACAGAGACTATACAATTAACTTATAGAGACTATACAAATATTAAAAAATATGTACATTCTTCTTTTTCTTGAAGCAAAGATGGCAGTGCACAATGAAGTTCTAGTGCCGCCCATTATGTATGGAAGTGAATATTTGAGTTGGCAGAAGAAGAATGAAAGTAGGATAAATGCCGTTGAAATGAGGACACTAAGAAGGATGTGCGGAAAAACAATGTATGATAGAATATCTAATGATAAAGTAAGAAAGGAATGTAAAGTGGATGAATGCGTGATAAATAAAATCAAGAAAGGGTCTCCAAGATGGTTTGGACATATGGAACGAATGGTTAAAAAGATATATACAAGTAGTGTGAATGGAAAAAGAAGTCGAGGAAGGCCAAAGAAGACGTGGCATGACCAAACCAATCAATTACTAAAAGGCGGCCATGTTCGAAGTAGGAACAATCGACGAGCGTGCATGTCACGATGTGTGAATGTAGAAGAGGCGCAAGAGTTATGTCAGGATATAACAATGTGGCGATCCATCCTCTCCCTACCCCTCCGGGGAAACGGCGTGATGGTTAGTTAGTTAGTTTCTTTTTCTTTTTCCTAAAATATCTGATGATCTGCAACACATAAATCATGTCTACTAAATGATGAGGTCTATTTCATCTTTCAGTTCTTTCATCTCTTAAGTGATCTTCCAGATGGACGATGTTTCGTAAGTGGCTCTATATGCAAATCGGTCACTATTCATCCTGGCTACATAGTCTCTCCAGTACCTTCTTCTGGATCTACTTCACCAAAATATATTTTTTGTACGTTCTTATTTGAATCAGCATCGATTTTCCAGAGCGAGAAGAAGTTTAAATATACATGCTAACAATTCAAAGATGTTTATTTATTTATGGCATATTTAAGGCACCCCAGGTGAAGACATTTTTCATTCCGAATGCCTTATTGATTCCCAGTTTACATAATTGAATATTCCAGCAGACGGTCGTGCGGTCTAAAAATACACTCCCGGACACGATAGGTGGAAGGGGCCATAGAATTGAGGTTAGTGTAGCGGCTATCAACCTGGTGACCGTGAGCTCGACGTGACTTTAGGTGGTTCAAACGCCTTTGAATCGACGTGAAATCCGCAGAAGCTTTCAAATCAAATAATCAATATCGGACAGGAATTATTAACCCTATATACTATAATAGTAACGACGACATTTATTTCACTTGCTAGATTTACGCAAACGTCAATAAAGGTATTTCGCTGTGATTTATTCCGTCAATTAAGTTAGTGTATGACTCAAGATTTAGTAGAAGACTTTAATAGTTTCATAATTCCACAATGTAACCAATGGATATGACATTGATTTATTTTTATTAATGGTGTTACATTCAGGACCTTTGTTTTTTATCGCGCCGTCTTGCCGAAGAGGTAGGCAGAAATAATGGACTTATAAAGACCGAGCCATAGAGAGCTTCCTCCGCTTACCCGAAGCTGTTATAGGCACAGCGGCGCCTTTCGTCAGCTTCACTCGTGTACTCCCTAGGCCCGCTCCCCGTCCATGCGGGACTTATGTTAAATAATAATAACAATAAAAATAATGGGGGACCCAGACCACATTTAAGTTACGCTACTCTCCCTCGATGTCCCGCCGTACACTCATAGCAATACAAAAGCAAAATAAAATACACAATTGATATTTACATAAATATGTTAGAGAAAGAATATAAACAAATAATACACAGCAGGAGGCACAGGAGGGAGGGAGGAAATAAAATGCAGGATGGGAGAAAGAAGGAAATATATTTAATATGTGGAATAGGGAAGAAAATTTATTTAATAAGTGGAATACGGAAAAAAATAATGGACTGTCACACTTTTTTTTCCTGACATACATCTCTTTATTTCTCAACATTCATATATCGTGCCATGCATGCACGTCGATTCCTTACATGGCCGACATTCAATATTTAATTAATTTGATTGTGCAAAATTTTCCTCGGTTTTCTTCTATTTCTAGTTCCATATACATACATAGTTTACATATACTTTTTTAATCATTTTTTCTTCATTTACTCTTCCATGTGTCTAAACCATCGTAATGTTCCTTTCATTATTTTGTTCATTACACTTACATTATATTTTTATTCGACAATCATGCACTTATATTTTTGATTTTACACATTTGCCTACGAGATCCCATTTCTACTGCATTTATTCTACTTTTATCATTCTTTTGCCAGTTCCATATTTCGCCTCCATACAGAAAGGTCGGTACAAGAACACAATTGTGTATTGCCATTCTAACTTTTTTGGGTATTAACAAAATGTTGACATTAAATATATCTTCATTTACATTTTATATTAAATTTAAAGGTTTGCAATTTACGTTCTGTAAAAGAATGTCACAAAAGTGATCATCTCTTGATGCTTTACAGATGGTGACTCTCTTGTCAAAAAATTACTCTTTACTAAAAACTACTCTTTCACACAAATTGGGTTAAATCTCGCCAAAAACAGGAATAATCTCCGATTATAAATCATCAACTGTATGGATTATTACTGTAGACGTGTGCTTTAACATAGCCACAGAAAAAGAAATCCAAAATGGTGTCTAAAATGGCTGAATTGACAGCTGTCCAAAAAAATCCCTAATGGAACACCCTTCACAAAAAAGACCAGTGAAAATATTATATATTGAAACGTTCTTTCAACGAATTTAATATGAGTTATTAGGAATGATACATTCCCCCTACCACATTGAATTATTAGGTAAAAACGCTCAGTAAATAGAAGTTTTAATATCATATATTTTAGTGGAGCTTTATAATCGTATCTTTCATTGCTGGGGCATTTGGTAATGCTTTAGTAAAGAGAAGTATTTCACTCCCATAAAATATAAATATAAAAATAAAATACACTGTCGACTAATTTAGAATTATCCTGGGACCCAGACCCGGTGTTGCAGCGGGAACTTGGAGGCATAGGACCAACCAAGAGATCCATACGATGACCCAGCAGCCTCTTATAACGAGTACCCTGAGAGCCGGTGGCCAGCATGGATTGGGCACGTATGTCGAGCCGAAGAGACCAGAGCAATCAATACCGTGTACGCGTCTAGACCGACTGGAGTAAGACCTCTAGGAAGGCCTAGACAGCGCCTAATGGACAATGTTCTGGCTGACCTGGCTAGGTTGGGCGAATCGGACTGCTGGGAACAAAATGCGCAGGATCGAGGAGCTTGGCAAAAAATCATCAAGGAGGCTAAAACTCTTCAAGAGTTGTATGGCCATAGGAAGTAAGTAAGTATCGACTAATTTAAACCTATCAAAAAATCTAAGATGGCATAGCACAAGTATGTTCTTGTACAAACTCTTATGCTAAGTGAAGGATGGAACTGGCAAAAGAAGGATGAAAGTAGAATAAATGAAGTATAAATGAAATCTCTTAGATGAACTTGTAATAAATATGTATATGCTAGAGTATCAAATACATACGAGTATATAAAAAGTGAATGCAGTGCAAATGAAAGTGCACGTCAGGAACAAAATACGAACCTACAAGACATGCGTACATCCTATAATGACATATAGAATAAAAACGAGAGCTGACACCATCAAAACAAAATGTCTCCTAAGAACCACAGAAATGAAGACTCTTTGATCCGTTGCAGGAACGACACTCTGAAAAAAGTAAGAAATTCTGAAATAAGAAAGATATGCAATGTGGAAGATGTCGTGCGATGGGGAAGATAAAGAAGACGCTACTGGAGAGACCATGTGGAAAGAGCATGTTCTGTAAGAGTGATAAATATAGCGGTAAATAAAGTACCAACAGGGAATCGACCTCCAGGAAGACTACCCAAAAGATGGCGAGACAGTTGGATATTTACATCCCAGGAACAGGCTCTGAGAAATAACAGGACACCGTCCTCAATAAAACAGAAGAAGAAGAAGAAGAACACGTTAAAAACTTTTTACTTTTGTTTTATATGAACCTGCCCAATGGGTTGGGATTATTCCGTCTTAAATAGAAAAAACAAATAAACTTAACTCTGAACACGTGTAAACAGTTAAAAAGTCGTAAATTGTTTTAAAAGTTTCTTGATTATAAAGAAAATTCGATTATAACCACAAAAATACTTTAACAAAATGTAAATCATTTATTGATGGATGTAGTTTTGAGATGTTCAAAAACGTACATTAAAGATTTCATACATACTCGTTACTATCTATGCTAACTAACTAACTAACCATCACGCCGTCTCCCCGAAAGGGTAGGCAGAAATAATGGACTGCCACAATTTAATCGGTGCGGCACTTCATCCTTCTCTTTTCGCCCCCGCGAGAGACGCGGTGTGATGGGTTGCGAACATCATCGCCACCAATAGGCATCTCCCGCGCACTCTTCGATTGTCCAACGTCTAAAAAATAAATCTAAAACAAATGATATAAAATACAATGATATAAAAAATAAAAAATATTAACAAATAAAATTATTTAACAAATAATGTTATTTTCGATGGTGCACTTGTCGTCAGCTGGACGATACGGACATTTGTGATTATTTAATTTTTAATTCCACTGTTTTTTTTATTGATTGTAATTAGGCACTTAAAACAATCCAACACCAGCAAAAACTTAAAAATATTATTGAATAATTTATTCAAATTGTCATTGGAACAAATGAAAAATTTATTGTTTACACCTGTCCAATCCTTTTTATAAACGAAAACACTTACATAATTTCAACATCACAAATAACTATCATAAAATGCGGTAACAATCAAATAGACCAAAACAATTCACTTATATACGAAATATCTCCAAATTTACAGAAGCACCACATGAACCAAACCCAATTTTCAAAATCAGAACCAGCATCTAACTAAATAATATTAATAATTTCCAGTAATATGCTTCACTTTTATATATGAGGGTCGGTACTATCATAGAGCGCCATTGTGTACTACCCCTTTAGTTTAACACTATAAAAATAAGTATGCTTTTCAATAGTTAACACTAAAAAAACGAGTAAACGAATATTCTATAATATTGCGATATTTTTAAGCTCAAGTGGGATGGAATTACGTCATGGAATTTCTTTGTTATTTAGGATAAAGGATATTACGTGTAATAAAATTGTATTTTATCTATTTGTGTGCTGTAATAAAGTGTATATTTTCTCGTAACAAGCATTGCCATAGGCGTATTATGGAAATCGTACCTACTTGTAGTGCGCCGTGTATTCGTAACTCCGTCTAGACTCTTGTTTGTCTTCTTGTGAGACATTTAACAACAAAAATAAAAGAAAATACTAGACGATTTCGCGCGGAAAAAATACTTTATTTTATTTTTGTGTCACGATAAAAATATATTACGCCATAACCTTTTGTATATATTGTGGACATACAAAGGTGAAACAATAAAACATAAAAGAAATATTTTAACACAATAACTAAATCCAGTTTGTCGATGCCAGCAAGACCGACGAAACCGGTCGCTGTCAAAATAAAGATAATAAGTAATTAATAAAAAAACATCATTGCTGTTAAAATTTATAACAATGTTATAATATCACAATTTATTTTTATTCACTGAGAGTGTCGTGACAGCTGTTTCGCCAACCAATGTTGGCATCATCAGGTGTTTCAATAAATAGTTTATTGTAACACCTGATGATGCCAACATCGGTTGGCGAAACAGCTGTTGCGACACTCTCAGTGAATAAAAATAAATTGTGGTATTATAACAGTGTTATCATAGTGTTTCGGCCAAAATAAAGTACTATTAAAAAAAAAATTATCGTTTTATTTCAAAAATGATTATTTACCACCACGCCGCCGTTTCTCTGTAGGGCTAAGCAGATAGGTTGGACTGCCGTACTGCTCTGTTCTGACATACCTCTTACGCTTCCTCTACATTTATACATCGTAACATGCACGCTCCTCAGTTTTTCCGATTTCTAATGTGGCCGCATTTACCTATTTGATTAATTTGGTCACGTCATGCTTTCCTTGTTCTTCCACGGATTCTTTTTCCATTCACATAGCTTGTTAACAACATTTTAACCCTTATTCTCTCGTTCATTCGTTCCATTTGTCCAAACCATCTCAGGGATAATTTTTAATTTTACTTATTGAATTATTTATGAGACTTTAGTAATATCATTTGAGTTGTATTGAATAAAATGAGAACATTCTTTTGCAACGATAATCTTAACTTGAAACTCCGACGAAGAATGATTAAATGTTATATATGGTCTGTTCTACTATATGGCTGCGAAACCTGGACTCTGAAAGTGAATGAAATGAACCGGTTGGAAGCGTTCGAGATGTGGATATACCGCAGAATGCTTCGTATACCGTGGACCGATAGGGTCAGTAATGCAGAAGTACTACAGAGAGCCAGAGCCAATAGAGAGCTGTTGTCGAGTGTGAAAATTAGAAAGGTATCATATTTGGGTCATGTGCTAAGGGGAGAAAAATACCACCTCCTACGACTGATATTAACGGGTAAAGTGGAGGGACGTCGGGGAGTTGGTAGAAGGCATCTGTCCTGGTGGCGAAACATCAAAGAGTGGACAGGAATAACAAGAGTTCAGAACATGTTCCAAGTGGCGTAGAATAGAGATGCTTTTGCTGCAGTACACGCCAACGTTGGGGGGACCTGACCCGGCACCGAATGAAGAAGAAGTAATATCATTAGATTATATTTTAACGTGTTTTGTTTAGATCTTGAATTTATATTCTCTTCTTCTTCTTCCTAGCCATCCCTCTTCAAACATTCTCAATTTTCCTCTATCCCGCGCGAGTCTTATCCATCGTCTTCATTCGACTGGGATTATATCATCAGCTCATGATTCTTGGGGGTCGATCGATGCTTTTATCCCTTCTGGGTAACCATCTCTCTGTTCCCTGTCTGGTGACATGTCGTGCCCATTTACACTTTAGTTAGGCTATACTGTCTATCACATTGACATGCTTTGTACGGCGACTGATTTTGGTATGGGGTATTTTGCCCCTCAGATTTATACCAAGCAACCGTCTTTCCATAGAGCAACACATAACACAAACATTACAAATATACAAGTGAAAAAAAATATATTTCCAGTATTTTTCATTTTATTGTTTTATTCATTCATTCATATTATTATTATCTTTTTGTTGAATCGCTCTTTACATCATTACAGCGCGAGCCAAATCGATGTAAAAGGTAAATCTATCACATTGATTCTCGTTGCCATTGCTGGGAAACGAACCCGCGGCCTTTAGGGTCGCAGTCAAGGCACTCACCAATCGGCCACGAAGGTCGTCTAAAGCTAATGCTTATGATATATTAATGGATAAAATATTTAAAAGAAAAATACCAAAAATACTGATGAAAACAACAGTTTTTTAAAAGTTTTATTACATTTTTTGGAATTGACATGTTTCACCTTGCTAGGGTATTATTAAATGTCTTTGACTTTTTCAAAACCTCCCTGGCTAGGCGACATATCGCACGCTTAATAGAACACTGGCTTAACTCAAAAAAACAAGTTTTGCTCAATCCGGCATGAGTCGGTGTTTTAACAAAAACAGTCGAAAAACACGTACGAATGGATAGCGTTAACAATGTGAACGATTATCGTACGTACGAATGGATAGCGTTAACATTTTGAAAAATAGACGGATAGCGTTAACACAAGCCTTTGTCTAATGTTAATTCAGTTATGACCTAAACCATAATCGGTCAGTTTACTATTAAGCGTGCGATATATCAAACCCATAAAACAAAATAAAAACTTCTGGAAAACTGTAAGTTGCTTTAATTATAAATCATTATTCGTGAAACGATATATTATACGATAAATAAATTTCTACACATGTGCAGATTTTTATTGCTTGATGAGGACATATACCCTCGCTTGTGGTCTTTTATAATAGACTCATGAGTGGCAAAGACACTTCGTTTTTCATAATCGTTAAATATGGAAGGACAACTGTTCATCTACCTCACAGGATAATAAAGAAGAAGAAGAATATGTCATGAGTTAAGAAAAAGTTCTAGATAAAAGGATTTCTGTGAGAAAGAATAACAATAAAGATTTGTAGCTTAGATATAAATTATCTTAAGCAATATCACAAAATTCTGTCACATTGCGATAATAAATTAAATGATATATTTTCTGCTAGACTAATACTTTAATACATCATCGCAATATTTTATAAACAGTCTTGGAATCATAAAGCAATAGTAATAAATGTGCTGGAATTTTCCATCACAATTTTCTAGATTTCGATCGTTAGCAAAATTGCCCTAACGGGAAAAACACGTAATTATTTCGTTTTGCTTCATTTCTTTACCAGATCGTATCTGCTCCACGGAACGTAACTGGAAGAATATTAATATAATAAATACGTTAGTTAATCATTTATTTAACGTGCTAAGTGGCGTGGAAGCATTGCTCTAATGGGGTTAACGGGGACACGCGAATAAGCGCTCATTTAAATGTTCCTACTCCAAAACTTGATAATAATACATAAAAATTATTAAGAATTTCAAATGTGTAAATAATATATAATAATATTTTTCTTTTTTACAAACTCAAATATATTTTTATTTTGTCCTTCTTGCAGACAACGAGCATGAACTACAAGTCCTGGTGAATTGTATGTATGAGGTATGCATGCGAAATGATCTGATGATGAATGTTAATAAGTCCAAGGTAATGATTTTTGAAAAGGAAGAATCCACGACAGTCTGCAACATTAGCGTGAATGGTGAAAATTTGGAGCAAGTAGTTGAGTTCGTGTATTTAGGTAGTATGTTAACAAGAGATGGGCGAGTGGAGAGGGATATTGAAAGAAGGGTTGGGGCAGGCAACAAAGTAAATGGTGCACTTAAAGTTGTCATCGCAAACAAAAACCTATCAAAAAAAGCTAGAATGGCAGGGCACAATGGTGTTCTTCTACCGACCCTTATACTCGTATATGGAAGCGAAGCATGGAACTGGCAAAAGAAGGATGAAAGTAGATTAAATGCAGTTAAAATGAGATCTCTTAGAAGAATGTGTGGATACTCTGTGTATGATAGAGTGCCGAATGAAAATATAAGAAGTGAATGCGGTGCGAATGATGGTGTCACGAACAAAATAATGAAAGGATCATTAAGATGGTTTGGATATATTGAAAGAATGAATGAAGAAAGAATGGTAAAAAAATTATATGTTAATGATGTAAATGGAACCAGAAATAGAGGAAGACCGAGGAAAACGTGGCACGATCAAATAAATCAAATATTGAATGTCGGCCATGTGAAGAGTCAGAGAAATCGACGCGCGTGCATGACACGATGTATGAATGTCGAGGAAGCGAGAGAAATATGTCAGGAAAGAAAAGTGTGGCAGTCCATTCTTTCTGCCTATCCTTTCGGGGAGACGGCCTGATGGTTAGTTAGTTAGTTAGTTTTACAAACTCTACTAATAAAGCTAATATCGTGTAAACTTGATTAAAATTATTACAAAATATATTATTTGATTATCGCTATATTTGATAATGTATTGGCAAGGCAAACACATATTTCTTATAGAATATTATAGAACTTCTAAAAAAACAGTAGTTTTCATTCATATGTAATAAAAACATTATGTATTTCAATTTCCTCATACAATAATCGATGTTGTAAATTCATCTGTGTTTTTGCAATTGTCATTTGTGTCAATTGTTACAATGAAGACAAAGTCCGGGAAGATCTTCACAAGACACTAAAATACCTAAAAAATACACGTTCTTCTATTTATTGTTTCTTGAACAAAGACGTACAACTCCATATTTAATAATTAATATAGTTGAAAACGTCCGTCTTCTAGGAGTTTTATTAAATTTTATATAGAATGACACGTTTCCTCCTTTTACGAAATTTGATTAAACAGTAACCAGAAAGAATAGAGTGACACTGTTCTTTCCTGACATGCTTATATCGATTCTTCAACATTCATACTTCTTGTCATCCATGCATGTCGATTTATCCGGCCCTCGTGGGAATTACATACATTTAACATTTGATTGATTCGATCGTACCATCTATTCCTCGGACGGCTTCTATTTCTTGTTCCGTTTTCTAATTCAAAGAATAAGTTTTCTCGTTAATGTTAGTAAAATATGTAACCCGAATGTAGTTAATTCATTTCGTATAAAACACAAGGGAACGATTTCCAATTTCGTAAAGGAGACGTTACTAAAGAAAATAATACGTAATTTTTGTAGATATTTGGGACCTTTCAAAGTTTTCGCTTTCCGAATCCCGAGATGAGCGAAGTATGAAAAAAATGTCGAAATGCTACTTTCTAAATAAAAACATATTCAATTTTATCATAGAAAAAATCGTTCGTGAGGAAATAGACCAGAATCATACGTACTCTGAAATTCTCTCGGGTTTCATGTTAAACAAACCGCAAAATATTTCGGCTATCTCTATGTTAAACTGACTAGTCTGTGAATCCAATATATATTATTTGAAAGGAAATAAAAATATCTTATTGTATTCAAAATGGAATGAATATGTTTTACGAAATTTGTCTTCTGAATATCTTAATACATACGAGTATATATGGAAATTACGTTTATCCAAAATTTAATATAGTAAATATTATATGATATATAAATAAATGGCTATAATAATATCCAATTTTTATTTCTTACTTTTTTTAGTAGAATTTTCTAATAGAATTTCAATAATAATTCATAGTTCAACTAACTACGAATTAATTTTTGAATACATATTTTGTTATTACAACATTTTGAATGTATATAAATACTTGTAGACGGATACCCAGGCGTTATCTAGCAATACGTTAATGGCGGTAGCCTTTCACATTGCGTTAATAAAAAAGATCTTCTGTTTAATGCTTAAATTTAATCTTCATAGATGGCGCTAGTGTGTAGATTGAAACTAACATGTGAAGTTTGGTGTTACACATTAACATATATACAACATTCAAAAATTTGTCAGACATGGTGGTCGTAAGAAGGATGGAATGGGGAATGTTGTATTACATAAAGCGTGCGCTTAACTCAACCAATGATAGGTCATAATTCCTGTAAACACCTCGATGACCATATTCGGTTTCCAATTTGCATCTTCGTCTCTATTGAGATACAATTGATTCTTGACATAATTTGTTAATTAATACAAATGAAAACGTCTGCTTTCTAGAAGTTTTATGATATAATGTTTTATGTGAATGGAACTTCCATAAAACAGACGTTTTTATTCATATTAATTATTTAATATGGAGTTTTACATCTTTGTTCAAGAAACAATAAACGACATATTTTTTTGTTATAATTTTATAATAATCTAGCGCGGTGCAACAATGAGTTTAGTAATTTAAAACGCGAAATTGAAAAAAATTAATATAACAGCAAAATGACATATGAAACAATTGAAAAAAAATTATCAAAGAAATATTACGGTAAAGGCATTTGATAAATATTCTTAGTTATTTAATTTAATATTTTTATTCATAGACCGAAAACAAATAAACGTGGTAAAGTTGTTAATATCATAATGTTCTAAAACAATATTCATATGAAATAAACTTTTAATTGACATAACGTACTAAAATATAATATTTCCCAAGAACGTGAATGCAAATCAACCAAGTGAAAAGCTTAGAATACCTTTTGGATAGAGTATTCAAAACAGATATTCTATAAAAAATAGGATTTCTGTGGTCAAAAATTCGTCTTCCACGAACATTTCATCCCAATAATACATTATTTTTTGCACATAGATTATTTTTTACGTGAAACATTTACCACTATTCACATAATATATTTAAAAAAATATAAACAAAAAACCGTATTTTTCGTTATTAAATTAAAATCAGAAAATTTAATAATCAATGTTATATTTTTTATTTTTGAATGTATACAAATACTGGATTTTACCCATTGCGGGTTAATCATTTTTAAGGATTAATTGTATCTCAATAGAGACGAACATGTAAATTGTTTTGGAAACATAATATGATAGTCAAGGCGTTTACAGGACTTATGACCTGTCATTGGTTGGGTTAAGCGATCACTTTATGTTAACAACATTCCCCATTTCGCCCTTCTTACGACCACAACGTCTGACAAATTTTTGGAACTTGTATATATGCTACTATGTTAAAATACTTCACATTTTTAAGGTCAATCTACACTAGCGCCATCTATTAAGATTATTATTATTATTATTCACAAATATTTGGTCTTCAAATATTCTGGTCTTAATTCTTTGGCATATAGAATGGAATAATACTCCTAGCGGTTTCTAACAATATGTTGGTCAACAGCCTTCACATTGTGTTAATAAGGTAGTTTGCTAAATGCCGAAAATCATTCTCCATAGATGGCGTTAGTGGGTCGGTTGTATGGGTTAATTCTTGAAAAAATTCACTAATGCAACCAAATCTACATAAATGGCTGACTGAAACTGCCACGTGAAGATAAATATGGATTTTGAAGTATATATACATCTTCCAAAAATTTGTCATGCATGATCACAAATAACAAAGGTGGAATGGGGAATGTTGTAATTACATAAAGCGTGCGCTTAACCCAACCAATGACAGGTCATAAGTCCTGTAAACACCTTGATCATCCATGTTCAGTTTCCAGTTTACGTCTTCGTCTCTATTGAGATACAATTAAATTTTTTATTATTATTTGTTTCCAAAACAATTAACATCTTCGTCTCTATTGAGATACAATTAATTCTTTAAAATGTTATGTTTATTTATATACCTATACAGATAAAAATGTGTTGGTAGTAAATTTAAAAGAAAGCTAAATTTGATTATATACAATATTTTATTATAATATAATATTAAACTAAATAACTTATTGGCCATGACATATTTTCTTATTTGGGAGTGCATCCATTTTTTTTATTATTTCCAAATGTTTTTTTAAACTCAAATTGTGTCAAATGAACTGGTAGTAATCCAAGCAGGTCAACCAAATGTCAAAGTATAATGGATATTTTGTAAACTAGCGCCGCTAGTGATGACTTGTGCCCCTAAATAAGTAGACGAAAAATGTTGAGTGTAGTGTACAAGATGAATATGTATGAAATTCAAATATTCTTTAAAAATATTAGTAGATATTTCAATTGAAGCAAATTTGCTATACCATGAAATGAAGGATTTAGGTAAATGGACGTCTATTCAGTATGCTATCAGTAGTATACAGAATATTTATTTTTGCATATTTTTAAAATGTTAAAATATAGTATTCCCGTAAGTCAAAAGAAAAAGTAGTTTTCTATTTCCTCGAGAAGAAAGCGTTGGCGTGTTGAAAAAGACGCAGAAAACTTTTGTCAGATGTCAAACATGCCAATGCAATATAGTTTACTTGTTTCGTAAAAATGTTTGGCAGATTGGAAAGTTTTTTTCGAAGTATTGTAATAAATCTAGGAATACGATTCCTAAACTTATTCAAACGCATTTCACTATAGCCCCGCTTTATAATGTCTATGTGAAAAAAACTACATTTCTTAAGTCACATATTTTAAAATCCATTTATATATTCCCGGATACAAAACATTCTTCAGCAAAAAAAAGAGATATAAAGCATTTCTTTGAATTAACGAATTTTATGAATGGTTATATATTTAATTAATACGATTGACGTAATTTAATTATTAAAGTACTTAGGTAGATTAAAATAAAGTTTTTTCTTAGAAAAGCATATTTTTACAATCACAAATGAATTAATATTGTAATGATTTTTAATATTTCGATCGAACCAAATATACATCAGAGATCGACGTCTTTCATATTAGTGAAGGTACGTTCAGGAGACAAATACTCTTGACTTTAGAAAGTATCTTGTCTTTCTAATGTCGAACCAACTCTAATGCGTTCCTGGTATTACTTTGTAATTTTATAATATTTTACCTGTACTCAATAGATGCCTTAAACATTTTGCTGTTTGTAATGCCTGATTTGATTTGATATTTCAAATATATTAATGATTATTAGAATACGAGTTAAGTAATATTATCCTTCCACGTTGTGGTAAGCTATATTCTGTAGAAGATTTATTATATTTTATGCGAATGATATGTTTCACATTTCTATGGCATTTTAAAAATAAAACACACCATTCTGGTATTATTTACTCACTTTTTTATACCACACCTTACAACCCTAAAGGTATACGTGGTTCTGTAATACGCCGTATAAAAAATTGGAGGGGTTGCTAAGGTCAAATTAGGGTGTCTCACAAGCACCCCCCGAAGGTCTCAATTATTTCTAATTTTGGCAAGGGGTAGGTCTAATCTGCGCACGCGGACTCCTCTTCTCCGACCCGGTCCCTATTGCCCACCCCCACGCGAGGGGCTAATCGGGAAAAATCTTTTTGCTTTCCACTTGTGCGAAGCAAATAAACAAGAAAATCTCGTATGACTTACATTATGTGTTTTTATTACGTGTGATTTCCGTTTTTTTTATTAAGGCGTGGAATCCCATAATCATGTTTTTTTAAGTATTATATGTCAATCTGTAATAGTTATTAATAGATAGTAATTTTGTAACAAAAAATATGTATAGTTTTTAATACTTAAAACTTTAATATGAAATACAACTTACTAATCATCACGCTGTCTCCCCGAAGAAGTAGGCAGAAATAAATAACTACCTCATTGATCTTTCCTGACATACCTACTTCTTTCGATTATTCTATATTCAAACAACGAGTCATGCACGCACGTCGATTTTTCCGAATCTTTAGTTGGCCGATATTTAAAATTTGATTGATTTGATCGTGCCATGCTTTTCTCGGTCTTCCTCTATTTCTTGTTCCGTATACATCGTTAATATATCTTCTTCTTCTTAAAGTGCCCTGTCAGGTCCCCCCGACGTTGGCGATCACTCTGGTAAACTCTTCCCTACCCTGCGCTGTCGTTAATATATACTTATTTTAATTAATATAAATGAAAACGTCTGTCTTCTAGGAGTTTTATTAAATTTTATTTATAATAACATGTTTTGCCCTTCTAACCCATTATCAAATCATTTAATAATGCCTTTGAAGAGCGAACATGTAATGACATAAAACATTTAATAAATATCCTAGCAGACAGATGTTTTCATTTAAATTAATTATTTAATATTGAGTTTTACCGTTTTACGTTTTTTCGTCCAGGAATTTTTTTTTACTTTCATTATCATTCTTTCTTCATTAATTATTTCCACTTGTCCAAACCATCTTAATGACGCTTTTACTATTTTGTTCATTACGCTTTCATTTGCACTGCATTAATTAATAATGTTATATTTACATTTGTTACAGTAACATACACAGATTTAACACACACTCGTCTGAGAGATCCCATTGATACTAAATATCATATTTTTTTGCCAGTAATATAAAATAATTGTAAAAATAATAATCCCAGAAAACTTACAGTCTTTAATAAAATTGATTTAATGTTAACTAATTTATTATTTTTTTCAGGTACGCTGACACAAGTAGGCGTCTAGTTTGGTGCTCACAGCTACGCTGCGAGCTAGGTAACATCCTAGCACCCGCTTCGCTCCACGCTACGTGACTTTGTTGTAGATGCGTTACACTTTCGTTTCATGCGAAGTTCTTCGGTGTGACTCTAGTCACATATACGAGTATGTCAGGTGAAAAATGTTTATATATATATCTCTTTATATTATCTTTTTACGATTAGAATACTGAATGATCACGGCAATTACATCGCTGTACACAGAAAGCACTGCTAGTGTCAGAGTAAATGGGAATCTTACAGCCTGGTTTGATATCAATAAAGGTGTCAAACAGGGGTGTGTAATGTCTCCATGGTTGTTTAATCTATATATGGACAAGTGTATGAAAGAGCTGAAAGGGTTGGAAGCAGGTGCAAAAATGGAAGGTGTGTCAGTAAGCTGTTTGTTGTATGCGGACGACGCTGTGCTACTTGTAGACAACGAGCATGAACTGCAAGCCCTGGTGTCTAGTATGTATGAGGTATGCAAGCGATACGATTTGATGATGAATGTGAATAAGTCTAAGGTAATGATTTTCGAAAAAGAAGGAAGCATGACAGTCTGCAACATTGGTGTAAACGGTGAAAATCTGGAACAAGTGGATGAATTTGTTTATTTAGGAAGTATGTTTACAAAGGATGGGAGGGTGGAGAAGGATATTGAAAGAAGGGTTGGGGCAGGCAACATAATAAATGGTGCACTTAAAGTTGTCATGGCAAACAAAAGCCTATCCAAAAAAGCTAAGTTGGCAGTGCACAATGGTGTTCTTGTGCCGACCCTTATGTACGGAATGGAACTGGCAAAAGAAGGATGAAAGTAGAATAAATGCAGTAGAAATGAGATCTCTAAGACGAATGTGTGGCAAATCTGTATATGATAGAGTGACAATTGCAAGTATAAGAAGTGAATGTGGTGCGAATGAAAGTGTTATGAACAAAATAAGAAAAGGGTCATTAAGATGGTTTGGACACATGGAAAGAATGAGTGAAGACAGAATGGTAAAGAAGGTATATGTAAACGGCGTGAACGGAGCTAGAAATAGAGGAAGGCCGAGGAAAACGTGGCACGATCAAATCAATCAAATATTGAATGTCGGTCACGTGAGAAGTCGGAAAAATCGACGTGCGTGCATGACAAGATGTATGAATGTAGAGGAAGCGAGAGACGTATGTCAGGACAGAACAGTGTGGCGTTCCATTCTTTCTGCCTACCCCTCCGGGGAGACGGCGTGATGGTAAGTTAGTTAGTTAGTTACGATTAGAATACGAATTAGTTTTTTTATAAATACCTTTTTTTAAAAAAAAATGATTTAACCTAATTCATATTGATTTTAGATTTTAAAAATCCTCTATCGTATTTTATACTGTAATCAAATGAATTTACTGAAATTTCTTGATGTAAATAGGCAAAAACCTGAATTGCGTCAAGAAAAAGTACGAGAATGTTTTGAATACAAGAGAGAGAGAGAGAGAGATGTACTAAGATTCTCTAACTAACTAAACAAACTAACTAATTAACTAACTATCACGCCGTTTCGTGACATGCATACATCATCGTGACATGCACGCTCGTCGATTGTTGTTACTTCGAACATAGCCGCCTTTCAATAATTGATTAATTTGGTCATGCCATGTCTTACTTGGCCTTCCTCGACTTCTTTCCCATTCAAACTATTTGTATATATCTTTTTAACCATTCTTCTCCATCCATTCGTTCCATATGTCCAAACCGTCTTAGTGACCCATTCTTAATTTTATTTTTCACGCATTCATCCGCCTTACATTCCTTTCTTACTTCATCATTAGATATTCTATCATACATTGTTTTTCCGCACATTCTTCTTAGTGACCTCATTTTTATAGTATTTATCCTACTTTGATCCTTCTTCTGCCAACTCCAAGATTCTCTAAGTAATTTGAAATGCACACGATGCCCAAGAACGAATTTAGATTATTTTAAATGTTGTTCTGATTATTGTTTATGAAAGTAGTGTAGAAAACAAAAGTTGACCAACTGTTTGGTAATGTTTTTTTTTTTTTTTTTTTTTAAAAAAAAAGACTAATATCAAAGATTTACATCAATGATATTAGAATTTATTTTACAATCTTCAATGTGAGCAGAAAATAGCTCATTATTATGAAGAAGGAATCTGGTCGTGTCCAGGCTTGAACCCATGTCCCCTGGATCAGGAGCCAAGCGTTCTATCCCCTAGACCACCACCCGAATAATTAATTGGGATTTTTTTAACGTTTGTAAAAAAAACTTAAATTAAAAGTAAAAATTTATTACTGTTTACGATTGTACAGTGAACCAAGTTTTTAAAAGAAAGAAAATTTCACAGGGGCTAATAGTTTTAAATAACAATTTAAAATAACGATGTTTTTTAGAACTACGCCTACTTTTGTCTTTATTTTGACAGCGACCGGTTTCGCCAGGTTAGCTGGTGTCGACAGTACCGTCTGTCGATATCAGCTAACCTGGCGTTTTTAAGTTACTGTTATTTTATATTGCTTTAAAGAATTTTAATATATTTTCCTTTTTTCAAATATAATGGAATAGCATAGAAGTATTTTATTTTATACGGAAAAGAGTTACGGAAAAAGCAAAGTAGGGAGGTAGGGAAAACTTTTTAAATATAGAACGCTATTTATAGGCGCCGCGAAATTCCTTGAATAACTTTTTCCCTTAAGCATTTTTGACAAAGCTTTATTGTGCTTTAATATTACAAAATACTTTATGCATTTAAATATTGAATTACGTTTTAAGAATGATGTTACGAAATTCTGGGATAAAATTATTACCATTTCAAACATTAAAAAAAAACAATTATCATTTAACCTCTCTGTGCATTCCGCTCCAACCGTGGGGCGCTGAAATACTGAGTCAGATAGCGCTAGGCCCCATGCGTGGGGTGCACTTTTATCTTACTATTAAAGAGGTTAATAAGATGAAATTAAGGATTAATTGTATCTCAATAGAGACGAAGATGTAAATTGGGAACAGAATCTGGTAGTCGAGGAGTTTACAGGACTTATGATCTATCATTTGTTGGGTTAAGCGCATTCTTTAGGTAATACAACATTCCCCATTCCAAACTTCTTACGATTACCATGTCTGACC
Source organism: Lepidostoma basale (assembly GCA_022606425.2). NCBI lineage: Eukaryota > Metazoa > Arthropoda > Insecta > Trichoptera > Lepidostomatidae > Lepidostoma > Lepidostoma basale. The sequence goes on along the minus strand of JAHDVF020000282.1, from coordinate 47,988 downwards.
AATTTTTGGAAGTTGTATATATGTATAACATGCTACACCACAATTCACATGTTCTATTTCAATCTTCACACTAGCGCCATCTATGAAGATTGGATTAAGCATTAAGCAGAAGATCTTTTTACTAACGCAATGTAAAAGGCTACCGCCATTAACGTATTGCTAGATAACGTCTGGAGATGTCACTCAAATTTATATGCATTTTTTTTAACTTATACCATTTTTTGTTTTTACAACATTTTGAATGTATACAAATACTTGTAGACGAATACTGGATTTTACCCATTGCGGGTTATCATTTCAAGGATTAATCTAATCCTTGAAATAATAACCCGCAATGGGTAAAATCCAGTATTCGTCTACAAGTATTTGTATACATTCAAAATGTGGTAAAATATGAAATCAGTGTAAATATAACAATGTTTGCAATTTTTTATTATTTTTTATTACAAAGTTATCTAAATTCTAAATAATAATATATATAAATAAAGTGTTTTTTAAATATAAATTATTTAAACCAGAGAGAGAGTAGATCCAGACGAAGATACTAAAGGGATTATATAGCCAGAATGGATAGTGACGAACTTGCATATAAAGCGACAAAAGAAATCCCCTCTGGACACATTCCACCTGAAAGAGCATCTAAGAGATGGAGAACAGTTGGGTTTCATCATCTCAGGAGACATAATTTGTGTGTCACAGATCGTCAGATCTTTTTAAAGTAAAATAAGACATTTTTACTATAAAAATTATCAGTTTTATCAATTTTTTTTATGAATTACTGTACCGTTTTCCACTTTTTTTAAAAGTGAAAAAAAAAACAGTGTTTTAATTCCTAAAAAGCGTCTTTGTGAAATTCCACAGTGTTGTTACTTTAAGCTTATAAAAAGCTGGGTTTAATATTTCCATTAAATAATTTATTTGATTAAAATTCAACAGTTTTATTGTATTTCAATGATTATATAACTCAAGGTAATATTATTAAATTGTTTTGAAATAATTGTGTTTTTTTTTTTTCGAATTTTTGACAGTTTATTCATTGTTTTGTTCAACATTATTAAATGTTTTATTTTTGTAATACTGTTATTACGCTTTCAAAATGTATTTTTATGGGATCGTCGCGACAGCTGTTTTGCCAGTTTAAGTTGGCATCATCAAGTGTTACATACAACAAACAACATGAGTTATTTGAAATGAGTTAAGTAATATCGGATGATACCAATATGGTTGGCAAAACGGCTGTCGCGACGATCTTATGAAAATAAATCGTGATACGTATAATAGCAGTGCTTCAAAATCATTTTTTTATGAGGTTATAATATAATATTAAAAAGCCGTCAATTATGACACACGAAAAGAGGAATTTATTTTGTGGCTTTCGTACACAAGGCACGTTTCGTATTTCCTATCAGATATCGCTCAATCGGAATCATCTGTATTGCGGAGAATCCCGCCGTTCAGTAAATTATGGTTTCAGCGGAGAAGTGAGAAATATACGAGAAGAGATATATTGCCCTAACGAACTAAACAATGACAATGAATTCAGTACCTACCGTTCGCATTAAACCATTAAGGTAGCTACTTAGACATATCACAATGTGACTATCCAATTAAAAAAAAATATATTTTGACAATGTGATCTTACACATATTAGTTAAAATATATAAACTTATAGATACAAAATAAAACACTTTGTGGTTAACCACAGTATGGTTATTATAATTGATGCCAACTAGTTTCACTAGGACCCAAGCTTTATTAGGGGAAAGTATATAACATCAAAACGGAACAATTTACAATGGAAACAATTTACATCTTCGTCTCTATTGAGATACAATCAATCCTTAAAAATGACTAACCCGCAATGGGTATAATCCAGTATTTGTCTACAAATATTGGTAACATTCAAGAAAAAAAAACAAAAACTGGTCCAAGTTTAAAAAAAACATAAAAATTGGAGAAGTATTCTCCTGGCGTTGTCTATCAAATGTAACCTTTCACATTGCATAAATAAAAGATTTTCTGCTTAATGTTTACACCTATTCTTAATAGATGGGGCTAGTGTAGATTGAACTAGTAACATGTAAAGTGTGGTGCAACATAGTAGCATATATACAACTTCCAAAAATTTGTCAAACGTGTAGTGTTCGTAAGAAGGGCGGAATGGAGAATGTTATTAACACAAAGCGATCGCTTAACCCAACTAATGACAGGTCACAAGTCCTGTAAACGCCTCGACCACCATATTCTGTTTCCAAAAAAAAACAATTTACATCTTCGTCTCTATTGAGATACAATCAATCCTTATATAAACAGAGTTGTAATACTGCCTTGATGACCCTGGGTAACTAGTTGGCATCGATTAAAATAACCATACCGTGATAAAATTCAAAGTGTTTCATTATACATATATCTATAAGTTTAAAATGTTTAACCCCAAAGTGAATCAAATATTGAATGTCGGCCACGTGAGGAGTCAGAGAAATCGACGCGCGTGCATGACACGATGTATGAATGTTTAGGAAGCGAGAGATATATGTCATGAAAGAAAAGACGACCTTCGTGGCAGAGTGGTTACGAGCTTTGACTTCCATACCGAAGGTCCTAAGTTCGATTACCGGCGATGGCAGTGTGATTGTCACACTGTCTTTGGTCTGGTGTAGAATTCACGTGACAATAAAATGGCGATAGATTATACCAATATGTGCACCATCTAAAAATAACATTTTGTGTTAAATTATTTTTCTTTGTTATTTTATTTGATATCATTGTATTTCGGATAATTTGTTTTAGATTTATTATGTAGACGTTGAACGATCGAAGTGTGCGCGGGAGATGCCTTTTGGTGGCGATGAGGTTCGCAACCCATCACACCGCGTCTCTCGCGATGGCGAAAAGAGAAGGATGGAGTGCCGCATCGATTAAAGTGTGGCAGTCCATTCTTTCTGCCTACCCTTTCGGGGAGACGGCGTGATGGTTAGTTAGTTAGTTTTATATTTATTATTATTATTATTATAATTAAATATTTATTGAATCGCTCTTTACATCTTACAGTGCGAGCCAAATCGAGTCAAATTGATTAAGAGGGTAAAGCTATCATGTTGATTCTCGTGACATGTGATTGCTCGCTTATCTTTCGCCTTTTTATTGTCACGTGAATTCCACACAGTGAAAAACACACTGCCATCAACGGGAATCCAGACCTTCGGTGTGGCAGTCAAAGGACTTACCACTCGGCCACAAAGGCCATCATATACAATATATCGTGATACGTGTTTAATATTTTAATAATAGGGTAATAACATTTTATAATACATTTTTTGTTAGTTTTTTTTATGGAATAAATTATTCAAATGATTTACAATAACTAACATATAAAAAGTGCTACACTATAGTGAGAAATAAAGTGAATAACTTATGACATGTTTATCAGAGGAAATGGTTTATCCATTAAGGATGAGACGCATTACACTGAATCAGTCCTAATGCTGAAATTGTGTACAGTCGGTGACCTTATCCATCAGTTATAGGTATATACTGTGTACTATATTGTATGGCTTAAAGGATGATTCGAAATGCAACATGTATATGTTCCATTGTTTTGTGAGTAGATGCTGTTAGACATTCAAAGCTACTTCTTCTTCTTCTTCAAGTGTCCTGTCGGGTCCCCCCAATATTGGCGATCACCTCGGCGAACCTGTCCCTGTCCTGCGCCGCTCGGAACAGCTCCTCCACACTTCGGATGCCGGTCCACTCCCTCACGTTTCGCAGGACATTTGTCTCCTTCCGGGCCCTCGGCGTCCCTCAATTGTCCCCTCCAATATCAGTTGGAGAAGGTGGTACTTTCCCCCACGCAGTATATGACCTAAATGTGAGATCTTTCGAACCTTGATAGTTGATAACAGTTCCCTGTCAACTCTAGCTCGCCTCAGGACTTCGGTATTGGTAACCATTTCTGTCCAGGGAACTCTCTGAAGATGACTAATTAATGTCATTTAATTGTTTCTCATACCCTCATGTATGGAAGTGAAGCTTGGAGCTGGCAAAAGAAGAATGAAAGCAGGATAAACGCCGTAGAAATGAGATCACTAAGAATAATGTGCGAGAAAACGAGTATGATAGAATACCGAACGATGAAATAATAAAGAAATGTAAGGCAGATGACTGCATCATGGATAAAATGGATCCGTGAGATGGTTTGGACATATGGAACAAATGGATGAGAGTAGAATGGTTAAAAAGTTGTACACAAGTAGCGTGAGTGGAAAAAGAAGCCGAGGACGACCAATAAAAACATGGCATGACCAAATTAATCAATTACTAAAAGGCGGTCACATTCGAAGCCGGAATAATCGAGCCCGAGAAGTATGCCAGGAGAGAGCATTGTGGCGATCCATCCTATTTGCCTACCTCTCAGGGGAAATGGCGTGATGGTTAGTTAGTTAGTTAGTTAGTTTAATTGTTTCTTGAACAATGATGTAAAACTCCATATTAAATAATTGATACGAATGAAAACTTCTGTTTTCTAGAAGTTTTATTATATTGTATCTGAATGTAGATGTTTCACCTGTCCAAGACATTATCAAATGTAGCTAAAATCAAATGGATTGATCTTTTTATACACGAGCATCGTCACGGTTACAAAATAAACGAGTTTGTTACGTTCGAGCATATGCTTGTTCCTCCATATAACGTCCAATAAGCAACCAAATATCGTCATGAGAATTAATATGATAGTTATTATATATAGCTCGTGATCTAAAGATATAAATAGCTATTCAACAAAATAATAACAATAATAGTAATATGCCCCACATTGGATCAAAATATTTTGACTAATTCTCTTTTTATGACGGGTTCCTGTGCCTCGAAACATGTTTTAATAATTAAATTTAAAATTTATTTCTATTTTAAATAAAGTGTTGTGTTGCAAAGCAAAAATATTGTTTAATTATGAATCCGCAATACAAAGTAATGGTGAATGTAGAAATTCTTGTCTAACTTACGTGATTTAATTAATTACTCTAATGATTCTAAAATATATTTATTTTATTATATGATAGTTAGGACCAAACAAGTTTTAAGGACTTCCGAGATGAAAACACTGAGGATAATACCAGCCAAGACACTGAGAGAACAAGCGAAGATACCAGAATTAGTGAGATCTGTAAGGCTGAGGTATTATAAGATGAAGTTGACAGAAAAGGAAGGACTGGTACGGTCATTTTCAAAGAATGAACATCATCAGACTCACCTATATTACACTGCATAATCAGCTTTATGGACTCGTTCTCTTGGAAGACCTCCTAAAATATGGAAGGACAGCTGGGAATCAACCTTATAGGAGAAGCAACCCTCTGGAGACAAAGGTCTACAACAATAATAATAAGAAGAAGTTAAAATAATTCTGCACTGTAATTGGTTGTAAAACATGAATTCTGGAATAAACAAAATAATGGCAATATCAGGTAAAATCTCTCTAAAATAATTTGTTATTTGGCAAGGATTACCCAGGATATTCTCGAATGCACAGCAAATCTAATTATGCTCAAACTTAATTTTTCATTATATCATACATTTTTTGTACCGCCCCTGACACGGCTCTCTGGGGTAATGCACCCAGTGGCAGCACGTTGCACCTTCGTTAGGGCGAAAATTAAAGCTATAAAAATGAACACTACAACTCTCGACTTTTCACTGCGAATGGAAAATTAAATTGCACCGCTGTTGTTGAATTTTAATGAACACGTCTGTATGGAAAAATTATAAATTACGTTAAAATGAGAAGTTTCATATTACTTCCAGATTTTTTTCTTCATTTTGACCAGCAGTTAAAACACGAATGGTTTCTTTTTTATGTCGTAATTTTATGTTGTATAATATATTTAAAAACGTTTTAGTAAAATGCTAACTTTAACAACGCCGTTTTTGTAATATAATCGCCTAAAGACCGTATTGAGACGTGTTTTATATTTAAAATGAACGCTGCATCTGAGTTTGACGAAGGGAGATTTTTCTAAGCTAATGGGCGGGTTACTTCAAAAGCTTGATCCTTGTAATGCTTTGGCTCAACTAATCTACCTATTGCGGAGAACATTTCTAGCAAAGTGTGTATTTCCTTGAATTTAGGCTACTCCACGAAGCGCTTTAAAGTTTGCCTTATTAATTTTATATGATTATAATATATAAGATTATAATATAATATATAAAATATAATGTTCTTTGTTGTGTTATGTTAGACTTTTTGGATTTTTTTGAAATGAGTCTTGCAAGAATTAATGCATTTAATTATTAAACGCATTCATAATATTGAATGCATATTGAAGTTGGTATACTTGTTGTTTTGGAATATTTGCATATATTCCATTTTTGAAAGTGTCAGGGGGGAAACCCCCTTTGACGGATTTTAATCACCTTAAATTTACGTAACTGGCGCTATGTTATTAATTTTGGATTTTAGTGACACATTGACGTCAAGGTGTACAGTTTGAAGATTTATGAAGTTTTTGAGAACAATGTCATTATCAGCTGTAGCAATTGAAGAATGATCTATTAGGTGTTGACGCTTTGCGGAAGTCCAGAGAAATTCCATTAATGATAGATTATCTTCTATATTCGCCATACTTTATGTTGTTATAATACTTTATTTCTCTTTTCATTTTTTAATTTACTTTGAATATACAACACTTATATAAAAAAAAAAAATACATAGACATGTTTCGGACAAGCAGTCCTTCTTCAGTGATACATATTTATAATCGAATTTTAAATATTTATCACTGAAGAAGGACTGGTTGTCTGAAACATGTCTTTGTAATTAAATTATTTTAATATAATTATTGTTTATACAAAGTATATAAAAATAAAAAGAGAAATAATGATAGATTAGGTTTGAATTTGTTAAATGCTATCCATTTAGATATGGCATCCATGCAATTGATATATATTGATTTTAGATATTTAGTGTCATCAGGCTTCCAGAAAAAATCGAGTTTCTGGTCATGGATTAAATCATGTAAGAGGAGAGAAAATGAATATGTTTTTTTGGCAATTTCGTTTATGAACTTAATAAATACAGAGTATAGAGTCTTGTAGTACACTAAATTAAATATAATTGTTTGTGGTTTTCTTACCTGCGTGCTGCAGAGTTTGTTTATGTGCAATTTGTAGAATTTCCTCTTCCTTCTTCAGTGTAAACAATATTTTAGAGAGGGATGTTGTTTATCTGAAACATGCATGAAAATATTAAACCATCGTTATACAAAGGTAAAAAGATTAATTGTTAAGATATCTAGATAGAAAGATCTTTAGAGAACTCTGTGAAAATGAGATGAGAAGGATATGGTATAACCATGAGGTGGAAAATCCTTATATTGAACCTAACATTGTAAGGTTTATAAAAATATCCTTGGACGGTTAGGGTTGCTCCAATAAATGAAAAGAAATCGAATTAAAAAAATCATGAACTGGAACCTCTCTATGTTAATGGAGTGTTGAGGATAAGTTGCAACCATGAGCTGGAAAATCTTTACAATGAACTAAAAATAGTAAGTAAGATTGTGACACCACCTTCGAATCGGAGAAACCCGAATTCCAAAAAAGATTCACGAATTCGATCAGATGGAAGACGAAGTGTGGGAAGACCTCAACATATTATTGTTATTCCTTTGTACTATTTGATTCTCTCTCTCTTACTTGTACAAGTACTCGTAATCTGTATTATTATTTTTTTGACATCCAATTACATCCTTTAATTATATCATATTAACTATTTTTATTGTTTGATTCTTTAGTACATATTTGTATTTATTTATAAATATGTATGATTTATTGATATATGTATGATGTATGATTTATTTATAATGTATGATCTTTTCTTACTGTGAATAAATTATAATATTGTTTCTTGATCAATGATGTAAAACACCACATTAAAAAATTATACGAATGAAAACGTCTGTTTTATAAATGTTTTATTACATTTTACGCTAATGACATGTGTCGCCTGTCAATGTGGCTACATTTGATAATGCCTTAGACAGGCGAAATATGTCATTCACCAAAAATATAATGAAACTTTTAGAAAACAGATGTTTTCATTCGTATTTTGTGAATAATTGTTATAACACAGGCTTCGCCTAGTGATAATTAAAAATAGGCCAAAATGAAAAAAAAAACAATAATAAAATAACTCACGTGGCCAACATTTAATAATTAATTGATTTGATCATGTCACGTTTTCCCCGGTATTCTCCTATATCTTGTTCTGTTTACATCGCTAACAAATAGGTACTTTCTTTATTTCATTATTTCCATGTATCCAAACCATCTTAATGACTCTCTCATTATTTTTTGGCATAACACTTTCATTCACATTGCATTCACTTTTTGCATTACACACTCTATTATATGCAGATTTACCAGAAATTCTTATATGAGATCTCCTTCGTACTATATTTATTCTACTTTCAAATAAATAATATTTTAACTCAAAAAAATATACCCCAATATTAAGACAAACGTGAATAAAAAACAGTTGGTTATATAAATACTTGCTACGAATTGGTAGCTATATAATTATCTTTCTAGTGTACCATTTTTAGGTCACGTTTCCAGGAGTCCACGTTAAATGACGCAAATAAAAAATAAACCAGGAAACGAACACGTAAGGCCACGTGGAAAATATAAGGCGGCCGGCTGTATCAATGCGGCCAGGAAACGCAGGTCAAACTCACCTTTCGTGGCAAATTATTTTAATGTATGGGAGACCAGGGAAGCTTCGTGAAGTTACTAATTAGAGTAGTCATTACGAAAGTGTTTCGTTAGCACTTTATATAAAAACATTTTATTATGTTATTTTCTTATTCCTTTAACTTGACGTTAACACTATGGAATTCCATAATAACAATTTTTCGAAACATGTTAAGAAAATTAAACTGAAAAGTTGAAAGCACAGTATTTTCAGTCATAAAAAAATCCTCGAACGTAATTAAAATGCAAATTTTTCCCAAGACTAGGAAAAAAGATGAATTGTTAGACTCATACACCATGTCATTTATTCGTTAATCTTAACATATAAAGCGTGTCACGCGAACATTGATATTTTTCCGGATCTTTAAATGCCAGATCGTCACCTGAGAGTAAGAAGGTTCCAACTGACAAAAGTAAAAAGCTGAGAAAAATGAAGTCAAAGTTTTGTTGGTTTCAGGTGTGTATTTTGGAATAAAGGGGTTTTATTCCAATATCCAGAGATTCTTTTACCGAGAAACGTGTAAATTTTGTCTGGCAACAGTTGAAATAATAAAGATCTAAGTTTAAATGAATCCTTCTTCAGTGAATCGTGTGTTTTGAATGATCAGATGGAACTTGATTCTTTTCATAACATCAAAATCACGATACTTTTACATGTTTTTTTTAATTGTGCGTATAGATAAGGTTAGTAAGAACCCTTTTGATGAACCCCAAATGTGAAATTTTGTTAGTTGGAACCCTCTTACTCTCAGGTGACGAGATATTGCAAGTATTTAATTTTTAATAGCCTACAAGTTAATCTTTAGAACTCATATTAGAAAAATGATTTTGCAGTATTATTAATAGTATTAATGTGTATACAAAATGATCTATAAGAGAACTATTCGTAGTTTTTTCCCACTGTATTCCTCTTGGGAATTTTTAGTATTAGGTATACTCACCCATTTAAGAAAATTCTTTGAGAACTTTAGAAACTTGGAATATTCCAGTATATATTAAACCGTCAGTTTTCTAGAAGTTTTATTATATTATTTGGGAATGATATGTTTTTCCCTTCTACGGCATTATCTAATATTTGACAATGACTTAGAAGGGCGAAACATGTCATTCCCATTATATGTAATTCTAGAGAACTGACGTTTTCATTCGTATTAATTATTTTATATGGAGTTTTCCATCATTGTTCACGAAATAATAAATATACTAAACCATCCAAATAATACAAAAGAACACTTTAAATCATCCAAAACACACTGTTTTATCTGGCGAAATGCAGAACCAATCTGCCTCTGGTAATAATTAGTTGATACAATCATACAGCTGAAATTGTTTGCTTCGATAACAGACATTTTTTATGTTGACAAAACAATGTTCAAGTGAGAAAAATACTCAAAATATTGTATAAGATTCAGCTTTTTAATGGTGCACATGTTATCAACTGGACGATTCGAACTTTTGTGTTAAATCTAATTAAATTTATTATTCCACGTATCCACCGTTCTTTTAATTAATTGTAATAATGGCACTTAAAACTATCTAACACCAGCAATAACTTCAAAATGATATGAAAGAAATGATTCAAATTGACATTGGAACAAAAGCACGTAAAGGTTCGAAAAAAAGCCGTTTGTATAAAACACCTCAATGTCATACAAAGTATCTACAAAAATTATTTGAATTAGCATCTTCATATTATAGTCAGGGATGGGTCTCGGCAGATTCCAAAATTATTTTCACTGTTTTGTCTAACACTTATTAATAGAAAAAATATAATTTCAGAAACTATGAACCTTCGGATTATTGATGGTTGAGGTATTAGTTTTGTTAAACTCCATTATTAATTTATAAAAGTAAACACGATTGTTTAGTGGTTTTATTTGGATTTATTTTTATATAAATTGTGACAAATTTGTTTCGCCTTGCAAGGACATTCTTAAACCCCGCCCTCGCAAGGCGAAACAAATTTGTCACAATTTATATAATTTTTTATAAATAAAATCCAAGTAAAACCACTAAACAATCGTTTTTACTATTATTAACCTTTAAATTGTTGCCAAAAATGCAAACTACGCTGGCTACCGGAAAGCATTGTTATTGTATTAAAATTTTGCTTCGGAATAAAATTTAGACTTAGACTTAACATTGTGGACTTGCACTTGGACTTGGACTTGGCTATAATGGCTATTCGTCTTACGTCTATAGGAAACATTGTTGGAAATGTGATGTGGTAGTGGTAGTGTTTTATGGAGGAGCTAGATGTGTGGTCCGTAGTTCTTCTCCGAAGAAGGCGAGTAGAGTATGATGGGATCAGTTTTATTATTTAATTATCATATTAGTTTGAAAAAAAAAGAAAACGAAAAACGACAAATAAATTAAAAACTTTTTAACACATCACGTAATTCAACTACTAATTTCTTAAACTAATCCATTGTTTTACCCGAAACAATAAAAAACATACATTTTATGAGATTGTTGTCAGCTGTTTGTAACATCTGATGATGCCAACATTTGTTGGAGAAACAGCTGTTGCGAAATCTCATAAAAAATAATTTGTGACACGTTTTATAGCAGTGTTTCAAAATTAAAACATTTAAGCTTAATTTATACAACACATGTCACTGATAGATCAAATTCTTATAATCACACATCAAACAAATTCATATAACACATTCCTTCTTATCATGAGTAATAATCATGGATGTAATAAGATATTAAATAATTTCGAATAAACATTGACTTGACTTGATCGTTGGTAGTTCAAATAAATTTGATTAGATCCACATCCTATTTACGAAACTTTTTGCCATATGATGTCATTTAAAAAAATATTATTCAAAACATGAAATCGATATCAACCGGATTAAAAGCGATACTCTTTTAAGCAAACATACTAATAACGAGTGCTGTTCCATTTTCAAATTATCTTAAAAATTCTCAGGTTTAATATAAAGTAGAATTATGAATAAAATAGATATCAATATGAATGGTTGGTCACGTTAGAAGTCGGAAGAATCGACGAGCGTGTATGACTTGTTGTATGAGTATGGAGGAAGCTAGAGAGGTGTGTCAGGATAAAGTAGTGTGGCGGTCCATTATTTCTGCCTACTCCTGCGGAAAACGGCGTGATGGTTTGTTGTTGTTGTTGTTGTTGTCAATATGAATGAAAATGTCTGTTTTCTAGAAGTTTAAGTAAAATTTATAGGAATGAAATGTATCGCCTTTTTAATGCATCATTTGATAATGCCTTAGACGGGCAAAACACGTCATTCCCATAAATTTTAATAAAATAATTTTCAGGAAAATTGACGTTTTCATTCGTATTCATTATTTTATATGGAGTTTTTAAACTTTTTTTTAAGTCTCCTAAATCACAGAAATGAGAACTCTAAGAATCGTTGTGGGAACGATACTCCGAGACTTAAGAAATTCCGAAATAAGAAAGATCTATAATGAGGAGGATTTTGTGCGATTGGGAAGACTAAGAAGACGCTACTGAAGTGATCATGTGGAGAGAGCATGATATAGTGATAAGAAAAGCAGCTAAGGAAACAACAGTAAATAGACCTCCAGGAAGACCATCCAAAAGATAACGAGACAGTTGGACATCAACCTCCATCAACAGGCACCGAGAAATAACAAGACACCTTCCTAAATAAAGCAGAAGAAGAAGGGTTTTACATAATGGTTCAAGAAACAATAAATAAAATGTTATTAGTTTACCACTTCGATGTTCAATCTATTACCACTTCAAAAAAGTGAGTAAGTATAAATAGCCATTAACGATCCACTATTGAAATGAATTATAAATGAGAAATTTCCTACGTTTGGCATTTAAAATAATTTTATAGCGAAAGTCGGCCAAAGGAAATTAAGCTTTGATGCCGATGAACGATAAGTTATTCATGGCGATACTTGGGTGGTGCCCACCTTCCTTGAATCATTTAATAACTGGGTAGGTGATTTTATATCACACGATATTTTTAAAATAATTGGATCGTTTGATTGCAGTAGTAATTCATTTATAACGCTCTAGCTGCAAGTGCATGCAATTAAATTATAATATTTTCATTATATAAACCTGTATTTGCCTTTTCGTGATATTCGTTTTGACTATGCTATTGAATTAGATTTCCCATGTTTTAACCATTTTTATTGTATTAACTAGCTGTACCCGGCCACGCGTTGCTGTGGCTCAGTCTGGATTTATTTAAAACAAAAGGAAATTTTAAATTAGAAAGGTAAAAACACGCGTCAATTGGAATTCAACGTTGTGTCAAAATTTCAAAACAATCGGTGCATAATTTTCGAAAACATAAAATTAGGAACATTATCATAGAAGGTTGCTCACCGCTTACCAGAAGCTGTTATATGACGCAGCGACGCCCTTTCGTCGACTTCGCTCATACAATCCCTAGGCCCGCCTCGCGTTCACAGAGGAGCAAAAGATCTAGCTTAATTTCTATTCATTTCTTTGTCCCAATCTCACAAAACAGAGCAAAATATGTTACATGATTTTATAGCTCATTATAAAATTATTTCAAAAATATTGGTGAAGGTGAGACAGAGTTTGGGATAGGAGAGAAAATGTGGAATGTTGAAAAAAAAATCCTAAGGAAATAGAGAAAACACTGGTCATGGAAACTAGGGGCAAGAACGCAGGGAACCTAACATTTAATGTGTACAAAAGAAAAAAAAAGGATTAGAAAGGGGTCCCACAAGTTGTCTCCTCCCCCCCAGCGAGGAGTCTGACATTCCATAAGATAACGAACAAATGAAGATTTCTTTTTCTTCTTCGAGTATCATGTCAGGTCCCCTCGACGTCAGCCATCACCCTGGCGTAAGCCTCTGTCCTGTGCTAGACGGAACCACTCCCCCATCCCCCGAACTCTGGTCTATTCCTTGATATTCTCGAGCCAGGACAACTGGGGTCTTCCCACACTGCGCCTACTCTCGATCTTCCCTTTTATGATGAGGTAGAGCAGTTCATATTTCTCGTTGCGGAGAATGTGTCCCAAAAACGAACATTTACATTTTCCATTTATGTAGACAGATAGTATATAAGTATATAAGTAGAAACTATGAACAAAAAGTATATGGCATATTATTGTGCCGTCTTTATACATTATTATCGTATCTAAGGGTTTTGAAGCAGATTCACGGTTCCTCGTGAATACCAAATTACCCGCAAATTCACTGGAACCATTTGAACTGAACTCTGGTAAACTAATACTATATGTTTATACTCGATTGAGCACACAAAGTAATCGCTCTACATGTTAATCAAACAATACATTGTCGTGATCTTTGGATCCCGGCTTATAGGAAATATCTCGCCGATAAGGATGTACAGCACCTAGCGATATTTCGATTCTTCGAGTTTTTAAATGCGAATTGCTTGCGGATTTAAATTGTGGCAGACTAAGATATGATATGCGAAAGAAAAAAAATTTTGATGTGCAAATGATTTGCAAATTATATTTAAACAGACAGACCTAGAGATATCTATATGTTGAATGGCGTATCGTTTTAATATGCGAATGACCCATGTTTTTCATATTTCACTCGTTGCTCTACCATTATTTTTTGTATGCAAAGGTTATTGATTCTTATGACACGAGACAGGTAGCAAATCTATCACCATTTTTATTGTAACGTGAATTCTACTAAGACAACGTGATTTTTTTCACCCTGTCATCGCTGGGAATCGAACCCGGGAACTTCAGTATTGCAGTCATATCTGTTACAACTCTCTTAAGAAGGCATTCATAATGTTCATTATTAATATCAAATAACTTGTTGGTTGCAGTACTAACTACGCCTATGTCGTGATATGCGAAAAAAACATGTATATTAAAGAAAAGAAAATTATTTAGATGTTTTCCTTTTTTAAAAATCTTACTCCAATTATTGAAAATATACATTTATGTTATATAATTTAATTCAACTCTTGATTATCTCTTAAGTGCCTTCAATCGCCCACTGGTTTCTGAAATAGCCCAACCCAGAAATCACTAACTAAGACGTTCTTCAAGAATTTTGTATTAAAATAATTTAATTAATTTCAATGAAAAGCTGTCCGTTTATCATTGAATTGTTTTCAACAGCTGAGAAGAGAGGTTATTATTTATAAAAATAAAATAACAGACTTTAGTAATTCAAATATCCAGCGATATATAGGGAAATAGATTTAGAGTTATTTAGAATAATCGAAACCCCCTTTTGGAAAATTTCTCACATCCTTATCGTACGTAACTATTTAGATAGAGGTTATATTGTGTGAATCTCGGGAATTTGAGCGAGGGTTAATTCATCAATCCAATCCATTCACAATTCTCAGTTCTGAAAGCTTTGTTCGACGATATAATTAATCGATTGTAATTCCAATACAATAGCCAATTTCATATATGTAGCCCTCATCTTGCGTCTGGGAAGTATAATATGATGATATCCTCGCCAAAACAAATTGTCTAATAATATCAAGACAGCCTTTCAGATGCAAACTGGTTGTAGACGATAAACCCATAAAACAGGTCATGAAGTTCTGATATCTGAGTGTGGAGATATCTAGTTGCAGCGATCTACGAGTAATGAAGTTAAAAAACATACTGATAAAGCTGCAGTTATCTCCAGTTGCCTAAGGAACACTATCTGGGACAATAATCATATGCTTATGGAAAGCAAAGTTAGAATTTATAAAACATGCATCAGGGCCATAATGATTTTGCGGAATTGAAGCAAGAGCAGACACTGTCAGAACCAAACATCTCTTAAGAGTACCAAAAATTAGAACATTGCGACCTATTGTGGGGAGAACCTTTAGATATAGGGGATATACAGTGAAGGAATTCGCAAATCTTTCAAACTGAAGACATAGAAGACAATAATAATAATTATGAAAATATATATATTTTATCATGTTGAAGGGGTGATGAAAATAAAAATATCTCATCATGACTAAGGTGATGACGAAATGTAAATATTTCATCATGTCTAATGTGTGATAAAAATAAAAATATCTTATCAGGCGATGATTAAAATATAAATATCCTACCATGTTCATCATATATTGGGTTGGCATTAATATTCTTTTAAATACTGATATATTTATATTGTCAGTGATAACTTTGATTTCATCATGTGTTCTGTTCTAAGCACCAAAACTCTTTCCGAGTAAACATATTTTAAAATAGCGTTCCGTTTAAAGCATCGCATTTGTTATATTCTTTCCAGGATGAATTGGTCCATTTAAAAGACATCACACATGTCTTCAGCTCGCTTGAGAAGAACCGGCGGTTTTGTTCCTCACGTTTCGTAATAACCCGGCGCCAGTGGTGCTTGAACTCAGGTGCGCGGGATTCTGCACGTGCCGCAGGTCTGCTGTCCGTCGCGCCGTGCTCTCTGAGCAGAACAAATGCCATACATAAATGCGACTCAACGAGGATGCAATTACGTGTTTTTACTACCCTTTTGCCGAGAAAAATATTTTATAATCATTTATATGTTCCTACAGAGTTCATAAAAAAACATTGTTTTTTAGTTTTTAAACAAAAAATAATCAAAGAAAGCAAAAATGCTCGTTCACAATGGAGTCCCAGTTTCAACCCTTATGTGTGAAAGCGGAGCATAAAAATGACAGAAAAAATATGAGAGTAGAATAAATAAATGAGATCCCTTAGACGTTCATGTTGGCTGACGAAACCGGCAACTGTCAAGTTTAATTATAAAGACAAAGATGGAAGTAGTTTTTAAAAATCTTCGCGTTTTTAAATTAATATTTAAAATCAACAAATTTTAGTAAAATCTTTAGATTATCATAACAACCTCAATAGTTTATGATGAGTCCCCATAACAATACCCATAATATGAACGCTCTTTTAATTACAAATTAATGCGAGTTTAGTTGCAATATTTGTCTTATTTATAAATAAGAAAAAAATGCCTTTGTACAGTGAACTGACAGATATTTCATATACTAATATGATCTAATTAAAACGAATAAAAACGTCAGTTTTCTAGAAGCTTTATTACATTTTATGGGAATGCCATTTTTCGCCTTTCTAAGGTATTATCAAATGTTTGATTTGAAAACATTTAAATAATGAAAACAAAAAATATTTTTTGATACAAATTTTTCTTTATTATTATGAATTTAGTGTGCTTCCACTCGTGTTTGTGTTCGACCTGTTTCGGTAGCTTGCTGCCATCTTCTGGTACCTACTAAAATTTATTTGGTTTATATAACAAATGATAGGGAGAAAAAATTGTTTAACCCCCACCACTATCATTTATTATATAAACAAATAAATTTTGATATAGGTACCAGAAGATGGCAGCAAGCTGCCGAAACCTGTCGATCATAAACAAGTGGAAGCAAACTAAATACATAATAAAAAATAAATTTGTGTAAATTTTTTTTTGTTTTCATTATTTAAAATGAACTTCTACCAAGAAATTTCAATTAAAAATAATAATTAATTGAAAACATTTGATAATGCCTTAGAAAGGCGAAACATGTCATTTTCATAAAATGTAATAAAACTTCTAGAAACCTGACGTTTTCATTCGTATTAATTATTTAATATGGAGTTTTACATAATTTTTCAAGAAACAATTAATAATTTTGTCTACATGTTTTTATTCGTACATAAAATTTTTGGCTTATCTAAAATTGCTTTTTGCTATCTGTTACATAATGGTGTCACTTTAATGAAACATCGTCTGCTTTATGATTATGAGAAAGCTGACTAAAAGCTGAGGGGAAAATAAAAACGTATCATTAAGAAAACGAGTAAAGAACAATTACGTAAACATTTCTTATTTTCCACAAAAAATATAAGAGGCACTTCGCAGATAAGATTATTTTTTTAGGCTAGAGTTTCCAAGAGCTTTTTTTATGTCCTATAAGCGAATTATTTTATTAATGCCAGTCCATCGCGCTATTGCGTTGAATTCGGAAAATTTGATTAAACTTTTTTTCCCGATTATTTATTTAGACGAGCACGTTATGCCGTTGAGCACAGACAAATGAAACACGCTGTTTTAGATTCTACAAATTAAAAACTGAAGATTTCTCCTTCGCTCTCAGCGAGCGATTATATTTTTAATTAGTTACAATTTGTGACGAATTCTTTCACTCTTAAAAGCATTTTGTTTTCCTTTAATCATTTTCGCTGCTCCCTGCAAAAAGAAGATTAAATTTTTTGCTTAATCAAAATTTCCTTTCCATCGCTAAACACTTTTTATTTAAGCACAAATAAAGCGATTCATTTATACATAAAAATATTTACTTAAATAGGAGTTTTCGTAATAATAAAAGCTGTGATTGTTTTTCCGAGTTTTTTTAAACTTAAATTGTTTTTAATGAAAGTAAATTTATGTACCACACGTAAATAAAACAAAGAATGATAAAGCTTCATAAATTTGTAAATATGTATTTTTTATTAAGTCTATCTAATATTTTTTACCGGTTTAGTAAAGTGATAATTTGATGTAAAATAATAATGGAATATAATGACTTTTAATACTAATGAAAACGACTGTTTTTTAGAAGTTTCATTAGATTATATGGGAATTTTATAATATGTTTCGCCTCTTTGAGGCATTATCAAATATCATTTGATAATGCTTAAGAAAGGCACAACATGTCGTTCCCAAAAAAATAATGAAACTTCTAAAAAACACTTTTATTTTGATAATATGGAGTTTTAAATAATTTTCTTTCAATAATATGGATGTTTTTTTAAGAACTACTTCCACATTTGTCTTTATTAAGATAACACCACTGAACACTTTCGCTATGCTTGCTGGCATCGACAGATTAGGTCCAATGACGACTAGTTTGTCGATGCCAGCGAGCCTGGTGAATTTGATCGCTGTCGAAATTAATACGAAAGTTTAAATAGTTCTTAAATAATCGTTTTATGTAATTATTTAAAAGATCTACCCTTAAGAGATTTCATTAAAGTATTTTGATTAAATGTAATTTTTCTCATCCTCTTAGCTTCAATTCTCATCATTTGGTATCATTTCTGCTTAAAAGCAGATTCTGTTTTGCCTCAAACCACGGAAACCTCTCATTAAAAGTTAAGAGATCTGAGTTTGTATTTATTGTAGAGCGAGGAATTAAGAATAGAAGGAGGTATTATGAAAAAAAAATATGAAAGGATCGTTGCGTTGGTTTGGACATAAGGAGTGCATGGATGGAGAAAGAATCGTTAAGAAAGTATATGTTAACGATGTAAATGGTATACGGAGTCGAGATAGACCAAGCTTCATTATTAAAATTGTAATGGTTAGTCATGTTAGTTTAGTTTATGGACAGTTTTATTTAAATTTACAGCTGAATTACTAGGATTTTAAAGGTTCAATATATAATGTTAAACAGTAACATTACCAAGAAATTTAGGTTGAGGTATGTACCTAGTAACAAACACGATGATTTTAGAATGTTAAACAGTAATTGTAGTATATTTTGAATGCAAATGATTACGGGATAAGATGGTACATCCTTAAATCCTCAAATATAATATAATGTTATAATTAAAAATAAATAGAATGCGATGACCTTCGTGGCCTAGTGGTAAGTGGTTTGCCACATCGAAGGTCCTGGGTTCGATTTCCGGAAATATCAGTGTGATTGTCACACTGTCTTTGGTCTGGTGTAGAATTCACATGAAAATAAAATGGCGATAGATTAGCCACCTACCACATTTCACGAGAATTAATATAATAACTATACACTTTATGTAATACGTTGGGAAATTACGTCATGTTTTCACTTCCAAAATACCACAATGCCTCAAGACTAAAGTCTTCAACCAGTGCGTTTTGCCAGTCATAACATACGGAGCCGAGACGTGGACATTGACAAAAGGTCTAGTCTACAGATTCAAGGTTGCCCAGCGCGCCATGGAAAGAGCCATGCTTGGAATAACCTTGAGGGATAGATTTAGAAACGAATTTATTCGACAACAAACCAAGGTGACTGAGGTGGCTCTACGGATAGGCGGGCTGAAGTGGCGGTGGGCTGGCCATATCTGTCGGAGAACCGACAGCCGATGGGGAAGACGGGTTCTGGAGTGGAGACCGCGTACAGGATTCCGTAGAGTTGGACGTCCCCCTGCCCGCTGGACCGACGATCTGAAGAGGATTGCTGGACATGGATGGATGGGAGCGGCAATGGATAGGGGGCGGTGAAGGGCTTTGGGAGAGGCCTACATTCAGCAGTGGATGACAGACGGCTGATGATGATGATGATGACTTTATGTAATATCAATTTGGCTCGCGCGGTAATGCTGTAAAGAGCGATTCAACAAAATATTAAAAAAATAAATATATGCGAAATACGAGTAGTAATAAGATTGGACTCTCTTGAAAATAGACGTACACTACATGATATGTTGTTCCTTCATAAAATAATTCACTTTAAAATTGTCAATTTTGAACTTCTCAGCAAATTGTCACTCAATACCCCCATGTCCCGCACGAGACACACCTCGAGCCAAGATTTCCATCTTCCTGTTTATCGCACTAACTACGCTCAGAGCGCGGCATTATATCGAATTTGTGACAACTACAATAAGCATATGGAAGATATTGATATTTTCCATTTGAACGAGCGAAATTTAAAAAAAAATTACATTTTTAATATATCTTGATTTTATTTTTTATTTTCAGTACAATTAGTATTTTATTATGTCTAACCTTATTTTGTCTTAGTTTAACTTCAATCTCGTTTTACACTGTCATTTGTTAACTGTAAACTATTATTTTATATTTGTGGTGGCATGTAATTGGCCCTACTTTAATTAAACTAAATGTATTATTATATATATGTTGTTGATATCGCTGTATGTTACCCTTAAAAAAAAAAATAAAAAAATAAAAAAATAAAAAATAAAGATATAGACATGAGACAAAGGTTAGTGAGATCGAAGAGATTTATCAAAGGGTTTAAACATTAAATATCATTACTTTTATTTTAATTTCACTGTTGTTGTTATTTTGCATACCCAAAATTTATATCAACATATTAAAATAAAGGATATTTGATACAAATAAGCATAAGTTCGTCATAAGACGAAAACAATTTATTCTGCATGTCGATATGATAGATTAGTTTTCTATGGTAAAAAAAGATAATTTTGTACGACATGTAATTTTTCTAGGGATATACAACTGTCTCCTACAGGATAAAGTGATGGAGAAGGTAAAAGATATCAAGAAATGAATCACAGGAGGAAATTAACCGGATGTATGAAGAAGGAAACAGAAAACATTTTAAACAACTTCTATGCTTTCATCTTAAATGTGCTGTTCTTTAGATATTTTTATGTTATAATAAAAATATTTGAAATTGAAAATCGGAACTGTCAAGTATTTGACGGTTATTTTTAATAAGCACTCAACTAAAATAGACTTCCCACATTTAATTTTAATCCTTACAATATTCTGGAATATAGAATAATCTCATTTGAGCACTATTTCTGCAAATTTAAGTACAGTAAAACCTCGATATAACGGACCCCTATTTAACGCTAACGGAGTTTGTCTATGTCGGGAGCAAAATAACATGGGACGGTCGGTCTAAGATATTAGATATATAATATCACAAATTTTATTATTTACTTTTTGAGTGTCGTGACAGATGTTTCGCTAACCGATGTTGGCATCATCAGGTCTAACAAACAACATCAGATGTGTTGTTTGTAACACCTGATGATACCAACACCGGTATGGCGAAACAGCTGTCGCGACACTCTTAAAAAATGAGTAGTAATTTTTTTGATATTATAACCGTGTTGTTAATTTTAACAGTTAATAATGTTGAAGTATCATAGTTTCCTACCAAAACAATGGACTATTAATAATAATAATATCGTACTTAATGTTTATTTTTTTGATGACATACTTGTTTATCCCAGAAGAGGTTTCTGTATGTTAATATTTTCTAACTAACTAACTAACTAACCATCACGCCGTCTCCCCGAAGGGGTAGGCAGAAAGAATGGACTGCCACACCTTTCTTTCCTGACATATTTCTCTCGCTTCCTCAACATTCATACATCGTGTCATGCACGCGCGTCGATTTCTCTAACTCCTCACATGGCCGACATTCAATATTTGATTTATTTGATCGTGCCACGTTTTCCTCGGTCTTCCTCTATTTCTGGTACCATTTACATCATTAACATATAATTTTTTTTACCATTCTTTCTTCATTCATTCTTTACATATGTCCAAACCATCTTAATGATCCTTTAATTATTTTGTTCATGAAACCATCATTCGCACCGCATTCACATCTTTTATTTTCATTCGACACTCTATCATACACAGAGTATCCACACATTTGTCTAAAAGATCTCATTTCTACTACATTTATTCTACTTTCATCCTTTTTTTGCCAGTTCCATGCTTCGCTTCCATACATAAGGGTCGGTAGAAGAACACCATTGTGCACTGCCATTCTAGCTTTTTTGGATAGGTTTTTTGTTTGCGATGACAACTTTAAGTGCACCATTCACTTTGTTGCCTGCCCCAACCCTTCTTTCAATATTCCTCTCTACTCGCCCATCTCTTGTAAACATACTACCTAAATACACGAACTCATCTACTTGCTCCAAATTTTCACCATTCACGCTAATGTTGCAGACTGTCATGGTTTCTTCCTTTTCAAAAATCCATTAGGTACCTTGGACTTATTAACATTCATCATCAGATCATGTGGATTTCCTTGGACTTATTAACATTCATCATCAGATCATGAGGATTCCACTAAAGGATTTTTGCATTTAAATTCAAGGATTTGCTTTACAAAACAAATAAACTCAATTAAATCATTAGCTGGCTTTACGAATAAAAAGGTTAGAATTAAAACATTTCTGAAAGTCAGACATTTTTACAAAATGCTCTAATATGATATTAAATGGTCTGTTAAAAAATAATTTGAAACAGAGTATGAAAAAAAGTTACTTGAAGTTTTCAAGGCGCCCCTAACTGAGATTTATTACTTTTATATTACTTTTCTTCCAAAGTTCAAATGCTATATTATTGAGAAACAAGATTAATTATTTTAATAAAGGAGATGTTAGAGAAAGATTTGACTTAAGTGCTATTTAGCATATTATGGTATATATTAAAAAAGCAAAAAATATGTTAATCCGTGGTTTTTAAATGTGTTTTTTGTTATTAAAAAAATGATAATTTTTTTTTATATACTAAATGAAAGAGGCCTTCAGAAAAATCTACAGGTAGGGGTGATATTGATTAAATAAGCATTGGATGATATTGGGAACATATCAAAAGAGTTGAATTTATTTGGTTGCCTAAAATTTTTAAATTTATACATTTCTAAAACACGTTATTCAAACGCGTTGTTAAAATATAATGATTTTTAAGTTATTTTAATAATAAAATATAACATTTTGATGTGGAATTTATTCTAATTAAAACCTTATATTCTTTGTTTGTACAGCGGTTACTGAAATAATTATCGAATTGGTAAAATAATACGCATGAAAACATCGGTTTTCTAGAAGTTTTATTTTAAATAGTCCATTGTTTTGGCAGAAACACTATTATACTTCAACATTATTAACTGTTAAATTTACAACACTGTTAAAATATCACAAACGTGGTGATATTATAAGCGTTGTAAAATTAATAGTTATATTTTATTAAAGTTTATGGGAATGACACGTTTCGCCTTTCTAAGACGATATCAAATGTCATTTGATATCTAACTAACTAACTCCCTAACTCCCTAACTAACTTACTCCCCGAAATGGTAGGCAGAAAAAATGGACTGCCACACTTTAACCGATGCGGCACTCTATCATTATCTTTTCGCCCCCGCGATAGACGAAGTGTGATGGGTTGCGAACCTAATCGCCACCAATAGACATCTCCCGCGCATACTTCGATCGTCTAACATCCACAAAATAAATCTAAAACAAATAATAAACAATACAATGATATAAAATAAAATAATAAAAAATAATTTAACACAAAATGTTGTGAATATTATGTCATTTGATAATGCCTAAGAAAGGCGAAATATACAGGTATAACAACACTAAAAATGGAGGCTGCAACGATCTACAAAACGTTTGTCGAGGAAGACAAGTTACACGGATATTCCCAATATCACAAAAAACAAACAAACATATTTCTATCTACCGTGAAAACGAACGCAGTTATTTGAAATTCTTAATTTATCTAAAAGTACATTATTTGGATTTAATTTTTTATCAATTGATTTCTGTAGCGGTAATCGAGGGGGTGGCTGCCCACTTCACAAAGGGCTCGGCCCTGATGTGGGCGAGTCTTAAATACAAAATACGCTTTTACATGTGCGTATATTTCAGGTTTCTTTTCATCAAATGAGGGATATTTTATTTACAGCGCAACGGAAAATTCTCTTTTTCCCAAATGTAATTAAGCGTATTCCCTTGCAAATCAACATACGAAGTCTAGCGGCTGTATACTGACAGTGGACGGAGTCTCATGCGAAAGAAATTTGTTATACCGAAATACATTCAACCAATTTTCTTTCTGTATGATATGCGTAATGCCAAATTTAGTCATCTGATCAACTTGCTCATTGGACTGTGTATTTCATTTTGATGTTACATTTATTATGATTAAAAGTATTTCCGTATTGTAATTTTATGGATTATATCGATCTGGAGTGAAAAAAACGACATTTCTTGAGTTCAGAGTAAAACAATCTTTCTTTTTCTTCATCACTGGGGATTGGTTTGAAATAAGCCTCACTCGTTCCCTTCTCTCAATCCTGTTTCCAGTCAGTCTTTTCATCTTTCCGTAACTGCCATAACATATGTCTCTTATCACCTGGTCTATATAGATGTCTCTATATCTATATGGATGTCTCTTCCGCGACCTCTTTTAGTTTTTGCTTTCAACTATTTCCTATGAGATCTTAATAAGCAGATCTGGATGCTTGATGTTATGGCCTATCCAGTTTGATCATTGTTGAGCAATCCTCTCCAACCCCTACTCAATACCTCTATGTTTTGAATGTATTTAGATCAATGGATCCTCATAATACATCTGTATCATCACTTTTTAAAATCTGACCAATGATTCATGTTTTACATCCACATGGCAGCATACTCCAGACAAAGGTTTTGATTAGTTTTGTTCTTACTTTTATTAAAATGTCATTTGATTCAAGAATTAATTGTATCTCAACAGCGACGAAGATGTAAATTATTTGGAAACAGAATATGGAGGTCGAGGCGTTTACAGGACTTATGACCTGTCATTCATCTTGCTCCATCTTGCTCCATCTTGCTGGAACCATATTGTTTCGTTATAGCCAGGAAAGTTTTGCAATTCAGGCAGTAAGAAATTGCCTAACATCTCCACATAACGTCGATCCACTAAATATAAACTTTATTTTAATACATCTTGTATACGTCTATTGTTTTGGCCGACTATGATTTTTTAACATTATAAACTGTTAAATTAAAAAACTTTGTTTTATATCTTGTAAACGCCTCGACCACCATATTCTGTTTCCAATTTTCATATTCGTCTCTATTGAGATACAATTAATCCTTAAAATGATAACCCGCAATGGGTAAAATCCAGTATTCGTCTACAAGTATTTGTAAACATTCAAAATGTTGTAAATAAACAAACAGTTATTTGTTTTTGTAACCCTGAGGAAGCTCCAGTGGTAGTAAAACTGGCTAGTTTGATAAAACAAAGTATATAAGAGTTTTTAATTATTTTAATAATGCCACTCCACAAATCAAATGCATCTTACGAAAGTAATAAATATCGTACTGAGAAAAGTTCTTTTTAAAATTAAAGTGCTGTATATTTCTTCTATATTTTTATGTAGTTGTTCAGGTTAAATAACGAATTCTTATACACATTTCTACAATACGTAGGCATACAATATTGGTGTCCGACATTCCCGCAAAAATAACGTAAATACCATTATTTCTCAATGTTCTTGCCACTTAAAAGCGGTCTCGAAATACTCGGTACACACTTTTATAGGTTTTTTACGACATTCAGTTATTGTCGCTCATATATTTTCCGCAGGGTTAGCTTTATAGCCAAATTTTATTATAAAATCATATATTATTTTTGTTTTCCTACAAAATTCTGACGTTAAATTATTTAACAACCGGGTCGCTTGGAATTTTTTTCATCGAGTTTTGCCTATCGAAATTTATGTTTTTAAAATTGGCACATTGATGTAAATGAAGTGGTTTATTATTTACACTAGTAATAAATGAAAATTTAAAACAAATAAACGAAAACTAGTAATTTTTACGTTTTGTTAAATGGGATTGTTTAATTTTTGACCAAACTTAATAGATTTGCCACACGATGTTTAGTATTGAAATAATTCCGCCTTTAACCTTATACAAGATAAACCGTTAAATCAAAAAAAAAATTTGTTTTATGTATCACAATTGTAATTTAGATACAATTAACTGTTTGTTTTTTATTTCCATAATATTTTTCAGTGTATCAAAACACTGTTTTTTCCACTTTTAAGTTATTTTTTCTCGGCGATTTTCGAAGCTTTTATGTTCCTTCATTATCGGGAAAACTATACAAACGTGTATTTTGTTCTCCTGAATTCCTTCTAATTATGTATAAAAAATAAACTCAAATGTGAAAAAATAGTGTTACCAATTTATCGAAAGTACGAAAAAATATAAACACTGTATTTATTTTCTTGGGCTAAGCTGGTTCGGACACACGTAATGCAGAAATGGAGAAAGAATGGTACATAAAGTATAGATTAACGATGTACACGGATCGGAAAATATAGAAAAACCGAGGAAAACGTGGCAGGATCAAATCAATCAAATATTAAATTGAGTCGGAGGAATCGACATGCCGCTTGACATGATGTATGAATGTAGAGAAAGTGAGAATAGCCAAGATTTCAGGATAAAACAATGTGGCAGTTCTTTCTTTCTGCCTACAACTTTGGGGAGACATTTGTCTAAGGTTACTTAATTATGATGATTAACGTTAGTTAATTGTTTAGATAATTTTTTGTGGTTAGTTTTTCAGATATCTAATGCATGACTTTTAAATTCAGTACGTAAAAAACGAATCTCTGCAGAACTCATTTGTGTTTGCGAATTTAATATTTTTGATACTCTTACATCAAAGGACCTGAGTCCTGTGAGAAATGTAATACTTTATTGTTTACATTGTTACAGAGAGAAGAATCACTCGATGGCGTAACAAAGGTTTCGTTAGAAGTAGGGAACGAGTGTATACCATATGTGATTACATTATGTTGTCTGCTCTCACAGTACATAATGTACAATATATATGTGAAGATTTAACCTCTAAATATGGTCCTTTTTAAACGTAATATCCTTAAAGCACGTAAAAAATTAGCTTCCCTATTGTAAAACTCTTTGACCACCAGGAAACACAACCTGCAGCAAAGCAAGCAAGTCTAAAGTTATATTCCATAAATAATGTTATTAAATATCCTTTAAAATTTAAAACAATTGTGGCAATATCACTTAGACTAATTGTTTTATTTCATTTTAAAATTTGAGCCCTCTTAATGAAAAACCCTTTGTATTCACCTTTACTCTGTGTTGTGGATTCATATTTGAATAAATATAACTGCTCTTAGTATTTTTACAACACTTTATTATATTTTTAACAGACATGTTTCATAATGTTACAACCTTTTTCAATGTACAAAATTGAATTAAAAATTTGTATATTGAAAAAGGTTATGTATGGTATATCCAAATATGTCTGTGATAAGTGTATTAAAGTGTTGTAAAAATACTAAGCTGTCAAAAGAAGGATAAAAGCAGGATAAATGCCGTAGAAATAAAATCACTGAGAAGAATGTGCGAGAAAACGAAATAAGGAAGGAATATAAGGCAGATGATAGAATCATAAGTAAAATTAAAAAAGGAACCCTGAGGTTTGAAAATAGGAGCGAATGGTTGAGTGAAGAATGATTTAAAAGTTGTATACAAGTAGTGTGAGTGGAAAGAGAAGCCGTGGAAAACCAAGGAAAGCCTTGGCATGACTATATTAATAATTAATTTTAAGACTGCGACCTTCGAAGTCAAAAAAACCAACGAGCGTGTATGTTACAATGTACGAATGTAGACGAAGCTCGAGAGGTAAGTCCCGGCAGAGCAGTATGGTGGTCCTTCATCTCCGTCTACCCCTACAGAAAAACGGCGTGATGGTAAGTTCATTAGTTAGTAGTTGGTGTTTCCTTTCTCAGGCATTATCACATTTGACTTATAATACAAATGAAAACGTCTGTTTTCTAGAAGTTTTATTGTACTTTATGTGAACGTTTCGCCTGTCTAAGCATTCTCAAATGTCTTAGACAGGCGAAACAAGTCATTCACATAAAATATAAAACAACTTCTAGAAAACAGACCTTCTTCATTCGTATTTAATATTGAATATGTAGTTTAACATAATTGTTCAAGAAACAATAAATACATTCGATTACTTAATAATTAGATCTGTAATTAATTCGAATGTAAACGTCAGTTTTCTAGAAGATTTAATATATTTTATGGGAATGACATGTTTCGCCCTTCTAAGGCATTATTAATGATATTATTAATGACATTTATCAATGACATTTCAATGACAATGACATCAATGACGTTTTCAATGACATTTGATAATGCCTTAGAAGAGCGAAACATGCCATTCCCATAAAATATAATAAAACTTCTAGTAAACTGCCGATTTCATTCGTATTAATTATTTAATATGGAATTTTACATCATTGTTCAAGAAACAATAAATTAGATATGTGTGTAATTAATAGGAATGAAAACGTTTATTTTCTATAAGTTTTATTATATTTTATGTTAATGACATGTTTTGCCTGTCTAAGGCACTATCAAATGCCTGTATGTGATAGGAGGAAATATCTGTATGTAATAAAACATTTTCAATAACAAGATTCTATACACTCGCAAGACTGAATAATACCATACAACTATGCCACACATCCAATTCCTTTCCCCTGATTCCATTTCAGCCGGACAGAGGCACGCGGAAGACAAAAAGCAATTTGGTTGAGCAGTGAGGTGCGATTGATTGGATTGAGGCCGAGTCTTGTGCAGGGGTCCTTCACTTCATCTCACAAAAGGAGATTTTTGCTATACCGTTATGCTATTATCCCCAAAAGGGATAGACAAAGTGGAATTTGCCACCTACAACCAATTCTTGAGCTCACACCTGAGTTTAATATTACAAGACATTTAATCTTGCGATATTCAGATGCCATAATAATGTGATATTACGAGTAGTTTTGAGTTACTTGTAGGTAAAATAATGTATTATTATCATTTAGGGAAA
This sequence comes from Lepidostoma basale, assembly GCA_022606425.2. Lineage (NCBI taxonomy): Eukaryota > Metazoa > Arthropoda > Insecta > Trichoptera > Lepidostomatidae > Lepidostoma > Lepidostoma basale. The sequence goes on along the minus strand of JAHDVF020000282.1, from coordinate 18,873 downwards.
TATCACCTTACATACTCGTACGCTTATAATAAAACAATGCTCCCGACATGATATGTATGCTGAAAAATCTCATATAACAAAGGTTACATGAATAACTTTGGAATTGAAAAAACAACGCCGTTCATGCTGTTGTTAACATATCTTTATAAAATAAAAATATACAATATAATACATTAAGATATGTTTCGAAGATGACTTCCATCCTCACGTGTAAATATATAACTGTTATATATTTACACCTGAGGATGGAAGTCACCTCCGAAACATGTCGTGGTAAGTATTTTTCATTTATAAAGATATTTAATAAGGATTAATTGTATCTCAATTGAGACGAAGATGTAAATTGTTTTTTGGGAACAGAAGGTGGTGGCCGAGGCGCTTACAGGACTTATGCCTTATCATTGGTTGGGTTGAGCGATCGCTTTATGTTTGTGATGGTATTGAACCATCGTAGAGAGAGATGCGTGAATTCAGACGTAATACGAAAATAAATTCAAATGACTAGGAAATATAACACCTAACCATGTGGGGGTAGGTCTAGGCGGGGAGCAGGGGAGACGCGGGGAGGGGAGAGAGGGGGGCTGAGCCGAGAGGGATGCAGGGGAGAGGTAGTTCGGGGCAGTTGACTTTTGACCTGACGGGAAGCGGTCGCTTTGGTATTAAATTCAGTGGGTGTTTGTTGTTCTGATTATCAAGAACTTCATTTTATTTTGTATACAAGTATAGTGGTACGAGGGGTGCGGCATTTGCAGATTTAAAAATACTATAGAATCAGTTTTCCTGAGCTGTTACGACTGAAAAGCTAAGTCTAGAATTAAGAATTTATATTTCAGGGAATTGGAACGTATGCGTTCGGCTTACTCCATGATTATACTATGCTTACGTTTATGTATTACATACATGCACCTAGATATATATATGTATATGATATATTGATACCTTTCCTATACTGCACGTAATATAGTTCAATAACACTCGGGCCAACGCATCGCGCCCGAACCAGGTATTCACTAACTCATCGAATACTGAAATCTTAGTTATGGACATGTAGCGTTCTAACAAAATTTGCCATCTTCTATATAAATAAACATATAAACTTCGACCCATGCAAATTATGCTACATAAATATGGTTGACTGCTGATGAATGAAGACAGTTAGGAGGGGTTGGGATCGCGCACTTCTTTGACCCCACCGAAAGACGAAATATAAGGTAGTATGGTGAAAGACCCTGCTATCTGTCTATTGGTGGAGATTGTCTCGAAGGTGAGTGGACCGACTGCTGACGAATGAAGACAGTTAGGGGAGGTTGGGATCGCGCACTTCTTTGACCCCACCGAAGGACGAAATATAAGGTAGTATGGTGAAAGACCCTGCTATCTGTCTATTGGTGGAGATTGTCTCGAAGGTGAGTGGACCGAACTTCGAAAACCCCTGATAGGGTGATGGCCAGGTTCATGGGTTTGAATCCCCAGGTCCACTGATTAAGGGTTGGGAAGTAGGTCGTCTGGTTACCAGACGATCCTGCTGTGGAGCAGTGGAGAAAAATCACCAGATTGACGAAAGATCTGGGTCAACGCGATACTAACACTATCATATCCCAGTTCCCACAATTCCTTATACTCGTATACTTAATATATTATATTTTGACATTGCATTGTTATATAATTTGTACCTTTCAGGAAACTGTTCTTTATTGCATCATTATTACATTACGCTCTGATTTAAATTACTGTACATCGTATTTGTTCCAAATTGTTTGTGAATGTTTCTTCCAGGGCTGCCACATTTTCTAGAGATAATATTTTGAATTAATATTTTGTAAACTTAGAGATATTTTAGGTTGTTTGGTTTAGATGTTCCTAGGAAATATTGAGTGACATATAGTTCGATTACACGTGGGTTTGTCAGGATTGCTTAGAATATTCGGAAGGGTTAGGAACGATTAGCTTTAGAATGAAATTATCAGTAATCGCCAAATAAAAGGACTTGGATTACATCGGTCATAACGAAGGGTCATACGGTATTATTTCTAGACGATCACGAAGGCCAACTCGCGTAAGGTAAAACACCTGTAAGCTCCGTACAGGTGGATGAAGAGGGAATGACTGGAGGAAGCTCCACCATTCGCGGATGAAGGTTAGGGGCTCCTCGCGGAGAGGAGACCGTCATCACAGTTAGGTGTCCTCGAGGAAAGGGCTATCCATCACATTTGCTGCGCGTGACCAGGATTAGACATCACGGAGATCGTAGGTAGCTTGTTTCATCACATTTGGTGCCGTGACCAGGAGGTTTCACCACATTTGCTGCGCGTGACCAGGATTTTGGTTTAAAGCATTACTTGATAATTTCATTATTATGCATATATATTTAATTAGTTTAAAAATTTAAATTGTTTTAAAAAATTATTCATCGCTAGATATTTATGCCAACCCTAGCTAGGATTCGTAAGTGCAGCAGGCGGGTTTTCTAGGAAGGTATTCTAGGATGCTCTATGCAGGGGTCGCGTATCGTTTCGAATAATTATCGGCGTGGTTTTTAGTTTATGATTTGAATATTTAAAGAGAACTCAGAACATATTATAGAAAGTTTAGTATTGAAACGCAACTTTAGTTCACTTTTCGGTAGGTTTAATAGGAATAAATATATTATTATCATAATTTTGTTATTGTAGAAGAATATTTCGAGAATTTAGAAAAGGGTGAATGTAAATATTATTATTCATAAGTAACACTATTATATTATTGTCAGCTTGAAATTATATTTGAGACCAATTAGAGTAATCTTTAAATTATATTAAATTATTGACAGGTTAATCGTATATTCTAGATCGACTAAGGTCACCATTAAAATATTCATTGTGTTATAGACTCATGTATATTCTAATCAAACATTTGAGAGTACGCTAAATAAATAAATAAATATTGTGATTATGTTCCGAATTAGCATATTTGTAAAATAAACTTTTAAGGGCCCCGCTATTATTAGTATGCTTAGAGTAGAATATAGTATTTAAGTTAGTTAAGAGGTATGATCGTGACGAGATTGAATTCATGCTTAAAATATTGGGAATTAGTAATATCGAGAGATATGTTTATTTCGTAAATGTAGTGTGTAAAAAGGTTTGGTACCACCTACGTTTTTTCTCATTCTTCTAAAAACTGCAGCGAGAGATCTTAAATGGCAAACATGTGTCTTGAGTCAATAACGCTCTTCTTGGTCTGTATTTTTCCATAATCCTGGATAGGTACACATTAATTTCTTTCACACCAAAATAACCATAAATTAGTTCGAGTCAAGTGTTTACATCAGGATATTTCTAGGGATCGCGGTCGGTTAGGTCGCTGTAGCAATTTTGCTTGTTAGGGGGATGTAAATAATATTATCTATAACGAAAGTGATAAATAAATGGGTCGTTTCTAAAATATTTAATCATTTATTGGCCATGTATAATAATACGTACTTGGATTTCGACTGTCCCAGTAAAGGAAGGACATAGCTCGGTAATTTTAGTTAAATATATAATTATAATAGTTTATGAATACGGAATAGGATAGGATATATATTTTATAATGGCTAGTTTACAAAATTTATATTTAATGTCTTTATGTTCTACGTATGAGCAATAGGTCATCGATAATAATTTTAAGTTATGTACATTGCGAAGTTGAAATACAGACGTGCTAATTATATAAAATAGAATTGCGAGTAATGATTAAATCAGTAATAATAAGAGTTTAGGTTACTTCCATCGTAAATTAAAATACAGATGTGTCAATTATGCGAAATAAATATTATTGATTTGGGAGATGCCTATTGGTGGCGATGAGGTTCGCAACCCATCATTCCGCGTCTCCCGCGGAGCGAAAAGAGAAGGATTGAGTGCCGCATCGGTTAGAGTGTGACGGACAACTCTTTCTGCCTACCCTTTCGGGGAGACGGCGTGAAGGTTAGTTGGTTAGTTGATCATTATTAATTGCAGCAAGTAAGAATTTAGGTGAATGTCTACGAAGCGGAAAATAAAATATTGTATTTTAAATGAATCGAATTGCAGTCGTATATGAGGCGTTGCGGTCTGAGATATCCTAGAGATACCGAGGAGACCACTTACAGATATCGTTAAATTTTGTGAATTTTAAAGCGTCGACAATTTTTAGCCGTTAAATAATTTCGGATGGAACAAAAAAAGTTCTTAAGTTTCCAGGCGTTGTGTCGGGCTTAAATCTTAAGGAGATAGAGTTATTTATTGCGGATGACTGAGACTTGTTAAAATAATGAAGCGGAGGATGAAATTCTGATCAGTTTGTTAATAGGTGATAATTTTTCAATAGTGTCAAGTTGGTATTCTGTAGGCTGGCATTTCATGGAATTCTCCTTATGGATCAAGTATCTCGCCAAGCTGGTGTTGTTTTAGGTCGCCATGGGTTGGGTTCACGATAACAAATACTAGAAAATGAACGGCGATGGGACATGCATTTGTGAAATTATTACAGGTTCGGGGACGATACTCAAATTGTACAAAAAAATTTACGATACTTTATGATACTTTAGAATAATATTTAACAAAATGGAGCGGCATACCCATAGGTTAGTTCAGTATGATTCTCAATTATTGTGGAATGCATAAATACAAATACATTTTATTTCAAAAGTAATATAGGATAATGCTTATAAAATTATAATAATTATATAAATTGTCGAATAAACAATTACGGAGATAAACCGAAGTAGTATAATATGTTAGCATTTAAAGATGATTTAGTTTAAATTTTAATTTAGTGTTTAATTATATGTTCCGATTAAGAACCTTAATCGTAGTTCTAACATAAGTCTAAGACTAGGTGTGAAAATCCGGATGAGTAGGTATTATAATACATAAACATATAATAGGAATTGACAAATATATGAGTAAGATAATTATAAGAAAATAAATAAAAATATTTATAAAAGGCTATGATGTTTAGGTATAGGTATTTCAGGTTTCAATTGCAGATGCAGCCGGTTATAGGTCACTTACATATATCCCAACATAATTAGGTGTAAAAAAAAAAAAAAAAAAAAAAAATCGGAATTTATAAAATTAATAAATACTTCCGCAGTCATCAAAAATAAGGGCCAAATATCATCGATATACATATAATAGATTTCTTCTGAAATTCAGTAAATTATTAGATTACTTAACAACAGATAGTCGCAACATTCTACAGGTATGTTTTGCGAGGCTTCTACGTTCATACTTCGTGGAACGGACGCTCGTCGATGGCCCCGACTTCTAATGGAACTCCTTTTGGGTTTATTGATTTGATTGTGTCAAGTTTTTTTCCGACCTTCTCGACTTTCTCTAATTAACACTGTGCGTGTATATATCTTCAGAAAATTAATTTACGTTATTTATTTATTCTTAGAAGCTCGATGTTATTCTTTTAGGGAGCGTTCAATCGATCGAGATGTGTTACCAAATTACAAAAAATGTTTAAAGCAGCAGAACTAATTATCAGTCGTAGTGATGAGAAAATTCTTAGGGGGGTACGTTTAGAACCATAATGGTAGATTGAAATTAGAATAATAATTATTTTAAATTGTCAATTTTATAATTCGAATTTCCGTTGCACAATTAGGAAATGAAAGGAGGATGTGACAACAGTAGCTCGCTGGTGATTAAGTTTCTTTAATATTCGAGTTACATATTATTTTAATGAACAAATATCAAGTATCTGGAAAACGTGCAGGACCGAGTAACCAGATGAGTTATTCATCATTCATTATTATTATTTTTTTGATCTAGGTAATAGGGTCACTAAATAAAGATAGGTACAACGGCGATAGTGATTATGATTATTATAAGGAATAGATTATAATTTATTTTATTTATGATAAGTTATATTTTAAGTGCGTCGTTTGTAAAATCAATTACCACAAGGGTTCACTAGGAAAAGGCTGACTGGTCAATGCAGTCTTTAGAAGTTTAGATTATAGTTATTATAGCATAAGTTTAGTCGTAAGTAGCTATAAATAGGTAATAATTGCGTTGAAATTCGACCTTAATCTAGGTAGTAAATTGATTTTGAAAAAAAAAAAAAAATAAATAAATAAATAAATATATAAATAAATAACGGTGTGTGAGTACATGTGCACGTGAGAGTAAAAATATGTAACGAAATATGTGCTTTGGATTTGAGGGGCTGGAGTTTTAGGGGGGGGATGAGGAAAGTTGTATTTGATTTGATTTTGTGGAGCGGAAGAATTTCTTTTGTAGGGACATGGCGATATAATTTTAGTTATAATATTGTGTTCAAAATTTACCAGATTAGATTCCAATTGGAAACAATAAAAATGAAATGAAGTAAATGTGTAATAGTTGTGATTTCACCAATACGAGGTTGATAAAGTCTTCGGATTCTAGGGGGGAGGTTTATTGATAAAAGCGTTGTCGCTTTATATATTTTGCAGTGACTTAGGATAATAAAAGGAGCGAAACGAAGGAAAATATTTTACTCGTCAGATTCTTGCTAGAATCTAGGGAATAGAAGTGGCGGCAAAATTATTAGTTCGAATTGAAGGTGTTGGCATATCAAGGCGTAGGTACGCTAGTGGTTAAGACAGCAGAATAATGTACTGTCAAAGGACAATTATCATAGGTTAAATAACATAATAAGATAACTTACTAAGAAAATTGACAAGCGTAGAGCGAATCACCAGGAATTGAGGAAGCAACGGAAAACTTTCTGCCGAGTTTTCCTGGTTTCCTCTAGGGGGGAACTGTGATGGTATTGAACCATCGTAGAGAGAGATGCGTGAATTCAGACGTAATACGAAAATAAATTCAAATGACTAGGAAATATAACACCTAACCATGTGGGGGTAGGTCTAGGCGGGGAGCAGGGGAGACGCGGGGAGGGGAGAGAGGGGGGTTGAGCCGAGAGGGATGCAGGGGAGAGGTAGTTCGGGCAGTTGACTTTTGACCTGACGGGAAGCGGTCGCTTTGGTATTAAATTCAGTGGGTGTTTGTTGTTCTGATTATCAAGAACTTCATTTTATTTTGTATACAAGTATAGTGGTACGAGGGGTGCGGCATTTGCAGATTTAAAAATACTATAGAATCAGTTTTCCTGAGCTGTTACGACTGAAAAGCTAAGTCTAGAATTAAGGATTTATATTTCAGGAAATTGGAACGTATGCGTTCGGCTTACTCCATGATTATACTATGCTTACGTTTATGTATTACATACATGTACCTAGATATATATATGTATATGATATATTGATACCTTTCCTATACTGCACGTAATATAGTTCAATAACACTCGGGCCAACGCATCGCGCCCGAACCAGGTATTCACTAACTCATCGAATACTGAAATCTTAGTTATGGACATGTAGCGTTCTAACAAAATTTGCCATCTTCTATATAAATAAACATATAAACTTCGACCCATGCAAATTATGCTACATAAATATGGTTGACTGCTGATGAATGAAGACAGTTAGGAGGGGTTGGGATCGCGCACTTCTTTGACCCCACCGAAAGACGAAATATAAGGTAGTATGGTGAAAGACCCTGCTATCTGTCTATTGGTGGAGATTGTCTCGAAGGTGAGTGGACCGACTGCTGACGAATGAAGACAGTTAGGGGAGGTTGGGACCGCGCACTTCTTTGACCCCACCGAAAGACGAAATATAAGGTAGTATGGTGAAAGACCCTGCTATCTGTCTATTGGTGGAGATTGTCTCGAAGGTGAGTGGACCGAACTTCGAAAACCCCTGATAGGGTGATGGCCAGGTTCATGGGTTTGAATCCCCAGGTCCACTGATTAAGGGTTGGGAAGTAGGTCGTCTGGTTACCAGACGATCCTGCTGTGGAGCAGTGGAGAAAAATCATCAGTCTGACGAAAAGACTGGTTCCCCGCGATACTAACACAATCATATCCCAGTTCCCACAAATCCTTGTATACCTAATATATTATATTTTGACATTGAATTGCTATATAATTTGTACCTTTCAGGAAACTGTCCTTTATTGCATCATTATTACATTACGCTCTGATTTAAATTACTGTACATCGTATTTGTTCCAAATTATTTGTGAATGTTTCTTCCAGGGCTGCCACATTTTCTAGAGATAATATTTTGAATTTATATTTTGTAAACTTAGAGATATTTTAGGTTGTTTGGTTTAGATGTTCCTAGGAAATATTGAGTGACATATAGTTTGATTACACGTGGGTTTGTCAGGATTGCTTAGAATATTCGGAAGGTTAGGAACGATTAGCTTTAGAATGAAATTATCAGTATTCGCCAAATAAAAGGGCTTGGATTACATCGGTCATAACGAAGGGTCACACGGTATTATTTCTAGACGATCACGAAGGCCAACTCGCGTAAGGTAAAACACCTGTAAGCTCCGTACAGGTGGATGAAGAGGGAATGACTGGAGGAAGCTCCACCATTCGCGGAGGAAGGTTAGGAGGGATTAATTCCTCACGTGTGTAGATCAATCCACCACATTTGGTGTCGTGACCAGGATGGGTCATCACAGTGATGATGACCAGGAAGGATGAAGGCTGGGTTCAGATCGGGGACCAGCTCATTTCACCACATTTGGTGCCGTGACCAGGATAACTACCATAGTAGTTGATGATAACTTGGAAGGGTGGGAGGCGATCTCATCACAGTTAGGTGTCCTCACGGACTAGGACGAATCACCACATTTGGTGCCGTGACCAGGAGGTTTCATCACATTGGTGACGTGACGCAGGAGAGGACTGGAGAAGGAGAGGAATCCTTCCACCCTAGGTGTCCTCGTGGATAGGGCATATCACCACATTTGGTGCCGTGACCAGGATTAATTAATTCTTCACGTGTGTAAAACGATTTCACCACATGAGGGGCCGTGACCAGGAGGGATTAATTCCTCGTAGGTAAATCGATTCCATCACATTTGCTGCGTGTGACCAGGATTTTGGTTTAAAGCATTACTTGATAATTTCATTATTATGCATATTTATTTAATTAGTTTAAAAATTTAAATTGTTTTAAAAAATTATTCATCGCTAGATATTTATGCCAACCCTAGCTAGGATTCGTAGACAGTGTGCAGGTTTTCTAGGAAGGTATTCTAGGATGCTCTATGCAGGGGTCGCGTATCGTTTCGAATATAATTATCGGCGTGGTATTTAGTTTATGATTTGAATATAAAGAGAACTCCGAACATATTATAGAAAGTTTAGTATTGAAACACAACTTTAGTTCACTTTCGGTAGGTTTAATAGGAATAAAATATTATTATCATAATTTTGTTATTGTAGAAGAATATTTCGAGAATTTAGAAAAAGGTGAATGTAAATATTGTTATTCATAAGTAACGCTATTCTATTAAATTATCGTCAGCTTGGAATTATATTTGAGACCAATTAGAGTAATCTTTAAATTATATTAAATTATTGACAGGTTAATCGTATATTTGAGATCAACTAAAGTAACCATTAAAATATCCATTGCATTATAGACTCATGTATATTCTAATCACACTTTTGAGAGTACGCTAAATAAATAAATAAATATTATGATTATGTACCGAATTAGCATATTTGCAAAAAATTTTAAGGGCCCCGCTATTATTAGTATACTTAGAGTAGAATATAGTATTTAAGTTAGTTAAGATGTATGATCGTGACGTGATTGAATTCATGCTTAAAATATTGGGAATTAGTAATATCGAGAGTTATATTTATTTCATAAATGTAGTGTGTAAAAAGGTTTGTTACCACCTACGTTTTTTTTTTCATACTTCTAAAAACTGCAGCGAGAGATCTAAAATGGCAAACATGTGTTTTAAGAATGCATTCATATTTTTTTGTGGACCGATAACGTACGCGTTGGGTTTGGTTGTGTTGTGTATTCTGCATAATCCTGGATAGGTACACATTCATTTCTTTCACACCAAAATAACCATAAATTAGTTCGAGTTAAGTGTTTACATTAGGATATTTCTAAGATCGGTTAGGTCGCTGTAGTAGTTACAAATATTTTTTGCTTGCTAAGGAGATGTAAATAATATTATTAATAACGAAAGCAATAAATAAATGGGTCGTGACTAAAATATTGAATCATTTAGGGACCATGTATAATAACGAGTACCTCCTTGGATTTCGACTGTCCCAGTAAAAGAAGGACATAGCTCGGTAATTTTAGTTAAATATATAATTATAATAGTTTATGAATACGGAATAGGATAGGATATATATATTTTATAATGGCTAGTTTACAAAATTTATATTTAATGCCTTTATGTTCTACGTATGAGCAATAGGCCATCGATAATAATTTTAAGTTATGTACATTGCGAATTTGAAATACAGACGTGTTAATTATATAAAATAGAATTGCGAGTAATGATTAAATCAGTAATAATAAGAGTTTAGGTTACTTCCATCGTGAATTAAAATACAGATGTGTCAATTATGCGAAATAAATATTATTGATTTGGGAGATGCCTATTGGTGGCGATGAGGTTCGCAACCCATCACTCCGCGTCTCTCGCGGGGCGAAAAGAGAAGGATTGAGTGCCGCATCGGTTAGAGTGTGACGGTCCACTCTTTCTGCCTGCCCTTTCGGGGAGACGGCGTGATGGTTAGTTAGTTAGCTGATCATTATTAATTGCAGCAAGTTAGAATTTAGGTGAATATCTACGAAGCGGAAAATAAAATATTGTATTTAAATGAATCGAATTGCAGTCGTATATGAGGCGTTGCGGTCTGAGATATCCTAGAGATAACGAGGAGACCACTTAAAGATATCGTTAAATTTTGTGGGTTTTAAAGTATTGACAATTTTAGCCGTTAAATAATTTAGGATGGAACAAAAAAAAATACAACAGTATTTAAGTTTCTAGGCGACGTGTCGGGCTTAAAACTTAAGGAGATAAAGTTATTTATGGCGGATGCTGGGACTAGTTAAAATGCGAACGATGGACAGTTTGTTTTTCAAGTGACGATTTTTCAATAGTGTCAAGTTGTTATTCTGTAGGCTGGTGTTCCATGGAATTCTCCTTATGGATCAAGTATCTCGCCAAGTTGGTGTTGTTTTAGGTCGCCATGGGTTGGGTTCACGATAACAAATACTAGGAAATGAACGGCGATGTGACATGCATTTGTGAAATTATTACAGGTTCGAGGACGATACTTAAATTGTACGAAAAAAATTGAGATACTTTATGATACTTTAGAATAATATTTAACGAAATGGAGCGGCATACCCATAGGTTAGTTCAGTATGATTCTCAATTATTGTGGAATGCATAAATACAAATACATTTTATTTCAAAAGTAATATAGGATAATGCTTATAAAATTATAATAATTATATAAATTGTCGAATAAACAATTACGGAGATAAACCGAAGTAGTATAATATGTTAGCATTTAAAGATGATTTAGTTTAAATTTTAATTTAGTGTTTAATTATATGTTCCGATTAAGAACCTTAATCGTAGTTCTAACATAAGTCTAAGACTAGGTGTGAAAATCCGGATGAGTAGGTATTATAATACATAAACATATAATAGGAATTGACAAATATATGAGTAAGATAATTATAAGAAAATAAATAAAAATATTTATAAAAGGCTATGATGTTTAGGTATAGGTATTTCAGGTTTCAATTGCAGATGCAGCCGGTTATAGGTCACTTACATATATCCCAACATAATTAGGTGTATCAAAAAAAAAAAAAATCGGAATTTATAAAATTAATAAATACTTCCGCAGTCATCAAAAATAAGGGCCAAATATCATCGATATACATATAATAGATTTCTTCTGAAATTCAGTAAATTATTAGATTACTTAACAACAGATAGTCGCAACATTCTACAGGTATGTTTTGCGAAGCTTCTACGTTCATACTTCGTGGAACGGACGCTCGTCGATGGCCCCGACTTCTAATGGAACTCCTTTTGGGTTTATTGATTTGATTGTGTCAAGTTTTTTTCCGACCTTCTCGACTTTCTCTAATTAACACTGTGCGTGTATATATCTTCAGAAAATTAATTTACGTTATTTATTTATTCTTAGAAGCTCGATGTTATTCTTTTAGGGAGCGTTCAATCGATCGAGATGTGTTACCAAATTACAAAAAATGTTTAAAGCAGCAGAACTAATTATCAGTCGTAGTGATGAGAAAATTCTTAGGGGGGTACGTTTAGAACCATAATGGTAGATTGAAATTAGAATAATAATTATTTTAAATTGTCAATTTTATAATTCGAATTTCCGTTGCACAATTAGGAAATGAAAGGAGGATGTGACAACAGTAGCTCGCTGGTGATTAAGTTTCTTTAATATTCGAGTTACATATTATTTTAATGAACAAATATCAAGTATCTGGAAAACGTGCAGGACCGAGTAACCAGATGAGTTATTCATCATTCATTATTATTATTTTTTGATCTAGGTAATAGGGTCACTAAATAAAGATAGGTACAACGGCAAAAGTGATTATGATTATTATAAGGAAAAGATTATAATTTATTTTATTTATGATAAGTTATATTTTAAGTGCGTCGTTTGTAAAATCAATTACCACAAGGGTTCACTAGAAAAGGGCTGACTGGTCAATGCAGTCTTTAGAAGTTTAGATTATAGTCATTATAGCATAAGTTTAGTCGTAAGTAGCTATAAATAGGTAATAACTGCGTTGAAATTCGACCTTAATCTAGGTAGTAAATTGATTTTGAAAAAAAAAAAAACAAATAAATAAATAAATATATAAATAAATAACGGTGTGTGAGTACATGTGCACGTGAGAGTAAAAATATGTAACGAAATATGTGCTTTGGATTTGAGGGGCTGGAGCTTTAGGGGGGGATGAGGAAAGTTGTATTTGATTTGATTTTGTGGAGCGGAAGAATTTCTTTTGTAGGGACATGGCGATATAATTTTAGTTATAATATTGTGTTCAAAATTTACCAGATTAGATTCCAATTGGAAACAATAAAAATGAAATGAAGTAAATGTGTAATAGTTGTGATTTCACCAATACGAGGTTGATAAAGTCTTCGGATTCTAGGGGGGAGGTTTATTGATAAAAGCGTTGTCGCTTTATATATTTTGCAGTGACTTAGGATAATAAAAGGAGCGAAACGAAGGAAAATATTTTACTCGTCAGATTCTTGCTAGAATCTAGGGAATAGAAGTGGCGGCAAAATTATTAGTTCGAATTGAAGGTGTTGGCATATCAAGGCGTAGGTACGCTAGTGGTTAAGACAGCAGAATAATGTACTGTCAAAGGACAATTATCATAGGTTAAATAACATAATAAGATAACTTACTAAGAAAATTGACAAGCGTAGAGCGAATCACCAGGAATTGAGGAAGCAACGGAAAACTTTCTGCCGAGTTTTCCTGGTTTCCTCTAGGGGGGAACTGTGATGGTATTGAACCATCGTAGAGAGAGATGCGTGAATTCAGACGTAATACGAAAATAAATTCAAATGACTAGGAAATATAACACCTAACCATGTGGGGGTAGGTCTAGGCGGGGAGCAGGGGAGACGCGGGGAGGGGAGAGAGGGGGGTTGAGCCGAGAGGGATGCAGGGGAGAGGTAGTTCGGGCAGTTGACTTTTGACCTGACGGGAAGCGGTCGCTTTGGTATTAAATTCAGTGGGTGTTTGTTGTTCTGATTATCAAGAACTTCATTTTATTTTGTATACAAGTATAGTGGTACGAGGGGTGCGGCATTTGCAGATTTAAAAATACTATAGAATCAGTTTTCCTGAGCTGTTACGACTGAAAAGCTAAGTCTAGAATTAAGGATTTATATTTCAGGAAATTGGAACGTATGCGTTCGGCTTACTCCATGATTATACTATGCTTACGTTTATGTATTACATACATGTACCTAGATATATATATGTATATGATATATTGATACCTTTCCTATACTGCACGTAATATAGTTCAATAACACTCGGGCCAACGCATCGCGCCCGAACCAGGTATTCACTAACTCATCGAATACTGAAATCTTAGTTATGGACATGTAGCGTTCTAACAAAATTTGCCATCTTCTATATAAATAAACATATAAACTTCGACCCATGCAAATTATGCTACATAAATATGGTTGACTGCTGATGAATGAAGACAGTTAGGAGGGGTTGGGATCGCGCACTTCTTTGACCCCACCGAAAGACGAAATATAAGGTAGTATGGTGAAAGACCCTGCTATCTGTCTATTGGTGGAGATTGTCTCGAAGGTGAGTGGACCGACTGCTGACGAATGAAGACAGTTAGGGGAGGTTGGGATCGCGCACTTCTTTGACCCCACCGAAAGACGAAATATAAGGTAGTATGGTGAAAGACCCTGCTATCTGTCTATTGGTGGAGATTGTCTCGAAGGTGAGTGGACCGAACTTCGAAAACCCCTGATAGGGTGATGGCCAGGTTCATGGGTTTGAATCCCCAGGTCCACTGATTAAGGGTTGGGAAGTAGGTCGTCTGGTTACCAGACGATCCTGCTGTGGAGCAGTGGAGAAAAATCATCAGTCTGACGAAAAGACTGGTTCCCCGCGATACTAACACAATCATATCCCAGTTCCCACAAATCCTTGTATACCTAATATATTATATTTTGACATTGAATTGCTATATAATTTGTACCTTTCAGGAAACTGTCCTTTATTGCATCATTATTACATTACGCTCTGATTTAAATTACTGTACATCGTATTTGTTCCAAATTATTTGTGAATGTTTCTTCCAGGGCTGCCACATTTTCTAGAGATAATATTTTGAATTTATATTTTGTAAACTTAGAGATATTTTAGGTTGTTTGGTTTAGATGTTCCTAGGAAATATTGAGTGACATATAGTTTGATTACACGTGGGTTTGTCAGGATTGCTTAGAATATTCGGAAGGTTAGGAACGATTAGCTTTAGAATGAAATTATCAGTATTCGCCAAATAAAAGGGCTTGGATTACATCGGTCATAACGAAGGGTCATACGGTATTATTTCTAGACGATCACGAAGGCCAACTCGCGTAAGGTAAAACACCTGTAAGCTCCGTACAGGTGGATGAAGAGGGAATGACTGGAGGAAGCTCCACCATTCGCGGAGGAAGGTTAGGAGGGATTAATTCCTCACGTGTGTAGATCAATCCACCACATTTGGTGTCGTGACCAGGATGGGTCATCACAGTGATGATGACCAGGAAGGATGAAGGCTGGGTTCAGATCGGGGACCAGCTCATTTCACCACATTTGGTGCCGTGACCAGGATAACTACCATAGTAGTTGATGATAACTTGGAAGGGTGGGAGGCGATCTCATCACAGTTAGGTGTCCTCACGGACTAGGACGAATCACCACATTTGGTGCCGTGACCAGGAGGTTTCATCACATTGGTGACGTGACGCAGGAGAGGACTGGAGAAGGAGAGGAATCCTTCCACCCTAGGTGTCCTCGTGGATAGGGCATATCACCACATTTGGTGCCGTGACCAGGATTAATTAATTCTTCACGTGTGTAAAACGATTTCACCACATGAGGGGCCGTGACCAGGAGGGATTAATTCCTCGTAGGTAAATCGATTCCATCACATGCTCATTTAAATGTATAAAAATCGTGTGTTAAGATTAATTGACATTTTGCATCTGAATATTTTGATAACAATATAAATAAAAATAAGAATAAAAACGTCTGTTTTCTAGAAGCTTTAAAAAATGTGTAATGGGAAAGGCATGTTTTGCATTTATGAGTCATTATCAAATGTTTATTTCATTTCATTTCATTAATTTATTTTAAAATATCCAAAGCAATACAGATTTTTTTTTCCAATAGATACAAAGATATAAGTTTAGTTTTGAAGCATTTGATATTGCCTTAAAACTGTGAAACATGCCATTTCCATAAAATATAATGAATCTTCTAGAAAATAGGCGTTTTTATTCGTATCAATTAAATGTTATACTATTAAATCACGTGTTTAATTCCATATCTATTTATTTTTTATGCATTAGAATAGTTTTATGTACACTTTTCTAGTGGAATATCCTGAATAGCATATTATTACTTTTCTTCAAATGTAAAAAAAACATTGTTTGATTCACACAAAATTTAAAAAAGGAATTTTATTTATTTTGTCGAATCGCTCTTAACAGCGCAAAACAAATCGATGAAAAGGGTACAGCTTTCATTTTGATTCTCGTGACATGTGATAAATAGTCAATATATCTCCATTTTAGTGTCACGTGAATTCTACACCAGATCAAAGAAAGTGTGACAAACACACTGCCATCGCCGGGAATCGAACCCGGGATCCTCGGGGTGGCAGTCAAAAAAGTCGAAACTTCCCACTCGGCCATGAAAGTCGTCGTAGTATCTATATTAAAATTATTATTTCACTTATTAATCATGGTAATGTAGATCGACTAGCCATTCACCGTTGGGTGCCAAAAGCTCCCAAACCGTCCCTGAATCAGGGCGAGTATTTACATTCAAATTACCTCTATTTATATTAGGGCTGGGCTTAGTAAATGGCCGAAGATATAGGCTCGAAGGCGAAGGGCGCAAGGGATGTTAGGAGTTAGTAGGGGTTGGTAATTGTGGTAGGGGTTTTCGGGCCTGTAATAAGGAATACTTTCTGGCCTTCTGTTTTTCTGTAGAATTTGACTTAACATATTTTTCGCCATATTAATTACTTATGCCATAAATAAATAAATAAATTATTATTTACTTGAAAATGAAATATTCGTTGTGTTAAGAAATAAAAACATTGCCATTTTAAGACCATTTAAAAAATATATTGTTTTCTGAAAGCCTTTTCTAATATTATATATTTATGGGAGTGGCGTGTTTTGCTATGCTCTTCTGGTACCGTGTCAAGTCCCTTCAACACCGTCGATTACTGCAGCGAAAGCATCTCTGTCCTGCCCCACTTGATAAAGGTTCTCAACTCTGCTCATTCCTGTCCCCTCTCTTATATTTCGCAGCCAGGACAACTGCCCTCTGTCAACTCCCTGACGTTCCTCTGTTTTTCCACTTGTTACTTTCCAGCAAAGCATATTCCATTGTGTTTATTATTACAATCAATTGAATGATTTGGATTGATAATATATATTAATAATTCTAGTGTTGAATTTGCATATAAAATAAAATAATTCAATTATTTACTTAAGCTGCGTATTTGTTTTCGTTAAAAAGATTCTATTCAAATTGAAATTGCATTTCCCCTAGCGAGTCAACCGGGAAGTAATCCATTACTGTTTGCTGATTCGTTTATTTGAATTCGAATAAAGAATAGAACGCGCGCCTGGAATGTGGCGGCAAGTGGCGCATGACCGCCGTTGACACACGCGCAACAGTGGCGGTTCGTCATTATTTGTTTTGTTAACCTAATTATAATTATTATTAATTGAATATTATTTCATTGAATATTTTCAATTCACATTCAACGGTCATTGTTTGTTAGGAAATATATGTGCTGTATGAGTATTCTGTGCTGTCGGCCACATGAGAAGTCGGATATATGAACTTGCGTGCGTGGCACAGTGTTTGGTACCTTTAATAAAAAATAAAATAAAATAAATGATTCCATTCTTCTTTTCATCAAAGACTGTTTAATTGTTTATATCATTTTATATCATTTTAAAATGGACCATAATATTATTCTATATTGTTTTAAAATGGTTTATATTAATTTAAAATGGACCATAATATTATTATACATTCGAAGTCGGAATAATCGACGTGCGTGCATGGTACGATGTATGAATGTAGAGGAGCCCGAGAGGTATGCCAGGACAGAGCATTGTGGCGATCCATCCTCTCTGCCTACCCCTCCGGAGAAACGGCGTGATGGTTAGTTAGTTAGTAGACCATAATATTTGTTATGTTAGGGAAAATAAGATAAAATATTGATGAGTTTAATTATTAAGTAATTAATATTGAGATGAGAATTTATTGTTCTTAGAATTTATCATAAAAATAAGGGATTAATTTTATCTCAATAGAGACGATGCAAACTGGAAACTGAAGATGGTGATCGAGGTGTTTACAGGACTTATGACCTGTCATTGGTTGGGTTATGCGCACGTTTTATGTAATTACAACATTCCCCATTCCACCTTTCTTATGACCACCATGTATGACAAATTTTTGGAAGTTGTATATATGTTAATATCCAACACCACAATTCACATGTCAGTTTCAATTTACAGACCAGCGCCATCTATGAAGATTAGATTTAAGCATTAAGCAGAAGATCTTTATAATGCAACGTGAAAGGCTACCGCCATTAACGCACTGCTAGATAACGCCTGGAAATGTCACTCCAATTTATATGCTAACTTGGACCAGTTTTTGTTTTATACAACATGGGTAAATAAAATCCAGTATTCGTCTACAAGTATTTGTATACATTCAAAATGTTGTATCATAAAAATACTTCATTTATATCAAAAACGCCAAATATCAAGCAGTGATTTAACTAAAAACTCAAGTTTAGCTTGAGTATGTGAAAATAGTTTATAATTTTAACTTCATGATAAAAATGAAGGTTTGAAAATAAATGGAAGTTTTTATATTTTTTGATGCATAACGTATTTAACTAAGTCTCATTACCTCGTGAACACTATAACCACTTAACCGTCGCGTTGCCATGTGGTCAATTGAGTTTCCACTGCCAATTTAAAGTTGATTTTCTTAAAACCTATGAACCCTAATATTATAAAAAAATTGTAATCCTCCATTGAAGTGTTCTCAATATTTCGTAATAATAAAAAAACAAAAAATTACTTCCTTCATCCCAAAAAAAAAAAATTTTAAGACTGCCCTCACCTTCATTCGTGTTAAGGTAGAATTTGTGTTGCTAATATT